>HG995392.1:7500000-8125000 GCA_905333075.3 Atethmia centrago | reverse complement strand
AGAAGAGTTGTGAAAAGAAAAAATGAGTATTTAATAACGAAAAATAAATGTGTGAGTGCCACTTTTTAGGGTTATGTAGTTAACAAGGGACCTTTATAGTTTCAGCATGTCCGTCTGTCTGTCTGTCTGCCTGTCCCCGACTTAGCTCATAGACGCTTAGTACTAGAAAGCTGTAATTTGGCATGGGTATACATATTAATCACGTCGACAAGTGGTAAAATAAAATCTAGAAAAAAATTTTTTTTTAGGGTGCCTTCCTTACGCGTAAAATTGGGATGATATTTTGTATTCTCGTCTATCGCATGGTATGGGGTACCGTTGGATAGGCCGTTCAAAATATTGCGGGTCAGTGAACACCATTTTTCAATTCAGGGATCCGTTTGCGTAATATTAAGCTTTAAACTGCTATTTTTTGTGACAGTCAAATGTCTTTTTTTTTCGATGGGAAATTATCAAATCCCCGCTCCGCCACCCCCTCCCCACACCCTCCCGCTCTGGGCGGAGCCCTACACTTGTGCTGACCTGGGCCTGGTCCTTATCGGACGGTGAGCTACCCATTACTCACCGTCCGCAAGCCCGCACTTGCGGTGACTGGAAATCCGCCCGGGATTCTCGGCGGCTCCTGCGGCGGCTAGGGGCGAGAGGGTGCGAAATTTGCCTTTCCCGCAACCGTCCCGCCTCCTCCTCCGCGAGCATTACTGCTTCGCAGAAGGAGGTGACGGCTGCCCATGCCCTCTCGCTTCGTACCATAGCCCTAACCAGGGCCGAACGCGAGAGATCTCCGCCGTCGTTGCTGTTACGTTTGTTTTTGAGATAAATTCATCCCAACTACGGCACCCTTCATTTTGCGTGGTCCAACAGGCCCTTGGCCGGTTTTTTACTAATACAATACAGGTGCTATGTCATTGGTCTAGTAGTCGCAAGCGCTACTGATGACCATAAGGTCCTGGGTTTGATTTCCGGGTCGGGCATTATTGGGTTTTTCCATCTGGAATTTCTAGCAACCCAGATTTAGTATTTGTGTCCGGTTTGTGGCTCACCCGTTATTACACGGGAAAAAAACCTCTTATAATATTAGTTCAGACAACCCTTTTCTATATACAACGTATACAGAAAAGGGTTTATAGTTATTGTTTTTATACTTATATATGTATTGTGTTTTGATGGGCCTTTGTTGCCTGAAATGAAGGATATTATTATTATTCCGTTTATTTAATTCAGGAGCAGGGTTCAAGCTTACGGTGGTTAGGGCTCCAGAGACAGGAACCTGCTCACGATGGGAGCCGTATCGAGGAGTACTGCCTTCTGAATCAGGCCCTTGATCCAGCCGCCTAAGGAGAGCCTCGAGAGATGTTGGTTGAGGCGTTCGGCCACCAGGCCATTGGCCGTTACGACAATCGACACAATGACCGCCGAGTTTACATTCCACATGTCAACAACCTCGAGATATTTCAGTTGTTTCTCTTTCTCAGCTTTCATGAGGTTCTCGTAATGTGGAATGGTAACATCGACTATCATTGCGCGGCGCGTTAATCGATCTACTACCACTATATCCGGCCTATTGGAGACAATAGTCCTGTCAGTAATGATAGACCGATCCCAGTATAACGTAACATGGTCATTTTATTATTATTTTTATATAAAAACCTGGTCTTCTAAACTTAAAACACTATTAACACTCAACCCGCCAAATTTTAAAGCCACCAAATTCTCAAGATACACAACATATAGTACAACAAAATATCAGAAACTTTTACTACAACAGTTGAAAACAGTAGTAACGTCTATAACAACAAGACTTCTTTTAAGGGTTCCATACCCAAAGGGTTCTAACGAGACCCTATAACTAAGGCTCCTCTGTCCGTCCGTCTGTCACAGCGCTGTCTATCTGGGCTGGCTATCTCTTGAACCTTGATAGGTAGACACTTAATATTTCCACAGATTATGCCTATAAAATAACGTTAAAAATTTAAGGCATTAGTTAAAACCATAAAAGAACATGTTTTCAACGGTTTTTGCTTGATCATTTAGTATATTGTTAAAAATGTATTTGTAGTATTAAAAATAGTACGGCGGTACGAAACCCATCTTGTGCGAGTCCGACTCGCACTTGTCCGATTTTGTACAACTAAAGAATACTAATCGGTACGCCGTGTTGGGAAAATAGACTCAAGAAAGTCTCTTTACAAGAGCTAACTCGAGTGAAGTTCTGATGAGATCGTTGAGAGTCCTTCTTTAAGCCGATTAGGATGAAAGTAGACAGTTTTGTCGACTGGGAATTTGTTTTTCGTTTAGTGTGGTCGGGTCAAGACGGGAGTATAATAATGGGTCGTTTGTAAGAGGCTTAAGAAACTTTGAAGTGTGTGATTTCTTGTCTCTGATGTACTAAAAACCTCATTTACTTTTATGTATTTTGATTTCGACCTTTTTCATTGTAATTCTTAATTTTGGTTTGTTTTAGATTGTTCTAGAAGATGGTTATTTTAACATTTATTACGTTTTTATTTCGACATAAAGAATTAAACAATAGTCACACCGAACTTTTTAACGGAATTCATACTTCATTTTCAACAACATGATCAAATTTTCCATCAACCAATGCAACAGCAGCGTATCAAATGGGACAAATTTCCCATCCCATCCCAATCGGACTTCCCATTTGAAACGCGGTGGTGTAAGTACTGAACAAGTTAAGTTCACAATCGTATTACACATTGGATACCGTAAAACTGAAGCGCTGCAGCTTGGCTAATAAATTTTCTGGCTAGTTTAGATTCTGTGGGGTTGACGAACGACCGCAGTAGTTACTAGGGTCGAGAAACTAAGAAAATAGTAGTAAGAAAGAGAAGATGAAGTTGAACTCAAACTCGAAGCATTTATTTAAATTAAACCAATTGTCAAGAAGCCGCTCAGTCAGAAAGATGAAGCTATATAGTTGCCCATTCCAAAGCGTAGTAGGTTCCTTTGGAGAAGAAAGAGCAAGAAACTCCGAGGCCACTCTTTTAAATAAAAAAATATTGTGAAAAAATATTGCTTACATAATTTGAGTTGAAATTAGGTCTACAGTTAAAAGGCTCATTGGGAAAGGGCTCATCTGAAAAACTGCTTTGAAGAAAGTAGTTTTTCAGACGAGCCCTCGAGTTATGTTCTATTTCTGCCGCAAATAGTATCGTAGAATTAAAAATTTGGATAGCTCTAAAATTACAGACATTCCACACTACCAGAATTTGTCGAATTATAATTTATTCCGGAAGTATAGTGAGTGTAGCCTGAGTGGTGATGTTGTTCAGGATGGTCAGGTGCGTAGTACGCGAAAACGGCGTGCGTGTAAGACCTGCAGGCTTAGCACGAGAACCATAGAGAAGCGTTTTGTCGACGGAAGAGTAGACAAAAATGACGTTTCCGTGTAGACAGTTGATAGTTTTCTACCGAGAAATATAGACAAGCGATTTCAATTCGACGGTAGAGTAGAAATACGAAGCGTCATGCTAAGCCTGCAGAGTATAAACTAACCAATAGGAGTATGTAGGGATCGTAGCAGGTGGCGTTCTGTAGTGTTTGCGTACCTCCATGGGATGAAGGCAGGAGTTTATGTATTTATGTGTATGAGTTACTCAGAAAAGAATCACGGAAAATCGAAAATAAAAAGAGTCATCTCCATCGAGTTATTTTTTTTAATGTATTCTCCTCATCTCTAG
Organism: Atethmia centrago; assembly: GCA_905333075.3. Lineage (NCBI taxonomy): Eukaryota > Metazoa > Arthropoda > Insecta > Lepidoptera > Noctuidae > Atethmia > Atethmia centrago. Next base: position 8,121,302 of record HG995392.1, on the reverse strand, counting down.
GAACACCCCAAAAAGTCATCGTTCTACTTTTTGTGTAGTAATTTAAATAGTCGGGTCAAAACAGACCAAAATATACTATAATTTGGTCTAATTCGACTTGACTATTTTGTCTCGTAAGGACGACGCATTCAATGTGCGGTGTTTATAGGGAATAATATGAAACTTCATATTTTTTTTTATTATATATCCAAATAGGAGCTAATTACTCGTAATAGGAATCTTTATTTATTTTTTTATTTTAGAATGGTTGGAGATTTTTTTTTTATTGGCAGGTCGTCTATGAGCTAGGACTGTTGTGTTTTTTAACCGACATCAAAAAAGGCAGGGGTTCAAGGTTCGTCTTTATGTATTTTTCTTTTTTTTCTTTATGTATATCCATCGATGTTTTCGTCAATTGTAGACCGATTTTGGAAATTATTTCTTATTTGTTAGAAAAAGGTTGCGCGGTGGCCCCATATAAATTTTATACATTGCTTATGTTTTGAGTTAGCTTCAATAATAGGTATTTTTCCCACTTAGTTTATGTAGATGATGTTATAATAACTTCCATTCACTGTTATTTACATAGCAGGTATATTTAACGAAAGACCGACTTCCGAAATTAAAGTTATTTTTCACTTTGTAGTGTTTATTTGGAAGGCAGTTGTTTTTTTTTTGTTACTTTACTGTTTAATATTTTAAAATATTATCGTTTTGTCTAGTTGACATCTGAATTGTATTTGCCATATTATTACCACATCTATAGCTGGTTAGAAAAACTTTTCGGTAGTTCACATACAAGATCGCCTGTATAACAAATTATTACTCAAGTATCAAATAAAAGTAAGTACTGCACAAACTCTGGTTTAAAAGCATTAACAAAAATGTACAGAAGAGTTTTGTTTCAAATAGATTAAAAGGGCATCAATATCGTCATGAGATTTCATGACGATATTGATGCCCTTTGTAAATTCAATAGTGAGCAATGAAAGCCGTCTATCGATTAGAATAAGACTTTGCAATAGCACAAAATAAAAAATAATAATTTTTTATTTTGATATTTGAGGCATTTAGTTATTTTTTTTTTTAGTTAAAGCCACGATAATTGTTAAAATCGTAGGACGTACCTAGTTTATGAAAAAGTAAATAATTCGTCAAATATTTTGAGATGGGAGTAAATAAAAATTTATTCCATATATCAAAAACGGTAGTTTGAGAACAATAAAGAGCATTTATTTTGCTTCCTATTGGGCGCTTTTATTACTTCTAACGTGACCATATTTATTGTCGTGGACGTCCACGATAATATCGTCAGTTGGATACAATTGGAGCAACATTAATAAAATTATACGAATAAAAAACGTGGATGCAATATATTTATACGCCTCTTCGTCCCCTTCCTTCCATGTTATAGATGTGTTTATTTTAAAGTCTTTTTCAACGAAATTGCCACATCCAGTATTCACGCGCTCTTGGTTCCCCGTCTGTCACTATCTCTGGAGTAGTTCGTCTGTACTCGTCCCCGGGTATTAATCAACGCGCTCGTCTTGAGGACATGACTCGTGTACTCGTGTGAAGACAATTTTAGGAAAACTCGGGACAGTCTTGAAAAAAATGTTTTGGAAAAAAAAATAAAGTTTTGACTGAACCTTTTTTGTTGAGGATGGTTGGTGACAATATCGTAATGACAAATGATTTTATTTCTGTAAGTAGGTTTGTACTATCACTTTTAGACCTCAATCATATTTTATTTAAAAACTAGATGAGGTCGGCGTTTCCTATCTGGCTAATCTGAGAATAATCAAATCAAATCAAAATCAAAAGTCATTTATTCAAACTAGGCTGAAAATCAGCACTTTTCGAACGTCAAAGTTACATAAGACAGTCTCCCAAAAATGCCCGCTCGTCACCATATAATAAAGCCTGAAACAAACTTAGAGGTCGCAGTCTCTTTTAAAGTCCAGACATCAGCTTGGTCAGATCATGTGAAGACCATGTAGATTGGTGTCTGAAATGTTCTTTTGAGGAAAGAACCTCATAGATTGAGTGGACCAGTCCAGTTAGTGGACGTATTTGTCAGTAGTCGTGCAACTCAATTCGGAACTTAAGGAGCTCAACGTGAACATTGTCCTCTAATAATAACAATGTTTTAACAGGTATAATATTAATTTTTTCATGGGACAGAAACAGATTTTTTTTGTAAAAATTGGATTTTATTTTCAAATATCTGTTTAAAACCCTTTATAAAACACTCTATAGGATTAGTTTTATTCATGAAGCTATGTGTTTCGTATCATAATTAATAGCTGTTTCTTTCTTAACCGTTTATATTTAATTAAAGAGCTATACAGAACTGAACTGTGTATCAGAAATGTGGGAATGGATATTTAAGGGTGTGGTACCGTGGGAAAGTCCAAAAGGGATGCCGAGGCCCCTGGCAACGGGAGGGCCACGGGTGGGTATTAGTCAATAAGAGTCTGTCATACCCTCCCCCTTCGCCCAGAACGGAGAAGTTATTTGATAATTTCCCGCCAAAAAATGTGGTACAGACTATCAAACTGAACAACTTTCTTCAAGGGACCAACACCATAATCGAAAAAGTAATGTATTTATATATTTACTACTTAAAGCACACAAATGTACAGAGGCGGATTTAATCTATTGACATTTTCTACCGGATAACCTTTGGGTGATGCAGAGACAAACAATGGTAGGTGCAATAACGAAAATTGTGAAATAGATATTTATTTAAATAATTATATTCTAGTCTCTGTAATAACATGGACTGTTTAATGTATTGTGTAACATTTTTTAAAACAAAGATTGATTTGTTTTTTAATTTTTTATTGAAGGAAACGGTGAGTGTGAATGCGCGATAATTTACTTTAAAGAGAAACGAGTTCGCTTTCAAATTGTGTGCGGGCACTTGAGTTAGATTTGAAATGAACAGAATAGCACTCCAGATTCGATCAATATTAATTTAATTAATAATATTAATTAACACTTCGGTCAACACAGAGGACCCTAGCTAGAAACTGACTGATCGAAGTAACGCGCGCTTCAACTTGTGTTGAACAGTTCAGAGTTGAACTATTATGATTAACAAACTTTCGGCAAAGCATACTTGTTCGGTTGAGGGGTTAATATCCGAAACTGAACTTTGACTGCCATCTTGTTTACTTATAGAAATTGATGCGGGAAGAGTGGCTTCATTATCTCAGCAAATACAGCGAATATTAGAAATGTGTGGTGACATTTATGGGTGTAGTACAGACCAATTCATTTTGGTCGAGTGGATATTTAAGTTTTGTATTGCCCCATTGTTTGTCTTCTCTGTTTTAGTATATTCGTGTATTTATTTGGTCTTATATTTAAGTATAATTAGGTATATATATTATATTTAAAGTTTTTAATAGGTATATGTATGTATATCTTTATGTATGTATTCTTTGGAATAATATAATAACTTTAATTTACCGATTTTAATTTTTGATGTGTAAAATCTTTCATCTCGCTTTCAAAATCTCTCGATTTTTTGAAATGGGACGGAAATGTGTAGATAGGAACTGACAGCTTGAGCATGGAATAAGTAACTACTTTTTAATAGCATGGAATTATTAAGTACTTACAATCTATATAGATTGTAAGTAGCGGGCGTTGTATTTCGACCAGTGGGCGACCACTAGTGATGAATAAATATATTTAGGTTTTTTAAATTATGAGGTTAATTGCTATCGCTTTTCAGTTGCTCGTTTTTTATAGTTTCACTATCGATTAAGGTAGTATGTATGTATCTATTATATAACATACATCTGTGTATATAATATAGTATGTTGTCTTTATATAATTATGTTATATTGCACCAAAGATGACCCCATGTTATGTCCAGAAAATCACTGTCCATTCCAAGATTGCCTAGAAGAGATTGCAGTAAGCGATAAGGCCACCAATTGTATATTTCGTAGCGTATACAATATTTATTTATATATACATACTATAAATAAATAATAAATAAATAAGCTTAACATAACAATGAGATCAGTTATTTATATTTTATTTATTTATATTTTTTAAAAATATTTTGGGTACCTCCCTTGCACGTAATGTGGGGATGATATTTATTTTCTCGTCTCCTTCATGGTGTGGGGCTGCGTTGGATAGACTGTACAAAAAATGCATGTTTTTAGATTATATATAATATTTTTAGAGTCAAATGTGGGGGACACTTGACTTTTTATTTACCTATAGAACATTTTTTTTAATTTTCGCAAAACTTTCTGAGTGTCACACGCAAAGTGTCCCTGCCAGCTAAATGGTTTTTTTTATGGAGATGTGAAAAAAATCATGGCAGTAGTACATAATGTTAACGAGTAATAGTCGACCAACTTAAATTTTCCGTTGGAAAATTGATTGTGGCATATATCGATGTATGGGAGAACATGTTTTTTAACTACAATGTTAGTTTGTTTTTGGGATAAATTCATACCAACTTCCCAACTCTGGAACCTTTCCTTGTACGTGGTCGGTCGGTGACACGCACATGGCCGGTTTTTTTAAAAATAAAAACAGAAAAAAATCGAGCGAGGTCACAAGCGCTACTGCTGAGCATGAGATTCTGGATTCGATTAGCGTGTCGGGCAGTGTTATCGGGTTTTTCCATATGAAATTTCTCAGTAGCAGCCAAGAGTCAAGATTTGTGTCCGGTTGATGGCAATAGGCTTGCCTCCTACCGCTACCACATGGGACTATTATGTTCTATTATATACCTACTTGTAGTTACACCTCTGCCCAACCCTTCGGAAAATACAAGCGTGATGTTATATTGTGTTATGTAAAGCTAGGCAGCTAGAATTATGTTTCGGGATATGTGGATGTCCTGATCGATATCAAAATCATGTCCTTTTGGGACATGATTTTGATATCAGATGATATATGACATGAGTTTCACCATCAAAGTAACTCCCTATCAGAACCCGTGATCTTTCTTCACATCAAACTCATCCAGATAGCCACTACTGTGCAATGAACTGTATATCAGAGATAGCATAATCCGCCTATAATGTTCCCACTGCTGTAACACGGGCCTCCTCTCTGTGAGAGGAGTCGACCGTAATCCACCACGCGGGTTGGTAGATGCCACATGTCTTCGAATTTTTGGTTCTAGGACATGCCGGTTTCCTCACGATGTTTTCCTGCACCGTTTTGAGAGCAGTGGTGATGAAATAATTTACACAAAGTAAAGCGCTTATCGGGGTTCGAACCGACCTACAACTTAAGCCGCGGTCGTTACCACTGCGCCATCACTGCTCTCGCATATCAGAGATAATTACTATAAAACAAAGGGAAATGTAATAACCGATGATCTAAAACCGTATTGACCTGCTAAAAATGACGCTTATTAAAGTTATTGAAAAAAAAATACTGATGCTCTTTTTAAATTTCTGGCCTTTTCTCTCAGTTGGTAGCTGTAACTAATCTGGGGTACGACCAAATGGGTTAGGTTAGGTTAGGTTAGAATTGTGACCAACCGCTACATCCAAGTTGGCCGCAGTTGCTTGCCTGTTTAGTATTTTTAGATCCTCAAAATAGCAATTATTAGAGGTTCACAAGAGGTTTTTTCGGCTAATCTGTCCATCATAAAAAAGTAAGTTTGAGTTTCTTTCCCACGTTTCTTTTCTTACGACATCCAGACCTAAAGACTCTTACAAACAAGCGCGACACGCAACGCGACACAAAGGCAACGCTTTTTTTTTTTTAGGGTGGGAAATCATCAAATAACTTCTTCCGCTCTGGGCGGAGCGGGAGGGTGTGTCAGACTCTTACTGACTAAAACCCACCCGTATTCCTTCCTGATGCCTGTGTTGCGGGGGCCTCGGTGACCCATAAGTACTTTCCCGCGACCCCGGAAGGAAAGGCACCGCTTGTATTGCTACACGCGGTACCTTTCTGTCGCGTCGCGTGTCGCGCCTGTTTGAAGGAGCCTTTATGCGGGTGAAACCTCGGGCATAGCTAGTTAATTATAAGAGTGTTCAGTAACATTTTTAGGAACGCAAAATGGGAATTATTAGTTAGAGGTTCAATTAAATACATGGCTAACAAAGGCAGTAACAGACTGGTCCCGGAAATAAAACAAAGGCAGTAACAGACTGGTCTCGGAAATGTTCACAATAGAGAAGTATCGTTTGTCTGTGACTGGAATCTGTCCTATTATGAGAATTAATTTGTGATAATTTACTTTTATAGTTGGAAGGACTATTTTTATCGGTAATTAGGACCTGTATTTGGACGACAGGATGTTTCTAATTAGCTTTTTACTTAAAAGAGCAGGTTCGTTTAATTCTGGATGTTGGACATAACAATAAATATCGATACGTAAAAAAGGAGAAAAACTAATTAATTAACAAACCCTGGTTATGACAACTTCTTGAGTTTTGTAACAGAATAACTAAAAAAAAAATTAAAAAAAAATCGAACCAGCCTTACAGTAGTCGCTTAAGATGTGTAACATCTGACATCTCACCTTGGTAATAAAAAACTGAGCAGCGACAGAAATTAACCTCAGAATTTAAAAAAAAACTAAATACTAAAATATTTATTCGAATAATTATCCAATATTACTAGTGGTCGCCCACTGGTCGAAATTCAACCCTTTCTACTTACAATCTATAGAGTACTTACTAACTTCATGAGTACACTAATTCCGCGCTATTATCAAGTACTTAACGACGAAAGATAATACACATTAAAAAAAACAGTGAAATGAGTCAACAAGCGTCTTAAAAACAACTATTTAAGCATGCTGCATTTGACTTAAATGTACTCTAGCATTTAATACATTGTACAGTTTTGTATGTCAAATGTCTGACTATTTATTAGGAATCTTAATTACTGACTTTCAGACTAACACTGTACCGATACCTATTGCAAGTAACAGATTATTACTTTGGTCTTGACTAATTAAATTGTATGAATGATTGAATGGAATGCACCGACCCCAGCGTGGTTAAACCAGACTCGATTGCTCGAATGAACCCAAGGATTCGCACTAGTCCCTGGAGCCTCATGTTTCATGGGACTACAGAGACCATTGCATATCAAAGAGTAGACCGGGAGGCGCGGTAATGGTCAGGAAGACGTGCCCTTAGGATAGGAAGGATTTTTAGAGCCTACCGGATGTGCATCCTTGAGCAAGCAATGGAATAGTGGAGAGACGGGTAATTTATCCATGGGAGGGAATATCTTTTAACAACGTCACCGCCAGGTTGGCTCAGGTCCAGTTGCTTTCTCGACTCTTTTCTGTGTCACTGCTATGCCGTGTTGGACGTTGCTGTTTCCAATGTCTTTATCTGAGGTCTCGCTACTACCCGTTTCTGATTTCTAGTAAATCTCGCGCGGCGGCCGAATTAGCGGCACGCGGGGTTGCGACAATCGTCGAAAGGATCCGGCAATTGGGACTCGAGGTGGCCCTGCACAAGTCCGAGGCCATGTGTTTTCATAGTCCTCGGAACGCGCCACCGTTGGGGTCCCAAATAACGGTAGGAGGGGTTGCTATCGGCGTCGAGTCGACGATGAAGTACCTGGGACTCGTCCTCGACAGCCGGTGGAACTTCGTGGAGCATTTCCGACGTTTGGCTCCCAAACTGGAGCGGGCGGGCGCTGCATTGAAGCGGCTCCTGCCCAATCTAGGGGGTCCAAGCGCCTCCTGCCGGAGGCTCTACGCGGGGGTCGTGCGGTCCATGGCCCTCTACGGGGCTCCTGTATGGGCGCGCTCTCTGGCGCTGCGGCCAGCCCGCCGGTTGAGCGCGGCCCAAAGGGTCATGGCCATCCGGATGGTCCGAGGATACCGCACAGTCTCCTGTGAGGCAGCGAGCCTCCTTGCCGGATTGCCGCCATGGGATCTGGAGGCAAAAGTCCTCGCGCACGTATGGGAGTGGCGCGAGGAGGCGAAACGCCGGGGCGTAAGTCCGCTGCCGCGAGAAATCGCGGCACAGCGGACGGAGCTCCGGCGGGATCTCATGGCGTCATGGAAAGTACGGTTGTCGCAACCTAGTGCTGGGCACGCCACGATTGCGGCGATAAGTCCCCTCTTTGAGGAGTGGCTGGAGAGGCGCCACGGCGTCCTCACCTTCCGCCTGACGCAGGTCCTCACCGGACACGGCAGCTTCGGGAGGTTCCTGTGTCGGATAAGGCGGGAGGAAACGTCCGGGTGTCACCACTGTGTGGATCGCCCGGAGGACACGGTGGAGCATACGGTGGAGGTCTGCCCGGCTTGGGCAGAGCACCGCCGTGTCCTCGTGGAGGCGATCGGCGGCAGAGACCTCTCGCGTCCGGCCCTGGTTCAGGCCATGGTACGGAGCGAGAGGGCATGGGCAGCCGTCACCTCCTTCTGCGAAGCAGTAATGCTCGCGAAGGAGGAGGCGGGACGGTTGAGGGAAAGGCACGTTTCGCGCCCTCTCGCCCCTAGCCGCCGCAGGAGACGCCCAGGGCGTCGGGAATCCCGGGCGGATTTCCGGCCACCGTAGGCGCGGGCTTGCGGACGGTGAGCAATGGGTAGCTCACCGTCCGGTAAGGACCAGGCCCGGGTCGACGGCGCGTCGTATTCCACGCGCGCCTCAAAGAGATGTCGTCAGCAAAAAGTAGGGGTCCACCAGGGCCGATGCCTGCCGGGGTCGCGGGAAGGTACTTATGGGTCACCGAGGCCCCCGCAACACAGGCAACAGGAAGGAATACGGGTGGGTTTTAGTCAGTAAGAGTCTGACACACCCTCCCGCTCCGCCCAGAGCGGGAGAAGTTATTTGATGATTTCCCACCCTAAAAAAAAAAAAAAAAGCCTTCCTAATCTTATCTCGATTTTCAGCCGTGCTGAAAAAAGCAGCCAAAAGCAGATTTCCTTGTCGAAGTAAGTCATGGCCTGCTTTATGTTGTCATTCTTTTAACAATGTTGCCGCCAGGTTAGGTATTTAAATTGTAGACTACAAATGTAATCAATCAAAAAACTTTTTTTTGATTGATTACATTTGTACCACAAAAATTCTCAATCATTGCCACCCTACACAATAACTGACGAGCCAACGGCTTCTTTTATGACGTCAATCGGGATGTAGTGAATTTGTCGATAGCCTACATGTCGGCATAATCAACTGTTGTAACGAGGTCAGTCATAGTGTGGTAATAGCATCATGCTTGTATTCTATGAAGGGAAAGGCTGAAGTGCAAGTATAGATAGTGCACACTTCACCATCAACTTTTGTTGTAGTCCCATGTATAAGTAGTACTAGAAACCACTAGACCAAACGAGGCAGTCATAATCTACTATACTTACAACATACATTTTATCGGAATAATAAAACGAGTTATGCCCCAACTTGTCACTGTTCCGATTGGTCACCAAAATTTTACTCCATACAAGAAGTCTTGACTCGTCATCGTTAGGCTATTATCTCCTATAAACGCCGTCGGCCGCTTATAGCGTCACGCCGTATGGCGCCTCACGATGCTTACTATAGAAATGTGCTGTTGTGGTCTCACTTTCACACGTCGACTTCAGCATCTTGACGTCGTACGTGGCATTGGTGCCGATTCCCTTGTTCACAAACTAAACTTAATTTAAGTTCCGTGCATCTTTTTCTTTCTATTTCATTAAGAAGAGGACAGAAGATACATTTTAGTTTAGTCCTGTCAAATTAATCAGCGCCTGTCACTAATCCATACAAGTTTAGACGTTATTAAAAACTTGCCTACTAAAAGTACGTCAATTTACGTCAAGCGCTGATTAATTTGACAGGACTAAGCTAGAATTTATCTTCTGTCCTTTTCTTAATGAAATAGAAAGAAAAAGATGCACTGAACTTAAATTTAGTTTAGTTTATGAACAAGGGAATCGGCACCATTCAAACGCTTTGCGTCGCGTCTCTAGCTATTTCGAGCCATTGCAGCGTCTGCTTAAATTTAGTTTAGTTTATGAACAAGGGAATCGGCACCATTCAAACGCTTTGCGTCGCGTCTCTAGCTATTTCGAGCCATTGCAGCGTCTGGTCATGTCAAGTGTCAACCGTCACTACAAAATGGCGAGTCGAATTACGTCGTAGTTCACTGCGGACATATTGACCACCGATGCTGTGCGTTGCGTTCAGACCTTGATCGGAACGTTGATGCTGAAGTCGGACGTCGCATATAATATAGCATAAAATAGGAGACCAAAGCCTTCGAAACCATATGATTTTTATTTATTACTGACTGACCCAACAGTCGTTCTCCTGTCCAAATTAAACAATCCTATAGAAAAAGGACATTCAGTGTTTCCCGAATTAAAAAATAATCCGGGAAACGTTTCCAGTTTTTCTTTCGAAACGGCATTTCATTTTTAGGGTTCCGTAGTAAACAAGGAACCCTTATAGTTTCGCCAGAGACGCTTAGTACCTACTAGAAAGCTGAAATTTTGCATACATATACATACCAGGCCGCTCAGAAAGTATTGCGAAAAGGAGTTTTTATGTATGAGAGATTATTTGTTTCAAAATGTCCCACTACATTGTTTGCAAACTAATTTAAATTTTTATGTTTCATTAAAAAATGGATCTGCACCGGGAACATTTTAGGGCTATGATTTTTTACGATTTCAAGTGTCGCCTGAAACCGGACTAATCCTACGATAGACTTCAAATGGCATTCATGGATGAAGGTCCTTCTAAGGCAAATGTTGTATCGTTGGTATAACGAATTCAAGCGCGCTCGACTAACTTTAGGGATGAAGAAAGAAGTGGTCGCTCTTTGACGGCTGTTACGGAAGAAAACGTGCTTGCAGTGAAAAATTAAATCCATGACAATAAGCGAGTTACGTATCAAGAAATTCAGCACATACTGCAGGTTGGATCGGGAAGCCTTTAAAAATTCTACACGTTCATCTTCGCGTGAGGAGGATAGTTTCACGCTGGGTGCTACACAACTTCACCGATGCTCAGAAGCAGGCCCGGGTGGAATGGTGCCGTGATATGATAAAAAATTTGAAGCAGTCTCGTCTCGGCGTGTTTACGACATCATTACAGGTCATGAGTCTTGGATTTATCAAGGGAGGGGCTTGTGGCTAATTAATAACAGCCGCACGGGTCTATCGATCAGGTTAAGCTACGCTTACAGCGGTCGGTCCGTAGACGGATGACCATCTTTACATACCAAGACCCCTCCGTGCCTCGGAAAGCATGTTAAGCCGTTGGTCCCGGCTGGCATTCGTGGATCTTTGACAGTCGTTACGGGTCGTCAGAAGCCCGAAAGTCTGACAACCAGTCTTACCAAGGGGTATCGTATTACCCAGTAACTGGGTTGTGGAGGTCAGATAGGCAGTCACTCCATGTAAAATACTGGTATTCAGTTGCATCCGGTTAAACTGGAAGCTGACCCCAACGTAGTTGGGAAAATGCTAGGCAGATGATGATGAGTCTTGGATTTATCAATACGATCCAGAAACGAAGCGCCATTCAACGGTTTGGGTTTTTCAAATCGAATCAACGCCTACTAAAGTAAAGCGATCTAGAAGCGGGGGGAAGATTATGATGGCAAGCTTTTTCAATTTGTCTTGGTACTTGGTGTCAATTCCTTTATGGAACCAAAGAAGAATAAACGCTGAATGATATCTGACTAACCAAAGAAGCATCAACGTTGAGTGCGTGTCGGACCACGCACTTGGCAAAATATTTGTATTCAGCTGCATCCGGTTAGACTGGAAGCCGACCCCAATGTAGTTGGGAAAAGGCTAGGGAGGGAGATATTTGTTTTTGTAATGTTTAAGGGGGTAGGTACCTACATTGTTTTTGTGAGTTGAAATGAAATTTATTTATTTGCCAGAATATAGGTACTTACAACATGGTAAAATAATTTTAGTCTCACTATATTCGACTTATCAGTCGTGCAAATATTTCTAGTACATGCACGAAATTACATCAATGTCATTAGTCATACACATCACAATCATACCAACCAACCACAGCCAATTGTTTAAAGTTCTGTTAAATTCAAAGTTATTTATTTTTCTTATTTTTTCCGGTAATTTGTTATAAATTTTCACCGCCATGGTGTAGCAGTTTCTGTTACATAACTTTAATCTGCTTCGAGGCACTACCAGAGGTTTTTATACTATTTTCCTTTTAAATTGGGCCCTATCATCCTGCTCAAAGAGTGATAGGTGGTTTCTAACAGATTTACACATTTCAGAAACATATAGGAATGGAAGTGTAAGTAGACGTTTTTCACAGAATATTGGTCGGCACGAATCAGTCCACTTGAGACTACAAATTGACCTTATGCATTTTTTCTGGGCTATAAAAGCTCTCTGGGCGTCTGTAGAGTTTCCCCATATGATTATCCCATACCTCAATACTGAACATACATGAGTGTGGTATACCATTAATGCTGTTTCTTTATTAGTTATTTTTTTTTATTTTACGTAGTGCGTAAACGAATTTGTGGATTTTTTTACAAACAAGATCTACATGAGATTTCCAGTTGCAATAATTATTAATATTTATTCCTAGAAATTTTATGTCATTTACTTCTTCAATGATGTTATTATTATATTTTGTTGGCAAGTCCTTTTATTTATTTTGTTATTATATGTCGGGTATCTCATGAATTTAGTTTTATCGGTATTTATTTCTGAATTATTTACAATTAACCAGTCATGTATACTCTTTAGAGCTTCATTCGTGACGTTTATCGCCTGGTCAATGGTAGCTTCTTTGGTTAAAACAGTGGTATCATCTGCGAATAATACAATGTACTGATTCGTTGATTCTGGTAATTCGTTAATATAGGCTAAAAACAATATCGGGGCTAGCACAGTTCCTTGTGGCACGCCATAGTGATTCGTTAAGTATGGGGGCCTCAAAGAGATGTCGTCAGTATAAATGTAGGGGCCCACTAGGGCCCCAATTTTACAATCTCTGTGCATTGTTTTCGATCCCTTAAATAACTTTCAAACCAATTGTAGGCAGGGCCTCTTATACTGTATCGTTCTAATTTATTTAATAATTTATCATGGCATACCATATCAAATGCTTTGGTCATGTCTAGAAATACAGCTATAGGAATTCCTTTTTTGTCGACTGAACTGAGAATTTCTGTTATTTTTGTTTTTTTTTTATTTTGTCTAGTTTTGTTTTTATAATATTAGTTTTGTAATTTTCGCTTAGTTACAAAAGACTTTTTCAAGCCCTTTGTAATCCATTTTGGGTTTGTCGAGTTTTGGTTCATTTTGACTTTTATCAGTGGGAAACAAAGATTAAAAAAGAGGCAAATATCATCATAGAACAAAGAAAACGCTTTATTTATATCTGTTTCAGCAAGGATCTCTGAGAAAAACATATTACTTAGGTAATCATTAAACTTGTTCAGATTATCTCTACATAGGTCTCTTTTATATACAAACCAATTTTGTTTAACAAGATTTTTTGCTTTTATTTTTATTGACAAAGTTTGCCCCGTGTTGTGATCAGGCAGTCCTAATTCGTGTACCTCCCACTTCGCATCTTTTATATCGCTAATGATATTGTCAATACATGTTTTTTGTCGAGTTGGTTCATTTATATGGAGTGTCAAATTATAATTGTATAGAATATTGATAAATTCATTTTTATTTTTAGTGTCAATTATAATGTCAATATTAAAGTCACCGCATATTATATTATTATATTTATTATCTTTGTCATATATCCTATTTAGTACTATTTGTAGTTATATGTTATGTAAGAAATATGTTCACGTCTGAATTTGGCGTTTCCATGAGCTGTTTTAGGCACGGAAAAATATTTCGTCTGCCCCATTACCTATGGTACCATTTACCTGAGAAGCCTCATTCAAATATTGTTTAAGAAATTAGTAATTTGTTTGTGTACTCTGGTTTCTTGTACAAATCGTATTTGCTTTCCGAATCTTAGAACCATGTGATAAAAAGGTTTTGTCATAGTCTAATTGATCTAACACCGAGTTTATTTGATAGCATAGCGATGAGATCTTGTCATATTTTTTGCGATAAATGAACATTCTTTACCCTGTCTACAGACAAGATGTAACATTTTATTCATTATTGTTTCTTTATAGCTGATGTTTTTAGATAGTTAGTAGGGTAGTTGGTCATAAAAAGATCAGAATGTCATTCTGTTCAGATTTAAGGAATCAGTTTATGTGTGTATAAACGAAAAACCGGCCAAGTGCCGACCACGCACGTAGTTGGGATGAATTTATCCCAAGATCAAACTTAACATTGTAATTGAAAAACATGTTCCCGCATACATTCCAACTGCAAATGTAAGTTTGTACGCACAATATTGAGTGATTTACCATGTTATAACACTATAGACTTCTTATAGGTTTCCCTGTAATCTATAATAAGTGTAGAATTATTATCTTTTTTTTTTTTGGCTCATCAATTTCGGAGGTAAGGTGGAATGGTCAATTTCATATTTTCATATTTTCTTAAATAACTTTTTAACTATTTATTTACCCTCGCCGTAAGACCTTTTATTTAACTTGTCTTAAGGAACAGTTTATAAAGGTTTATTTTTTCATTTCTAACTTGTTCCCTAAGTGTTCCATATTAAAAATCATTTATTTACGTTACACGCCCATGTTTGGATCACAGAAATTCATATGTGTACCAAATTTTGACTTAATCTGTCTAGTAGATCGGTGACGGATAGACAGACACACGAGTAATCCTATAAAGGTTCTAATTTAACTTTTGGGGTACGGAACCATAAAAATTGAGAAATTTGTGTATACCTCTACTATTGTAGAAACACTTTAACCAATACCTTCGGGGAGACCAGGTGTCTTGACGTGTTATGTTTATTTATTTATTTAATTTTAAAGGTACGGTCAGCAACCGCACATTGTACTTTGGCCTAGTTAGTTAGTACTGCACATTTTGTAAGTTTATAAAATGTAGTATCATCACGTACGCAAGTACATCAGTCTTCGGTTTAATTGGTCAAGGACAGCTAATGAGACACAATTGATTTTCTATTGTTTGACTCCGAATCGGTGTCGCGCGGGGCTTAACAGGTCGCGCAACATCCAACATTTTTTAACATTTTGTAACATTTTATATTATTTTCTTTTTACATTATTTTAGTGCAATTTCGTATTAAAAACCTTTTTGAACATTAACTTTCATTTTATTAACTTTCAACATTAAGTGTAAAGGCTCATGCCCTTACATTAACATAAAACGGCCAAGGCCAATTGCATTAGTTAAAGGCACAAACACATTATATAAGTACAGAAACAAAAGTACACAACTACTCGACAGTCATACGCTCATCTGACATTACTCCAGACATTTTTTCTTTTGATAACATTTTCTTCCATTCATAAATCGTAGAAGTTCAAAAGAGTTTTCGCGGCCCCTGGCAACACAGGCAACGGAAGGAATACGGGTGGGTTTTATCAGTAAGAGTCTGACACACCCTCCCGCTCCGCGGGAGAAGTTATTTGATGATTTCCCACCCAAAAAAAAAGGCTTAGCGTTCAAGAAAATCGTTGAGTGCAGAGTTTGTGCGAGGGACAGGAGACTGGGCTCGAGCGACCGCGACGGTTCGACTCCAAGGCACAGCGAACAATCTATGCCTCCTGCTGCTGTTATAGTTTAATTAGTAACGTTTAGTAAAAAGTTATCTGAAAAGTACAATAAATTACTAACAAATAAATCTTTGAAGACTTAAGAAACAAAGGCTGAAATTTGAAAGCTTTAATGCAAGCAAAGTAGCCCTACACTGTTTTGAACGAAAGTATCATAAAACATTTTCAATTTTCAGAGACGAGATCTTGCCCAGACGAAGTACCTCGTACTCTATCTTTTTAAGACCAAAGAGATCGTCAACCTTTTTACGAAACCCTTTATTCGTTTATGAAGAGAAGAAAAACGCAAACACGTTACTTTTTAATACCGTCTACCTTGTTTATGTTTTGGCTATGCTCAGGACGTTGACCTCACCTTCCAGACAGGATTGGCTGTAATTACCTGAAATTAAACAGAAAAGTCGATACAATGTACTGATTCTGGGATGAAAATAAAAGAGGATGGCTTCAAGTTAAAGAGATTATTCGGAGAAGTACCTGCTACTGGGTACTATTTTGTTGAAGCCATTATTATAATTGTCCGATCAACTATTTTGTAAGCGAGTAATGCCCAGTTTCTGAAGTTCCCAGACAAATTCTCATTACCAATTGATTCAATAAAGTTATGCTTAAAATAAACGTCGGTTAACTGACACTGCGTTACTGAATACAAACCAATGAATTCAATAACTATGAAACCCATAACTGGTTCCTAAGTTGCCGATAGATGACTCTGTATAAGAGATCGCGTCTAAAATTGATTTTCTTATTTTAATTCGTCTCTAATAATAGTTTTTTATTTATAATAATATTTTTTTAGAGTAAATAAGTGGCTAAACACTGTTTTAGTAAAAAATATGATAAGTCGTTATTTAAGGGACGAATAACATAATTGTCAATTTAAAAAAAAAGTTTTACTTCATTGTTTTTGTTCCATTCGGTTTTCTGTGTTACGGGACCATAACGCAGAAATCCAGTTCAATTTTCTAATTGAACGGTCGAATATACAAGGTGGAGATGACAATAAATTAAAGTGCGTAGGTATATTTATTTATTAACAGGGTCAAAATTAATTAGCTAGTAAAACTCCGCAGAGATGAGGTGGGTATCGATATCTAAGCTCGATAAATTTTAGCGATAAGACCTCCCATTGTGTCACCATATGTAAATATTCTACTGTTGCCGATTCTTCTTTTGTTTTGATTGTTTGTATGTTGTTATCTGCCAGTGTCGTAACACAGAGTAAATGTTATGCAATGTAAATTGTTACTGGTCCCTGGCGCTGACATAAAACAATGAACAAGATTGTCAAACTTTTATGGCTTGAATACGAGGCTTATGGCGTTGTACGTGTGTATTTTATGCAATTTTTTTGTAATGTATGTTTTGTTTGTGCAGAATAAACATGTTTCTTTCTTTCTTTCTTCTATTTGTATCTGTAATTTTATGGTTTACATAATTAAGAGTAGTCTATCTATCTATCTTTACAATAAAATAACATAACATGCCTTGTTTTCCCCGAAGGGTTGGGCAGAGGTGTATCTGTATTAGTACACCCACATTTCGCCAGTTATGTTTAAGTCCCATGTAATAGGGGGCGAGCCTATTGCCACCAACCGGGCACAAATCCAGAAAAAAAAAATTGCATTTTATAATAAAATAGAAATTATTTTGATGTCTTCTTTTGTGGGGGTCATCGACCGCACTGTTAGTGTATTCACTTGAAATGTCAGTTTTAATATATATATTTTTTGTGTAAACTTTACAGACGTGAAGTTAGCGTGTGTCTGAACACGATAGAACAAAAGAAAACAATTTTTACAACTCTACTTTAAGTAAAAACACTACCAGCAGTCGCTGAGTTCAAAAAAAAAAACATTAAATCTTTTAATTTTTTATTTTATCCCGTTTATATATCGAAACCGTCTGGGTTATTGTTGCTTTACAAAGTGTGATTCTCTTTGTTCATGAAGTCGTATCCTTCTTACAGGTTTTGAACATGCAAACAATTTCATCCTTAAACTTTCAAGCTACTTCAAGCCCCCAATATCTTACTTAATTAAAACTTCTTCAGAACGTTTCATAGATAACTATCAAACATTAACAATCGCCATTGTTTTCACAAAGCAATATCGTAGTACTTCTAATAATTTGAGAGTAGATTGTCCTGCGGCTGGCATGAAAGGAGCTCGATTACATGAGAAGTTAAATAAAACATAACATCAGATCTGTAAAGGGTTCGGCAGAGGTACAATTACAGTACATCCACATTTTGCTAGTTGTGTAGTCTCATGTAACAGGGGGCGAGCCTAATTGCGATCAACCGGGCTCAAATCCAGACTCCGGGCTCCTACTGAAAAATTCCGGATGGATTAACCCAATATGCCCGACCCGGGATTCGATCCCAGGATCCCATGTTCTCCCGGGCGATTTCCGGCCACCGTAGGCGCGGGCTTGCGGACGGTGAGCAATGGGTAGCTTACCGTCCGGTAAGGATCAGGCCCGGGCCGACGGCGCGTTGTATTCCACGCACGCCTCAAAGAGATGTCGTCAGCACAAAAGTAGGGGTCCACTAGGGCCGATGCTTGCCGGGGTCGCGGGAAGGTACTTATGGGTCACCGAGGCCTCCGCAACACAGGCAACAGGAAGGAATACGGGTGGGTTTTAGTCAGTAAGAGTCTGACACACCCTCCCGCTCCGCCTAGAGCTGGAGAAGTTATTTGATGATTACCCACCGTACAAAAAAAAAAAAAGGATCCCATGTTCAGCAGTACCACTTGCGACCACTTTTTTTCTTTTTTCTTGATAACGGGGTGGAAATCCTCATGGATGACCTCCACCGTGGGGCGGACGGAGGGGTCTATCAGACTGCTACTAAAACCGGGGCACCGGGGGCTACGGGGGCACTTAAGCACTCTTCAACGCAGCCCCTGTCTCTCCAACCCGCCTCTGCGGACTCCGTCTGGTCAAGCGGGGGGAGTGAAGTGTTTGACTCCCCCGCGACGTCTAAAAGGGGCGCGTGTGGAACATTACGAGCCACAACCTTGGGTCTTATATGATAGGGGGTGGCAGACGTCCCCGAGTCCGCCATCTCTGG
Organism: Atethmia centrago; assembly: GCA_905333075.3. Lineage (NCBI taxonomy): Eukaryota > Metazoa > Arthropoda > Insecta > Lepidoptera > Noctuidae > Atethmia > Atethmia centrago. The sequence continues at coordinate 8,102,617 of HG995392.1, read as the reverse complement.
ACCCATTTAGGCGGACCGGAAGAGGGCGTTATCTGCCCTCTGCCGACGGCCGCCCGGTGCGCCTGCTGCGGGCCGGAAGAGCACTTGAAATCTGTATCTCCTTTTACGCCGACTCCTTCTGCGACGAGACGTGGCAGAAGAGAGATGAGAGGAGTTATATTTGACTAGTTTTTGCACGCGGTTTCGCCCGTGTGTAGGTCGGATAATATCTCACAGGAACGTATTACCGGGACAAAAAGTCCTATCCTGTATAACTCGGGTCATTGTCTACATGTGGTCCAACACCAAAATCCGTCCAACCAGCAATGTCTTTTCGTCTCACATACCGCAGGAACTCAAGACGAAAGTCTTTCACAATAGAAGGCTAACAGACACTCAAAAGGCATTAAAAAGTAACACGATACAGACAGACAGGTAGACAACGTTACATTCACATCAACTCAGTCTATCTCAGTTCACTGCTGGACATAGGCCTCTTCCAGGCTAGACCGCAACAGCCTGTCCTCCGCCTACCGCATCCAGTCTGTCCCAGCCACCTTCTTAAGGTCGTCAGTCAATTTAGTATTCAGAATGAATTATTAGTATGGATTTTAAAATTTCGTTGTAAGTTTACCATTTGGTGGTGACTGATGTCAATTAATAATATATTTAATATACGGACCGATGGAAGAAGGCCTTGAGAGTGTCGCTTTGATCGATTCAACTGTGATGTTAAGGTGGATGCGCAGCTGTAGCCTGCAAAATTCAAATTTTCTTATGATTTTTGCAATTTGCAGGTCAGTGTCAGCTTGTATCTTGCTCGAAATATGATTCGACTATAATAAATATGTATTTACAGAATTATAATCTTTAATACATCTCTCTAATACTTTCTTTTACTCACATTCCACTGTCAAGCTGAAAATCGATGATGATGCGATGACGTTTTAAATGACAAATTATACGATAACTGACAGCACAAATAACTGCACTATTCAAACCTGACTTAACTAAACCCAAAGAACATTTATTTTCACTCTGATCAATCATATAATGTGTCAATTAAAACTTTGTACATCTTTGTGACTCTGTACATCACAGTATTTTGACGGGTTGACACGAAATTGATCTATTCCATCTTATATTACCTATACCTACATATTTAATTATAGAATAAAGAATGACAGTCGAAGAGTGTGGCATTGTTCGTGATATTTATCCAATCGCGATTACATCGAGTTGCCACTCGATGTAATCCTCGAGAGGATAATATTGACTCGAGCATATATTTTATTTACTCGGGTATCTAGTTAAGCGGACACGCCCTTTATGTCTGGCTTTTATTTAGGTATTAAGTTTCGTTTCCGTTTTAATTTTTGATTTCTGCTTGAGTATAGTTTTCGTTTTTTTTGTTGGTATAGTGGCGTGTGCTAGCTGCCATATGGCAAATCATTTTATTTATAATTTTGTTTTTTGTTGCGCTTTGTGTAAATTATTTTGCATACTATTTTATAGAATCAAATTTTTCTTACTGCACAGACAGCTGTGCTGCTAGGTAATTTGTTGTTCTTCTTCCCAGCTAAAGCACTAGGAAGTAGTGAAGGGCGGGCGTTTTGGGGGACTGACATGTTTTTTGACGTTCGAAAAGTGCTGATTGTCAGCCTAGTTTGAACAAATTACTTATGATTTTCATTTTGAAATAAAATTGATCCACATCGCTATCTGACACTGTCAGAAGTATCAAGTGACAACAACACCATTTATTTTTATTTCTTCTTTCCGTTTCTTTCGAATTGTATGAAATTGATATTTCTGTCCTGTGTTTAATTGAAGCATTATAATGAATATGGCATATTTAAGACGCTGACAACACCTAAACTGCGGTCACTGTCAGATTGCATAGAAAAGAAAGAGAAGCGCGACGACAAAACGCTTGTAATTTATTGCAAAATATGAAGTAATTATCTATTTACTCAGAATTGAGTTGAGTAATCGAAAATAAAAAACAACCAAGTTCTGCATTAGAATAAGACGTACTTGTTATTATTTAAATACGTAATTTATGTTGATATTTAATACATATATTTTGGATTAGAACTCAAGGTAAGAGGTTAGTTTAACGTTAGTTTGTATCGAGATTTTTTTTCAAAACGTGTTTTGGTGACAACCAAGTTCTGGGAAATATGTTCAAAATTAACATATATTTTTTCCGCTACCACAAACTATACAGATTTGGCAATTTTCTTTCTTAAGAGAAGCCTATTTTGGTCAATTGGGTCTTGTCAGCGCCTTAAGAACGTACAACATTTATTGAAGACAGTATTTACCAGGAGCTTGTGGCTAAGTAATAACAGCCGCACGGGTCGATCCATCAGGTTAAGCTACGCTTGCCGCGGTTGGTCCGTGGATGGGTTACCATCTTTACATACCAAGACCCGTCCGAGCCTCGGAAAGCACGTTAAGCCGTTGGTCCCGGCTATCATTTGTAGATCTTTGATAGTCGTTACGGGTCGTCAGAAGCTCGAAAGTCTGATCGTGTATCGTGTCTGTAGTCTGTATCGTGTTAGCCAGTAACTGGGTTGTGGAGGTCAGATAGGCAGTCGCTCCATGTAAAATACTGGTATTCAGCTGCACCCGGTTAGACTAGACGCAATTTGTGAAGACATTGTCCGAGACTGTTGCAGATGTACGGTAACTTGTGAACGCATGGATTTTGCGCTTGTCTCAGTCAAACCATCTAGATGCAGTTTGTGGAAAGTGCGTATTGATAATGCAAGAAAGTATTGAAACTGTTTATTCATTATGGGAATTGGGATACAGGAATATTTACATCCCATGTAGACCTGCACACCAAACGCATACTAACTGTGCCTGTTGACAGCGAAAGAGAACATTATTTTGAGTGGATACCGTCACACCAAAGATAACAATAATAATATTAGTTAGAATACGCTTATTTTGTAACACAAATCTTTTATTTTTTTCAGGTGATTTATTTAGGTACCCAGAACATAAATTTCTAACACTATGGCTGCTCTTGCTGGAGTCTGTTACAACTGTTTGGTGGGCAGACGTTGGTACTGTCGCCTATTGTGCACATCGTGTTTATCGTGTAGTATTTTTAACTGAGACACAGTATCAACATGAGATGAGCTGAGATGCGACGTGCAACTATTTAGATGAAATACTACTTCTAAGTCGTCTGACGTTGAAAATGATATACCTACTTACAGTAATAAAAATGTTTTGTTACAAGTATCAGAATTTTTGTATTTCTTATTTATTACTGAATAGTAGTGCACGATTTTACTAACTTATAATACCGATGAAGCCAACATACTTGTGATTTTTTTTTTGTTATGATCGTATTTCTCAGTATTCCCGTTACATACATACATAATCAGCCTATAATGTTCCCACTGCTGGGACACATGCCTCCTCTCTGTGAGAGGGACTGGGCCGTAATTCACCACGCGGGCCCAGTGCGGGTTGGTTTTCCCTTTAGACAAAGTACAATTAATACTATCACTGTAATCTAAAGATCGTAAGGAACAAATCAACATGCGTTTCATTAATAAACGCCACCATTTTTGGAGGGCCTAATCTCCGAAGAAAAACTATCTCCTTTGTGAGTTTGTATGGAGCGGGTAGATGTCGAAACATCTGATCCAATTCCGAAAATTCTTCCACTAAATGTAACCTACAGTATTGCCAAGTGTCATAGGATATAACTATTTTATGTTAGTACAAGAAATTTCACGTGGACGGAGTAACGAACAGAAGCCAATCTTTAACACACGGACCTTTGGAAGAAGAACTTGACAGCGTCGATCGATTCAACTGTGAAGGTGCATTTGCCACGGTAATTTAGAGGACGTTCATACGTTTTCAGTCATCGATTTCAGACGTGTGTATGTAGTACTTTGTGTGTTCATTTTGGAAATTACTGACATCGGTGGAGGAAAAACATCGTGAGGAAACCTGGAATTAGTTAATATATCTAAGTCTGAAATCGCCAACCCGTCTTGAGCAAGCGTGATGATCAATGCTCATGCCTTCTGTGTATGAGAAGAGGATTTTTCCCTGCATTTGGACAATAGTAGGCTGGTATCTGCCGGGGTCACGGGAAGGTACTAAAGGGTTACCGAGGCCCCTGGCAACACAGGCAACGGGAGGAATACGGGTGGATTTTAGTCAGAAAGAGACTGACACACCCTCCCGCTCCGCCCAGAGCGGGAGAAGTTATTTGATGATTTCCCACCCAAAAAAAAAGGCTGGTATTATTAGAGATTATAAGAGCTGGTCAAAAAGGTCAGTAGGGCTTAGTACTAGCAACCGGCGTGCGTGTATGACCAGATGTATGAACGTAAACGAAGCAAAAGCAGTATGTAAGGAGCGTAGCAGGTGGCGTTCTATGGTTTCTGCCTACCCCCATGGGAAGAAGGCGTGAGTTTATTTATGTATGTGCTTAAATGTTACCTTCGTATTGGCAAATACTGGGGAGTGTATTGGCTATGGGCGAAAGTGCACACTATTCATCAGCTAGATCGGAGAGTTTCCCATACAATTACTATCAAAAATGGACAAAGAAGATTATGTAAAGAGGTCTAAGATCTCAAACCTCACTGCTGGGACACAGGAGAGAGGGAGTGGGCCGTAATCCACCACGCGGGCCGAGTGCGGGTTGGTAGATGTCTCATGTCTTCTTTTTTTTGGTTCTAGGACATTTCCTCACGATGTTTTCCTTCACCGTTTTGAGAGCAGTGGTGACGAAATAATTTACACAAAGTAAAGCGCCTGTCCAGGTTCGAACCTACGCCCTACAACTCGTAAGTCACAGCCGTTACCACTGGACCACCATTTAAAATATGGTGCAATAAATATTAAACTCGCACAAAATTTTGTTCAATCGTTCCGCAATCTTCAATATTAACCCAAAACGGTCAATAACAGTGCGTAATTCGTCATATTGTGCAATATAATTGATCGTTTAGGGCCCATTTAAGAATCGCACATATTATTACACACAATTATTACACAAGTACATTATTACATCACTATGTAAACAAATGAAGGTACTTCACACTCTACCCTGCAAACGACGGTTCCCCGGGGTCTAATGTATCCTAAATAGGTTGACCCTTATCTGCCGTGTCACTCACAATAATGTATGAATGGCATTGTACGTGTTACAGGCCAGTGAGCTCCAATGTTCAGTAACTAATGTAATTTACAGAGGGCCCTAGGACGAACGCGCGACGTTAAGGCGATACCGAAATAAATTAGGGGTTCTTCGTAACCATTTATATCACTATTACAGCATGATGTATGTATATTTTTTTTTGGATATTATATGTTTATTGACTATTTGATTAATACTCTGACGTAATCGGGTTAAATTTCCTCGATAGAATTTAATTCCGAAAAGAACTCTGTCTGTCCCATAGATCTGTTTTTTTTTTATATTTCTATGGTCTGTCCCCACTGTAGCTCAGAGACGCTTAGTACTAGAAAGCTGTAGTTTGGCATAGGTATACACATTAATATTTTATGGTGTAATTTTTTAGGGCAGTAACACGTAATGTGGGGATGATATTTTTACTTCTCGTCTATCCCATAATATGGGGTATCGTTGGATAGGCTGTTCAAAAATATTGCGGGTCTGTGAACACCATTTTTCGATTCAAGGATCCGTTTGCGTAAAACTAATCTTTATGTGCTAATTTCGGTTAGAGTCAATCGTCCCCCTCCCGTGCCAGATAAATGGTTGTTTATGGAGATGTGAAAAAAATTATGGCAGTACAATATAATGAAATTAAAAGGAAAACTATCACAGCTACCACTTAACTGTCATAGTTTAGCTTTACAAGTTAACGAGTAATAGTCGACCAACTTTTTACAGTTAGAGAATTGACCGGGACATATATCAATGTACCGATGGGAGAACATGTTTTTCAACTACAATCTTAAGTTTGCTTTTGGGATAAATTCATTCCAAGTAATCCCAACTACAGAACCCTTCATTGTGCGTGGTCCGACACGCACTTGGCTGTTTTTTTTTCTATAATTCTAAAATTCTTAGTAATTTCATTTCATAATTGCATTCAAAATGTGCATTTTAGGTAGTGGAAAACTGGCTGAAAATATTATGATACATAGCTTAAAAATGACAGCGCAAGATTGCGCTGGAACCAAAATAAAACAACGTAAGAGCGCCAAATCAAATAAAAAATTTGGTTCCAGCGCATTGTTGCGCTCTCTTTTTACCCGACTGCCTCAGGAGGGTAATGTTTTTCGAGAGTATGTAGCCTAAACGGCTTGATGGATTTTAACATATGAGTTGTCTTTAGATTCGTCTTAATTGTAGGAGTGACATAAGCTATATAATATTTATAAATTGCATCTGCAAATACAAAAAAAAAACGAGCGGAAGTTTTTTTTTAATTAATTGCAATAATATTGGTATCCAATAAAAGCTAGTAATGAGTAATTTTCAAATACATTTATAAATAAAACTAAAAAACTTGAAATAAAATAAATTATTAAAAAAACAAAAAACCCGACTGCAAAAACACATAACTGAAAAGGGAAAAACAAGCATTATAATCTATATAATTTTGGTCTTGCAGGCGGGGACAGTCAAATAACCTGAAATATGGCGTAACTTTTGATTGCTGACTGCAAGACCAAAATTATGTAGCTTATAATGCTTGTTTTTCCCTTTTCAGTTATGTGTTTTTGCAGTCGGGTTTTTTGTTTTTTAAATATTTTTTTCGGATGTGGAAGTAATTGACTCTATCACTTTCTTACCCCGCTTACTTACTTGCCCGCCCAGTTCACTATAATTTATTTTTTACGTGTCACCTTAACTTACAACCGCCATACAACCACCGTATAGCGTTTTGGTTTAAAATTTGCGACAAGCACAATTTGTGTTATCCATAGATGTGATAAAGTGATTAAACTAAGTTAATGTAATCCTTATTTTTAAGTAACCTCACAGCTAAACACTGTTTCTTAAGATACAGGTTTGACCTAGTTTGAGAGGCAGAACTCACAATATCTGTATACAGACTTCTGTACCGTACTTAACATCTTGTTAATCAGTGTATACTAATGTATGTATCTTTGTGACAATAAACTATTTATTATTATATTATCTTATGAGAGAAACGAGTATTTGCGTTCGTGCTAGGAATAAAAAAAATCCTGCAATGTTTAATGCAAACCTGCGAATATGACTTCAAGGCTCCCGTAGACAGTCACGATGCCCCGGGCGGATTTCCGGCCACCGTAGGCGCAGGCTTGCGGACGGTGAGCAATGGGTAGCTCGCGGTCCGGTAAGGACCAGGCCCGGGTCGACGGCGCGTTGTATTCCACGCGCGCCTCAAAGAGATGTCGTCAGCACAAATGTAGGGGTCTACTAGGGCCGAAGCCTGCCGGGGTCGCGGGAAGGTACTAAAGGGTCACCGAGGCCCCCGCAACACAGGCAACGGAAGGAATACGGGTGGGTTTTAGTCAGTAAGAGTCTGACACCCTCCCGCTCCGCCCAGAAGTTATTTGATGATTGCCCACCCAAAAAATAAAAAAAAAGATAGGCACGTTGCGACACTAGTAGCACAATTTTTATGAAAACTTCATGGAACGTGTCGCGCTACGCGTAGCGCTTCCTGTCTCGTCGGCGATATCGCGCCAATCTACCGAGCCTTAACTCGGAATCTAAACAAGCTTTTTTTTTTAGAAGAAATTAAAGTTTTTATAATATAAAACATATCGCTATGAAGTTGCAAACAAGTTCAGAAAGAATTTAAATGGCCTAGATTTTTCTTCATCCTGTTAAATCGTAAATACGCAGATAGGCAGTATTTACAAACTTCTCTTACGTGGTCTTGCTCGCGCAACCACGCTACTATCTAATATGTAATTTAAATATAATTTAAATTACCACATAACTACAAAATTAACAAATCGTCCTATAACATACATACATACATACATACATAAACTCACGCCTTCCCATGGGGGTGGACAGAAACTATAGAACGCCACCTGCTACAAAGACAAAGACATTTATTCGTCGGATATGGTAGGTACAAGTTGGTTATCAATGTTATGCTCAGGACACATCCGCCGCTAAAAGCGGCATACGAATATCTAGCGTATAATGGGTATAAAACCTATATACACCTACAAAATTTATAAACTACTTTTACTCTAATAATCAATACAAAACACTATAGTCATAAAGATACATTTATACTCTACTATACAAAACAAACAAGAAACAAGAAAAAAAAAACAATAGGCAGGTATAAAAACAATAACAACAACATTTGTATTAACTAATTATATCTAATTTGTAATTACCCTTAAATTCACGCTACGCTAATTACCCTTATATTAATTCTACGCTCCTTACATACTCCTTTTGCTTCGTTTACGTTCATACATCTGGTCATACACGCACGCCGGTTGCGAGTACTACACACCTGTCCTGTCTTCACATCTACCTATAACGCCTTTCTTATTCCGGGAAGACATTTGCAAAATGTTACAACAACAAACAAAATTTAGCCAATTTTATTCTTTGATGGGCAGCACGGCCTATTTGTATCAAAGTTTATTTCCCCCTTGCAAGCCCTACAGGCACATAAAATAAAACCAATAGCCTTTGCCATAATTCCGGGCAAGTTTGGCCGAACTTTGGCCCAGTTGCTGCCGGTAAAGCGAGTTGTGCAACTTTGGCGATCCATCTCGCGCTGCCATTGTGTGTAATTAGCCTTAAGTAAACAGTTGGTGTGGGTATAAAAGTTATTGTTTTTGGTGTAAAGTTAGATAAGTATTTCTGTTTCCTACAAAATGGTTGAGCTAGATGGTGCTGAACCACGCGTCATGTTCGTGAACGGGCGCCGTCAGTTGAGACTATTATAGAGAATATTATATTCTGATTTTTTTGAATTTATTTATTTTTACATTGTTCTCACATATAGATCAACAAGAATAATGGACCCAGAATTTGTAATATCTTGATTTAAAAGAGTGTCCTTGGAGTTCCTTGCCCGTTCTTCTCCATAGAGATCTACGTTTTGGAATGGGCAACTAGCTTCAACTTTCTAACTAACTGACCGACTCTTTGACCATTCAAAAGTGTATGTACCTAATTGATTTAATTGAACCCTAGGATGTTAATTTCGCGCCCTCTCGCCCCTAGCCGCCGCATGAGATGTCTGCAAAGTCACGCCTACGGTGGCCGGGAATTGGCCTGGGATTCCTGACACCCAGGATATCTTGTGGCGGCTAGGGGCGTGAGGGCGTGAAAGTAGCATCCTGGGGCTGCAGTCTCGACATACGCAGCGATCGCTTTACGACAGGTTTCGGTCGCAAAGTCCTAATGGGGTTAATAGACATTCAAAATTGCTTGACAAACACGATAAAATCACAATCTTGACAAGCACCGACCGTCTAGATACCCCATTAGGACATTGAGGCCGAAATCTGTCGTAAAGCGATCGCTATCCATGTAAAGACAGGCTTTTGCGGCTGAATTCGGTCGTAAAGCGATCACTATATATATGTCAAGACTAATCAGACTCTGACTGTAACACCCTATCAATTACAATCTGAATGATTTTGAAGTATATTGCTAAACCATTGCTTCATATGTTCGAAAATGTTGTCTGCTCAACAGCGTAAATAATGCACTGAATGTTGTTGAACTGTCAACAACATTCATTAATTCTGAAACCCATTGTTACTGTAATTGTGTTAGGCAATCACCTCGCGGGACAGTCATCGATTTTGTTATAAGATAACATCACGCTTGTATTCCCCGGAGGGTTAGGCAGGGGTACCTATAGTAGGTACACCCACATTTCGCCAGTTATGTTTAAGTCCCGTGTAATAATAGGGGCGAGGTTTTTGCCATCAACCGGGCATAAATCCAGATTCCAGGCTGCTAATGAGAAGTTCCTGATAGAAAAATCCAATAACATATCCGCCCTGGGGTTCGAACCCAGGACCTCATGTTCAGCAGTAGCGCTGGCAACCTCTAGACCATTGAGGCCGCCATTTTGTTTTCTGGCTGCAATTTTTATCACGGTAAGGGTAATAATGTCCATAAAAGCAGAATATAAAAATAATATTATAAGAATCCTTTCAGGGCCAGTAAGTAGGTAATCAGAACTTAAAATAACTTTTATGGGACAACGTCTGAACCATGGAAACATAATTGTTTTATACAAAAATATATGTAATATCTTTCCAATCAAAATGTATGCAAATAACGTTTTTTACTTTCTATTTCTTCGAAGAATAGACACGGCTCTTTCCATACAAAGTGAAATTTCGTTTCTCCGTTTTTGACATCCCACCGTAGAAATCTTTCTACATAAAAACGGACCTAGACAAAGATCGTTAGAAACGAAAGACAAGATGACAGATTGTAGAAGGATTTCTACGATGAGATGTCAAAAACTGAGAAACGAAATGTCACTTTGTATAGAAAGAGCCGTGTCTATTCTTCGAAGAAATAGAGAGTGTCATGCTAAGCCTGCTGGTTTGTTCTTGAGTTACTTAATATAAGAAAAGTTATTTGTTATTAACGCTTAGTTGTGCTCGTGCTCACCCTTGCATTCACGATAACATTTGAATGACTTAAAACCATTAGTAAGTCATTGCAATGTAACTCTTATCTCGCTGTAATAAAGTATAAATTAGAATTATTACAGTAAATTTGATAAAACTCTCGGCAATCACTATATTTTATACTTTACCCTACCAAGATAAGAGTTCAATTGCAATGACTTAGGAACTAATAGATAATTTAACATCGATGGTTAATTTCCTACCTCACTGGAAAACTATCTTTCCAAATACTAAAACTAAGCTTCTGCATCAAAACTAAACTCAATTACGCTACCAAAACAGTTAATAACTTCATTAAACGCATAGTCGACTTCATATCCATATTGCCTTTATTAAAGATAATAAGCGCGGCTGTTATAGCGAAAATTTCATCTAATTGTGCCTTTGAGAGCGGCAGGAACGTTAAGGTGGGTTTAGAAGACCGATTTTCGAATATGAACAAGAATTGATATGGTTCTTATAGCGAGCTAGACTGACTGGTGACTTTTTGAGGGATCTTTTTTTAGACGTAATTGTATCTTCAGTGGAAACGGTGAAGGAAAACATCGTGAGGAAACCGGCATGTCCTAGAACCAAAAATTTGAAGACATGTGACATCTACCAACCCGCACTGGGCCCGCGTGGTGTTTTACAGCCCACTCCCTCTCACAGAGAGGGGGCCTGTGTCCCAGCAGTGGGAACATTATAGGCTGATTATGTATGTATGTATGTATCTTCAGTAGCATTATAGAGCAGTGGTGGCCCAGTGGTAACAGCCGCGACTTACGAGTTGTAGGTCGTCAGTTCGAGCCCAGACAGGCGCTTTACTTTGTGTAAATTATTTCAGCACCCCTGCTCTGAAAACAATGAAGGAAAAAAATCGTGCGGAAACCGTGCATGTCCTAGGACAAAAAATTCGAAGACATAATAATATGACATCTACCAAACCGAACTGGGCCCACGTGGTAGATTACGGCCCACTCCCTCTTACAGAGAGGAGGCCTGTGACCCAGCAGTGGGAACATTATAGGCTGATTATGGGTGAAGCATTATATAGTGTAAATCACAGATTATGTAGACACCTAAACGGCCGTTGCTAGAGGTGATTCTCAACATTTAACATACAAACTAAGCATGTCATAATCTACTCGCACTAAGACACAAATGACGTGTGTGTATAAACTGATGGCTTTGAAGGCAGTCCGTAACAGAAGTTTTGCGTTCGACGTGCTACGAATTTTATAAGAACAGCCGTCTCTGGACGACTTCGTGCTCTGTAGTGTGCATTGATTGTGAGTCAGTTAAAAGATAAAAACCTACAATATATACAGGAAATAGTGACGGCATAAAAAAACTAGATTCCTCATGCCCCTCCACCCTTGCGCATGAGGAATGTAGTTTTTTAATGACGTCACTATTTGTTATAACGCACAAAAGTTTTACTCGAAAATTTCGACTCTGTATCACTCGAACGTAAATTCCTCCTTTTCGATCAACTTTTTTTATCTTGAATAAATGATAGGAAGATGATTGTTTTATGTCTGAAAGAATATTCAATAACAATGAAAATTGTAAAAAAAAATAATGTGAAAAAGCCTTATAAAAATAAAGATGGATATCTTTTTCCCAAGAAATTAAAAAAAAAAAAATTACTCGGAAACTATCAAGAATCACGAAACATACATGGGATATTTTCGGATATCCCTAGTCATGAGTAATATTTTTTTATGACGTCGCTATTTGGACCACCCTGTATAGATCATCGAAGAACGATCCCATAAATCTATCATCGATCAAACTAACTACCTACATTCTAAAAGCATAGTGTAGAAGACATACTGTTTACCATTTCGTAAAACGCCAGTTAGGCAATCATAATGTATTGGGTGTTAATACTCTGTTATGTACACTCCAGTGTTGATTTATACAGTGTGTATGAATAATAATAGTGTAAATACACAAAAAAATATGAACAACTTTTAAATTGCATCTCCCCAATCAATCTGCCTATAGCCTTTTCCCAACTATGTTGGCGTCAGCTTCCAGTCTAACAGGATGCAGCTGAATACCTGTACTTTACATGAAGCGACTGCCTACCTGACTTCCACAACCCAGTTACTGGGTAACACGATACCGTTTGGTAAGACTGGTTGTCAGAATATTGGGCCTTTAACTTCCCGTAGCGACTTTCAAATATTAACGAATGACAACTTTCTGAGGCACGGAGTGGCCTTAATATGTAATGGACCCATCCACGAACCGACCTTGGCTAGCGTAGCATAACCTTCGATCAACCCGTGCGGCTGTCATGATTTAGCCACGTGCCCCTCCGCTTCCTTAAATTGCGTCTCCTGTTTATATATTTAAGCGGTTGCAGCAGGCTTAGCATGACGCTTTCTATTTCTTCGAAGAAAAGACACGGCTCTTTCTATACAAAGTGACATTTCGTTTCTCCTTTTTTGACATCCCACCGTAGAAATCCTTCTACATAAAAAAGGACCTAGACAAAGATCGTTAGAAACGGAAGACAAAATGACAGATTGTAAAAGGATTTCTACGGTGAGATGTCAAAAATGGAGAAACGAAATGTCAGTTTGTATAGAAAGAGCCGTGCCTATTCTTCGAAGAAATATAAAGCGTCATGCTAAGCCTGCTGCATTGTATAATGCGCTTATAAGAACTCAGCTTGAGTATAATGCTGTCATATGGGCTCCGCATGAAACTAAATATAGTCTCCTGTTGGAGCGCATACAAAACAAATTCACCAGATTTTTGTACATGAAGCTATACGGTGTCTATCCCTTCTATCCGTCGATGTACCCAACCTTATTCGTTATCCGTATGGTCGGGTACAACAAGCTCGAGACAAGGAGGGACTCAGCTATAACCTCATATGTTTTCAAATTATTACGTGGTAAGATCTATAATTCCGGTGTTTTGAAGGAGATTTGTCTGAATGTGCCTGACAAGAACGTATCGCGGCGCCGGAAGCCACGGTTACTAGCAGTGCCACGCGCACGAACGAACTTGCTCAACAAAGCGCCACTGACGCGCGCCTTGCACGCACTGAATGACACGGCATTTTTTTATTTTATTTGATGATTTTGGGAAATCATCAAATAACTTCTCCCGCCCTTATTGACTAAAACCCACCCAGGGGCCTCGGTAACTTTGGTAACTTCCCGCGACCCCGGCGAATGTCACGGTTGACAGGATCGATTTATTTTCCTGCTCTTTGAATGAATTCACAAAAATAATATTGTATGTATGTGTTATGTTCTTTATGATAGTTTAATTAAGGACCACGCTACCGCATTAGGAATTTCCTGTAATGATAGCAGTGTTTGTGATAAATAAATATATAAATAAATTTTCATTGTAAGTATTGAATTTTTATGTGGAACAGCAGATTTTACGTCAAAGTTGATCCTATAGGCACGTAAAAGTTTTTTATGTGTAATATCTTTCCGCTCGCTTGCTGTGGGAGTCATTTCGTGAAAAGGCACGGAAGACAGGAAGTGTCAGCTTGAGCATGGAATAAGTAAGTACTTTTTAATAGCATGGAATTAGTAAGTACGCGTGCACAGACTGGACAGGTCCACTCAAATCTGTATGGTTCTTTCCTCAAAATACCATCTCATACACTAATTTACATGGTCCTCAAATGATCTGACCAAGATTATTTACTCATTGACATTGATGATTTTTTTTATATATACAATGACATGAATATTTACTTTTATATATTTTTAGTGAAGTATATATTTTTTTTTGTTTTTTAAGTAGAGGGGGTAGAATCTTGACCAATGTAATGAATTTTTAAACTTTTTAAACCATTAGTAATGAATAATTAATCGAATAAATATTTCAATAATATGTCGCTGCTCATTTGCTTATTACCATGGTGAGATGTCAGTACACATCATATGCGATTACTGTAAGACTCGCTCGTTTTTTTATACCTATGGTTATTTTCAGATCCTGAACATATTCAAATTCAACCTGTACATTTATCCTTTCCATAACACGTTGTATGCGATTGGTGATGTGTCATTTCAGACCTAATTATGCGTGAGTTGGCAGAGGAAATAGTATATAATGTCTTAGTGATTTATCTATCTATAGTTGTAATAAGCGATGTTAATTGCATTGCCATTATTAGAATATGGTTCAATAGGCTAATTTGCGACGATGTATATGAAGTTTGCGGTAAATCATCAGTTTGATAAATTAACATTGAGTCTGATTGAGGAGTGTCTTTATTTTTTAGGTTGGATGTTAGGGGGCGAGAGGGCGCGAAATTTGCCTTTCCCTCAATCGTCCCGCCTCCTCTGCCTCCTCTTACGCGAGCATTACTGCTTCCCAGAAAGAGGTAAGGGCTGCCCATGCACTCTCGCTGCGTACCATAGAAGTGCAGTCTGAGATTGTGTCAATAAAAATGTAATTTACTTGGTATGAACATAATATTAATCTGACACACACAAAGCAACAAGAATCTGTATTACTGAAAAAAGTTGGCTGGGTCTACTTACAGTAGGTACGAGGCTTCGTCCGGTTGATGGTGTAACATTATGTTGTAGTGAATGCACAGTGATTGAGACTCTTCTCTAAAATATTTTTAACTCAGTAAAAGAATTCTTTGAATTTATGGGTAATTAAAAATTATATTTATTTAGTTCATAGAAACGTTTTTGTTATTGTTTTTATACCTATTTTTTTTTGTATAGTAGTGTATACTATATACCGTACAATGTATACCGTATACATGTATCTTTATGTCTATAGTCTATGTATTTTATATTGTTTATTAGAGTAAACGTAGTATACAAGGTGTCGTTTTGCATCCTCGTCAAATTTCAGGAGGCTGCTATGAAAGACATATATAATCAAATAAAATTACTATACCTGCTCCATAATTAATATATACTTATTTTTTTAGTTATTTAAGTTTGTCAGTATTTTAGAATACACCAATGTAAAAGGGAAGTTACAGTGCGGTATCATACGGGCCGCGTTTAAACATTTGTGTCTCCCACACCGACCGAAAATTTGAAAAAAAAAGAAAAAAGTCCTGCTTACTTTATTATTGATTTGTGTCGAGAATAATTAGCATAATTTAGCTCCTTGAATTTGACGAGGATGCAAAACGACATCTTGTATATGTTTTGTAGGTGTTATACCCATGTGTAACTAGTTCAATATTCGTATGCCGCTTTTAGCGGCAGATGTGTATTATAATAATATATTACAATGATAACTCTACTAACCAACTTTGTACCTACCATATCCGACGAATAAATGTCTTTGTCATTGTCTTTGACGTTTGTTGTTCCCGACAACAACACGTTCCGCGTTAATTTTGTTCGCGGTGTCTGTTGACATTGAACGTCAATGATAAGAAGAAAATAATAGAGGGTCAGCTTAGAGCTCTGATAGAACGCGTCATCATGTAAATTATGATTAGATTAATTTGCGGCATTATTCTGAGCGATGGCCGTTTTGCGAGGATGTGACGCATATTTTCCTTCAGCTTGTTCTTTTTTGCGTTTGTGTTTCTTCTGTGCGTCATGTTTGCCGCAAATAAACGTATTTTATTTCTTCTTTCTTTTTTTTCTTCTATTGAGACGCTGACAACACCTAAACCGCGGCCACTGTCAGATTACATAGAAAAAAAAAAGAGAAGCGCGATGACACAACGCTTGTAATTTATTGTAAAATATGAAGCAATTATCTATTTACTCAAAATTGAGTTGAGTAATCGAAAATAAAAACAACCAAGTTCTGAATTCAAATCAGACGTTCTTGTTATTAATTAAGTAAGTAACGTATGTTGATATTTAATACAGATATTTTGGAATAACTCAAGGTAAGAAGCTTTTTTTTTCGAGATTTTTTTCCAAACTTGTTTTGGTAACAACCAAGTTCTGGGAAAAATGTTAAAATTAACATATTTATATTTTTCCACTACCACAAACTATACAGATTTGGCATTTTTTTTTTCTTAAGTGAAGCCTATTTTTGTCAATTGGGTCTTGTCAGCGCCTTAATTGATTATTATAATTTCGAGATTAATCCTAAATAAGCTAAGCCTTTAATTGAACGGAGTCGTTCGATAAAAGGGTTAGCTGACCCTTATATCACTTTTCACGTCATGTTGAATGAATAGAAGGTAACCATTTAGCCAGAAATTCTTGATAGATAAATCCAATAGCACTTTGCCCAACCTGCTCATCACTCCGAGTACCCCAAACTCGGCAGCCATGCTTGCAACCACTAAAGTCTAGCTATATCAACGAGGCTGTCAATAAATAATTATAACATTAAAGAGAATCAAATTAAATAGCATGTATTAAATCGAACCTCAATTAATTCCCATTTTGCTTTCAGAAGAATGTTATTGGACACTAATATAAGCGCCTCTTTTTGTAAATCTCAAATAATTCCTATTTTTTGGGGTCCTAAAAATACTAATAGCCAGGTAACTGTGCCCAACTTGAATGTAGCATTCGCCAGTCGCTGCCTCGGCACCGCTCAATCAGAATATTTTATTTCACATAAACCTACGTTTTATGTTTGTTTCCTATGGAGAAGAGCCGACAAGAAACTCCACGGTTAATCTTTTAAAAATAATTGGCTTTTACAATGTTTTCAAATCACAGTGTTAATAGGTATGGGAGGACAGTGTAGGCCTGTCACTCGTACCAGGTACTTACCAAAAAATAAATAATCTAAAAATCTTGTCTATTAAGCCTACAACGTTCTTACATTCACAACATACACAAGAATCTATGTAAAATATTAATAAAACAAAAACCTACGAGTATTTAAACCAAATGACATGTTTGTCATTGCAACAAGCCTGAATTAATATATTGTCCACAAAAGCCACTAATAAATAGGTCGATATCAAAATTGTAGGAATATAATGTCAAGTAATGAACATATTATGTCAAAACAGTATGTATATAAAAAAAAAATTACATCGTAATTTGGGACCAGTCCCGCTCAGCTCGCTTCGCGAACTCGGCTCGCGCGCGGTTAATCACAGTTCCAACCTTCTCTTTTTTTGTCGGAGTAGAAATCCTCATGGAGAGGTGGGCAAGGAGATCTGTCAGACTCTTGCTCACCCCACCACCCAGGTGTTCCCTCGTACATTTGCGTCGGGGGGGCTGCGTGTGCGGATGCGACTTCTGCTGCCCCAGACTGGTGACGGCCCTCACTAGGCGGGCCGCATCCCGTAGGGGGAGTGAGGTGTTGAACTACGGCTTAAAGAAGCGCGCGTGGAACACTACGCCCTCTCGGGTCCGGTAGATTTAGGTCCAAGTTCGTCGCCCTGGACCCATTTAGGGGGGCTGGAAGAGGGCGTTGTCCACTCCCCGCCGACGAATCCTAACCTAACCTAACCCATTTGGTCGGGGATCCCTAGTTAGCTTAGTTACTGCGACCAACTTTGAGAAAAGACCAGAAAGTTATAAAGAAGCTCATGTATTAAAAAAAACGCGTGCATCATTAGAAGCCCAAAAAATTATAAGAGGATCAGTAAAATAGTACCCAAATTTATTCATCCGGTGATAATTGACATGACGGTATGTAAGTTACACTACCCGCGCCGTTGACCCCAGTCAGCTGTAGTAGGTTCGTTTTAGGGTTCCGTAGTCAGCAAGGAACCCTTATAGTTTCGCCATGTCCGTCTGTCTGTCTGTGCAGCTTAGCTCAGAGACTCTTAGTACTAGAAAGCTGTAATTTGGCATGGTTATAATGTTTATCACGCCGAAAAAGTAGTAAAATAAAAGCTCGAAAAAAAAATATTAGGGTACCTCCCTTACACGTAAAATAGGGATGATATTTTTTTTCTCGTCTTTCTCATGGGGTATCGTTGGATAGACCATTCACAGTGAAAACTATTCTTCGATTCAGGGATACGTTTGCGTAAAGCTTTAAACTGCTCATTTTTGTTAGTCAAGTGTCCTCCCCCTGCCAGCTAAATGGTTTTATTTGGATATGTGAAGAATTCATGGCAGTAGTATATATAACGAAATTAAAAGGAAAACTATCACAGCTAAGTAGGCTTTACAAGTTATTCAAGTTAACGAGTATTAGTCAACCAACTTAAGCATGCGGTTGGAGAATTGACCGTGACGTATATCGATGTATGGGAGAACATGTTTTTGAGATATTTCATCCCATGTTGGGGTCGGCTTCCAGCCTAACCAGATGCAGCTGAATACCAGTATTTCACATGGAGCGACTGCTTATCTGACCTCGACAACCCAGTTACTGGGTAACACGATACCTCTTGGTAAGACTGGTTATCAGACTTTCGGGCTTCTTCTAACGTAACGACTGTCAAAGATCTACAAATAACAGCCGGGACCAACGGCTTAACATGCTTTCCGAGACACGGAGGGGTCTTGGTATGTAAAGATGATCACCCATCCACGGACCAACCGTGGCAAGCGTAGCTTAACTTGATCGAGCGACCCGTGCGGCTGTTATCATTTAGCCACAAGCCCTCATTTCTTCACTTTAAGTATTTTAATACCCAAAACTCACCCTGTAGGTATATAGTATAAAGACTAGCGCGATATCGCGGGCGCGACAGGCAGCAATATGCCTCTCGCGCCCGCGATATCGCCCCAGTCTGCACGAGGCTTAATTATTATATTATTCCTCCGCTGATAAACGGTTGATCGAGTCATTATTTCTGTACATTACAGATATCTTCTGTAAAGTAACTAGAGACAAAGAAAACACGGCAAATTGAAGACTAATATTTAGTTTAGCATCTTAAAGAGACGGGGGGCCGTGATTATGGATGTAGGTTATAAGCTGAAGCGGGGAGAGTTGATTTTGTGTGAACCTAGATCAACGCTCCGTTACAGTAGGCTGTCGAAGCGTCCCCAACTGAGAGGACTCTACACAGCGTGCCTTGAGCAGGGCCTGTTTGCCACTTTGTGGAAATCTGGTCGTCTGGTCCCGCTTAGGAAGGCGGGGCGCCCTGCGGACACGCCGTCCGCGTACAGGCGCATAGTGCTGCTAGACGAGGTAGGTTAACTGTTAGAGCGGATAATCGCTGGGATCGCGGAAGTCGCAAAAGATCCCATGACCCCGGTCCAAGTGTCGGAACAGACCTGCCGGGGTCGCGGGAAGGTACTTATGGGTCACCGAGGCCCCCGCAACACAGGCAACAGGAAGGAATACGGGTGGGTTTTAATCAGTAAGAGTCTGACACACCCTCCCGCTCCGCCCAGAGCGGGAGAAGTTATTTGATGATTTCCCACCATCAAAAAAAAAAAAAAATAAAGTGTCGGAACAGAACACCGGGGTAGTGTTTGGTCAGTAAGAGTCTGATAGATCTCACCCAAGGAGGCGGAGGACATCCATGAGAATGTCTGTCGCAGCGTATATCTACGCATCGTGCGCACTCGCGCGCGTATCATATTCCGCGGCAGAAAACGCTTTATTCACTACGTGGTGCCCGGGCGACATACGACAGGCGAATTTATATCTCGTAGCAGTTAGCTCGAAAATTATGGGGTTAGCTTGGGCTTCTGCGAATGTACGAGTTTTAGTCGGTAGGAGTCGGACATAATCCTCCGTTTTCCCCAGACCGAGGATATCCATGAGAATTTCCTCAGAGAAAACAAAGGAACAACAATTGGTTTAAACTGAATAACAAGCAAAATGACTTTGATAACTGCTATGATTGGTTGATAGCATAATATTATGCTAATCGAGCCAATGTTTAATGTCTACATAATATTATGCGAATATTAAGAACCTTAAAATGGATTATTTAGTGAAGTAATCCATTTTACCAGCTTTGTATGGGTTCCGTACCGGCAGGTTGCCAAACGGAACTCTATTACTAAGCGTCCGCTGTCCGTCCGTCTGTCTGTCAGCGAGCTGTATCTCATGAACCGTAACAGGTAGACAGTTGAAATTTTCACAGATTGTGTATTTCTATTGCCGCTATAACAACAAATAATAAAAGTAAAATAAAGTTAATAATTAAAGGGGGTCCCCATACAAGAAATGTTTTTTTTTTTCGTTTTTTGCTCGATCTTACGGTACGGTCTGCGAGTCCGCCTTGCACAAGGCCGGTTTTTTTTAAATGTTTCTTGTTACTTATTGATAATAGTGCACACGGGCTTTTGGAAATACAGAACACCTATCTGTTTTATATAATCGCAATTTTGGAATAATATAGGGCGTTAAAAAGTGGAATAGCTTAATCCGTAAAGTCCTAGAACACAAAAAAAAAAACCTATATTCCGTGAATTAGAACTAGACAATCTTCAAAACACTTTAACCGCTGGTGCTTACACCTTGCATACACAACAAAGGGAATGTTCGAGTACTAGCTAAGTACATCTAAGTCAAATGAAGAGTGAGAAAAACAAATTATATTCCTTCTCCCTCTAACAGTACACGTGGCAGTATGCTCTACATCGCGTGTCAGACGTTACGCTAATAAAGATGCTCACTTTGAATTTTCAGTTTCTCAAAGTGGATTATTTAATTTAGATTATGAGACTGGATTTATAATGTTGTCAAGTTGAGACAGTCTCGTTAGCGTAACGCCTGTATTCCCCGAAGAGTTAGGCAGAGACGTTGGTACCTTTACAGTACACCCACATTTCGCCAGCTATGTTTAAGTCCCATGTAATAGGAGCCGCCCCTATTATTTAAACATAACTTAAACATGACTTAAACATCACTTAAACACGACTTAAACATGACTTAAACATAACTGAAACATGACTTATACATAAGTGACCTATTGCTATCAACCAGGCACAAACGGGCAGTCTCTTTAGCGTGTCGTTAGTGAAATATACAGACAGTAGGACGCATGTCAGAGGTAACATGACTTAAATATAACTGAAACATGACTTATACATAAGTGACCTATTGCTATCAACCGGGCACAAACGGGCAGTCTCATTAGCGTGTCGTTAGAATAATAAATTTATAACAGCATTTCTAAGAATGAGGATTACGCAGTTTTTCATATCAGCAAAAGATATAAAATCTCTATCTATATAGGCTCATCAAAAGTGGGTTATTCTGCTACAAAAATTGCTGACTGGATATCTTTTTAACAAGCCTAGACCTATTTTTGGACGTCAAGCTGACTCGAGAAAACCAGTAAAAATATAACCCCTGTCTCCCTTTACGTGTCTTTGGTGAAAAGTGTCTATGAGAACTGCCTCGATGGCCTAGTGGTCGCAAGTGCTACTGCTGAGCATGAGGTCCTGGATTCGATTCCCAGGTCGGGCAAGGCAGTTTTTTTTTTTTTTTTTCAAGGGTGTGAAATCATCAAATATCTTCTCTCGCTTTGGGTGGAGCGGGAGGGTGTGTCAGACTCTTACTGACTAAAATCCACCCGAATTCCTTCCGTTGCCTGTGTTGCCAGGGGCCTCGATGACCCTTTAGTACCTTCCCGCGACCCCGGCAGGCATCGGCCCTAGTGGACCCCTACCTTTGCCCCACCCTAGGAATTTCTTCCTGTATCGTGGATGCGTTTACAAACATAGAACTCACAAACACCCAGACCCGGGACAATTACTTTGCAGATCATACAAATGTTTGTACCGTGCGTGGATCGAACCCGCGACACGCTGCACAGCAGTCGATTGCTCAGCCATTACGCCAATCGTGTCGTCAAAATTATACCAATTCTGCTGCCCACTTCCTCTCACCTAGAGGAGGCCTGTGTCCCAGCAGTGGGAACATTATAGGCTGATTATGTAATATAAAAAATCCTTTTTTTAGCAATAGACAAATGTTCTATTCTACTGATCCATCTAATATTATAAATGTGAAAATTCTTATGCTTTGATGTGTGTTTGTTTGTTACTCAATCACGCAGAACCGACTGAACGGATTTGGATTACACAGATATTTTATAACCTGGTTTAACACTTCTGATACTTTTAATTTCAAGTGGTACGTTTCCTTGGATTGGGATTTTTTCCGACATCCACGCGTGCGAAGCCGCGGGCAAAAACTATTCAAAAATAACAATTTATCTATGTAAATATATCGTAATGCCTTACAGAAAATACGACTGTGACTACAACGATTGTGTTTTGTTAATTACATTAACAAATATTCACAAAACATTTAATCTAATTAAAATATTTGTTGTCATTTGAGAACAAATAACGATGTAAAAAATAAAATACCCTCCCTCTTATTTTCTTAGCGTTTGTATCAAAGACAAAAAATAATGAGACTTCATATTCAGATCTCGACAAATAAATTACATACATATTACATAATCAGCCTATATTGTTCCCACTGTTGGGACTAAGGCCTCCTCTCTGTGAGAGGGAGTGGGCCGTAATCCACCACGCGAGCCCAGTGCGGATTGGTAGATGTCACCTGTCTTCAAATTTTTGGTTCTAGGATACGCCGTATCCTCACGATGTTTTCCTTCACCGTTTTGAGAGCAGTGGTGATGAAATAATTTACACAAAGTAAAGTGCCTGTCTGAGTTCGAACCTACGACCTACAACTCGTAAGTCGTGGCCGTTACCACTGGGTCATCACTGCTCTCCCTATATTATACAATAACCCTATAGACAAATAAATGTATAATGTATAAATAGACTTGCATGCTTAAAAAAATATTAAATATTATATTATTACGTAATTTATCGTTGTCGTAGCAGTGATAGCGGTGTGGTGTGACAGTTGGACTGTCAAGTCATAGGTCTCAAGTTCGAACCCAAGGCACGCACCTCTGACTTTTCGGATTCATGTGCGCAGTGTGTAATTATCATCAAATTTAAATTGGTCGACTATTTCTCGTTAACTTGTAAAGCCCACTTAGCTGTGTTTTCCTTTTAAATTCATTATAATAATATGATAAAGAACTATTTAGCTGGCAGCTGGGGGGGGGGGGGGGGGGGAGTTTTTTAATGCTTTTAATATTACGCAATCCGCTTGCGTAATATTAAGCCTTGAATCAGTTCATAGACCCACAATATTTTTAAATGGCTTGTCCCAAAACACAAAAAAAACTTCAAGATTTTATTTTAACACTCTCGTTTGACTAATGGGGACGCCAGCGCCACCAAGCGGCTCTCGACAGAGTCTACAACACAACGCTTAACCGGGGATAAGTGCAGTTGGTCGGAGGCCGTCAAGGAGTGAATACCGTTGTGTCGTGTACCTACAGTGTGTGAATAGCTAGTGTGATTGTTTGATCGTAAATTATAATTTGAATTAAACTGCAAACGGTTTTTCTATTGTGCAATAACCAACACTTCCCATTGTACGCCCACAGTAGTTAAAATATAGTTGATGATAACGAGAGAGACGTACCTTCTCCGTCATGTATATCTATGCCAAATTACAGCTTTCTAGTACCTACTAAGCGTCTGAGCTACAGCGGGGACAGACAGACAGACAGATGGACATGGCGAAATTATAAGGGTTCCATGTGTACTACGTAACTCTAAACAGTACACGTTTGCAAATTACAGGCATGTCAGGTTCCCGTAATCTAGCCCTAAATATACCTACGAGTATGTGCAGTATCCGTTATCCATAGCACAAAATACAAAAAAATACAAAATCTTTATTTCATTTCCAAAAAAGTTTTACATTAGTTGGTGATTGGAGCCTCCTTTTAAGCAAGTAATGCCTGTGTTAGGAGACTCCGCTCTTCCACAGCACAATAGTACCCGTACATTAAAGGTAAAACTTACAAAACTTGTAAAAGCAACAAAAGCTTTTGCCTAATTTTCTTAATTTTTAATACGTTTCGGTGTGGTCAATTAATCTTTATTACTCGTGTTTTGTTAAACAGGAATACAGCCTAAGGCCCTCTAAGTAACTTTTGATGTTACTTTTCGCAGAAAGTTACACGATCTAGTTTCCTTTTTAAGTATAATTTAAATATTTTTATATGACTGCCTTTGCCCTTTTTTAAAATATGTATAGAAGATTTCTCAATTTTTACGAAAATACTTTTACTACTAAAGAAAGAAAGACAAATATTTTATTTAGGACACGGACAAGAAATACAAAACTAAAAAAGGAGCATTTAAAACTAACAAAAAAACTTTTTACAAAAATAAAACAAACTTCTTCCAAAAAACACTACAAAGTGAAAAATAACTTTAATTTCGGAAGTCAGTGTCTTTGAATCTGTATTTTAGTTTTTTGCCACCAACTTCCGAAATTAGTTATTTTTCACTTTGTAGTGTTTTGTTGGAAGTCGGTTGTTTTTTTTGTAAACAGTTTTTTATTTTTTCTTTTTAACGGGTCAGTTTGTAGTTTATCTAAGTTACAGTAGCCTAATGTCAACTGCTCATCATCTTTTACAAAATATTGCTTTTCATGATGCAGGGACGTTAATTATTGAGGAGTTCTCCTGGTAAGAATCAAAAGAACTACCACTCACCATATGCATTGTGAAGGGCATAAATGGCTTAGCAACCATATTAAAGTAGGTACCTAATCGAATCGCAACTCGTTAAATACATTATCGCTATAGGTGTGTCTTTAACATTTGAGGATTTCCCTCGATTTCCATGGGATCCCCTCATCAGATTATGACTTGGTGACAATGGAACCACCCCGGGAGCATAAATTTTAAACAGAAAAAAATAATTTTTAAAATCGGTCTACAATTGACGGAGAAATCGGCGAACATACATCATCATCTGCCTAGCCTTTTCCCAACTATGTTGGGGTCGGCTTCCAGTCTTACCGGATACTGCTGAATACCAGTATTTTACATGGGGCGACTGCCTATCTGACCTCCACAACCCAGTTACTAGGTAACACGATACCCCTTGGTAAGGAGGCGATCGGCGGCAGAGATCTCTCGCGTCCGGCCCTGGTTCAGGCCATGGTACGGAGCGAGAGGGCATGGGCAGCCGTCACCTCCTTCTGCGATGCAGTAATGCTCGCGAAGGAGGAGGCGGGACGGTTGAGGGAAAGGCATTTTTCGCGCCCTTTCGCCCTGACGCCCCGGGCGTCGGGAATCCCGGGCGGATTTCCGGCCACCGTAGGCGCGGGCTTGCGGACGGTGAGCAATGGGTAGCTCACCGTCCGGTAAGGACCAGGCCCGGGTCGGCGGCGCGTTGTATTCCACGCGCGCCTCAAAGAGATGTCATCAGCACATAGGTAGGGGTCCACTAGGGCCGATGCCTGCCGGGGTCGCGGGAAGGTACTTATGGGTCACCGAGGCCCCCGCAACACAGGCAACAGGAAGGAATACGGGTGGGTTTTAGTCAGTAAGAGTCTGACACACCCTCCCTCTCCGCCCAGAGCGGGAGAATTATTATTTATTTATTTATTTGATGATTTCCCACCCTCAAAAAAAAAAACCCCTTGGTAAGACTGGTTGTCAGACTTACGAGCTTCTGACGACCCGTAACGACTGTCAAAGATCTATAAATGACAGCCAGGACCAACGGCTTAACGTGCTTTCCGAGGCACGGAAGGGTCTTGGTATGTAAAGATGGTCACCCATCCACGGACCGACCGCGGCAAGCGTAGCTTAACCTGATCGATCGACCCGTGCGACTGTTATTACTTAGCCACAACCCCCTCACACATAAACAATATATATGTATACGGTCGAATTGAGAAACCTACTCCTTTTTTTAAGTCGGTTAAAAATTGAAATAGACAGTAGGACGCGTGTCAGTGGTAAGCTGGCCTGTTATTCTATTAAAACACTGTACTGCGCTAGACCAGGTCAAGCTCAAGCTCAGCTATCCGAATACCAGCTCTGCGTTATTCGTTTTTTTTCAAATGTCACAGCATCATGCTGAGATAGAGCCTTTTTGGCCTCGCACATGTCTTCTTTGTGTTTTCACTTCTTTGTGTGTTCTTTTTTATTGTTGTATTTCCTGTGCGTGCCTCAAATAAAATATATTTCTTTCTTTCTTTCTTTCTCAAGGTCAAAGTGTAACTGGGGTCGATGACCCCACTAAAAAAACGTATTTTTTTTTTAATCATGTTTACGTATGCACACCCATCACGTCTGCGGAGTTTAGCTAATTTAATTTGTTATTATTATTTATTTATCATAAAAAAAGTTTATAAAAACTTTTACTTATGAACTATGCCCCGCAAAACCGTTTTCAAGGTTTGTCTGCGGGACAGAACAGTTTTAAAAAATGGTTTATTAGTACTTACGGACACTTAATTTTCACTTCTTGCAATTTTACCCCTTATTTAGTGTGAAGGCTAAATGCTACAAAAGCGATCAGACTAAGGCCTCGTCTAGGGTGGGCCTTATTTGGGCGGTAGCGGGCGCCAGTAGCTGGCCACAGAGCATCGCGAGTTGTTGAAGCAAGCAGTAGAGGTCACTAGAGGGTAGACGTGTAGTAAAACAATAGAAGATCGCTCGCCAGCAACTAGGTGGCGCAGTTCCACAGAGCACGGAGTAGTAGTGTTTTTTTTTTTAGGGTGGGAAATCATCAAATAACTTCTCCCGCTCTGGACGGAGCGGGAGGGTGTGTCAGACTCTTACTGACAAAAACCCACCCGTATTCCTTCCTGTTGCCTGTGTTGTCAGGGGGATAGGTGATATTTTAGTACCTTCCCGCGACCCCGGCAGGCATCGGCCCTAGTGGACCCCTACATTTGTGCTGACGTCATCTCTTTGAGGCGCGCGTGGCATACAGCGCGCCGTCGACCCGGGCCTGGTCCTTACCGGACGGTTCGCTACCCATTGCTCACCATCCGCAAGCCACGGAGTAGTAGTGTTGACAAACCAAGCGTGTCACCGTTTACTCGCACTATGACAAATCACGTAGAGAAACTGACTGACGGCTTTGAAGGCTGAAGTTGTGCGTCAAAGCACTTTTTTAACGACACATATTAGTTGTATGCCCAAAGCACTAAACACACATATTAGTCATACTGACTAAACGCTGCCGGCGCGGTCATTACGTGCTCTGTGTGCAGTCCCGTCACGTCATTGTCACTTCAATATGGACGCAAACTGCGGCTAACATCTAGACACGCGGTAGCGTTTCAAGCCAAGTTCAAGTAACAGAACTGGCGAGCAGCACCGTGTGTAATATTAGACGAACCATTTGGAGCCACTTTTGACCAATCCTACCTATTTTATTATTCCGAAAATTTGGCTTGCTAGTAGAAACTAGCCATCGAACATAATAATTCGTATATGAGAACTAGCCAAGGCAGAACCGACAAGTAACAGGTTTAGAACTTGCGAAGGCTATCATATAATTCGTATATAAAAACTAGCCAAGTCAGATCTTAGGCTACATATATATTATCTATATCTATATATTATCCTAAGTTACAAGAAGAAATGATATTTTATGTTGTTACAAATATATTTCAGGACTGACCATTGAACTGGCACACATTTAGATCTCACTTCTTTTGTCGTTGAAGTCAGCAACCATGGCATATATTGAACTTGGCTCTCATTTCGTTTTTGATGGGATTTGAGACTTCGCGCCCGCTTCAGCACCCGCGAATTTTCTTCACCCTGGCGAGGTCTAGATGCTACAGAACCGAAGAGACTAACAAATCAATTGTTATTCTATTTCTGGTCGGATGATGTAAATATGGTTTGGTGAATAATATTGTTGGTGCAAGAATAGATGTTGCGTAATGTGTTTATTTTGAGTAGTTATGTACTGTGTTATTTATTGTTTAGCTTTAGAATCTTTGTGTGTTCGAAACGGTATTTTCGGAGCATTTTACAATAGTGTCCTTAGTAACTCATTTTTCACTTAATTGAGGTGATATTAAAAAAAAATATCATCTGCCTAGCCTTTGCCCAACTATGTTGGAGTCGGCTTCACGTCGAACCGGATTCAGCTAAATACCAGTATTTTACATGGAGCGACTGCCTATCTGACCTCCAAAACCCAGTTACAGGGTAACACGATCCGGGGTCGCGGGAAGGTACTAAAGGGTCACCGAGGCCCCTGGCAACACAGGCAACGGAAGGAATACGGGTGGGTTTTAGTCAGTAAGAGTCTGACACACCCTCCCGCTCCGCCCAGAGCGGGAGAAGTTATTTGATGATTTCCCACCCAAAAAAAAAAGGGTAACACGATACCCCTTAAATCTGAAAGATTGGTTGCCAGACTTTCGGGCTTCTGACGACCCGTAACAACTATCAAATATTTAGAAATGACAGCCGGGATCAATTGCTTAACGGCTTTCTGAGGCATGGAGAGGTTTTGGTATGTAAAGTTGGTCACCCATCCACGGATCAACCGCGGCAAGCTTTGCTTAACCTAATAGATTGATCCGTGCGGCTGATATTACTTTGCCACAAGCTCTTCACTTTCGGTGCATCTTATGGTAGCTCGTGATGGTCCTTATTAACTCATTTTCACTTGCTTGAGATGACATTGATTGAACGCAAGCTGTTTCAACCATCACAACTCTATTTCGATAGTATGTCTGGTGGATGCAATAAGTATATTTATACTTTTAATTCATGATAATTATCATTATTTCAACAGAAAGACGTCCACTGCTAGACATAGGCCTCCCCCAAGCACCGCCACTTTGACCGGTTCTGTGCTTCTCGTATCCAGCGGATTCCTGCGAGTCATCGGTCCACCTTGTGGGAGGCCTTCCAAAGCTACGTCTTCCGGTACGCGGTCGCCACTCCAGAACATTCGGCACCATTGGCCATCTGTTCTGCGAACAATGTGCCCTGCCCACTGCCACTTAAGTTTGGCAAATCTTCGGGCTATGTCAGTTACCTTGATTCTCCTACGGATCGCTTCATTTCTGATTTGATCACGATTACTTCTAATTTATTTTTATTAATTTTGACAAAGAAATAGTTCGTCAACTGAAAAGGACTCTTTCTTTAGAATATTTAAAACATGCAGCCAAACCCACGGGTAATCGAGTACCCAATAACAGCGCAATATCGTAAAAATATGCAAAGATATCCTTCTCCGCTGCTATAAAAGTTACTACGACACTAAGGTAACAAGGATTTATGGCTGTGGAAGACTAGTTTGATGTCGGGGAACCAATAGCACCGAGGGACATCCAAGAGTTATGGCTTTATGAGTTGAAAGATATTATAAGAGGGTGTGCAGGAATGTTTTTATTGAGAGTTAGTTGTGGGTGGAGTGTTTTAGATAGTGCTCTGCGAACAATGAGGTTGATTTTTCGTTTATAAAATCAAAAATCATTTTATATTTAAATAAGGCTGAAACTCAGTACTTTTTGAACGTTAAAATTACCCTAAAATACTCGCCATTTTGGGAAGCTGGGAAGAAGAAGTAGCGCAACAAACTCCCAAGCAACACATCTGTCTGTTAAATGAGATAAGTAATATAAAAACCGTAATTCTAAAAATGGATTATGGATTTAATCTTTTGGTTATACTTTCCCCACAATTTATTTTGAAGGAGTTATAAACAAAAGATTTCCTGAAAATTAAAATCTGGGCCTCCTTTATTTGAAAATGACACACCTACTAACCCGTTTGGTAAGTGATCGATTTATAAATAACCGGGTAATTTTCTCGTTTCCGATCCAATAACGTGCCATAACCCATAACTATTATTATGAGCAACCCATAAGCGTGTAAGTACCATAGAGATGTAATAAGCGCCCCGCTGTTTGATGAGATCATTTTTGTAACACCCTACGGGGGATGTAAGCGGCTGTATACAATACTGCAGATGGGTGGAACAATTTCTAAGATATTAATTAATCATAAAAAAATACATTTAAATTAGCACCCTAATTGTGTCACACAATTTCCATCAATATCTGAAGGATTTTGAAAGAAATTTATAATCCATTGCTTTCCTACGTTCAAAAAATGCAAATCAAATCAAATCTTTTTATTGTTATACATACAGATGTTAGGTAAATTACAGATCCATTATGTCCTGCCTAGTAGGCATTCAATAATAAATTACGTCAACCTGCTGCATAAAAAATTTAGTTATGACTTATAAAGCAAATCTTACAAAAAGAATTAGTGACAGATTGTAGCAAGTACTACTTATTAAGAAAATCTGGATCGTGTAGTAATTCGTCTGCTCAACAACGTAAATAATACAATACATTTTGTTGAACTGTCAAAAAGAATGGCATTGACTATTTTACACAATTACACTGCGGTTTTGCAAAATATTAATAGGCATCTTGCCGTGTGAACTCAGTAAAACAGCAAATTGCAGTGAAAATGTTTTGTTCTTAGATAATTATCTAGTTTTAATTTTATTTCAATTGCAGTAGAAATATTCTGTGAAGTTCATTTCGAACCACACTTAAGCAAATTGTTCTTCATGAAACACCAATTTTCTCCTTTCCATCATTTATATAGCAGCATGACTGACTGACTGACAGACATCACACATAGACCACTGGAAATATCCCGGGCGGATTTCCGGCCACCGTAGGCACGGGCTTGCGGACGGTGAACAATGAGTAGCTCACCGTCCGGTAAGGACCAGGCCCGGGTCGACGGCACATTGCATTCCACGCGCGCCTCGTAGAGATGTCGTCAGCACAAGTGTAGGGGTCCTACTAGGGCCGAAGCCTGCCGGGGTCGCGGCAAGGTACAAAAGGGTTACCGAGGCCCCTGCAAACACAGGCAACGGAAGGAATACGGGTGGGTTTTAGTCAGTAAGAGTCTGACACACCCTCCCGCTCCGCTCAGAGCGGGAGAAGTTATTTGATAATTTCCCACCCAAAAAAAAAAGACCACTGAAAATAGTAGAGAGGCAAACATAATACAATTATTGTTTTGAAACTCCAGTCCAAAATGCGGGGCACTTTTGTAACACACATAAAATGACATTTGATCACAATGGGTCTCATTTTGACAGTTAACCCACGGCCATTTACGTTGTCGAGCAGACGAATTTTTCAAACCTATGAATCAACGGATTAGCAATATCCTTCAAAACTCTCGGATTGTGATTCAAACTGTGTTACGCAATGAGGGTGCTGGTCGAAATTAAATAGGTCAGACCGAACTTCGGCCATTGCAACCAATCTCAGCGGAGACTAGCCATCGGCGCGGGAGATATTATAGTGCACAATTGCGTGTGCAGACACAGGACAAGTGTGTCTTCCCTCAGTCTTATAGTCCGATGGGGTGGCAATCCGACACGACCGGAGAGAGATCAGGCGTAGGACCTACGGTTCAACGTGCGCACCTAGGCACGGGTATCACACTGTTTCTTTTTCTCATTTAGTATTAATCATGGTCTGGCAGTTAGAGTAATTTATGCGGCCTACCCAAATGTTCTTTCTTTGGTATTGTTCGTCGCATCGTCGAGCTCTTTAGGTTCTGAGTTGAGCTGCACGATTACTGACAAATGCGTGCACTGACTGGACAGGTTCACTCCATCTGTGTGGTTCTTTCCTCAAAAGGACTATTTCAGACACCAATCTACATGGCCTTCTCATGATCT
Source organism: Atethmia centrago (assembly GCA_905333075.3). Classification (NCBI taxonomy): domain Eukaryota; kingdom Metazoa; phylum Arthropoda; class Insecta; order Lepidoptera; family Noctuidae; genus Atethmia; species Atethmia centrago. The sequence continues at coordinate 8,070,593 of HG995392.1, read as the reverse complement.
GGTGTCTGGACTTTAAAAGAGACTGTAACCTCTGAGTTTGTTTCGGCCTTTCTCCACAGAGTAGTCAGATAGGAAACACCGCCCTCATCTAGCTTTATTTAAAAAATATGATTGACGTGTAAAAGTGTTTGTTACAAACCTACTTACAGAAATAAAAATCATATCATTTATAATTTACTGCCAACTTCCAAACTCCGGGCTGTTACTGAGAAATTCCTAGCGGAAAAACCCGAAAACACTTTGCCCAACCTGGGAATTGATCGACCACATCATCACCACAGACATCAGCAATCGCGCTGGCGACCACTAGAACAACGGGGCAGTCCGGGGTGGGGCAAGGGGAATACGAAGTAAGCAGCATGTAACAGCTACTACATAAAATTAGGTCTCAGAAACAATAAATACAAAAAAAAACCACCATTTTTCAAAAAAAAAACACTACAAAGTGAAAAATTAGTTTAATTTTGGAAGTCGGTGTCTTTGGATCTGTATTTTTTGCCACCGATTTCCAAAATTAAAACTATTTTTCACTTTGTACGAGGAGTGTTTTTTTTGTAAAAAGTTTTTTTTAATTTTTCGCATTTTAGTGGGTCCGTTTATAGTTTATCTAAGTTACAATAGCCTAATGTCAACTACTAATCACCTTTTACAAAACATTGCTATTCCTGATGCGGGGACGTTAATTGTTGAGGAGTTCTCCTGGTAAGAACTAGGAGAACTGGAGCTTATGGTGAAGTCACCATCAGCTCCACTTCACCATATGCATGTGACGAGCGTATATTGCTTAGCAACCATATTAAAGTACCCAGACACATTGCAACCCGTAAAATACTTATTACTAAGTCGTTCCGGTGGCCATCTGTGGTCTTCAACATCAGTTTCACTTCACAAATGGTGCTTCTGAAGGCGTTACTACAAAAAATAATGAACTCGCTCTAAGTGACCCTATAAAATTTGAGGATTTCCTTTCAATGGAAATTGAAAGGATCTCTTCATCAGATTCTGATTGGGTGACAATGGGACCACTTCGTGAGCAATCCCTTTCAAACAAAAAAAAAAAAATATCGGTCCAGAATAGACGGAGAAATCGGTGAACATACATAAAAAAAAATCAAACATACAGATTAACATATTATATAACCTCCTCCATTTTGGAAGACTTTGTGCGGAGCGGGAGGGTGTGTCAGACTCTTACTGACTAAAATTCACCCGTGTTTCTTTTGTATGCCAGGGGCCTCGGTATCCTTTTCGGACTTTCCCGCGACCCCAGCAGGCATCGGCCCTAGTGGGGGGCCTAGTGGACCCCTACACTTGTGCTGACATCTGTTTGAGGCGCGCGTGGACCACAACGCGCCGTCGATCCGGGCCGGTACCTACTTATTGGACGGCGAGCTACCCATTGCTCACCGTCCGCAAGCCCGCTCATAGCCACCCTAATTTAAGGCACTGACAAGACCCAATTTAGCAAAATAGGCTTTGCTTGAGAAAAAAAATTGCCAAATCTGTATAGTTCGTGGTAGCGGAAAAAATATATGTTAATTTTGAACATATTTTCCAGAATTTGGTTGTTACCAAAACACGTTTTGGAAACAAAAACTTGATACAAACTAACGTTAAACTAACCTCTTACTTTGAGTTCTAATCCAAAATACCTGTATCAAATATCAAAATACGTTACGTATTTAATTAATAACAAGAACGTCTTATTTGAATGCAGAACTTGGTTGCTTTTTATTTTCGATTACTCAACTCAATTTTGAGTAAATAGATAATTACTTCATATTTTGCAATAAATTACAAGCGTTGTGTCATCGCACTTCTCTTTCTTTTCTATGGAATTTGACAGTGACCGCGGTTTAGGTGTTGTCAGCATCTTAAGTAAGTAAGTAGTAGTATAAGTATCTCCCTGTAATAATTGAAGTAGTACAAAAACATTACTTTTTATCTATTAATAATATTTTCACAATTCCGTCCCAAAATTTGCCCCTGGAGAGTGCCAACCCTACTCTCAACTGTGTCTATCAGTCATATTCTGACGTGAATCTATCCCTAGGGGTTACACCATTTAATTGTTTAGTAGCTCTTTAGTCCTATATTATAATAGAATAGTGTTGTGGACCTTTTTTTTTGGGTGGGAAATCATCAAATAACTTCTCCCGCTCTGGGCGGAGCGGGAGGGTGTGTCAGACTCTTATTGACTAAAACCCACATGTATTCCTTCCGTTGCCTATGTTGCCAGGGGCCTCGGTGACCCTCTAGTACGTTCCCGCGACCCCGGCAGGCATCGGCCCTAGTGGACCCCTACATTTGTGCTGATGACATCGCTTTGAGGCACGCGTGGAATACAACGCGCCGTCGACCCGGGCCTGGTCCTTACCGGACGGTGAGCTACCCATTGCTCAGCGTCCGCAAGCCCGCGCCTACGGTGGTCGCAAATCCGCCCGGGATTCCCGACGCCCAGGGCGTCTCCTGCGGCGGCTAGGGGTGAGAGGGCGCGAAATTTGCCTTTGCCTCAACCGCCTCCTCCTTCGCGAGCATTACTGCTTCCCAGAAGGAGGTGACGGCTAACCATGCCCTCTCGCTCCGTACCATGGCCTGAACCAGGGTCGTACGCGAGAGATCTCTGCCTCCGATCACCTCCACGAGGATGTGTTGTCGACCTGACTTTATCCACGCAATTAAAGTCAGTGTTGTAGACCTTACTATATTTGCATGGATTTCTGTTTTTCTCGTACAAACTCCAAGTTTTCTCCTTTTTTTAACCTTTACTGTCCCACAGCTGTACTCTACTCTTCCCTGTATGTTGCCTTCTTTGTCCAATCTCTCATAAAATGCCTCAATCATACAGCGTTTCTTAGGCATCCCCAGGTGACGACGCCCGTTTTCTGGCTTCCACTGTGTGACGACTCTAGAGTTGTCGGTCTCTCCTAAGGGATTTTTTTTAGTACGCCTATGTCTTTGTTCGAGTTCAAGTTATCTCTAAAATAAATTGTATCTGCTGAACTGTTTCTTTCAGAAGTTTAGCAGTTTAGCGGGGAAAACATAAGAATCAGACAGACAAACAGACACACTCTTGTATTTATAATATTAGCATACCTTCATTATAAACAAATAAATGATTTCTATTTATATTTCTATACGGATGAAGCATGGATTGGATGGATTTTGTCATGATGATAATTGATTCCCTCGTAAGCATATAATTTTGTATATTATATTTATATAGGCTAGATTAAGGTATTAATGTAACGATATGCTTTTTCTCATAGTTGTTTATAGATTATTTTTATATCAGTTTTACATAAAATCTTAATGACCCAATACAAGTGAAATGTAAATTGATGGCCTGAAACACAGGTTTGAATAAACCTAGATCGGGCGGGTCGCTACCTAACATTCTGATTCCAAACCATCATTACTTGCACCTATACTTAAAATTAGTTTTAGTTTATTATTAGGCACTATTATTGTGTAGAATATTTACTACTGTTGCCTAAAGGTACTCTTTTTGTAAACGTTTTTATTAAGAAAAATATTATTATTATTATGGATAATATCTAGAAGATATGACTGACTGTGGATGGATCAAAATCAATCAATCTGCCTGCCTTTTCCCAACTGCGTTGGGGTCAACTTCCAGCCAGCTACCAGATGCAGCTGAGTATAATTATTTATAATATATACCAGTAGGTATATTTTTATTACATGGAGCGACTGCCTATCTGTCCTCGACAACTCAGTTACTGGGTCACACGATACCCCTTGCTAAGACTTTCGGGCTTCTGACTACCCGTAACGACTGTCAAACCATGAATACCAGTCGGGACCAACTGCTTAACGTGCTTTTCGAGGCATGGAGGAGTCTCGGTATGTAAATATAGTCACCCATCCACGGATCAACCCAGGCAAGCGTAGCTTAACCTGATCGATCGACCCGTGCGGCTGTTATTACTTAGCCGTGAGCTCCTCAATGAGAATAAAGATTACTTTCATCAAATCACCATGTGGATGGATATTTTAGTGATTCATTTTCGGCCGCCGACAGGTTGCGTTCTGACATCAGTCAGTGGGACATGATTAGGAACTAATAAAGTTTAAATTCGTAAAACACGTTTTTTTTTACTCAGCTGACAAGTGCCAGGAACGCATTCTCTCAGCGGCAGGACTTTAGTTATTGTAGTAGTTGTATGTTATTTAATTAACGCTAGCTTCATCATTCTAACTGACCGACCCCTTGACAATTCAAAAGTGCCTGTAATTGGTTTATTTAATGGTAAATAAATGCTTTGAGTTTGAGCAATAAATGTTCATTTGTTGTGCTAAACTATTTTTTTAAATCTTTTTTACAATAATAAAACAACCGATTTCCAAAATAAAATACTACTAAGTGAAAAATAACTTTAATTTCGGAAGTCGGTGTCTTCGGTTTTTATATTTTAGTTTTTGGCCACCAACTTCCAAAATTAAAGTTATATAATTAGCCTATAATGTTCCCACTGTTGGGACACAGGCCTCCTCTCGGTGAGAGGGAGTAGGCCGTAATCCACCACGCGGGCCCAGTGCGGGTTGGTAAATGTCACATATCATCGAACTTTTGGTTCTAGGACATGTCGGTTTCCTCATGATGTTTTCCTTTACCGTTTTGAGAGCAGTGGTGATGAAATAATTTACATAAAGTGCCTGTCTGGGTTCAAACCTACGATCTACAACTCGTAAGTCGCAGCCGTTACCACTGGGCCACCACTGCTCAAATTAAGTTACTTACTCCTTTTTTGAAGTCAATTAAAAATAACCAAACGGGTGTACACAAATTGGAAATTGATGATGTTGTTAAACATAAAAAGTGTTTGATGTCTCTGCAATATTCCACAGCATGCACACTACATTTAGTTTTCCATTAATCAAACTTCAGCCTAACCGTCCTGTATCATAAATTAAAAATGTCAGCCATACAGCAGTCTAGTTAGAAAATGGAAGCCTAAAAATATCCATTCAGCCGAAATAAAAACAAAAATACAACGCAGCATTTTATCTAGTGGCCGGTCAAAATGGACTGGATATTAACTAGTGTAACATAAAATGTAGTGTGTTTTTCGTGACCTACAGTGTATACTTTATACTTTACTGGAGTGGTTTCCAACTTTTTTTTTTACCTTTTCGATTTATTTGTTGCTGGAGCAGGGAGGTTCCAGAAAAATAAACTGTCAATATAAAAATTAACTTCCACGTACTTATCTAAAATTTTACTATACGCGTTAAACTCAAAAGCAGCATGCATTTTACCTTTGACTGATAAAATATTATTGTCTTTTTTCTTAATTTTGATAATACTACTAGCTTATACCCGCAACATCGTCCGCGTGTTTCTATGACACTCGGCAATACTGTAGCTTCCCATTAGTCGAAGAATTTTCGGAGTCTGATTAGTAGTTCCAAAGATTACCCCCTACATAGAAACTCACATGTCTTACCTTTTATGATATTATTAGGTAAAGGTTAGTGCTTTTTTTTTTTTTTTTGAGGGTGTTAAATCATCAAATAACTTCTCCCGCTCTGGGCGGAGCGGGAGGGTGTGTCAGACTCTTACTGACTAAAACCCACCCGTATTCCTTCTTGTTGCCTGTGTTGCGGGGGCCTCGGTGACCCATAAGTACCTTCCCGCGACCCCGGCAGGCATCGGCCCTAGTGGACCCCTACTATGTGCTGACGACATCTCTTTGAGGCGCGCGTGGAATACAATGCGCCGTCGACCTTTCCCTCAACCGTCCCGCCTCCTCCTTCGCGAGCATTACTGCTTCGCAGAAGGAGGTGCCGGCTGCCCATGCCCTCTCGTTCCGTACCATGGCCTGAACCAGGGCCGGACGCGAGAGGTCTCTGCCGCCGATCGCCTCCACGAGGACACGGCGGTGCTCTGCCCAAGCCGGGCAGACCTCCACCGTATGCTCCACCGTGTCCTCCAGGCGATCCACACAGTGGTGACACCCGGACGTTTCCTCCCGCCTTATCCGACACAGGAACCTCCCGAAGCTGCCGTGTCCGGTGAGGACCTGCGTCAGGCGGAAGGTGAGGCCGCCGTGGCGCCTCTCCAGCCACTCCTCAAAGAGGGAAAGGTTAGTGCTAAAGTCGGCTTCCCCGAAATAGTAATTGGTTGCATTAAGGTGCAGATATATGATTTTAGTGACTTTTAAATCTGTTATTACGCCTTCAATTAATGCAAGTAAGTTACGCAAAAAATGTATGTTAAACTAGACCGCATACACATCAATTATATCTGTGAATATTTTAGTATTGTAGTAAAATACTTTATGAAATAAATTCAGGAAGTAAGGTCTACCCAGATATAAAAATCGAAATTACTTCCAAACTACTAAAGATATTTTCATGGTTTTTTTTTTGTATGAATAGACTATTTTGTTATCTATAATTCTATCTGTGATTTTTTTCAAATATTCATACTTTTATGACTAAAAATAAATATTCCCTATAAAATCGAACGGAACGGCATGCGGCGCTCTGCGCGGGCGACGGGCGGCAGTGTACCGCTGACCACTGTCACGGGTAGACGCTGACACTTTGTGCGACCGCTGTACTTACGTATTTTTTCGACAATATGGGTAGAACAACTAAAGTTCTGAAAGAGAAATGACGTATACATGAAAGAAACAGGATACTGAGGTAAGTTTCTCATATATTATTATAATATAATGAGGTTAGCTAAATGTTATTTTGATAATAATTTGTGCGCGAGTATAACCATTATTTACGTGTAAGTTCAAACATAACTTTAGATCCGTATCTAATTTTTTTTTTTTTTTAGGAGGATTGGAAATAATACAGATTCCCGAAACGAAAATGCGGAGAGCAAGTAAGTACCTACCTAATAAATTGTAGGCTAACATTTATTATGGTTTTTTGAGGACAATCCCGTTACAGCAGGTTTGAAACTTACCTAGCTTAAAAAAAAACAGGTGTAGTACATTATTAAGGTTATGTTTTACTATTTTAGTTGTTGCGACCCGACGGAAGTAAATAATGATAAAAATAATGAAAGAACTGACAATGATTCCCAACATGAAAAAGCGGAGACAAAGTGAGTATTAAATTGTAGATTCTAGGCATACCATTTATTATGATTTCATAGGGACAATCCCGTTATAGTAGGTTAGAAACATGTCTAGTTTAAATAAACAGGTGCAGCTCATTAATAAGATTATGTTTTAATATTTTGGTTTTTGCGACCCGACGGAAATAAATAATGACGAAAATAGTGAAAGAACTGACAATGGTTCATTATTTATTGTATACCATGTAGATTCACAGGTTTTTTTTTATATTTCCAGGACCATCAACTGGAATGGAATCAATGATTTTGGTTGAAGGCAAAATATAGACAAAGAAGAGACAGAGAAACAGGAAGATCAAGACACTCGACAAGAGGAATATTTCGAAAAATGACTACATTTCTACGAAATGTAAAAAAAATAATTAGTACAAACAAATTCACGCCTTCTTCCCAAGGGGAAGGCAAAAACTATAGAAGGCCAGCTGCACGCTTCTTTTAAACCGCACCGTTGCCTGATCACATAATTTTTCAGCCTATCATTTATAGTCACGTCACACATGCTTCGCAAAGAGGCATTTCCGCAGCATTTAGGGCCGATTTTTCAATCATCAGTTAACTTCTATGCGAGGAATAAATATAGCGCTTTGACATATTTTCTATACAAAAGCTGTCAAAACGTCAAACATATTCTTCACATAAAAGTTATCTGGCGATTGAAAAATCGGCCCTTATTCTACTTTTATGCTTCTTTTGCCACACCCAAAATTCATTCACTTCCATGCATAAGCTTAGACACCAGCACACCATTATGAACAGCCAGTCGAGCCTTTTTAGGCATCGACTAGTTGGTTATAATCGCATGTATAGTATTCACTTTATTTCCCGCATTTACTCTCTTTTCATATTTTACTTATGAACAACGTATGATACTTTTTGCTATTGTAGGCTTACGTAGGTACCTACCTAGGTACGCACTGGAATATTAATATATTTGATGTTAGAACTAATATTATACGAAAATCATTGAATACTTGTCACATCACACATCATACCGTATTACCTACTGATCCTAAAATTATTTCTTTGTTTCAAGGACATGCAACAGTGATCAGCGACTATTGGCATGGCCACCATGCCATGTAGTATAGTAGTTAGTATAATATTCCATTCCCGCTGTTTATTTTATAGTAAAGTAAATCTATCCGACATTTAAAATCCGTTAGGTTTTACGCGATTCGAACCGCCCAGACTGTTTCTCTTAAGAAAATCTGCTAATTTACAATTATTAAAATATACGGAAAAAATAATTTACGTTTCGTGGTAAATATAACGGAAAATAAGTTTTAATGGTTTTATTATTCGTATAAACTTTATTTGTTATTTAACCATTTTTGTTATAGTAATATTATAAACTTACTAATTGAACTATAGGTAACACTCATTCATTGCCATTCATTCCCGTAGTGATTGAGTTGGGTTTCTACTTGGTTACAGTCAGTTACAGTTTCAGTTATTGTCATAAAAATTGTAGAATAGATTTATGGGGGACGAACGAGAGCCGAACGAAACCGAACCATTGATGAGACGGTACAGAGCGTATAACTTTGCAAATTAGTAGAATCGGCCCCCTGATCCATACAGCCCATTCCCTCTCTAAATCTTGCTGCACATCTCATATTTTCTCATCTGTCACTAAAGAAATTAATTGTTTTATTTTGGAATTAAATTTATTTATTTAGATTTTTGGCTTTTCATTTCACTTTATATTTTTTCCATAGCTAAAGAGCTCGTTAGTCGCATCACAGCCGCACGGGCCGATCAATTAGGTTAAGCTATTCTTGCCGCGGTTGTTCTGTGGATGGGTGAGCATCTTTATGTACCGAGACTCGTCCGTGCCTCATAAAGTCGCGAAAAAAAATCTGCTGTTCTCTACATTTATGTTCGTTTAATTCGTTAAAATGTAGGGAACAGCTGATTTTTTTTTCGCGATTTTATGTTTAGTTCAAGTTACTTCATGTTGTGTCCAATATAGTAAAAGTTGTTTATAATGATGAGTACAATGACAAGAGAGGCTGATGGTGTTTAAAATTACACCCTGTTTAAACCAACTTATTCAATGCAAACTATTAAAATAATATAATATATTACAATCTTATTTTATTATCAGAATATTACCTTATTTATGAACACTACATAAAAAAATTTGTATGGTGATAAAAAATCAGGCAGGACAGTCCACACAATCTGAAACGTATGGTTACCCTACGTTACGTTCGAACGGTTGCGGGGTCGCGGGGGGTGACGCAAGCTCCTCCCACTCGCTCAAGGTCGCTGGCATTTACCGTCCTCTTAATGTGATATTTGAGCTTGATCCCGTAAAGCCGCGGGCCAGAATCAGAATCAGCCGGTATCAGAATACCAGCGCTGCGGTATTTATTATATTATAGTGCATCTTTTTCTTTCTATTTCATTAAGAAAAGGACAGAAGATAAATTTTAGTTTATTCCTGTCAAATTAATCAGCGCTTGACGTAAATTGACGTAATTTTAGTAGGAAAGTTTTTAATCACGTCTAAACTTGTATGGAGTAGTGATGGTGCTGATTAATTTGACAGGACTAAACTAAAAATTATCTTCTGTCCTTTTCTTAATGAAATAGAAAGAAAAAGATGCATTGAACTTAAATTTAGTTTAGTTTGTGAACAAGGGAATCGGCACCACTATGTTCGTTCGTCTGTAAGTTTCCAACTATAATCTAAAGTTTTAAATTAAGGTGTCTGAAATGCTCATATCTAAAGAAATTATGGTGACTGCCTCGTTGGTCTAGTGGGCAAGTGCTTTTGCTGAGCATGAGGTCCTGAGTTCAATTCCCGGGTCAGCCAAAGTGTCATTTCGTTGTTCCATCTGGAATTTCTCAGTGCCAGCCGGAAGTCCGGGTTTGTGCACATAGGACTTAAACATAACAGGCGAAATGTGGGTGTAGGTACTAGTTGGTAGCCGCTGCCTTAACCTTCGGGAAATACTGGCGTGATGTAATAATTTATTTTAATTTTAGTCCAAGCCTAGGAACATTATTTCATGGGTTACTGTTACTGTCAACCTACTACTGGGCTAAGGCCTCTCCCCATGAATTCCAGGGTTTTCGATCCAGAGCTAAGGTGGAATACTATGTTTTTTTTTTTAATAACAAATAACTTCTCCCGCTGCTCGCTGTTGCCAGAGGCAACGGTATTTCCTTTCGGACTTTCTCGTGGACCCGGCAGGCATCGGCCCCTTATCGGATGGAGAGCTACCCATTGCTCACCGTCCGCAAGCCCGCTCCTACGGTGGCCGGAAACCAGCCTGGGATCCCCATCGCCCAGGGCGTCTCCTGCGGCGGCTAGGAGCGTGAGGGCGCGAAGTTTGCCACTCCTTCACCCGTTCCGCCTCCTCCTAAGGTGGACCACTGGTCGTTTTTTTTGTCCAGCTCGTCCCGCCATCTTCTACTGGGTCTACCACGACACCTTCTAGCTGTCTCAGGGTTCCACATAGTGCCTTTTGGCCCACAGCTCATTGGGCACGCGGCAGACGTGGCCAGACCAGTCCCACTTTAATTTTGTGACTTTTTAAGCAACGCCAGCAATCTGTGTTTTGGAGCGCAGTGTGGTGTTGCGATTATGGTCTGTAAATTTGACGCCTATAATACTGCGCTCCATCGCACGTTGGCAAACCTTGAGTTTGTACTTTTGAATGTTTGTCAAAGAACAAGTCAGGGATCCGTAGGTTAAAATGGGAAGGATGCATATGTCCATAATTTTTCGCTTCGCTTCAGTGACAGATGGTCGTTTTCTTTCATGAGCTGTTTCATGGACCAGTAACTCCTCCGTCAATCAATCAAATCAGACTATCGCAGTCCACTGCTAGACTCCCCAGGCCTCTCCCAGGCTGCGCCACAACAGCTGTCCTCTGCCTTCCGCATCCAGTCTGTCGCAGCCACCTTTTTAAGGTCGTCAGTCCATCTAGCTGGGGGTCGATCCACATTACGTGCCGACACGCAGTCTCCACTTCAGGACTCGTCTGCTCCACCGGACATCGGTCCTTCGGCAAACATGGCCAGCCCACTGCTACTTCAGCTTGCTTACTCTGCAGGGTATGCCGGTCTGCCGGGGTCGCGTGGAAGTTCGAAAGGGTTACCGAGGCCCCTGGCAACACAGGCAACGGAAGGAATACGGGTAGATTTTAGTCAGTAAGAGTCTGACGCCCCCTTCCGCTCCGCCCAGAGCGGGAGAAGTTATTTGATACTTTCCCAAAAAAAACGGGTATGTCGGTAACTTCGGTTCTCTTCCGGATAACTTCATTTCTGATCTTATCCTTCAAAGAAACTCCAAGCATAGCTCGCTCCATAGCGCGCTGAGCGACATTGAATTTGTGGACCAGCCCGACTGTCAGTGTCCACGTTCCGTGTCAGCTCTTCCGTACAAGTACCAATTTCTTGGGTAACAAGAAGAATCCATTTACCACAAAAGCTAGAACATTCTCGATTTATATTTAAAGCCACATCAGAAAATAAGTGGAACAGGGGGTGTAAAACATTTTATTAGTAACTCTGTTTAAATGGAAAGCCCAGCTTTTACTTAGGTAATAAAAATCGCGTTTCCTTGCTCAGTATCTCTTGAAACACAACAATACATCTAAAAGTATTATTTAGCTTTGCCTATTTCCAGTATTTATAATGGTCCTGAATTCTTCTTTCTTACAGATTTTTAAGGTTTATTGTTTGTTTAATATTTTTGATAGACTTGAATAGGTACCTAAAAGTCTTTTATGATTTTCTCAGTCATTAGAAAAACATAATTTTAACGCCTTTTTAGATATAATAGTAATAATCACGGGTCTTAACAACTCATATGTTTTTCGATTGTAGCTTTTAAAATCTTACTAACAATGCTAAAAATAATTATATAATAATCCTAACTAATATTATAAATGCGAAAGTGGGTTTGTTTGTTCCGTCTTCACGCTGAAACGGCTAAACAGAATTGGATGTAATTTGGCACATGGGTAGACCATGACCTGGATTACGTCATTAGGAATACTTTTTATCCCGACATTCCCACGGGATCAATTCAATTCAATTTATTCAGGAACAATTTACATTGTGTTTGAAATCATAAACAATCGATCGAGACTCTTACTCTTTTCTTTTCTCTCTTGACTCTTTTCTTTTATCTTTTTTTCTTTCTTTTTACTTATGCGGGTGAAACCGTTGGGTGCAGCTGGTAATATATCTATATTATTACAATATTTCATATTTAAGTTTGTTAATAGTTTGAGTTAGGTTAGGATATTATATTTTAAGTTTAATAATATGTTAGTTAAATTGGTGTCAAAGTTTACAATATAACTTATTCTTCTACTAACAATATGATGAATGCCAAAGTTCTTGGTTTGTCGTTTTTTTTACGTGGCAATGGGTCTACGTATTTTTTTGCAAATAACTATTTTATAGACGAGAAAAGATACAAGCTATATTAAACTCAAAATCAAAGCATTTATTTCAATTAAAACATTTATCTTTACACGACACTTTTGAATTATCAAGGAGTCATCGTTATCGGTTTGAAATATGAAGCTAGTTGCCCATTCCAAAGCGTAGCAGGCACCTATGGAGAAGAACGGCCAAGAAACTCCACGGACACTCTTTTAAATTATATTGTTACATAAACATTTATAGTATAAATAATGTTGAATTTATAGCTAAAAGCTATCCTGTACCAATGCAATGCAAAGTCTCTGCGAAAAGCACAAATATATACGTCATATTATAGTTGGCGCTGTTCGTGTCTGTCTGTGTGACCGCGTTTTTCTTCTAAACTGCGCAACGGATTTTGGTGCAGTGGTCACTGTCATTTAGAGAAGTTATTTCGGAAAGTTTTTGTGTGCAATTGTTCGGACGATAGGTCGTGCTGGAGATAAAAGTAATTGAATGGACTCAGAATATAAAGAAGAATATGAAATAACAACGGTGTCGGTTACATTAAGGCAAACAAGAACATATGGACGTTATTAATAACGCGCAAGCGCAGCCGTCCGTGGAGGCGTTCAACGGCTGACTGGTGTGGCGCGGGGGCCAGTGTTGCCAAATGCTACATTTAGTCTAAATAGTCTTAAGTCTAGTGCTAAACATATTGCAAAAATTTACTAGATTGTCAGATTTTTTTACTCAAAAATGTTACTAGATGTAGCTAAAGGCTACTTAGTTGGTAGGTTACAATCAAAAGTGCCATATTATTACGGTCATGTTTTAAATCAAACTTGAGAGTATTAAACAATCAGTAATTATTTTTATTAATAAAATATAAACTAGGTAATTACAATTCATGCAATAAAGTTTAAAAAAAATGTAGCCACAAGTTTAATTAAATTGTGCTTGCCGCGAAAAATAGCTACATTTAGCTATAAAGTTGCTAAGTTGGCCCCACTGTCGGGGCTCGCGCTCGGCCGTGCGGCCAGCTGACTCGCCGCTGTCCCTGCACTATTGAAGTAACAAATTTTAATATTAAGGACGCTATCACATTTTTCCGCAAATATCAGTGCTTTTCATGTACCATTTTAATGAATTAGGAGTCACATCTGCAAGGATATCTTGGTTTCAAATGAAAGATAATATATTCATCTCCAGAATGGGCCCATAAAAAATATACAGCCCCATACAAAATTTTCACACAAATAATTCATAACCATCACAATAAAAACCAAAAAATTAAAAAAATGGGGTCTGAATAGGAACCAGTACAGCGAAATCCACTGCATAGTTAAACATAAAAATAATAAGAAATTGTTGTTTATATAGTCTTCTATACGGTAAGCTAAATATTTTTCAAGTAAACAAATAACTTTTTCATTTATGAGAAAAATAAGAAACGCCCTCAAATTTCTCCATACATTTTCTACTCGCGGACACTAGCGGTTCGTCATTCCGCGCTCAGACGCGCTCGTGGAAGCATGGGTGTATCAGTTTTTCGCAAAAAATAATTACGTATAGAAGTGAGTGCTGTATTGTATACTGTGGTTGGTCGAAGTTGATACTTTTTCGGACCGAAATAAAAGTGAGTACGATTTTTGGAATTTGTTATAGAAATAAATACATAATTGTAATTTTTTGTACTATGGTTGTAGATTACGGATAAACATTGTGTAAATAATTATATTATAATTTATTTTTGATACATTCGATACAATAGTCTATTTTGAGGTTTTTGGGGGTGGGGATTACGAATATGTACTCCATTTTTTTATTCAAGATGCCTGAAGATGTATTTAAAAAAATAAAAAAATCGACATGTTATCAATTGTGGAGGTTTTGGAGGTGGTGTTTACGATTATACCATCCAATTTTTGACTCAAGAAGGCAGATGTAAATTTTTGGTGATAAATCGACTTAGTTGTCAAATCATAAATCCAAAATAGTAGATGGTTATATCTGTCGACACCAAGTATGGTTTTTGTTTGTGTTGTGCATTGCTAAAATATTTATATTTGTTATTTATAGATGCCACGAATTCGAAAATTCGGACAAAGACCAAAAAAAACTGCACACGTGGCACTAAACAAAAGTTAAATTAAATATGATATTAAATTAAATATGAAAAAGCAAAATTAAATATGAGTACGTGAAAAGAGACGATAAGTTCTGGAAGGAAAACATGGAAGGACATTTAGTAAAATTTTACAATAACTGTTTACTACCAGAACTAGTTGACCCTCGATATGCGAGGTCTATGATTCTTAGAGATCATAGCTCACACATACGCGCAAATATACTGACGGAAACAAATAATGCGTAAAAGGTTATTGAACTGTCAAAATGAAACCCATTGCTATTAATAGTGTGTTACGCAATTAGGGTGCTGTATACATTTTGCGATTTGCAATCTGCCTTTATACAAAATAATTATTATACTTTTTACTACCTACTTTTGATTTATTTTTTATCAAACATACTGAACGCGCGCCTCAGTCTCAGTAAATAAAATACTGTTTTCTTAAGGGAATAATTATTTTAAAATATCAAAAAGAAAGTCTACGATAATCTCCCAGGCTAGTATTTGATTAAGTAATGCTCCAAAAATTGTCAATAAAAATAATATTTACACGTACATCTTTTCTAACTAAAAGTAGCCTGGGGGATAATCGTAGATGTTCCGTAATAGTAAAATATTAAGATTGTTAGTTTCCTTAAGAATATAGGTACTTTTTAATCCATATGGCCAGCGCTTGAAATTTTTGGGTACCTACGTAATGGCTGATGAATTTCGAAAATACTAAAAACATGAATATCACGCAGATAGTACTTAGTCACGGTTACTAAAATTCGATTGCAAACTTACAACTAACTTTACTCAATAAATACCCGTAATATTAATTTTACTATTTATTAAGGTACCAAGATTAGTTGAGTTACGTATAAAATCGAGCGGAGAGCGGTTTCAAAGTGTGTGTGCGCGTAATATCGTTGTGTTGCGATTCAGATACCTAAACTTGAGCGAGTTCAAAATGTGATAGCGTCCTTAAAGAAATCTCGAGCTGTTGTCAAGTCTTATTCGATTCTGGTAGTACAATTTTCATGAAGATTTCATAGAAATTGTTCATCTTGAATCACGTCGCGTTGTCACGTCGCGACTGTCTGCGGGAGCCTTGAAGCAAGGTCGGGTCGTTAGTATTTAAATAAACTAGAAATGTATCTAGAACGTACCCTTTTGTGAGGTGCAACAATTAAGTTAAATGTACATACATTGATTATTTACCATCTGAACATAGATAGGTAGGTACCTACTATAATACCCGAAATGATTCGTGCGTTCAATTCAGCGTACTTAATTGCCTATGGATAGAAATGAAGCAGAAATAATGTATTTATGTTCGTTAAATGAGGCAGAAATAACGAACGCTCGTTATAATTGTATCATTGGAATGAACGATAATTAGGTAGGTACCTATCTATCTGCCGGGGTCGCGGGAAAGTCCGAAAGGGATACCGCACAGTGGAACGAATGTATGGGAGCGGTTGGACGTAGACATGTCCGAAAAATAAGAGTAAAATTATGCCAAACTAATGATGCCATCTTATTCGATTACTTAATGCCTTCATAAATTGTGGTGATGAATTTCTTCATAACTCCCATATTTCGGGAGTAATTTGAGAAAATGTGAAATTTTACTATGAAAATGAGTGTATCGAGCTCTCTCCCTCCTGATTCCGGGCTTGTTTCAAGTAGCGGTCTCTAATATCGTAATGCTATTACTAAGAGCTATATTTAATACTAAGACACATAGTGCGCCAAATGTGCACTTTCTGGGATAAAAGGAAATGAAAATTTAAAAAAAAAAACGTTTTTTCCCCATTTGTATTTACTTTAAACCGCAGACAGACTTATTAAGAGGTCTATAAATATATTATATATATACAGAAATATATATTAACAAAAATATTCACAAGAACTGATGAGAGTATGACTTTTAAGTAAGTTGATAATAAATTACCTAGTTTCATTAAAAGTACAATAAATAATTAAGATGTAAGCTCTAATTTACTAAGTTACACATTTTAAAACAATAACATCATTTAATTATCTTCGTCATCATCATCATCATCAATTAATTCAAATTCAGAATCGATGTCCGCTAAATCATTTATGTTAACAAATTCAATATCACTTTTCTCAGAATCCGTAAGCTCATAAAATTCCTTAAAAGAAGATTTTTTTACAAACTTATTTCCTTTTGGACGGATACTTGTAACAAGTGGATCAGAAGACAGTAAAAGATTGTGCATAATATCTTCATTGCATGAGATACTGCTATGCTTTCGAGAATGCCCCTCTCTATATTTTCTAAAATCTTTATTTCTAGCCTCAGATGCCTCTTCGGATAGAAAACCAATGGGCACAATTGACATGTTCTGAACTATGTCTGGCCCATGCATTAAAATTTTATGAAGTGAAGAAGGCATATAATACCATGGGTATAACTCCACGTAAAGCTTAGCAGTATCAAAGCAGAACTCTCGGAATTTAGTTACGTTGATCTTCTCTCCTGATGAAATACACTGCAAGATCACACAGATTTTTCTTAAAAGCATAGCATCTATTCCGGTCAGTTCAGCAGATTTAGTGTAGTTTTCAAAAAATCTCCTTGCCGAGTTGCCATTGTTGGTGGATCCACTGCCTTGTTTCACAACATCGAGAAGTAAGCCCGTTTCTCTTCTTACAGCCTCTTGAACTCTTTTCTTCCTGTCATCAACTTGCCTTTTTGCTATATCACCCCTTACTTGCCATGATTTTATGTCTAATTTGTAGGAAATGTGTAATAAGCATTCCATTGAGCGAATCCAAGCGTGAAGGGTGCTTAAGCTATATTTATACATGTCCTCGTTTGCGTGTTTATCTTTGATTAACTCTAAATTATTCATTTCTTTAGGACAAGCCTTGCATATGTCACACACTGAAGCTGCTGTATTGGATATAATGGAATGAATTTTACCATCAATCATTGTCAACAGCAGTTGGTGTTTGACACTAATTCCATCAGTGATGGTGGATGGAGTTAAGGCTTCAATCTCTGCTTCGATTTCAGCCATCTCTCTCTGCACATTTTCTTTGGTTTCCTTTATAAACTTAAACAATATTGGCCGGCAAAATGAAGTGGAAGATGGTCGCTCGTTTTCCCAAATTGTTACACCTTTTGAGACGAGCCGCAGTGGTACAAGACTAATCATAAAATTACTAGCAAGATCGATTTGCTCATCTTCACTCGTCCTTTGATGATAAATGCTTTGGCTAGATGATCCGTCAAAACCCCATTTGCTGGTCAATACGAGCTGTTGATTGGGATCAACAGGGGTTTCTAACGACCTAATAAGTCTTCTTGAGGTTAAATCCATCAAGGCTTGTAATTTGATTTTTGCAGAGCTCTCTGTAACTGTGAGATCTTCTTTGGCCGGATAGCACTTAATTTTTTCTTTAACCAACATGTAGTAACTCGGGTATTGAAGAGCTCCTTCTTGAGTGTTGAAATCCCGAAGAGTGTTATAGCGCCATTTCGATAAGTTCATCGATACATAAAGAGCCAATGCCTTCAAAGGGGATATTTCCCGTACCTGAATTGATTTACCTTCAATGAAGGCTTTGATTTTTGAGGCCTCTTCTGGATTCTCCGTCAAGTATTTCATAACATAAGCTGTATCGCTTTGTCCTGCCTTTTGAAGCGCCCTTTCGGCCGAAAACATAATTTCAGCGCTGCTACTGCTGCATGAAAGACTATCTTCAGTGCGTCTTCTTTTTTGCCGGTTACTAAGGTCCTCAAAAGATTTACGAGGACTAGGATGTGTACAAGTTGAAGCATCAGATTTAGCAGGAGAAATTATGGGCTCGATGACGTCACTTATATTTTCTGTAGAAGGTTCCATATTTTCATTCTGTAATTCCGGCCATTGAATTGCAGCCTGTAGCCAAATCTCATGTTTCTTCCGAAACTTATCTGTGCTTCTTCCAGACTGTGTCCATTTTGCATAAATGCGGTAGCAAAATCGACGACACCAGTCTTTTAAACTTGTTTCAGCACTTTCACATAACTGAACACAACTGTTATCTTTTAAAACACTGAACAAATAGTTAAAGTCGCGTAAATCTTTATGTGCGCGTGCGCATAAAGCAACGTGAATATCAAGATTTGTATTAAAATTTGGAAAATACATTGCGAGATTAGCTTGGATACAACGAGGTGTAAATCAACACTGATTTTAAAGTTACTAATAGTGACCTATTTATATAAAATCCAGGTATCCCAGGTATCCTTTGTTAAATATTGCAAGGTAATTAGTTATTGTGATAATTAGTAAATGATGCATGCTAAATTAGTGTATTAAGAGCCATTTAGTAATTAAATAATAGCAATGTTCTTATCAGTAATCATTAGTGCATCAGTTTTATATGTAAACCTTAAGTCCCTAATTATATATCCTAATTAGCTTATATCTTCTCTAATTGGCTGCTCAGAAATGTTATTGTAATAAGGTAAACCTTTAGAAAAACGGTTTTAATCAACAAAATAAACAAAAAATAAAAAAATTGTGTTATAAAATAAACATCACTCTTTATCCCAGAAAGTGCACATTTGGCGCACTATGTGTCTTAGTATTAAATATAGCTCTTAGTATTAGCATTATGATATTAGAGACCGCTACTTGAAACAAGCCCGGAATCAGGAGGGAGAGAGCTCGATACACTCATTTTCATAGTAAAATTTCACATTTTCTCAAATTACTCCCGAAATATGGGAGTTATGAAGAAATTCATCACCACAAGTTATGAAGGCATTAAGTAATCGAATAAGATGGCATCATTAGTTTGGCATAATTTTACTCTTTTTTTTCGGACATGTCTACGTCCAACCGCTCCCATACATTCGTTCCACTGTGTACCGTGGCGCTGGAAACGCACAGGCAACGGAAGGAACTCGGGTAGGTTTTAGTCAGTAAGATTCTGACACGCCGATGTTATTTGATAATCTCCTACCCAATAAAAAGTTACCTATTTATATTATATCAACGTTATTATGACCAATAATACGACAGAAAAGCCAAATTTCTCAGTAATCTGTGCCTCAACGGGCCTCTCTCGAGACGACCACTTTCGAGTTCGATATTTAAACGTAATTCATTTATATTTCACTAGCGACCCCTGTGTGTTTTGGCACGGGTTTTAAAACCTGATATTACATGAATATTTCTTTATTACAACTAAGTTAAATAAGGACAGTAGCGGCCCAGTGGTAACGGCTGCGACTTACGAGTTGTATGTCCTAGGTTCGAACCCAGGCGCTTTACTTTGTGTAAATTATTTAATCACCACTGCTCTCAAATCAGTGAAGGAAAACGTCGACAACCAAAAATTTTAAAACTTGTGACATCTACCAATCCGCACTGGGCCCGCGTGGTGGATTATGGCCCACTCCCTCAAGACCTCCGACAGAGAGGAGGCCTGTGTCCCAGCAGTGGGAACATTATAGGCTGATTATTCTTCTATGTTAAATATTAATGTATTCTACACATAAATCTTTCTGAATATTTTCTCTAAATGATATTGAAAGCCGCGTCAAAATCCTTTGCGTAGTTTGGAAGAACGAGTTGGTCATTCTTACAGACACGAGAAGCGCCGTTAATTTTTAATATGTAAAGATTTGGCTTCATTAGTTCAATGTCCTTTGTTTATTCAGTAAGTAATAAACGGCGAAATACACATCCTTTTCCGGTCCACTGCTGTTCTAAAAACAAATTCCTACAGAACCCAAATATATCCCATATCACGCTTGAACATCCCTTTTCCAAAGACATTGTCAAAACAGGCAGCTGAGGGATTTGCGCGCCTTTGCCTAAGGATCGAATTGTCAATTGGAAGGTACTGAACCCTTCGCGGAATCCACCAGTTCCTTTTTATTCTATACTAACTCCTACCCGCGACTTTGTTAGCGTAGAAATCCTAAGATACACAATATACTAAAATATACTAAAAATAATAATAGCCACATTTTTATAAAACTCCCTCGGCCCTAGCCCCACTGCATCGCATCGCATCGCCCGCCTTTGCTATTAGCTATTTGCTAGCGTTATTTGCTTTTTTTCTTTTCTCTTGGGTCCTAAGGGTCGTAGCGTGATGTTAAATATCCTATAACATTGCTCAAGAATTGGGCTATCAAATACAAAAAGGTTTTTTCAAATCCCACTGGAAATTCCAGAGATTAGCGCGTTCCAACAAACAACAAACTCTTTATATTGCTGTACTAAAAAGAAAAATTTCTACAGAACCCAAAAACATCTCACATCTCACGGTTGACCACCCCTTTTCCAAACTCACATTGTCATAACAGGCAGCTAAGGGATTTGCGCGCCTTTGCCTAAGGACCGAACTGTCGCTTCTAAGCCCACGCACGGGCGCTTTTTAAACGCGTCGTTTTTTTTACCGTACTTCAACTCTTGGCGTCAAAGCCGAGCGTTGAGAATCTAATAGAGCACAACCTAGCGCGTTTCAAAAACGTACAGTTGAATTTTTAACTCTCGGCGCCAGGGTTGGCCCAAACAACGTTGTTTTAAAACACGTATTTTAAACTATGTTTAAAACAGTTGGAAATGTTTTTTTACAAAGTGTTTAAACAGTTTAGGTTAAGTTTTTAAACATTAAGAAAAAAAAATTGCTAACATCAAATTTTAATAGCGAATGAATGGAATTAAATGAAAAGTTATAAATGTTTAGGACTTAAATAGCTCGAAAAGAAATTAAAAAGGTTAGATGATAGATTTAATTATTAGATCTATTTGTAATTAATTTAAATTATGAATTTATTACAAAAACTATTTGGATTTGTAATTAAAAATTCCTTTTTTATTACTTAATTTGTTCAATGCAATTCAAACAGTAACAATTTTAATTATAAAATAAGGTTAGGATAAGGGTAAGGTAAGGAAGGGTATGCATCATTAATCAACAATCAAAGAACAATGGCGAGAAAAATGATAATGGAATTTTTAAGCATCTGCGCGACTTAATAAATAACTTACTAAATGTTATCAAATCAACCTTATTGTCTATCAAAGTCTGGGAAAAAATCGTCATAATTGAAAACTTAGAGGAGAGATTTATATGACGTATTATAAATTGCAAGCATACAAGCTCGGATCGGATCGGTGGGATCTCATGGTGACATGGAGAATACGTTTGTCCCAACCCAGTGCTGGGCACGCCACAATTGCGGCGATAAATCCCCTCTTTGAGGAGTGGCTAGAGAGGCGCCACGGCGTCCTCACCTTCCGCCTGACGCAGGTTCTCATCGGATACGGCAGCTTCGGGAGGTTCCTGTGTCGGATAAGGCGGGAGGAAACGCCCGGGTGTCACCACTGTTTGGATAGCCCGGAGGACACGGTGGAGCATACGGTGGAGGTCTGCCCGGCTTGGGCAGAGCGCCACCGTGTTCTCGTGGAGGCGATCGGTGGCAGAGATCTCTCGCGTCCGGCCCTGGTTCAGGCCATGGTACGAAGCGAGAGGGCATGGGCAGCCGTCACCTCCTTCTGCGAAGCAGTAATGCTCGTGAAGGAGGAGGCGGGATGGTTGAAGGAAAGGCAAATTTCGCGCCCTCTCCCCCTAGCTGCCGCAGAAAATGCCCTGGGCGTCGGGAATTCCGGGCGGATTTCCGGCCACCGTAGGCGCGGGCTTGCGGACGGTGAGCAATAGGTAGCTCACCATCCGGTAAGGACCAGGCCCGGGTCAGCGGCGCGTTGTTTTCCACGTGCGCCTCAGTAAGAGTCTGACACACCCTCCCGCTCCGCTCAGAGCGGGAGAAGTTATTTAATTATTTCCCACCCAAAAAAAAAAGAGAAGAGATTTCTATTACGTCTTATAATTTATAAGACGAAACAGAAATCTCTTTTTTTTTTTAAGCAAGCATACAAGCTAACCAATAATAATATTCGTAGGATACAAGATTTTAATCTACTTACAAAAAATAGGCCCCAACTGGACCGCTTTAAAGCGGTCGAACAATGAACGACTAGTAATTCATGCCGTTCATTGCTCGACTTGTAATGAACGCTTGGAATTTACTACACACACTTTCATGGAAATTGCGCAGACTGATACAGGTATTTAGTTAGAAATCGAAATATGGTATTAAACAATACCATGGTTTAATACACGAGAAGTTCGTCATTCATTGAACATTGTGACTTCTGATAATTGCCCTGAACATACCAGAGGGGAGGTTCCTATTACAAATTGCGTGAATTTCATACAAGCTAACGAATAATAATATTCGTAGGATACAAGATGTACGACAAGACAACCTAGAATATAGAACTTTAAACTGGAATATATGTAATTCCTAACTTCCTATAAAAATATAACAGAAGAAAAAACGGTTCAGGAATTAAAACTCTATACTTTTATAAATTTTTCTTCGGCAGACGCAAAAAAAAATGTCTACAAAAGTTTGGGAGTTCACCTTAGTTCTTTAAGATACGTACCTACTGACTAACTTATTATTCTGGTCTATTTTTATAAATGTTAAAGTTAATTTAAAAATGGTTTAGAAATGTATTATACTAGGCCTGACCGATTTGTGTTCATAATAAAATTGATAAATAGCTCAAAAGAAAAAGAAAATATAAACTCATGTTTAACATTTAAAAATTTAAAACATTTTGAACTGTTTGTTAAATAAAATAAAAACCTCTTTTTTCTAACCCTGCTCGGCGCTAAGCTGTGCGTTTAAAATCCAGAGTACGTTAAAAAAACGTCGCCATAAAAATGCGCCCGTGCGATCGTAAGCCAAGAGTCCCCTTCGAGGAATCCACTAGTTCCTTTTTATCCTATATCATTTATTATAAAGTGGGTTTCTGAAAGTGGTTATTTATCGTAAGAAATGTTGATATGAGAATCGAATGTGCTGTCATATTTTTTTTTGTATATTGTTGTTTGTTTGGTAAAAATGCGAAGTAGATGGATTTTCTTTCTATAATATTGCCTCGCCTCGCCTGGCTTACTTCTGCCTCGTTGCTCTTGTGGTCGCAAGCACTACTGCTCAGTATTATGGTCCAGGGTTTGATTCCCGGGTCAGAATAGAATAGAATAGAATATTTATTTGCCAGAACATGGTATGTTTACACAGGTGTTCTTGAAATTGCAATAGTGCTCCATGTCTCACAGTTTTAACGGATTGCAAAATCAATTTAAAATTACGTTACATCAAAGAAATACATTAATTTTCAATTTAAATTATTTGCATTATGGTAATTTAAAATTTTAAATATTATTTCAATTATTATATTATTCATACAACACTTTGTGTGCACTAATTTTACCATGTCATTGAATAAAAAAATAATAGTCAGGCAAAGTGTTATTGGGTTTTTCCATCTGGATTTTCTCAGTAGCAGCTCGGAGTTTGGATTTGTGTCTGGTTGATAGCAATATACTGGCTTTCTGTTACATGGGATTAAAACATAGCTGGAGAAATGTGAGTGTATTACAGGTGCACCTCTGCTTAACCGTTCAGGGAATACGATATTGTATTATATGTATGTTGTATTATGTGTGTATCTCCTACGTCTGAAAAGTACCCCCCTAACACCTTGCAGTTCCTAGTGCCAGAGAGCATTGTTGTGTTCCAGTTCGAATGGTGTGGATGTGGGTACCGCTGTGTACCGGGGTGAAATTGTAAATAATAAATTATTTTATTTTTGTAAGTAGCAACAAACATTTTTAAACATCAAACATATTTTAAAAACTAGATGAGATCGGCGATTTTCATTTCAGTACTCTGAGAAGAAAGGCCGAAACAACCTGAGGTCACAGTCTCTTTTAAATTCCAGACATAATCTTGGTCAGATCATGTGAAAACCATGTAGATTGGTGCGTGAAATGGTCTTTTGAGGGAAGAACCACACCGATTGACTATCCAGTCAGTGCACGCATTTGTCAGTAATCGTGCAGCTCAGCTCAATTTAAGGAGCTCAACGATTCGACGAACAATACCAAAGAAAGGACATTTGAGTAGGCCGTATAAATTACTCAAACTGCCAGACCAAGATTAAAATTGACTGAGATAAAAAAAAACAGTGACCCACATAGTCTCATTCACAATAATTAAAACTAGTGTTTGCCCACTGGGTGAAATTTGACCATAATGCATTTAAATTTTAAGTTTGAACGTTATTAAGGAAAACCCTATACCTACTTACAATATATATAATACTTACTAATTCCACGAGTACACTAATTCCATGCTATTAAAAAGTACTTACTTATTCCATCCTCTAGCTATAACTTCCTGTCTACAGACTTCCGTCCCTTTTCTCGAAATCACTCCCACAGGAAGCGAGAGGAAAGATGATACACATCAAAAAGTTAGAAAGAACGCTAAGCGGACGAAATCACGGGCAGAATCTAGCATGGTTCTTTAAAAAAATACATGTAATGCCGTATGATTCCAGCATTTCCCTGTAGAATGCCGCAATAAAAGCGCACTATTAGATTTTTAACCGGCTCAGCGCCGAAAGTTGAAAATCCAACTGATCATTACTTATTATTTAGGCGTTCATTTAGGTGCTTCGTAAGGCTAGTCTCTTTTTTTTTGGGTGAGTATTACCAAACACAAACATCTCAGACTCAAAGAGATGTCGTCAGCACAAGTGTAGGGGTCCACTAGGGCCGATGCCTGCCGGGGTCGCGGGAAGGTACTAAAGGCTTACCGAGGCCTGGCAACACAGGCAACGGAAGGAATACGGGTGGGTTAGTTAGTTTAGTCAGTAAGAGTCTGACACACCATCCCGCTCCGCCCAGAGCGTAAGGAGTTATTTGATGATTTCCCACCCAAAAAAAATAAGGGCCCTCGGTAACCCTTTCGAACTTTCCCGCTAGGCTAGTCTCTGGAATTACGCTAGGTAGATCGCAGTTTATTGTTATACATGAGAACTCTCAACACCCACTAAATCCCAGGCATTACAGTTTCATGTAAATCTTTCAATCGTTGGTAAGTCCATAAATTCTAATGCTTCATATGAAATCCATAGGGCTGTTATCCATGCGGGATTATAGTTTGGAACTCTGGGAAGTTTGAACGGGATTACGTGTATGTAGTCATAGCCGGGATTTGAAGTGTTTGGTTTATAAACAGGAGTAACATGAGATTATGATTGTAGTCTATCTGGTAAGTTAAGTTAAGTGTCTAGGTGGTATGTTGCTTTTACATAACGTAACATTACGCCAGTATTCCTCTAAAGGGTTGGCAGAGGCAGAAGTATACATATAATGCAGGCATCATGCATATTTAATGGTTTCTCTGAGTTTCTATTCTTAAATTATTATTTTTTGATATCTCAAAGGCCTTCTACAGGGTTTGGCATAGTTTGTTGGGTAAGCTTCCCACTTTTGGCAGCCCTGGTGACTTTTGCAACTGGATTTCCGACTTCCTAAGAGAGCGATCGATCAGCGTGGTCATAGATGGCTGTTCATCGGATCACATGGCTATTGATGCTGGTGTTCCTCAGGGGTCTGTTCTGTCTGCGACTTTATTTCTGCAGCACATCAACGACCTGATACAGCTTGGTGCTATTGGGTATGCAGATGACAGCACAGTTTCAGAAAGACACATGTCCAGTGCAAGAGCCAGTAGAGATGAAACAGTTACTCTTAGAGAGGCCATGGTGGAGAGTCGAGTAGAGAAATTCTGTGCTCTGAAAACACAGGTGCGTCTTTTCACTGCTAAAAGGACCCAGTTTCAGTTAACTCCTACTTTCCGAGGTGCATCTGTAACAGTTACCGATCACCTAGAGCTTTTAAGCGTGGAGTTCACGTCTGATCTCAACCTCGGCTCAACCATCGAGTCGAAAGCACAAACTGCAGCCAAGCAGCTTGGCATCTTAATTAAGGTGAGGCGATACTTCATATCTGGACAGCTTTTAAGTTTGTACAAAGCACAAATCCCTTCCTGTATGGAGTATTGCAGCTTATGGTATGGCTCCCTGCCGGGATCGCGAGGGTTCAGTAGATGCTTTAAGTTTATTGATTTTAAACGGATGAAGGATGAAAGAGAACTATGTGATGGTTATCTTCTTCAGCGGATTGTTAAGATCCACTAGAGTCGATGCCTGCCGAGGGTCGGGAAAGTCCGAAAGGGTTACCGAGGCCCCTGGCAACACAGGCAACGGAAGGAACACGGGTAGGTTTTAGTCAGTAAGAGTCTGACACACCCTAGCTCCGCCCAGAGCGGGAGAAGTTATTTGATAATTTCAAAACCCAAAAAAGAAAAAAAAGACTAGTAACTAAAATTGTGCATTTTTTCCATATCTCTAAAATCTTGGCATTGCCGTAAAAAGCTTTACTTTATTTTTCGTGTGGTTAGTGACTTGCATGGTGTCAGAGTTGTTATGCCGCCCATGGGCCTCTGACTTGGCTTCAAATGCCGTCGAGATATATCTCTCAGGTTTTCTCACGACGTTTTTCTTCACTGTTTTGTAAGCAAGTGATAGTTATAGCCTACAGCCCTACACTGTCCTTCCATACCTATTATCACTGTAATTTGAAAAAGTTGTAAATACCAATTATTTTTAAAAGAATAACCGTGGAGTTTCTTGCCGGCTCTTCTCCATAGGAAACGACCAATTGGAACCGTGTACCTAGCGTTTGACGTTTCATAAGTGCCCATGTAGGTTTATGTGAAATAAAATATATTGTTTTTTTTTTTATATATAATACGTACATAAATCCTAAAAGTCAGTGATGCCTTGGGTTTAAACTCGAGACCTATAACTTGGCAGTCCAACGGTAACACCACCAGGCTATCACTGCTACTCGTAAATAGCTTGTTGTTGTGGAGACGTCATAGGTGACCAAAATTGCGAAAAAAGGCCCGATATAACTGTTTTTTTAAGTGCATTTAGAAAGACTGTCTCGTTGGTCTACGGGTCACGACAGCTGAGGCTTTGAGTTCTATACCTAGGTCAGGCTATGTGTGGATTTATCGGTAGTTAGCTTTATTCTGGATTTCTGTCCAGTTAGTGGTAAAAGGCGTGCTGTTATACAGGGTGTCTGGTATATAATGGATAACCTTGAAATAGCATTTAATAGACCTTATGGCCGTTCTAAAAAAATAAATAATAATAATATCCAAAGTACCCGATATATTTCGAAAAAAAAATACTGACAATTTTTTACCTTATTTTACATTCTTCTTCACCACGACTATTAATGAATGAATTCCATTAGTTATTTGTTTTATAATATTTCACTTTGACTATGCCGACAGAGAGGCAGTAAATATTGTGACTCAAAGTTACACAGTATTTAAAAAAAAAGGTATTTTAGGTACCTACTACTTGGTATATATATGTCGGAAATACGTTAGTCACTCGTTTGACTAATCGGGACGCCAGCGCCACCAAGCGGCGTTCGACAGAGTCTACAACATAACGTTCGACCCGAGTTAAGGGTAGTCTGTCGGAGGAGGTCATGGAGTGAACATGTTAGAAACTGTTGCGCGTTCCGTATAGTTGTGTCGTGTACCTACAGTGTGTGAATAGCCAGTGTGATTATTTGATCATAAATTATAATTTGATTTAAACTGCAAACGGTTTTTCTATTGTGCAATAACCAACACTTCCCATTATACGCCCACAGTAGTTAAAATATGGCTGATGACAACGAGAGAAACGTACCTTTTCCGTCATATATTTTTGTATTTTTTTTTAGAACGGCCATAAGGTCTATTGTATGCTATTTCAAGGTTATCCAATCTTTACAGGACACCCTGTATAAGACTTATCACATGATTCGCAAATTGGTTTTTACAATGGGTACAACTCTGAGCTCATCCTACCCCTTCGAGAAATACCGACATGATGTTAACAATATGAGACACCTACCCGAAGAATTCTGTCTACAAGATTCGATTTGCCAACATTTAGTTGCAAATCCCCATAGAAATATTAGTACCATGAATAATTTTGTCCTTATCCACTTTTTTTCGTTCAATATTCTATTTTCTCATATCCTTATTTCCACAACGTTGACATGGCAAAATGGAGACTGTTGTGAAAAGTGCTGAAAAATCGACCAATTTACGTAGACCTCTCATCTTGCCCGCCATAGAAAAAAAACTGGGTACTAACAGCATTACTATGTGAATGGTGAAGTGTCAAGTTTAACTGGCCTTATCAAACATTTTCGAAACACGTCCATTTTTCCAAAGGTCTTGTACAGTTTTTGTGAGGCCAAGAACCGCGAAATTACTAGAAGTTTCTTAATGAACTGGCTATAAGTTTTTCTCTTCTATAACGATATGCATATTAATATTATAAAATAAATTTCGCTTTTCGTGTCCGTCTGTGTGTCCATGTTGTTTCTTCTAAAATATGCAACAGATTTTGATGTGGGTTACACCATCATTTAGATAATTTATATCGAATGAGTATAATACACTAATATTAAACTTACATATTATTATATGTAAGTTTAATATTAGAATGTCGATATTCTCGTTAGTCATTATCATCCTTACAAATTATAAATTAAAGTCCCCCAGCTGCATCTGTCTGTCTGTCTATCTATCTGAACGCGATAAACTCAAAAACTGCGAAGCTGATAGGGCCACCCATGGTTTATTTTGTAGTGTTTGATATATTTTTTATTATGTATTTTTGTGGTGTACAATAAAGTATATATAAATAAATATATATAAATAAATAACTGCCGAACAAATTTTCAAACGGTTTGCACCAATGGACGGAGTGATTTATGAGGAAGTTTTAATGTCTATAAATTATTAAGTTTTTGTGTAAATTGGCTGAAATATGACGATTATAGTTGAAAATGTCGGAAAAAATCATGCCGACTGGGCGGTTTAATGGCGTGCGCTGCGTAAACCGTAAAACTTAAAAAAGTCCGCGATAGTATATGTATATCTTCTAAGTATATCTATCTTCGCATCTTCTTAGTATATGTCTATCTTCTAAGGATGACTATCTTCGTATCTTCTTAGTATATGTATATCTCCTAAGGATATCTATCTTCGCATCTTCTTAGTATATATCTATCTTCTAAGGATGACTCACAATAACCATTTTTATCTTTCAGAATTTGATAAGAATATCATTGTTATTTCCGAAGCTGTTTTGACCGGTATTATAATAATTCTTATCCAATCAAATACGTTTTTTTTAATTGGGCGTTTAGCTTAGATTAAAATATGCCTTAACATCATACCATAAATTAATATTTTAAAAAATATCACAGATTCAAAATTACACGTTATTATGGTTGACGGCGGCGCGGGGGAGTTAATGACCTTTTCTTCTGCTATTACTACTCGTATACTATTGTATATTTTGTAGTGTTTGATTTATTTTTTGTTATATATTTTTGTGGTGTACAATAAAGTACATATAATGCAATAAATAAATATATGACAGAATATACGGCAGAACTCTATCTATACAGAAAAACTCGGGGCAAGCTGGATCGCCTCAACGCAAATGTACATGTACATCTGTGGTGGGGAGACCCAGACAGCCACGCACTTCTTCTCTTGCAACCGAGCGGGTGGGCAGGTTGCGGATAGCCCAACTCCGGCTGCGGGACCGACTGTTAATGTCGACCCCGCACCCGGAGCATCTCGAAAGAGATCCCGGACAAGAGAAGCTCCCGAAGGCCAAATCCCAGGCTCAGGGAAACCTATGTTACCTTGTCCTATGCTCCTATCACCAAACAAACCATCCCTCCGCATACATAGATCCCGTCGGTCCCCAAATCCCTAGGTCAAATCCCAGGCGTAGGGTGACCCCCAAAACCACACCACCTCACCTAACCATGCCTTCCTTCCTATCCCTATATCCCGTCGATCCACGAGGAGGGGTAACCTCGATTCCTCAAAAGCCCACCCCCCATAGCCAAAAAATATGCAGAACGAGGAAAAATCTACCCAGGTGGGTCCCGGCCGAGCCGGGGAATCCCAAACCGCTTCGGCGGTCAGCCCCCATCGTATTCTGGGGGGGGCATCCGACTGCTCTTTGGTGCCGCGCTCTTCAGCGCGGCCGGCTGCTGACTCAGCGCCCACAACACAGGCTGCGACTTACGCGCCATCCCACCCTACCACGGCTGCGACTAGTGCGCCAACAATCTCAACTCCGGCTGCATCTCACGCGCCAACACCCACTACGACGTGTATGCCTACCACAAGTCTCTGGCAACAGAGCCTTGTGCGTAACAGCATCACCAACCCGGACAAGGACCAACTACAACACAGACAGAGAGTGACGGGGAAGGAAGACGGACCTGGCAGCTCTAACACTTTCCCGGCCGATGGAGTACGCATGCTGTACAAGCGCGGAAAAATCATGACTCGAGGGAAGAAAGTAGGCGACCGAAAGCGCAACACTCGCGAAGGCTCTAGCCAGCGCGAAGAGCGATCGGACGCCGAAGAGATAGTACGCGACCAGCCACGTGTACGCGAAGGGGCAACCCAGCGCGGAAAACGGCCGGACGCGGAATCACGTGACCAGCCGCAAGTACGCGAAGGGGAAACCCAGCGCGAAAAGCGGCCGGACGCGGAACTATGCGGGCGAGGGCAAGTACGCGAAGGGGAAACCCAGCGTGAAAAACCTCCGCACGCGACTGAGCCTGCCGGGGCCGCCAGCCGACCCCAGGACACCGACTTGACCCACGACCGACCTCGACCCCAAAGGAAGAGGGGTAAGCGCGCTGGATCCTCACGCCAACCGCTACCGGCGAGAAGCACCCAGACGGGTACCTCCGATCCGCAGCCTGGACCAAGCGGTACAGGGCCGGTGAAGAGGGAGCGCCCCGACGACTCGGCCTCACCGAGCACGCTTCAGGGGGACGCCAAACGCGTGAGGGTCCACTCCGCCCAGGGAGTGCAGAGGACCTACGCGCGAGCCACAAAGGACATTCCTGCGCGGCTGGCCGTAGCAATCTGCTTCCCTACCCCCTCTAGAGACCTGACCAAGGAAGAGGCCATACACATCAAGACCAAACTTGAGAGCCTTATGCTGGACACGGACTCCACATCGCAGCTCCCTGCCTTCCGCGGCTACCCTCGGGTAGCGGAAGGCACCGTGCAGTTGTGGTGTGAGGACGACCATGCTCTGACCTGGCTGACTCAGAACGTGCCCCGTATACAACTCCCAGACACCGACCTTACCCTAACGGTAATGAAACAGACCGACGTGCCGACCCGTGCCCGAGCCTCACTCTTCGTCCCACGCTACAAGGGGGACATTGCCCGGCTCCAAAGTATTCTGATTCGTCAGAATACTTGGTACGACATAGGCAAGTGGTCGCTGCAAAGGGCAACTACCGTCGGTGGCGACAACTATGGGACATATTTGACCCTAGGTGTACCACCGGATGAAGTTGAGAAGGTCCTAGCCCGGGAGCGTCGGATATCGTACCTGCTTGGGTCGATATACGTACGCTTCTGGCCCACGACCCAACCCCCTGACACCGCGACCCAACCCCCTGCCACACTGACCGAAACAACGACGGACCTGACTGTGACGATACCGACGTCAACAGACACACTGGACACGGACATGGACAGATTGGAGGAGGTCATGGCCCGAGCGGCAATGGCCGACGAAGACGAAGCCATACCGCCAACATCGCCCGGCTGGAACGAGCAACTGTTAGCCTCGTCACCGGGCGGTCAACACGACGACCAGCATAGGGCGGAGGGAGCGGAGGGATTGTCCGATGGATCCATCTCCGACTAACTCCACCCCACCGTCGCCATCGCCCCCCCTCAACATCATACAGACAAATCTCCAGCATAGCCAGACTGCCACGGCTAGTTTACGCAGGGCGCTGGAGGTAACACCCCGAACCATCGCACTGATCCAAGAGCCTTGGATCAGGAATAATAAAATATGTGGCCTCGGTAACATCGGAGGTAAGCTGATCCTGAACACACACAGCGCAGACAAGCCAAGAACCTGCGTCTACATACCCAAAGGAATTCCTATCACACCACTTACTCAATTCTGTTCCAGAGACTTAACAGCTGTCAAGCTCCACAGCGATGGTAGCGCTCCAGATGTTGTACTGGCCTCGGTGTACATGCCAGGCGAGGACGCAAACTGTCCTCCAAAGGAGATGGCCGACCTAGTGCAGCACTGTGAGCGCGCCAAACTGGAGCTGATAATCTGCACCGACTCGAACGCTCACCACCCTCTATGGGGCAGCGACGCACCGAATTCCAGAGGAGAGGTATTATCCACCTATTTATTTTCTACTAATCTTAACATCATTAACCGCGGCTCTGAACCCACTTGGGTCACAGTCCGAGGACAAACGATCATAGACTTAACACTTGCTACAGAAAACGCGACTAACTTTATTATGAACTGGCACGTATCGGACGAGCCATCTTGCTCGGACCATAGGAGGATACGCTTCACAATAACTATCAATACAAAGAAACCAACACCAAGGCGGAACCCGCGGCGCACCGATGTACCCGGGTTTAAACGTCTACTAGCCTCTCTATTAGATAGACACCTATCACAGGTAACTATAAGAGACCAAACGCAACTGGAATACACCGTGACAAAGTTATCAGAATATATAACCGAAGCATACCATGCATGCTGCAAACTAAGAGCGCCAAAAACCAAGGGCGAGAGGAACCCCTGGTGGAACGCAGAACTTAGTAAACTCAGAGATGCATTGCGGAAACAATTCAACAGAGCCAAAAACACCAGACTCCCGGACGACTGGGAACTATACAAAGAAACCCAATATGCATACAAAAAACAGATTAGAACCGCCAGGAGATCTGCTTGGCGGAAATTCTGTGAATCCATAGAGACAAATAACGAAGCCGCTAGGGTATGGAAGATCCTGGCAGCAGACCAGGACCGAACTCTTGGCGCGCTGAAAAAGCCTGATAATTCATACACACTAACCGACCAGGACACCAGTAAGGTCCTTCTCGAAACCCACTTCCCAGACTGTAGACTCCTGGAGGATGGGAGGTGGGAGGCTGAACCAGAATGGACCCCAACGGATCAGGACTGGTCCACAGCCCGCAACATAATAACAGAAGACCGGTTAAGGTGGGCTATTGACACCTTTCAGCCGTACAAGTCCGCAGGGGTGGATGGCATTTTCCCAGCCCTGCTGCAGTGGGGGGTAAATCATCTGGTGCCATTGCTGACGGAGATTTATTGAGCCTGCATGGCACTCAGGTACATACCCCTCGCGTGGCGCGAGGTGAAAGTCATTTTCATACCGAAACCTGGCAAAACCGACTATACACAACCCAAAGCTTATAGGCCTATAAGCCTCACATCCTTTGTACTGAAGACCCTCGAGAGACTTTGCGAGACGCTTTTCTTTTGCTTTTCGAGACGGACCACTTCGAGCCAAACCCCTCCATAAACAACAGCATGCGTATACCACAGGCAGATCAACAGAATCCGCGCTGCACAGCGTGGTTTCCAAAATCGAATGCGCAGTGGATCACAAATGCTCAGCACTGGCCGCCTTCATTGACATCGAAGGCGCCTTTGACAAAACGATGTTCAAAAGTATCAACACGGCCCTTGACAGGCACAGCATAGACCAGACCATAAGTGGCTGGATCTCAAATATGCTTAAACTGAGAGCGGTACAAGTCACAGTGAACGACACCACCAGGGCCATAGTGGCGAAGGGCTGCCCACAAGGTGGCGTCCTCTCGCCACTCTTATGGAACCTGGTTGTCGACAGTCTTATCAAAACACTCAACGATAAAGGTTACTTCACCGTAGGCTACGCGGATGACTTAACCATAATAATAAACGGCACCCACGAGAATACCCTGTGCAACCTTATGCGCCAAGCCTTAAAAATAGTAGAGGTTTGGTGCAATAAGCACCAACTATCAGTAAACCCTACAAAAACCGAATTGGTTCTTTTCACAAAGAAGAGGAAATTGCCGCTACTACAGCTACCACGATTCTTTGGAACCACCCTAAGCCTATCAACTGAAACCAAATACCTGGGCATTTTCTTGGACAAACAGTTGAATTGGGCAAAACACACCAACTACATCATTACAAAAGCCAGCATATCACTGTGGCAGTGCAAAAGACTGCTCGGCAGGAACTGGGGAATTAACCCCAAGATTACCCACTGGCTATTCACCACGGTCATCCGGCCAACTATCACATACGGCTCACTAGTCTGGTGGCCCAGGACAGACCTGAGCACAGCCCAAAAAGATCTCTAAAAACTGCAACGGTTTGCTTGTGTAGCAATCACAGGCTGTATGAGAACTACGCCCACCGCCGCCCTACAGGCGATGCTTGGATTGCCGCCTCTGCACCTCATCGTGCGAGAGGAGGCAGCCCTGGCCGCCTTTAGGCTTAACATAACAGGGACCCTGAGCAAAGACTCTAGAGTCAAGCACATACGCATAAGGGAGGATGCGATCAAACGAAGACCGATGATGGCATCACCCTGCGACAGAGCCCCAAAACTACACTGTTTCCAAAAGCACTACAACATAATACTCACAGAAGAACGGTGCGACTATTCAGGCCCGCATGAGGTAAGAGTATACACCGATGGATCAAAGACCAACTCCGGAACCGGAGCTGGCGTTTTCTCACACGACCTTAACATAAATATATCCTGTCCGCTGGGAATGTTCAACACCGTCTACCAGGCGGAATGTGTGGGCATTATACAAGCGGCGTATGCCATAGAAGCCAGGAGAGTTACTGACACTCATGTACGTATACTCTCCGACAGCGCCTCAGTTCTCCAATCCCTATGGAAGAAACATAATACCTCGAGATTAACACAAGAATGTCACAATGCGCTAGAACGTATAACGGTATTGAACCGCAACACAGTGACACTGCAATGGATAAAAGGACACAGTGGATCCCTGGGCAATGACGCAGCTGACGAACTAGCCAGGAAAGCATCCGGCACGTCAGTCTGCGGACCAGAGCCAATCGTGCCCATCCCCTTCAACCAACTACGCAGGTGGCTACAGGAGCTCACCCACACACAAGCGGAGAGCTGGTGGTCCTCGGTACAGGGGTGCAGACAGTCCAGGGAGGCTATGCCATCCTTGGATAGCAAGTTAACCAGGCGCCTGTTACGCCTGAACAGGACCGGCCTGCGCCTGTTGACGGGGACCATCACGGGCCACTGCTCGCTAAACAAACACTTCCACACAATAGGCATAACGGACAGCCCTCTGTGCAGGGCTTGCATGGAGGCAGAGGAAACCGTTGCGCATGTGCTCTTCGAATGCACAGCCGTCACCCACATTAGAACAGAAACCCTCGGGGCACCTAGATCCTACACAGAGGTTCTAAACAGACCAGGAGATGTTATCAACTTCTGGAGGGAGGTGGGCTGGTTGGAATAACCACCAAAAAACGGCCGCCATGGCCCACGCACAATGGTCCACTTGAAGGACTAAGTGCGGAAACCAAACCCTCTAACATAGAACATAGAACATAGAACATATACGGCAGAACGGATTTGGATAAAATTTTACACACAGGTAGTTAATAACCCATATTAACACAGGATAAATTAATCCCGGTAATACATTTCCGTGGGATAACTTCCGACCTCCACGCTGGCAAAGCCGGGGGGCAAAAGCCAGTATATTATAAAATAAAGTTGTTTGTCGTGTCTGTCTGTGTAATCGTTTAGTTCCTACACCATGGATTTTGATGCCATTTCCATCATTATTCAGCTCCGGCCAAAATACAGCGGATACCGCGTGATATACGGGACGAAATTTGCTCGCGCCGCTTGCGTCAACTAACTTATCTGAAGGTGTTCAAACTGGTTCGAATTTTCACATGACTTCCTATAACTCAGATTCACTTTAGTATGGCCTAAAATTAATTTTAGATTATTTTTTTCTTGCGACCCCGCGACGTAGACAGATTTATGAGCATTCTGACCATCCTCTTGCCGTACAAATTTTTACCAGACACTGCAGTATCAATGTTAAAATTATGTAAGGTGAAATCCTGATCTTATTCTTTAACGTTACTTTGCAAAGATTTCTTTTCTAGGGGTTTGCGAAGAAAAGTGCCGTTAAAAGTAAAAGGTTGTTCGAACATTTGTCGCTAACAATGATTAATTAATCCCGTTTAGCTACTGTTTACGTCTTTTGAACAAAAAGTAAGCACAAAAGTTCTACTACAAATACATTATTTGGTTAATTTAGCACTGAAAGAAACCTTAAGGGAACTGGTTTCTCAGAATTCGTGGTTGGCTGTAGGCCAAATTGTTTTTTAACACATGATAAATTATCGTCCTTATTACAATAGCTTTCACGGGTGACGTCCTGGGGAGTTGGCCCCGTTATGTATTAGCGATACGAGGATACCTTAACCATAATCAGCCAATAATGTTCCCACTGCTGGGACACAGGCCTCCTCTCTTCCAGCAGCTGGGAATAGGCTGTAATCTACTCTGGCCTATTACGGGTTGGTAGACATCACGTGTCTTCGAATTTATAGTTCTATAATATGCCGGTTTCACAATGATTTCCTTTACCGTTTTGAGAGCAGCGGAGATGAAATTATTTACACAAAGTAAAGCGCCTGCCTGGGTTCCACGTTATCACTGGGCCACCACTTCTCTTTAATGACATATGTAGCTTAATAATGTGGTAAAAAGCATTGCCAGTCAGCTAGATTGGTGGCGGGGCTTTCGGCACATGAGTCTACCGGATGAACTTGAGTATCACCTTCGCGGGTTTGCGGACGGTGAGCAATGGGTAGCTCGCCGTCCGATAAGGACCAGGCCCGGGTCGACGGCGCGTTGTAATCCACGCGCGCCTCAAAGAGATGTCAGCACAAGTGTAGGGGTCCTCTAGGGCCGATGCGTGCCGGGGTTGCGTGGAAGTTCGAAAGGGTTACCGAGGCTCTTGGCAACACAGGCAACGGAAGGAATACGGGTGGGTTTTAGTCAGTAAGATTCTGACACACGCTCCCGCTTCGCTCAGAGCGGGAGAAGTTATTTGATAATTTCCCACACAATAAAAAAAAACCTCTGCAAGAGGACAAACGAATACTGCAGTCAGTTCAGTGACGTATCTTCATATTATACTCGTAAAGTCTACACCATACCACTGCTGGACGTAGGCATTCTCTTTAGGATGCCATTTACTTCGATCCTATGCTAATCTCGTCCGGATGTTGGTGTCGACCTGTCCGATGTCATCAACACATCGAGCTGCACATCAAATTCTACTGAAATAGCGAACGAAACATACCGATTCCTATTTCGAGTAACCATCCGTCATTCTGATTTACGTATTCCAGTGCGTAGGTGGTACGTCATAATATTATTCGTACGTTCATAAAACGGTTCGTAATAAAATGCCTATAAAATATGGATAGGCTATAAAGTAAGTTTATGAGGCCTTAATAGGCTTTTATTGAATCGTCGTGATAATATTAATATGGTTAATGATCCCTCCAAAAAACTTTATCGGTTTTTTGGAGGGCGTGGAAGATGAAATAGCTCTATTTTGTTTGGAAATTGAAGCTGTTTTTCTGACGTTTCATGTCTGGTTTGTGGAGGTCAGATGGGCAGTCGGTCCATGTAAAATACTGGTGTTCAGTTTCATCGTGTAACTAGCTATAATAATTATTATCTAATCAAACCTTGTAATTTTTTACTTTTTTGGGTTCCGCAGTCAACAAGAAACCCTTATAGTTTAGTTTAGTATAGCTCAGAGAAAGAGTCTTAGTACTCGAAAGCTGTAATTTGACATGGGTATACAATACATGTTAATCACGCCGACAAAGTGGTATTTTTTTTATTTAATGGAGATGATGTTTTTTTTCGTCAATCCCTTCGTATAGGTTATCGTTGGATAGGCCGTTGAAAATATTGCGGGTCTGTGAAAACCTTTTCTTGATTCAGGTATCCGTAATATTAAGCTTTAAAGTGCTAATTCTTGTTAGAGTCAACTGTCCTCCCCTGCCACCTAAATGGTAGTTTTTGGATATGTGAAAAAAAAAATCATGGCGGTAGTATATTATTACGAAATTAAAAGGAAAACTATCACAGCTAAGTAGGCTTTACAATTTAACGAGTAATACTCGACGAACATACATTTGCAGTTGGAGAATTGACCGTGACGTATATCTATGTATGGGAACATGTTTTTCAACTACAATGTTTGTTTTTAAATTCACCTCAACTGTGGAACCCTTTATTGTGGTCCGACACGCAATTGACCGGTTTTTTTTCACGTTGATACTCGTATTAAACAAGGTAGAGCTCATCTAGATTTTAAAATATTATTAAGGTGTAAAAGTGTTTTAATAAATTACTTACTCATCATCATTCATCATTTCAGCCGAAAGACCACTGCTGGACATAGGCCTCCCCAAGCACCGCCACTTCGACCGGTTTTCTGCTTCCCGCATCCAGCGGATTCCTGCGGCCTTCACGAGGTCATCGGTCCACCTTGTAGGAGGCCTTCCAACGCTACGTCTTCCGGTACGCGGTCGCCACTCCAGAACCTTTCGCCCCATCGGTCATCTGTTCTGCGAGCAATGTGCCCTGGCCACTGCCACTTACTGCTTACATTAGATATTAGTTATTATTTTATTATCATTTATATTAGTAACATACAGTGAATTCTTACTATTATGTGTAAAACATTGTTTATTTATTAAATTAGTTATAATAGCTAGCGTAGTAAGTACTTCGTCCATTTTGGTTTGTTTTCACTATACAGTGATTTTAATTACTTTTAGAATAAAAATAACCTCTATTAAAAATGACAGATTCTGAATTGATTCTGAACAAACTAATTTTATGGTATGCATTAATTCAGTTATACGTTGTATAAGAGGAAGTCTGAAAGTGACACTGGTAAATGAAAAGTTGTGAGGAAATCGGTTGTCATGGAATGATCATGTGATGCGGAGGGATGAGGAAAATGTCGTCAGGAAAGATTTGAGTACGCATGTGGATGGCTATACGAGTATGGGAAGACCAAAGGAACGATGGATGGACTGTGTGAAAGATGATATCGCTAGAAAGGGAGTGACTACTGAGATGAAAACTAATAGAGAAATACTTTTGCGGACAGGATGCTTATTAAGACTTGTTACAGTTGTAATGGCAAACATGTCATTTGGTTTAAATAGGTTTTTATTATTTTATTAATATTTTACATAGATTCTTTTAAATTTTGTGAATATTAGAACGTTGTAAGCTTAATAGACTAGATTTGGAGACCATTTATTTTTTGTTAAGTACCTGGTACTTCTTGACAGGCCTACACTGTCCTCCCATACCTATTAACACTGTAATGTGAAAACATTGTAAAAGCCAATTATTTTTTAAAGAGTAACCGTGGACTTTCTTGCCGGCTCTTCTCTATAGGAAACAACCAATTGTGAACCGTGCACCTAGCTTCTGACGTTTCATAAGTGTCCATGTAGGTTTATGTGAAATAAAATATTTGGAATTTGATTTTGAGGAAGGAAAAAAGAGATATGTTGGGCGACCCCAAATGAATTGGGATGACAGGAGAATGATGATGAACTACCGACATCGTAAAACTTATTATAAAAAATTATCTTAATAACACGTCTTTGAGCTCAAATAATTTAAGAGCCATCATTCGACCCTTTGCCCTTAACAGACAGTGTCGATTGGAATCAAATTTGGTCATCTTCAAAAAATAAAGAAAATAGGTTACAAACGTTATTTTAAGCATCAAAAAGTCTTTTATCAGTTGTCATTTACAAAAGTAGTCAAATCCACTTGAAACTACGGCAAAAACCGGTTTTAAAATTCACGTTAGTATCTAAATAAGTCAAATCTTTCGAGGTTTATTAACAAATTTAGTCAAATCCTTTCAGACAATCAGGAGCGAGACGTCAAATCCTGTCGGCCAATCAGGACCCCGAGTTAGTGTCAACTGACAGAAGTTTTAAATTACCATCTTTTTCAGTGTTGGTAAAGTGTTGAGTCTGTACTTATTTCGTGGCGAATTTTAATTGATTTACTACTTTAAAAATGGATAATGTAAAATTTTAGTCAAAGAAACAACCACTCGATTATCTTGTTTATTATTATCATCACTGATTTCATTTTCTTCTTACCAACTGTATTCCACAGTTGATTATCTTTGCCCTGGCTTTATGTTGTATGTTTCAGAATCAGTCAAATCCTAAGTGTTAAAAATCAAAAATGGCTAGATCCAACTGTATTAGTAACAATAATAGTCAAATCCATACATTGGTATCAGAAATAGCCAGATCTAGACTTTAAACTTGAATTACTCTAGTATTTTGTTCTAGGGTATGCCCCAAAGTTTTAGTTTTATAGAACAGTGTTGCCAATTATTACGATTTTTTGAGAATACTAACATATTTGTTTGTCTATGCAAGGATTCATATATTAAAATTTGGCAATACTCATAAAATATACCCGATGGAGATAACCATATTTGATTCTAATCGACACTTAAACGACAGTTTCGTGTGTCTGACAGGTGGCGAGACAGCCATTATTGATCAATAATTGTGGTTAGATAATTAGGATATGAATATGTTAGACAGAACTATGTCATAGCCATACATTACTTCATCTACAGGGTCACATTAAATTAGCTAGCGGAACTTCACAGACGTCATGTGCATCGATATGTGTACATGAAAAAAACAAACGCCTTCCAAAGAAACACTACAAAGTGAAAAATAACTTTAAATTCGGAAGTCGGTGTCTTTAGGTCTGTATTTTAGTTTTTGCCACCGACTTCCGAAATTAAAGTTAGTTTTCACTTTGTAGTGTGTTTTTTGGAAATCGGTTGTTTTTTTTTTTGTAAAAAGTTTTTATTTTTCACTTTTTAGTGGGTCAGTTTGCAATTCATCTAAGTTACAATACCCTAATGTCAACTGCTCATCACCTTTTACAAAATATTGCTTTTCTTAATGCAGGGACGTTTTTTTTTGAGGAGTTCTCCTGGTAAGAACCAGGAGAACTGCCACTCACCATATGCATTGTGAAGCGCATAAATGGCTTAGCAACCATATTAAAGTACCTAATCGAATCGCAACTCATTAAATGCTTGTTATTAAGTAGTTCCGGTGTCCATCTGTGGTCTTCATCATCAATTTCACTCCACCACATGGTGCTTTCCAAGAGCAATTACACAAGTTACTATAAAAAATACCTAAATCGCTATAGGTGTGCCTTTAAAATTTGAGGATTTCCCTCGATTTCCATGGGATCCCCTCATCAGATTATGACGTGGTTACAATGGAACCACCTCGGGAGCATACCCTTTCAAACAAAAAA
This sequence comes from Atethmia centrago, assembly GCA_905333075.3. NCBI lineage: Eukaryota > Metazoa > Arthropoda > Insecta > Lepidoptera > Noctuidae > Atethmia > Atethmia centrago. The sequence continues at coordinate 8,028,639 of HG995392.1, read as the reverse complement.
ATAATTTTTAAAATCTGTTCACAATTCACGGCAAACAAACATAATAAAAGCATATATACGGTTAAATTGAGATACCTCCTTTTTTAAGTCGCTTAAATATAAAAATGTTCAAGTTTTGCTGGACTTAGACGCCTTCGTTGGTCTAGTGCAAGCGCTACTGCTGAGCATGAGGGCCTGGGTTGAATTCCCAAATCGGGCAAAGTGGTTATTGGGTTTTTCTATCTGGAATTTCTCAGTAGCAGCCCGGAGTGTGGATTTGTGCCCGGTTGATGGCTATAGGCTCGCCGCCTGTTACAAGGGACTTAAACATAACTGGCGAAATATGGGTGTTACTACAGGTACACCTCTGCCCAACCCTTCGGGGAAACAAGGCGTGATGTTTTGTATGTTAAAGTTTCACTGATGGTTGCGCTGATCTGATATGGAATTGTAGTACTTATTTGTCATTTCATTTTTTTTTTTTTGCAATTGAATTAATAAATATGGCTGGTATTGCAACTTCCATCTCCTATCCCATCCTGCACACTGCCTTTCGTTCGCGTGTGAGCAAGATGGGTACACCAGGTGGCTCTCCCCGCGAAGTCTGTCACATATGGACGAGAAAAAAAGAACTATGGTGATTTGTGTGTGTGTTCGGACCACGTCGCTCGCAATTCGTGCGTTGAAATTCTAAGAAAACAAGAAAGATTCGTGAAATTGCATACGTATCGTCGCTCCACCACCACCAATGCATCCAGTAAGGTATTGTGCACCGTTTCCTTTGTACAAAGTCGTTTTTCGCCTAATTTCTCTCCAAACAGTAATTGTACGCCATCTTTCTGTAACACCGTCCTCGGTCGCCGTACGTCTTTTTGTAACACCAACTGCAGAAATCTATCGAAATTGCTTATTGGCGCATCCAGCTGGGTTTTTCTAGGGTCAGCGACCGCTGGTAGGGTTTTTACTGGAAGCATGAGTTGAGAAAATATGTTTATTTTATTTTATTGTGTTTAGATAACTAAACACAATCAAATTACAAGATGATTATTAACATTAACTAAATTAAATTAAAACTAAGTTAGGCTTAAAAAAGGCCCTCGGGGCATTGTACCGAGGATGCTGGCGGCATTTCCTCGCTGAATTGCAATGCTGATGCGTTGCGCGAGAAAGCCGCCAGCTTTTCGGTCACCAGTTACATCAACTAGACGTTTCGCGATTTCCGCAAATAACTTATGCGCACTGGGACCCCACGGACCGAGGGTCTCGACGCCAAAGGGCACAAAGTTGTACTCTCTGCCAAGGCCTCCATATTTAATAATAAAACACAATAAAATAAAATAAACATATTTTCGATCAAAATCAAAATCAAAATATTTTATTTCACATAAACCTACATGGGCACTTATGAAACGTCAGAAACTAGGTGCACGGTTCCAATTGGTAATTTCCTATGGAGAAGAGCCGGCAAGAAACTCCACGGTTACTCTTTTAAAAATAATTGGCTTTTAACATGTTTTCAAATTACAGTGTTAATAGGTATGAAAGGACAGTGTAGGCCTGACAAGAAGTACCTGGTATTTAACTTGTGAAATGTCGCGTGATACACCATTGGTGCATAAGAACTTAGGTATCCGGAGTCTTGCGTTCAACGGGCAAAAAGTAAATGGTATACAAGTCAAGTCTATTAAGCCTACAACGTTCTCACATTCACAAAATATAAAAGAATCTATATAAAATATTAATAAAATAATAAAAATAAAAACCTATTTAAACCAAATGACATGTTTGATACCCATCACGTCAGTGAAGTTTACACACCAAAAAAAAATTAAACTGATATTTCGAGTGACTACACTACCGGCGGTTGATGACCACAAAAAAACTCAACAAATTAATGATTTTTTTATCACGTTTACATATACCTACCCTATATACCTACCTATGCGGAGTTTCGCTGGCAAATTTGATTTTACCCTGTATTTTAGTATTTATATATAATTCCCGGCTGGTTGACACTCCTCGTGTCCCAAGGGCTGGGTTTTACCTTGGCATGCCATACAGCGTGGAAATGCCGCCGGTCTCTTGAGTACATTACCAGTCGACAGCGACACAGAGAAATCTTTCGACGCCATATTTTAGTTTGTTAATCGATTTAGTTAGGTTAGGATATTTATTTATTTATTGGATCTCCAACAGAGGCTACACAATTACATAAACGTTCACATAAAATAGGGACAAGTACAAGTGTGCGCTTACAATTATAAGAGACCACATCATTTACATAAAATCTAGGTACAGTAATTTTGTCAAGGTACAAATATTAAAATAAATCAAAATATTTAATACGAAAATCTTCAAAAGAAATAAAGTGAATTACATAACCAATTAATAGTAATAATACAAAGGAATAAGAAAAAAAGAATAACCATAAAAAACAGCAGACAAAAGTATTACGACTTGGATACAATGATTTTTATGTCTTTCTTGAACTTTGATAATTTGCATGTAATATCCAGTTCATTATGCTTTGATGTCAGCACAAGTGTAGGGGTCCGCTAGCGCCGATGCCTGCCGGGGTCGCGGGAAAGTCCGAAAGGGATACTGTGGCCCTTGGCAACACACAGGCAACGGAAGGAACACGGGTGGGTTTTAGTCAGTAAGAGTCTGTAGTGGTTAGAACGATTAGTTTCATCATAATTATATATCTTAAAAGCTAATTGTAAACACTACACACAACACGTTACATAACCTAGCATAATTCCTCGTTCGACATGTCAGCTGTCATATTTACGTTTTGTTCGTCATAGACAACAAACGAGGAATTATTGTCTATACCATGGTTAGCACATTATATATTATTCACAACAATTACTTATTTACTATATTTATAACACACAAAATATCTATGGACATATTACAATATATATTACAATTATTATTACACACAGTTATTTACACTCCACAACTTTATATATGTAAACCGAATGCACGTCCAGATTGGGGAACGAAACACACATTCGGGCACGGTCGGAAATCTTCGGAACCGATCGTGGCCGGACCATGATGTGCATTATTTTGAACCCACTGGGAGAGGTCAACGACCCCAGTGTTCGACCTTGCCTCAAGGCGAATGCGCGCTCGGTATAGCGACACACATAGCTTCTAGAATCCTCGAGAACCGTAGTCTCACCCAGTCAGCTCCAACTATTTTATATGTTCTGTTTTTACTTGTGCAAATTGTCCATAATCCTTATTGTTGTTTTTGTACCTGTAATTGTTTTAAAGAAGTGCCGTGGTAGGCAGAAATACAAGCAGTTTTACTAAATAATAGTTTATTCTTTAATCTACCCCGTAACACTTCATTGGTGACCCCGGTAAGAACACAGAAGCCTGACGATACATCATGTCAACCGGAGCAGCAGAAGCGACGACTGGAGGAGCGTCGGCAGAGCAGCAGGACGTCTGCAGAGTCAGCGTGAGATTGACGCCATTCTGGCCAGAGGAGCCAGCACTTTGGTTCGCCCAGGTTGAAGGTCAGTTCACGATCGCCGGTATTACGGCCGACAGCACAAAATTCTATACCGTCGTGGGCCAGCTTGATCACCGATATATGGTGGAGGCGCGGGACATTATTGAAAACCCGCCAGCCCAGGACAAGTACGTAAAGCTAAAGGCCGAGCTAATACGTAGGCTCTCCGACTCACGCGAAAAAAGGGTGCAACAAATCCTCACCCACGAGGAGCTAGGCGACCGTAAACCCTCCCAATTTTTAAGGCACCTTCAAACCCTGGCTGGACCAAATGTGCCAGAGGCGTTTCTGTCCACGTTGTGGGCGAGTAGGCTGCCAACCAACATCCAGACGGTTATCGCGTCACAGCCTAATCTTGCCCTCCAGTCTGTCGCAGATTTAGCCGACCGCGTGCACGAGATCGCGCCTGCGCCCGCCCCGGTGCTCACATCACCTCCCGCCGTGGCAAGCACGAGCACCTGCAGCGAGATCAGCGAGCTGAAGCAATGTATAGCTGAGTTAACAAAACAGGTAGCGGCGCTTCAAACACGTGGTCAGGTACATCACCACTCGCGATCCTCTGATAGGTTCAGGCGTGGTAGCAGACAACGGACCCCAAGCCGGCGCGGCCGCTTGCGCTCCAGAGGCCCGTGGAACGACGATCACTGCTGGTACCACAATAGTTTTGGAGACAAGGCCACGCGGTGCACAACGCCGTGTACGTTCGCGGGAAATGCCACCGGCAGCCGGAAGTAGCGGCAAATGGCTGCCCCAAGAAACCACGCCGCCTATTTGTCACAGATCGGTCCACTAAAACCACGTTTCTAGTGGACACAGGGTCCGATCTTTGTGTGTACACACGTACGCACAAAGATCGCAAGAAGCAAGACGACGTACCAACTTTACGCGGCCAACGGAACCACCATCAACACATACGGTTGGGTCGAGCTCCATTTGAACTTAGGGCTCCGCCGTGTGTACACATGGAAGTTCGTGGTCGCTGACGTCACAAAACCCATCATAGGCGCCGATTTCCTGGCGCATTATAACATATTGGTGGATTTAAATCATTACCGCCTCATCGACGGGCTAACCCAGCTATCCTCCACAGCGTCTCTAGCAACCGGTTCGGCAGCTGACATTGCCTCAGTGAAGTCGGTTGGTGGTAACACGGAGTACCATGAGCTTCTTCGGCAGTACCCGGAGATCACACGGCCTGCGGGAAAACAAAGGCAGGTTAGTCACGGTACTGTGCACCACATCCGCACCACACCAGGGCCGCCCATTTTCAGTCGCCCTCGCCGTCTCGCACCAGACAAGCTCAAGGTCGCTCAGAAGGAGTTCGAGGCGATGCTAGCGAGCGGCACGGCACGACCTTCTGAGAGCTCATGGTCCTCTCCGCTTCACCTCGCTCCCAAGAAGGACAACAGCTGGCGGCCATGTGGGGACTACAGAGCACTGAACGCCCGCACTGTCCCGGACAGATACCCCATCCCACACATACAGGACTTCTCACATCAGCTGGCTGGCAGCAGAATATACAGTAAAATTGACCTAATTAAAGCGTACAACTAAATACCTGTCCAGTCAGCTGATATCCATAAGACTGCGATCACCACTCCGTTCGGGCTGTATGAATTTCCATACATGACGTTTGGTCTCAGGAACGCAGCGCAGACATTCCAGCGTTTCATGGATGAGGTGCTCCGTGGACTGCCGTTCTGCTACTGTTATTTAGATGACATTCTCCTGTTCTCAGAGACGGCAGCCCAGCACACTGAACATCTGCACCAGCTCCTGAAGCGACTATCTGACTACGGCATCCTGGTTAACTCTGCTAAGTGTGAGTTTGGCCAGACCTCCATCACCTTTCTAGGGCATGAGTTGTCCGCAGAAGGTGTTCGTCCCCTGCCGGAGAAGGTGCAGGCGATCCAGGACTATCCAGCTCCCAAGACCGTCAAGGAGATGCGTCGCTTCCTGGGTATGTTCAATTTTTATCGCCGCTTTGTACCAGAAGCCGCTCGCTTGCAGTCGCCGCTAAACATTGTCCTCTCAGGGCCTAAAACCAAAGGAAATCAGCCAATTAGCTTGTCGGAAGAAATGCTACATGCTTTTAATGCTTGCAAACATGGTTTGTCCCAGGCTGCCTTGCTAGCACACCCAGACCCCAATGCTGAGCTTGATATATTTACAGACGCATCAGATACCTCAATAGGCGCAGTACTACAGCAGAAGGCAGGTAATTCATGGCGACCACTAGCATTTTTCTCCAGGCGTTTGTCCGCATCGCAGAAGAAGTACAGCCCGTATGACAGGGAGCTCTTAGCCATCTACGACGCAGTCCGATACTTCCGGCACATGGTTGAAGGTCATACGCGTACGCGCACAGTAGGGAGAATTGCTCACCGAGGCAGTTTCGTTACCTGGACTACATAGCCCAGTTCACCACGGACATCCAGTTTGTAGCGGGCAAGGACAATGTTGTGGCGGACGCACTGTCACGAGTAGAGGCGATAACACTGCCATCGCTCGATTACACGGCTCTTGCACATTCCCAGGAAAGCGATCCTGAGCTTCAAGGCCTCCTGGCGAGCAACAGCACATCGCTCAAGATGGAAAGAGTGCGCTTCCCCGACTCAGGGGCGGAGCTGCACTGCGATGTCTCCACCAGTAACACCCGCCCTTATGTTACAGAACCCTTCAGAAGGCAGGTGTTCCAGAAGCTTCATCAGCTGAGCCACCCTGGCAGGCAGGCCACGGTCAAATTGATTTCCGCACGCTTCGTTTGGCCTGGCCTGAAGAAGGACTGCAGGGCCTGGACCAGAGAGTGTATAGAGTGCCAGAGAAACAAGATCACGCGGCACATATCCTCTCCCACCTCTCCTTTCCCTGTTCCTTCCCAACGTTTTTCCCATGTCCACATGGACATAGTAGGGCCACTAACTATCTCTAATAATTTCAGGTATTGTCTCACCGTCATCGACCGCTTTACTCGCTGGCCTGAGGCATACCCCATTGCCGACATCACGGCTGAGACATGCGCCCGCACCTTCATCGCTGGCTGGGTGTCTCGCTTCGGCTGCCCTCATCGCATCACTACCGACAGGGGCAAGCAGTTTGAGAGCAAGCTGTTCAGCTCCATCGCAGCGCTCCTCGGTAGCCAGCATCGGCCAACCACGGCGTACCACCCAGCCTGCAATGGCATGGTCGAACGCCTACACCGCCAGATGAAGGCGGCCATCCGATGCCATACGGACACCAACTGGTCCGAGGCTCTTCCTCTGGTGCTGCTGGGCATCCGCAGCGCCTGGAAGGAGGACATTAAGGGGTCAGCAGCCGAATTAGTTTACGGGGAGCCCCTCAGACTCCCAGGGGAGTTCATAAGCCCTTCACTCACCGGCACCGTAGACTACACCGACTTCGCGGCGAGACTCCGACTTCTGATGGCGAAGCTGTCACCAGAACCGGCGAGTCGACACGGCGAGAAGCCGTTCTATGTGCCCAGCAGTCTAGCTGCGGCAACCCACGTCTTCCTTCGTCATGACGCCGTGCGCCGACCACTCGACCCACCTTACACCGGGCCATTCAAGGTGCTAAAAAGGGGCGACAAAACTTTTAAAATTGAGGTTAAGGGGAGAGAGACAACAGTCACTGTAGATAGGTTGAAGCCCGCTTACCTCAACAACGACATCAACAGCACTCCCAGCTCGACGACAACATCAACGGGGGCAAACACGCCTCCGCCGCCAAACAACATCGTCGAGAGAAAAACCCGCACCGGTCGCACTGTACGATTTCCGGATTACTATCGGTCGTAATTAGTAACCACGGTCTCAGGGGGGGAGTAGTGTAGTGGTTAGAACGATTAGTTTCATCATAATTATATATCTTAAAAGCTAATTGTAAACACTACACACAACACGTTACATAACCTAGCATAATTCCTCGTTCGACATGTCAGCTGTCATATTTACGTTTTGTTCGTCATAGATAACAAACGAGGAATTATTGTCTATACCATGGTTAGCACATTATATATTATTCACAACAATTACTTATTTACTATATTTATAACACACAAAATATCTATGGACATATTACAATATATATTACAATTATTATTACACACAGTTATTTACACTCCACAACTTTATATATGTAAACCGAATGCACGTCCAGATTGGGGAACGAAACACACATTCGGGCACGGTCGGAAATCTTCGGAACCGATCGTGGCCGGACCGTGATGTGCATTATTTTGAACCCACTGGGAGAGGTCAACGACCCCAGTGTTCGACCTTGCCTCAAGGCGAATGCGCGCTCGGTATAGCGACACACATAGCTTCTAGAATCCTCGAGAACCGTAGTCTCACCCAGTCAGCTCCAACTATTTTATATGTTCTGTTTTTACTTGTGCAAATTGTCCATAATCCTTATTGTTGTTTTTGTACCTGTAATTGTTTTAAAGAAGTGCCGTGGTAGGCAGAAATACAAGCAGTTTTACTAAATAATAGTTTATTCTTTAATCTACCCCGTAACACTTCAAGTCTGACACAACCTCCCGCTCCGCCCAGAGCGGGAGAAGTTATTTGATAATTAACCACCCAAAAAAAACAAAATATGCTTTGATATTTCGTTATACTGCCTACAGAGCCTTGGCAAAACGGCGAAGTGTCCGAGGTTTGTTTTGGATCTCGGCACATAGAAAAGGTTATAGTTACATTTCTGTGACAAGCGAGATGGTGCACTTATCTGCAGCTTCCCAAGAAGCTCGCTACAGTCAACAACGCCATTGAAAAGTTTGTGAAGAAATGTGAGATCTAGAACCCTTCTTCTATCTACCAACGATGTTATTATATTTTTATTTGAATAGTTTGTTCATGTATTTAGTATAAGAAGTTTATCCAGGATATATATTATTATGGTAGAACAAAACCGCATTTTTTTGTCATATAGAATAGAATACTCTTTATTAACTACACCATAAAAGTTACAGATACAAATGTTGAAATTTTACAAGGGGTAACACAATGGGCGGTCTTATCGCTCAAAGCGATCATTTACAGACAACCTTTGGATGGATTGAAGGGGGAAGGAGACAAAGAATATACAAAGACAATACAGCAGGTAGTCAGTGATGTCCCAGTTGCATATACAATAAATAAATACAAAACAGTATTTCCCTCAACCGTCCCGCCTCCTCCTTTGCGAGCATTACTGCTTCGCAGAAGGAGGTGACGGCTGCCCATGCCCTCTCGCTCCGTACCATGGCCTGAACCAGGGCCGGATGCGAGAGATCTCTATTACCTCAGGTATCTATTACCTATGTTTGTCATGAAGAAACTTGAAACGTCATAATTATGTTATAAACATTGAGAAATCTGAACATGTGGCTAGATTTTTGTATTCTAATCAGTCGACGTTAGAGTGAGCTATCCAGTATGTGGCAGGAATATAAGTAAGAAATGTTAGAATTGCTTTAAATGGCCTTAAAGAGACACTTTCTACGTAGAGTGGCTATCTTTGAACAAGAGCAGTCCATTTTGAGTGGGTAACTAACGCGATCAATTTGGAAAAGGGTCACGCGTAGAATTTGATTAAGCTGTAGCCTGGTGGCCGGAGCACAATTGCTGTATTGTTGAGGAAAAGCTTAAACATCCAGTAACACAACTTCAAGCTTATGAGTATCATGACATACGACGACTATAAACAGAATTTAATTATGTGTTGTGTATGTGTTATGTGTTTTGTTATGTAATTTTGTTTTTTGTGTATCGTTATGTTGTGCATTGTATCTTCTGAAGCTACAGAACAGTCTGGATATTAAAGAGCAATCAATCTCTGATTCTTAGTTGTAGCAACGTCATCATCATCATCTGCCTGCCTTTTCCCAACTTCGTTGGAGTCGGCCTCCAGTCTAACCGGTTGCAGCTGAATACCAGTATTTTACATGGAGCGACTGCCTATCTTACCTCCACAACTCAGTTACTTGGTAATAAGATATCCCTTGGTATGACTGGTTGTCAGACTTTCGGGCTTCTAACGACCCGTAACGACTGTCAAAGATCCACGAATGACAGCCGTGACCAAAGGCTTAACGTACTTTCCGAGGCACGGTTTAGTTGTAGCAACGTAACGTACTAAAAAGCTTGTCATACCCAGTTTTACGAATACTAGACAACACCTATATTATGATTAGTCATTCCATCAACCGGGCACAAATCTAGATATCTGAGAAATCCGTGCACAAATCTGACGGTTAAACACAATAACACCTGACACACCCGACCTGTGAATCGAAACCAGGACCTCATGCATCCTCAGCAGTAGCACTTGCCACCAGGCTTTCAATAAACAAGAATTCAGCTAAAACCTTAGACAAGGTACAATTTTATTCAACGACCTTTAATACCAACTTAAAATTAGGAGTTTGTCGACTCCCAATAAGACTTAAAACACAAATAAACCTATTCCAAGGCCGACGGAAATCTCCGGAAAAAAGTCGCAAACACATTAAAAACCTGATCCTTTTAAAGTCACTGGAGCGTAAGTAATAATCGCGAATTCTTTGAGATCTTGCAGTAATTTGTTGGCAATCACTGGGGCTCTTGTCAAAGCTGATAGGGGCATGTATAGGCCTGGAGAATTGGGCCATGTGTTGTACGCAAATCTATTTGTTGGCCTCATTTTACACACATCCTTTTTTAACTTAATTATAATGTAATGTTTCATTTAGATAGAAAAGGAAAAAAAAAAAATCCAAAAGCGCACGCAAACATGTTGACGATAAATTTTCATATGTTGACGATAAATTTTACGGAAAAAATATATGAAATTTTGTCGATTTTTGTTAATATCTTTAGAACGGTTATGAGTTTGATAACAGAAAATCAATAGGGCCCATTCGAAGGATGAAATAAAATTTATAAAAGAAGATTTAAATCCACTCTGTGTGACGACGTGAATCGTGATGACAAACAGACACATTTCCTAACGGAAAGCACTACGCGTACTTTTTTAATATTTTTCGTTTTAATATACATCAAGATATATAAATATCTATAAAAAATATTCTCTAGTCTCTAGTTTTTAAAACTGCCCTGATAATATGATTTTATGTTGGAAATTTTTTGACAAGGCGACATATCGAAAGCTCTCTGACGCTGAAGCTATGTGAGGCATGCAAAAAGTATGTCCAATGACATCTCCAAACGGCTGGTTGAAACTTCCGGTGACCCAAGGGCTGACTTTTACCTTGGCCGGTGGCTAGGCAGAGCCAGAGCATTGCCATACAACTTAGCAATGCTGCCAGTTTCTTACCAGCTGACAGCATAATCGGTCTATAATGTAAAGGTTTCCTCACGATGTTTTCCTTCACCGTTTTGAGAGCAGTGGTTATGAAATAATTTACACAAAGTAAAGCGCCTGTCAGGGTTTCATGTTATCACGCCCAGTGATAACATGAAACCCTGTCAGGCGCTTTAGGCGACATATCGAAAGCTCTCTGACGCTGAAGCTATGTGAGGCATGCAAAAAGTATGTCCAATGACATCTCCAAACAGCTGGTTGAAACTTCCGGTGACCCAAGGGCTGACTTTTACCTTGGCCAGTGGCTAGGCAGAGCCAGAGCATTGCCATACAACTTATCAATGCTGCCAGTTTCTTACCAGCTGACAGCATAATCGGTCTATAATGTAAAGGTTTCCTCACGATGTTTTCCTTCACCGTTTTGAGAGCAGTGGTGATGAAATAATTTATACAAAGTAAAGCGCCTGTCAGGGTTTCATGTTATCACTGGGCCACTGCTCTTTAATGACATATGTAGCTTAATTACGTAATAAAAAGCATTGCCAGTCAGCTAGATTGGTGACGGACCATAAAAATCGATATTACTTTTAAACTACTTATTTTTTCATGTTTTTTTTTTAACAGACTATTATCTATAATTCTGTGTGATTTTTTTTATATATTCATATTTTCGTCACTAAATATAAATAGAAACCGAACGGCAACGCAGCATGAGCGTGACGTGCATTTGTATGGCCATGGTCAACGGCGTTTACCCGAGTTTAGTCTTCCGTCTGTTCATACAAAAACAAATCATGAAAATATCAAGTAGTTTGAAAGTAATATCGTTTTTTATTCTTTGGGTAGACATTACTTTCTGAATTCATAAAGTATTTTACTACAATACTTACATATTCACATATGGAATTGATGTGTATGCGTTCTAGTTTAACATGTATTTTTTACATAACTTACTAGTTTTATTTTAAGGCGTAATGACAGACTTAAAAGTCACTAAATATCTGCGCCTTAAAATTGTAAAGTTTAAACCTTAGGGCTTGGTCTGTAGTATAAAAATCTGTGTATCGCAGTGGACTGCGATAGGCTGAGTTGATTGATTGTTGATAAAAAGGCCTGGAATTTGTAAAAAATTGGCCTTATTTTATATATTTCATTGTATGTAGGAGTCAGAAACGCAAATTGTTCAAATTATTTTACAGTTTATTCAAGTAAATAAAGGCCGACAAATAAATGCCTCGTGTTATTAAAAATATGTAATGGCCTCATCGTTCATCGTGGTATTCGTGGGCATACCTTATTATAGAATTATTCCCGGAAAAACTTTTCTTTGGAAGTTTTATATCTCATTTCTGGAATTTCGCGGTAATGATTCTACTTTTATTAAGTTTGTAATTGTGGGCGTCGGAATTTTTAATGATATTTCTTCCTGTAATTTCCTGAATTGGATATTTGATCGATTTTGTTGAAATTTCTTCATGGAAAACATAAATAAACAAATTTAACTGTGGTTTCACGAAATAAATATCGTACATTTATTTCGTGACTTGGATCTCCATCCCCCGAAGCTTATTCTTGAGACATGTGTCTGGCTCTTGGATGTATTCGCAGGAAAACAAGTTCTCAATTCGAGTATGTACCTACCCACGTTACTAGTATTCTCTGCTTTCTTATTGTTGAGTTGAGTAGTTACTTACTTATTGACAGACATTCTACAGACCTGCACATTATGTGGAGATGCCTAAGAGAGCCTGGCCATAAATACTTTTTGTAAAAATCGGTGCAGGTACCTACTTGTAATATACCTCAAACTATAGCTAAGAAGTTTATATACTATATTAAACATAAATTATGTATGTGGCTGGTACTGATTTAAAGCAAATAGCGCCTAAATACGATGATTCAAAAATTATCACAAAAACATCTTATTTTGTATTTTTTTCAGGATTATTTTCTGGTGAGCTAGCAATGTTATCTATACAAGTATAATACCATTCTAGAAAGCTTATAGTATATACTTTCGTCTGGTATGCAAAAATATGCTATATATTTGTTAGTATATTTACTAGAAATATATATCACATGACATATAATTTTTGCGTATATGAAACTTTCAATTAGAATTTTGACAGTTGCCGAAATTTGCCGAAGGTCGTTAAGGCGCTGACAAGAGGCAAATGACCAAAATAGGCTTGTATTAAGAAAAAACATTGCCAAATCTGTATAGTTTGTGGTAGCAAAAATATATACATATGTTAATTTTGAACATATTTCTAAGAACTTGGTTGTTATCAAAACACGATTTGAAAAAAAATCGCGATACAAACTAACGTTAAACTAACCCTCTTACCTTGAGTTTAAAATCAAAATATCTGTATTAAATATCAACATACGTTACGTGTTTAATTAATAACAAGAACGTCTTATTTGAATGCAGAACGTGGTTGTTTTATATTTTCGATTACTCAACTAAATTTTGAGTATATAGATAATTGCTTCATATTTTGCAATAAGTTACAAGCGTTATGTCATCGCGCCTGGCTTTCCTTTCTATGCAGTCTGACAGTGACCGCGGTTTAGGTGTTTGCAGCGTCTTAAATGATGTTATTTGATAGGAAATTTAATATTAAGAAGAAGAAAAAAGTTGTAACTTTTGTTAATCTATTATAACATAAAATAGTAAAAATTTCTTATAAATACATAGATGATGCTATTTGATTTATTAGTTGATGTAGGTTATACTTCGGATATTTTATTAATTGTCGCTCCCGCGATATTACGCCAGTCTGCACGAGCTTTTACGCAATAAGGGTGCAGGATGCTTAGACAAGAGAGCCACCACTGCTCTCTTTACGAGCCGCCGAATGCCGCGATTTACGAGTTATAGGTGGTAGGTTCGAACCAAGTCAGGCGCTTTACTTTGTGTAGATTATTTCAACACCACTGCTCTCAAAAGGGTGAAGGAAAACATCGTGAGGAAACCGGCATGTCCTAGAACAAAAATATTCTAAAACATGTGACATCTACCAATCCACACTGGGCCCGCGTGGTAGGTTACGGCGCACTCCCTCCCACCGAGAGGAGGCCTGTGTCCCAACAGCGGCAACATTATAGGCTGATTGATCCTTAGACAAAGTGAGATTCGATCAGCGATAACGATGGTGGAAAACTCAAAAATTTATTGGATTGATATAAGCTACCGAAAGGCTCCAATTTCACAAGCGTCAACTGTTAAAAGTCTTTGTAGAAATACGAAACGCTTTGAAAGGCCTCTAGGACATACCTAACGATAAGCAAGCAAGATGATTACTGCTCATTTTTTCTCAGTATGTAATTGACCTTTGTCTTGCATTGGAACAATTTTAAGACATGTTAGTCTTAGACTTCTAATACTCCTTATATTACCCGATAAACTCTCCTCATCCCCGCAAAACTTCTAACATACAGGTTAAATTATACCTACCCACAAGGGACTACATTTGAATATTAATCCCTTGCTAAAAGTCCATTGTATCTGCTTCGATACTTGTCGGGTGAGAGCCTCGTTAGACGGCGGAACACAGATTACATAGGTGCAGAAGCAGATACATAGGTGGCTCCATACAACGAGCGAAAAAGACGCACTCACACATAGACGCGTACTTACGGCGATCTCAAACAAATGCTAGTCGCGAGCGCTTGCACCAGCTGTACGTGAAGCGTATCTGTGTCTTCGTGCATTTCCGCTCGTTATAAGAAGTCGACCTTCTGTAGCTATCTATTTTGTGGGTTGCTGGAGTCTGGATCAGGGGATTAGAAGATTGTTGACACACTTTCAGCTTGAGGGGATAAGACAGGGCTTTGATCGCCTATGGAGTAGTGTTGGGTCTATAGTTTTTAAATATGGCTTCCCATTTTACCTTCTGGAGTAGGTATGTGTCGCGAACAGAATGAATGGAGTGTTTATTCCACGTAACTGTTGGCTATTATAATATATTAATTTGTCTTATTATTATTAATTGGTTAATTAACTATGTTTCCTTTGTATGATTTTCGCGTTAAGTATTTTGGTTTATTTTAATATTTTTACCTTGTCAAACTTACTGTACCTAGATTATATGTGAATGATGTGGGCTCCTATAATTGGAAGCGCACACTTGTACTTGTCCCAGTTCCATATAACCTTGCATGTAATTGTGTAGCCTCTGTTGGAGATCCAATAAATAAATAAAATAAATAAATTAAATAATATAAAAATTCATAACAATTATAATCATTATATTTTTATTATTTATTTTGTGTGTGTGTATGTGAGCCCGGTTAGTGGCAATAGGCTCACCCCCTATTATGTAGAACTAAAACATAACTGGCAATACGTGAGTGTACTATGGCGGCATCTACATCGGCACCCACGCAACACACTGACGTCACACAAAATCCTGCATCGCGCAAGCAGAGTTTAACGCGCAACTAGCATATATACAACATCCCGACATCAACCGTCGGGACCCACCAGACACGAACACCCGTCTGTTTGGAGGGTCCTTCCTTTTCTATGGAGGATGAGTGAACTATACACCCTAATACAAATAGGTAATGTTTCTTTTTCTGTTTCCAAGTGTATTTCTTATATTTTTTTTTGTATCTATATATATATTTTTTACCTTTAAAAACGTTTACAGACTATTAAAATTATAATAACAATAATAAACAATTAGATTGCTAATTATAACTAATAAAACAATAATCGAGAAACCAATATTATCCGATGAATATCATCATCTTCCTGCTTACAACAGAAGTCAATTATTCAAACTAGGCTGATAATCAGCACTTTTCGAACCTCAAAATGACATAAGACAGTCCCCTAAAATGCCCGCCCTTCGCTACTTCCTAGTGATTTAGCTGGGAAGAAGTGGAGCAACAAATTCCCCAGCAGCAAGCTGTCTGTTCAGTTAGAGAAACTTGATTCTATGTATACAATATTACACCCTACAATAGTACGTTTCGGGTATTATCCATTCCTGTATCGCACAAAATTTTTGCTTGGAATGCTGTTACTTCTTTCTCATGTTCGCTTGTCGTGTCCTTCGTGGGGAATATGATTGCCCAGAATTAGTAGCTCAGCTTGTGAGACTATTTGATCCTCCTGTACCCAAATACCAACTTAGACTGTAATGACACGGATTGTTGGCTCGTCCTTGGTTTGCGCGATCGCAATGCTGAATGCTCTACTGGTATCGACACATACTCGTAAGTGTGATTATTTGCCGCGAGATGGTTGGACGTAGGTATGTCGTGCATGATCGGGATTCTGTAAGACGATGATCGAGAGATGACTTTTTTTTTCTTTTATTGTGCCAATATTATTTGATTGTTATTTGTTAGTTATTTTTTTGTATTATTCCTTATTGTTATTCCTTCCTTATTGTAATTATTGTATATGTTTTTACTGAAATTTAACTGTGTAATAACTTGGATCTGGGTCTGTAATGTTGTGCATGTTTTTAACAATTGATTAAATACAAAGTCTTGGGGTCGGCGCAAAACGGGGTTTTTCTCTTCCGTTCTCCCCTGTCTACCATCACGCTACCATTCACTCCCTTTTAGTTCATATCTCCATCCATTTTTTCTTTGAACTTCATCTTCCTCTCCATCCATTAACAAATATCAAAATTCAAAATATTTTATTTCACATCAACCTACGTCAGAAGCTAGGTGCGTGGTTCCTATTGGTCGATTCCTATGGAAAAGAGCCGGCAAGAAACTCCACGGTTTCTCTTTTAAAAATAATTGGCTTTTACAATGTTTTCAAATCACAGTGTTAATAGGTATGGAGGACAGTGTAGGCGCGTCAAGAAGTACTTAACAAAAAATAAATGGTAAACAAACTTAATAACGTTTTAATATTCATCACATTTTTAGGAGGAGGGAGGAAACGCATGTGGCGTTTCCTCCCTCCTCATGACATGCTCATACCAGGCCAATGTGAAGACCATATTACTTTGACTTTCTAGGTATGAATCCAGTTCTTTTTAGACCACTAACGACCTAATTTATCTAGATATTCCCACTAATAGCACTGGTCACGAATGAATTCATATTTTACGAAATCCAATACTAAATAAAATCCAGTGACGTCGAAAGATAAAGTTTTTCACTGACCAATGAACATTGAGCCGCGGATTTAAATAAATCTCTTATGTGTTTGAAGGGATAATGGGTCAACTTTTAATGGTCAGTCAGACGTCAAACTTGTGCGGTGTGATTAAGAATAAATTGTTTTTTTTCTGATATGATAGTTTGTTTGAGTCTAGTTTTGTTAAAGCTCATTTACATTATTTTAGTTTTAAATTTACTAAATTGTTTCGTAATCATATTCGCTTTAATTTTGTCTACAATTGAATAGATTAATGTATTTCTCAAACATGTCAAGGAAATAAGATGCTGATCTGGCAAAAATGGTAAGTTTTACACTTATTATTTATTGAGTCACACACATCCAAACAACACAACAACACAACACAACACCACAACACACCACAACAACACACTACATAAAACACACACAACACCACATAACACACAACACTATTAATTACTTTCAATCAAGAAGTAAATCTACCACTCCACTATTATTGCACATAACGCACTTCCAAATAAAAAATAATAACAAATATATAATTTTTATATAGTGCATATTTTTTATTACTTTCTTCCACGACCTGGATGTTCTGAAGGATGCACGTTTATTTACACGAGTCTCAAGAAAGCAGGTTACACACATACAGTCAGGGAAATTATTTGTTTATCGAATTGACTTGAAGTCTGCCAACGGGTTACGGACCGAAGTATACCACCAAACTCACAGACTGGTTTTGAAATCGTCCAGAACAGAAATAGCGAACGCTGGCCACACAGCTGCTGGACTAAAATGGAACTGGGCTGGCCACATCTGTCTCATGTGAGGAGCAATGGGCAATAACCACCCATATAGAAGGAAACGATTACGCGGCAGGCCCAGAAAGAGATGGCGGGATAAGCTGGACTCCTTCTTAAAGGATTGGCCCTCAATCGCAGTAGATCGGGAAAGAGGAAAGGGAGGCCTTTGCCCATACTACGTCAGTTTGCCGTATTATTGCCATATCATACAACTGCCAAAGAATTATAGTTGTGATTTGAATATAAAGACAATTTAAGTTGGCAGTCAATTTGATAAATAAAACTTCTTCCCAGCTAAAGCACTAGGAAGTGGTGAAGGGCGGGCATTTTTGGAGGACTGTCTTATGTAACTTTGACGTTCGAAAAGTGCTATTTTTCAGCCTAGTTTGAATAAATGACTTTTGATTTTGATTTTGATTTTTGACAAAATAGAATAACTTGGCGCAGAAAAGTGAGGAGACCCAACCTCAAATAACAGGACTAGGGACGAAAGAAGAAGAAGTAAATTTGATAAACAATTAATTTCCCTGACTTTACGTAGCCTTTCCGAGTACGCTACCTACTTTTAAAAGGGTACTGAATATATTTCGTGATCATTTGCTGACAATATAATTTTTTTTTTTTTTTTTAATCAAAAATTATATTTATTTACATAACCAAATTACAAGATGATTATTAACATTAACTAAATTAAATTAAAAAAATATTTTTATTTATTTATTTTTTACTTTCAATGCCTTATCATTTAAGTACTTGTTAAAAATATTCTGTGGGAGTTCATTTTGTACAGACAATGGATGGTACAAGTGCTACTCGTATTGGTTATTGGAACGTCCATCGTTCGGCCCCATCGACCATCTGCTCTGCGAGCAAGGTGCCCACTGCCACTTAAGTTGGCAATTCTTAGGGCTATGTCGGTTACCTTGGTTCGCCTGCGGATTATTTCATTTCTGATTTAATCACGTAGGGTAACTCTAAGCAAAGCCCTAACCAGATTATAATATACTATCTTTAACACACACTGCTTTACTGCCTCGTTGGTCTAGTGATTGCAAGCGCTACTGCTGAGCATGAGGTCCTGGGTTCGATTCCCAGGTCGGGCGAAAGTGTTATTGGGTTTTTCCATCTGAAATTTCTCAGTAGCAGCTCGGAGTCTCGATTTGTGCCCGGTTGATGGCAATAGGCTCGCCCCCTATTACATGGGACTTAAACATAATTGGCGAAATTTGGGTGTACTGTAGGTACACCTCTGCCCAACCCTTCGGGGAAGCAAGGCGTGATGTTATGTATATGTCATTTTTTTATACATTTATTTTACCTTGCCAAGTAATAATTTCCCGAGCATTTCATGGCCTTTGGGCCTAAGTGGCGGTGGCCAAGGTCGAGTTATTGCGAGGTAAGTGACAAGTTTATTTTTCTTTATTAAATCTTGAATAATGTAAAGTACTTTATAACTTAAGTACTTACTTACTCAAAGTTCTGACTAACCCTTCGGGGATTAGACGCGATACGATTTGTTTTTATGTAACTTTGGTAGATTTAAACATTTTACTTTTGTAGAGAAAGAATTACAAGAATTAATAAAGCTAAGCACCTAATAATGTGGTCTTTTATAATTTCTAACGTGACGATATTATCGTGGACGTCCACGTCCATATCACGGCGTCACAATAACACGGAAAGGAAGAGAAGTAAAATGTATGGAAATATTTAAGAAGACTCTTATAAATTTCCGTCCACGATGGCGTTATAACGTGCATGTATTTACATACAATTTATGAACGTGGACATGCACGATAATAACGTCATGTTAGAAATTATAAAAGTGCACAATAATAGGGTTTTCATGCAGTTATTAACTAGTAAAACTACCGTATGATTCACAAAAATAATTAGCGAAACAGAATCGGCGTATATTTTCTGTTGTAAACTACATTTAAAAATGAAGAAGGTTAACCATTAGAACGTAGTAAACAATACAGTGGAAATCCTGTCTATTTCACAGCGAAAAATCGAAATGGAAATGACAGAAAAAAATAAAACTAAAACTTGTTCTACCTAGTTTTAACTTTTCACTTTCCATTCCGTGACTATCTAACCGAGTGATGCAGATAAAAACCTAGAAAAAAGGAAATTTATAGATTCAGGAATTTTCCAATAATCTGTTCGCCATCTTCCATTTTGCATAGTACTTGGGGTTGACGTGAACTAAATGAACTTCCCTCCCATAGTAAAGTTTAATTTAAAATTTAATCACGGAACGTACTGGCTGTTTACATTGAATTTTTAAAAATAGAACGTGGTTTGATATTTGTTTAGAACATTGGGCTATACGATAGAATATTTTCGGCCAGTTCATCAGTTATTAATTTAAGTTAGAATTATGAGGCTCATTTACACTGGGAAAGTTTCAATAATCTTTCGCCTTTTTCTTATGTTATATGCGAGAGAAAGCTAGGAATAGTTTAATAAAAGCTCAGTTGGTGCACAATGGAGTAATACTAATTACACTCCGTAGCTCTATAGTTAAATTTGAACTTCACTCAAGTAACCGCAGACAATGAATGTTTTCTGAAATCCGGGCACCTGTCAAAAATGTCAAAGCACCTATATTTTCTTTAGTCGTGACTAAATTATGAACGAATGAATGAAACAAATGATGAACGTCATCACATATTTTATATTCATTGTCGAAATGGAAGAACTCTTGTCAAAGTGGCGCCAACTGGTGGCGTGAATTTTCATTCAAAAGCGAAAACTTATTTGTTTTTTTTTAAACCATGGCCGATTCACAACGTGACCACGTTCGAATTTCGAAGTGATGTTTACAAAATAACACCACTGATATTATCGTTAGTTTTGTTCATGTAACCGGAATATGATCTTTATGAACAAGGTACACTTATCGGATTTCAGCGAATTAATGACATTTCCTGTTTTTGTGGTTAATACTATTTTTCGAGTTTCTCCAATTAATGGGTCATATAATGATATCGTGGTATTGCGAAATTCTGTTTTGGGAGTGGGAGTGAATGATAGCGTGAAAGTTAACAGGGAAGAATAGGTACTAATATTATAAAGAGATACAATTTGTAAGTTCGTATGTCGTATTCGGGATAATCTTACCTCAATTATTTTTATCGCAGCATTATGCTGAAGTATGAGCCTCGTACATGGCTTATTTTCATTTTACTTTGTTTTGTTTATTTTTTAGGTTCTATTAGTGTTTTTTAGTTTAATTTAATTTGTTTCCTGTTGCTCCAATTAATTATTTTTCTTTCTTTCTTCGGAATCACTGATCCGATTCCGAAAATTCTTTCTCTAATTGGAATTGCAGTATTGCCGAGTGTTATATGATATCCTACATATGTGTTATAACATTTTTTTTTAATGATATTATATGTACACAAGAACATGGTATTTACAAGAAATTTCAGGCGGATGAAGTCGCGTGCAGAATAACTAGTGAATTATATTATTGAAAGCGACTGCCATTTAGAGTGTTGTTGTAGTCGATAGGAAAAACAGAAAGAAAAATAGATTTATTAGTCACAGAAACACGTGCATATAAAAATATATAGAAATTTATATAAATTATAAAACAAAACAGATCTATAATAGAATGTAATAGAATAGAATACTCTTTATTATGCACACCATAAAAATTAAATATACAATCATATACTATACATAACATATACTATACATACATATATATATATCTATATATATATATATATATATATATATATATACATATATATATATATATACATATATATATGTGCCATAAACATGAAACAAGATCAAGAACTTGAAAAAAATCAAATTTCTCTCTCCTTAAACATCATCATTACTTATTATTGTAATGATGATGTTTAAGGAGAGAGATTTTTTTATAAATTCTATTCTCTATATATTATTCTATTATATATATATAAAAATATAAATTTGATTTTTTACGTGAATTTTAAAATTGGACAAAGTTTGAGCACCCCTTATCGACACGGGCAAGGCATTCCATAACCGTACTGCTTGAACTCTAAAAGATTAGTCATAAAAGCTGGTGGAATGCATCGGCATCTCTAGTCTTAAGTTTTCCGATGACCTCAGGTATCTATTATGTGTGTCATGAAGGAACTTGAAACGTTCTTTAAGATAAGAGGGGGTTGTAGGATTGAACAGAATACTGTATAGCTGAAATAAGATATGAGCATTCCGGCGAAGACGTGTGGGAAGCCACTTGAGTTTTGTACGAAATTCAGAAATGTGGTCATACTTGCGCAAGCCAAATATAAATCTTATGCAAAAGTTTTGAAGTCGCTCAATTTTATCTAGTTGTGCCTCAGTGAGATCGAGATAACTGACATCTGCATAGTCAAGGATGGGAAGTAAAAGGGATTGTGCAAGCGCAGTTTTAGTGGCAGTTGGAAGAAAGTTCCGCAATCAGGGACTTACCAGATGCAAAAATTTTGCGACTTATGTCCTTTAGCTGGAGACCCCAAGAAAGATGTTTGTCCAGCCAAACTCCAAGGTTCTTAACCTTTTCGCTTACTGGAATAGCAGTTCCGTAAAATTGAACTTGGGGAAGTTGTGACCAGTTTATCTTGGGGGTCATCCTTGAGCTGCCAACAACAATGACCTGAGTCTTCGATGGATTAACCTGTAACCCATGTGCCTCACTCCATTCGCAAATTGAACCCAAATCCTTGTTTACAAAATTAATTGCATCAACCAAATCTGCAGGGGTAGCTTGTTTTATATATTTGTAAATCATCTGCATAAAGGTTTATAAATATTGCGAACAGTAAAGGAGATAAAACGCCACCCTGGGGTGGACCGGCAGAAGTATAACACCAAGAAGAGCAAGACTCTTCTATGCATATGCGTTGCCGGCGGCCATACAGGTAACTGCGAAACCAGTCAATCACCGTTGGAGATATATTAAGCGAGCGAAGCTATAAACACAAAACATATTATTATAGTCAGCAGCTGCACGCCGTGACTGTGACGAGTAGGCTTCCACTCAGCATGTGGCTGTGCTATGGATGACCCACAGCAAAGCGCTGATTTTAAATATTTTGGAGACGCACTTGGCCGATAAATGGGACCTCCAAAAAATATCGCCTTCCAAAATCCTGTAATCCCATGAGAAAGATGAATGATGATGAGGCGGAGGGATGTAACCAATTTATATGCGAGAACCACATGGGAAATAAAATACGAGGACACAAAATTGAGCAATCCCAATCAATATTACTCTGATGAGGGTGAAATAGAGCAGTGGTGGCCCAGTGGTAAAGGCCGCGACTTACGAGTTGTAGGTCATAGGTTCGAACCCAGACAGACAAGCGCTTTACTTTGTGTAAATTATTTCATCACCACTGCTCTCAAAACGGTGAAGGAAAACATCGTGAGGAAACCGGCATGTACTCCTAGAACCAAAAATTTGAAGACATGTGACATCTACCAACCCGCACTGGGCCCGCGTGGTGGATTACGGCCCACTCCCTCTCACAGAGAGGAGGCCTGTGTCCCAGAAGAGGAAACATTATGTGAGGATGAAATAAATTGTATTTATTTTTAAAAGTTATAAATATGGACTTATTACGTCGAAGGCCTTTTCTGTGTTGGCCAGATGGGATAAAATATAATTGATTGAGACGCTGACAACACCTTAACCGCGGTCACTGTCAGACTGCATAGAAAAGAAAGAGAAGCGCGATGACACAACGCTTCAATATAAAGCAATTATCTATTTACTCAAAATTGAGTTGAGTAATCGAAAATAAAAAACAACCAAGTTCTGCATTCAAATAAGACATTCTTGTTATTAATTAAATTTTAATACGTAACGTATGTTGATATTTAATACAGATATTTTGGATTTGAACACAAGCTATGAGGTTAGTTTAACGTTAGTTTGTATCGAGGTTTTTTTTTCAAAACGTGTTATGGCAACAACCAAGTTCTGAGAAATATGTTCAAAATTAACATATATTTTTTCCGCTACCACAAACTACAGATTCGGCATTTTTTTTTCAGAGAAGCCATTTTGGTCATTTCCTTCTTTTCAGCGCCTTAACTACCTAAATGAATTACTAGATTAATATTTTGGCCAGAAATGTACTTAAATAACATCACGCCTGTTCCCCTAAGGGTTAGGCAGAGATGTAAGTCCCATGTAATAGGGGACCAGCTTATTGCCATCAACCGGGCACAAATCTAGACTCCGGGCTGCTACTGAGAAATTCTTGATGGAAAAACCCAATAACATTTTGCCCGAGATAGGAATCAAACCCAGGACCTCATGCTCAGCAGTAGCGCTTAAGATGACTAGACCAACGAGGCAGTGTCATTTTAAACAAGTGGCTGAATAAGAACGAATTCTTGAATACTTCACTTCTAACTTTGAAAATGGCTGGTGGTTTGTGTAATTTGCTTTAATGAGAGATTTTACAGCCTCTTTATACATTTTGTCAGTGAACTGTTGTTGGAAAGCATAAAATATATATTTAAATCCTACTTCCTACTGTACGAGTATAATACTAAAAATGCGAAAGTTTGTAAGAATGGATGGATGGATGTTTGTTACTCTTTCACGCAAAAAGTACTAAACGGATTTATATAAAATTTGGCACACAGGTAGTTTATAACCAGGAATAACACATAGAATATGTTTAATCCCGATATACCCACGGGGTCAAAACTTATGCGGGCGAAACCGCGGGGCGCATCTAGTAATTTATATGAGTTAGTATAAATTATGTAAATATATATTTGAAATGTAAATACACTGTGAATGCTGCAATTTATCGTTGATTAAAATGTACGAATTATCTTTTGGAACTTATAATTACAATGCATTAAATTCAGTTCTTGTTAGCATCTTAAGGCGCTGACAAGACCCAATTGACCAAAATTGGCTTCTCTTAAGAAAAAAATTGCCAAATCTGTATAGTTAGTGGTAGCGGAAGAAATATATGTTAATTTTGAATATATTTCTCAGAACTTGCGTCGGAATTTCTCAGAAATTCCGATGGACTGAGAACATCCGCCTTTTTTTGAAGTCAGTTAAAAAGAGGGTGTGTGCTTATGATCACATCATAGAGGTGAAAACTTATGACTGGAACCGAGTACCTATACGCGATTCAGCGCCGAGTATATTATTAAAGGCGAATTTCACCAAAGAATCTGGACCCGATTAGCACAACTAAATGTCGTTAAGAACTGTCAATGTCAATATTCTACAACAATGATAACACTGACAGCGGTTGAGATGTCCTGATCGCGTTCAATTTCTTTGGTGAAATTCGCCATCAGCGTCACCAATCTACTGGAACCGAGTATACCCGGTTCTGTGTCACCAACCCAAGCGTTACGGTTCAGTATCGTTCACTGTTCAGAAACAGTGCAAAGTGCGCGTAAAGAAGTTTTCAATCCAAATATCTCACAAAAGACGCACCATAAAAGATATATAAAACCAACCCAGAGTTCTTCCAATATTTTTCAAAGAAACTACACTAATCCTCCTTACTTTAATAACGAACCTCTTATGGAAAGGGGAAAACATCTAATAACCGAACATACCTCGTACTAAATTGAGTTATAACGTGGCAGCTTGTGGCTATAATGCCAGCTTGTGGTCACATACATTATTAATAAAACTCCGCGGGAGGGAAAGGGAAAGATGATAGTTTTGTTTCTTAATTTCTCTTTGTTCTGATGGTATATCATCATCTGCCTAGCCTTTTCCCAACTATGTTGGGGATGCCTTCCAGTCTAAGGAGCTGAATACCAGTATTTTACATGAGGCGATTGCCTGTCTCACCTCCACAACCTAGTTACTGGGTAATACGATACCCCTAGTGAGACTTTCGGGCTTCTGACTACCCGTAACAAAGATCTAACGGTTTAACGCAGTAGGTAAATATAGTTAAGTATCGATCACCGAAAAGAACGTGCAGTCGAAAGTGATCACCATCTGTTTGGTGATTAGGGAATGACGTGTACCCGGTTTCTAAAATCTAAAATCACGTGTCAAAGTTAAACGCAAGTCAAGTGATGCAATTGGCTCGGCGCGTCGTATTCCACGCGCGCCTTAAAGAGATGTCGTCAGCAGAAATGTAGGGTTCCACTAGGGCCGATGCCTGCCGGGGTCGCGGGAAGGTACTAATGGGTCACCGAGGCCCCTGGCAACACAGGCAACAGGAAGGAATACGGGTGGGTTTTAGTCAGTAAGAGCCTGACACACCCTCCCGCTCCGCCCAGAGTGGGGGAAGTTATTTGATGATTTAACAAACAAAAAAAAAAAAAATTGCTTTGGATAATTCAGTCAATCAATCACAGCAAATTACGCGAGCTTGACAATTTGTTAGCTGACTTTTGTGTTGATTTTATACTAGTAGTTTTTGTGATTTTTATATTAATATTATGCCTTTTACAGGATTAAAAACATCTATATATGTATATCTGCATTTTGTATAAGAGACTGTCATTCTAAGAAACTTCATTAAAAGGTTGAAAAACATTAATTAGAAAATAAAAATCTAATTGCAACTCTAATTGAATTAGTTAATAACTAAAAGATTTCTATGTAAACTGATGTTCGGCATTGCTACAAGCTGGGTTTTAGTTCATTAGTAGTTCAAGCGTTCTTCTGAACTAAATGGTTAAGACAACAGACTGTAACAAATGGATAAGTTTGTCTTTGCAAGTTCGATACTTTCGGGTTTACAAAATAACAAAGATGGATCGGTATTTATAAAATGTCACCAATTATGGTTTTCTTAAGTCTGGCAGTCAAAAAAAACTAGCCAAGTCCGAATCGGACTCGCACACTAAGGGTTTCGTACGACAGACGAGTGAAGTCACAGTCCACTGCAGAGATTTAAAAAAAAATGGTTTATTTATCATAAAACACGTGCACACAAAAAAGGTAACCTATCTGGAATAAAAAAATGAGATGAGTATAAATAAGCAATTTCCTACACGAGCATTATACTGCCCCTCCGATTTTGTCGTAAGAACAAAATGTTTCCCATTTAGCTGTCTGCTAGTACAAAAAAGTTTGTGTACAAGAAGTATATATGTGGCGGTAAATATTGATGGAATAAAACTAATAGATGTTATAGGTCAATTTTATAATTATTAAATCCACGCAGTAATTATTTTCTGCAAAATGATGTGGTAATATAACATTATTACATAAAATAATAAAGCATATCAATATTAATTAATACAATCAAAATAAAACGTAGGTACCTGACCATTCAGAATTGTCTTGCCGAGTCCGTAGTCGAACAAAGTCTACACGATCCAGTTTTATGAATGGCATCTCGTAGTTGACCTTGAGAGGTCGTGACTACTTAACCGGACTTTCCTGTGGCTGCCTTAAGCGAACTCAAAGCCTCCAGCCAGGGGCGAATTTCTTACACGATCCAGCGACTTGCGCGCTCTCTTAAACTATGGGCTGCTTGTCAGTGGGTGGGGGCGAGTAGTCAACAGAACAACTTATTAAACCGGACATTACTCTAAAACTAGCGTTAATATTTTTAAATTAATAAAAATTCAATGTTTCTCCCACATATATGTAAACTTTTTTACACTAGCAGGCAACCCTATATTCTAAACTCTCTCTGACTATATTACAATCTCAATATCTGGTAGGTCACA
Organism: Atethmia centrago; assembly: GCA_905333075.3. NCBI lineage: Eukaryota > Metazoa > Arthropoda > Insecta > Lepidoptera > Noctuidae > Atethmia > Atethmia centrago. Next base: position 8,001,251 of record HG995392.1, on the reverse strand, counting down.
TTAATCTAAGACGTGCCCTTGCATTGCGACCGTCGCGTCAGGGAGAAATAACAAGTTATGAAAAATATTGAACGCGGTTAACCTTGATCATTCGATTAGCAATGAGGTTATTTGCTTACTGGTACACGTCAATCCATCATGGTATTTAGCAGAGAGATGAAAATCTTATAAACTATGTAAGGACGGCAGAAAAAACAATTGATAAAAAGTTGGATAATAACTTGCATTACACAGCCAAAATTGCACCACAAATCACTAAATGCATTTAGCGCTAAACTAATTTAAAACGTCATTTAATATCTATCAATTATTTGAAAATATCTGGGACACACTGATGTTTTAATTATGTTTTATGTGTTACATGCGTTTAGTGATTCGTAGTGAAATTTTGCTTGAAATGAAAAAAATATAAAAAGAAATGATAAAAATATAGGAATAATATATATACTAATGATTAAAATGTACAATTACCTAATGAAGCAGCCAACAAATATTATGGTTTTATAATTTTACTTAGGTATTCCGAATATTTTTCCATGGAAGCTGGCATTACTTGCAAGCTTGGCATCACCCATTTAATTGCTAATTGATTTTACTTCAAAGTTGGAGTTCGTAGTAAAAAACAAAATGGCGACGGCTGACTAATGCTAAGGCCAACTTGTTCCACAAATCACTAAAGACATTAAACGTGTTCTGTTTCTGTCATTTTTAAACGATTAACAATCTAAATATGTTTAATGATTTGTGGAGCAAGCGGGCCTAAAGTTCTATCTCTTGTAAAATTCTTTAAAATTTAACATACAAGATTATTTCTCTACCCGTTATTTTAACTTAGGTAACTCACTAGCTGGTACTCTTATTTTTAAAATCAAACGAATTGTACTTTGTCACAGACATAAGAGAAATATGGTGACCCAGTGGTAACGGCCGCGGCTTACGAGTTGTAGGTTATAGGTTCGAACCCAGGCAGGCGCTTTACTTTGAGTAAATTATTTCATCACCACTGCTCTCAAAACGGTGAAGGGAAATATCGTTTTTAATTTTTTTAAATTTTTATCTTTTATTAAAAAGAACCACGTTCTTAATAATTCATTACAATCTAGCATATAAGACTAATCAGTAATTTTAATGTAACTTAATTTTTTACAAAATAATTATTTTAAATAAGAATAGTGTTGATTTTACTTTACACAAGTTCGTTTCGGTTTCTTAGAGTCTGATATAATAATATAAACACTTTGTTTATGTGTTGGGAAATATCGTGACGGAACCGGCATGTAGTACCAAAAAATTGGAAGACATGTGACATCTACCAACCCGCACTGGGCCCGCGTGGTGGATTACGGCCCAGTCCGTCTCACAGAGAGGAGGCTTGCATCCCAGCAGTGGGAACATTATAGGCTGATTATGTAACAGACAAAGCAGTAAAGAAAAATTCTTTGGTGTTGATATAAATTGTGTCAACACTCAAAAGGTAGTAAAGAATTAAAGTAAGAGTAGAAACGACTCGTCTACCTTTTAACTCAATTTGAGTACGTTTTTGATAGATCAAAAACGTCATATGCAATGCTAGAGACACCTTATGTGCGTTGCCAACCCGGAGACCAAATTGAAATGGCATGTATTTGATCGAATCTCAAATAATTAATACACTATAATATAACGATTGCACCTCTTTTTGTAAACAAATAATTCTGGGGTCCTAATAATACTAACTAGCTAAGTAGCGACCAATAGGGATGTAGCGCTTCGGTCGCTCGGCTCGCGCGCGTTTGGTCACAGTTTTAACCTAACCTAACCCGTTTGGTCAGGGTAACCCCAGCTCAGTTACTGCGACCAACTGCTGCTGGCGAGTTTGTTGCGTCACTTCTTCTCCCAGCTTAAGTACTAGGAAGTGGTGGGTGGCGGGCGTTTTGGGGGACTGTCTTATGTAATTGACGTTCGAAAAGTGCTGATTTTCAGCCTTGTTTGAATAAACTACTTTTGATTTTTTGAGAAAAGGCCAAAAAGTTAAAAACAGGCTCAATTATTAAAAAAAGTGTGCGCCTTTAAAAACGCAAACATTTTTTACAGGATCATTAATTTTTTTTTGTGTGTCCGTTAGAACGTCACTAAGAAGTTAGAGGGTCAGTTAACAACTTACTGACGTTCTAACGGACACACAAAAAAAAATAAAAAGCAGGTCAGTTAGGTCCAAGCGGAGATCCTCGCGGGCCAGGGGGTTGGCCCGCGAGGAGTCGCTGGGGACTCTGGACAGGGACCCGTGGGGACGCCCGTACAAAGTGGTGCGGGATAAACTCCGCCCATGGGCTCCCCCGCTGACGCAGAGTCTCCGGCCCCAGCTTGTGGAGGACGTGGTGAGCGCTCTGTTCCCTTCCCGAGGGGAACACACCTCCCCGCCTATGGCTCCGCCTACTGCGGTGCCCGATGCGGACCACACCGCCAACGACGACGACGACGTCGATGCTCCGGAGGTGACCGAGGTAGAAATGAGAGCGGCGGTACGCAGGCTTAATGCCAAAAATACCGCCCCAGGACCCGACGGCTTACCTGGGAAGGCCTGGGTCCTGGCCTTGGAGGCTCTCGGGCCTCGACTTAGGGGGCTCCTAAGCGCATGCATGGAGAGAGACCAGTTCCCGCTTCGCTGGAAGACGGGGAAACTGGTCCTCATAAAGAAGGCAGGGCGCCCTGCGGACTCTCCGTCCGCTTATCGGCCCATCGTGCTGCTCGACGAGGTGGGCAAGCTCTTTGAAAGAGTCATTGCAGACCGCCTCGTCGGCCCGCTGGTGCGGGTGGGGCCGGATTTGGCGGAAAGCCAGTTTGGTTTCCGCAGAGGGCGCTCTACGGTGGACGCCATCATGCGTGTGCGAGCCCTGACGACGGGGAATGCTGTTGCCCAGGGTGGGGTCGTCTTGGCGGTGTCTCTAGACATCGCCAATGCCTTCAATACCCTGCCCTGGAGTTGCATCAGGGAGGCACTCCGGTATCACCGGATGCCGGACCTACCTCTGTCGTGTGGTCGAGGCCTATTTGACGGACAGGGCCGTCATCTACCCCGGTCACCAGGGAGTGTGGAACCGGCAAGAGATGTCGTGCGGTGTCACACAGGGATCGGTCCTGGGGCCGCATCTGTGGGACATCGGATACGACTGGGTGCTGCGCGCCGACTTCCCTAGCGGCGTCAGCGTAGTGTGCTACGCTGACGACACGTTGGTCCTGGCGCAGCGGAGGTCGCACCAGGCGGCGGCCGAATTAGCGGCACGCGGGGTTGCGACAATCGTCGAAAGGATCCGGCAATTGGGACTCGAGGTGGCCCTGCACAAGTCCGAGGCCATGTGTTTTCATGGTTCTCGGAACGCGCCACCGTTGGGGTCCCAAATAACGGTAGGAGGGGTTTCTATCGGCGTCGAGTCGACGATGAAGTACCTGGGACTCGTCCTCGACAGCCGGTGGAACTTCGTGGAGCATTTCCGACGTTTGGCTCCCAAACTGGAGCGGGCGGGCGCTGCATTGAAGCGGCTCCTGCCCAATCTAGGGGGTCCAAACGCCTCCTGCCGGAGGCTCTACGCGGGGGTCGTGCGGTCCATGGCCCTCTACGGGGCTCCTGTATGGGCAAGTTCTTTGGCGCTGCGGCCAGCCCGCCGGTTGAGCGTAGCCCAAAGGGTCATGGCCATCCGGATGGTCCGGGGATACCGCACGGTCTCCTGTGAGGCAGCGAGCCTCCTTGCCGGATTGCCGCCATGGGATCTGGAGGCAAAAGTCCTCGCGCACGTATGGGAGTGGCGCGAGGAGGCGAAACGCCGGGGCGTAAGTCCGTTGCCGCGAGAAATCGCGGCACAACGGATGGAGCTCCGACCGGATCTCATGGCGTCATGGAAAGTACGGTTGTCGCAACCCAGTGCTGGGCACGCCACGATTGCGGCGATAAGTCCCCTCTTTGAGGAGTGGCCACGGCGTCCTCACCTTCCGCCTGACGCAGGTCCTCACCGGACACGGCAGCTTCGGGAGGTTCCTGTGTCGGATAAGGCGGGAGGAAACGTCCGGGTGTCACCACTGTGTGGATCGCCCGGAGGACATGGTGGAGCATACGGTGGAGGTCTGCCCGGCTTGGGCAGAGCACCGCCGTGTCCTCGTGGAGGCGATCGGCGGCAGAGACCTCTCGCGTCCGGCCCTGGTTCAGGCCATGGTACGGAGCGAGAGGGCATGGGCAGGCGTCACCTCCTTCTGCGAAGCAGTAATGCTCGCGAAGGAGGAGGCGGGACGGTTGAGGGAAAGGCACGTTTCGCGCCCTCTCGCCCCTAGCCGCCGCAGGAGACGCCCTGGGCGTCGGGAATCTCGGGCGGATTTCCAGCCACCGTAGGCGCGGGCTTGCGGACGGTGAGCAATGGGTAGCTCACCGTCCGGTAAGGACCAGGCCCGGGTCGACGGCGCGTCGTATTCCACGCGCGCCTCAAAGAGATGTCAGCACAAATGTAGGGGTCCACTAGGGCCGATGCCTGCCGGGGTTGCGGGAAGGTACTTATGGGTCACCGAGTCCCCTGGCAACACAGGCAACAGGAAGGAATACGGGTGGGTTTTAGTCAGTAAGAGTCTGACACACCCTCCCGCTCCGCCCAGAGCGGGAGAAGTTATTTGATGATTTCCCAACCTCAAAAAAAAAAAAAAGAGGGTCAGTTAAACATTTCCCATTTGGAATGTCTCGTGTGCCTGTAATTGTATGGAACACATCAACGCTTCACCAGAAATGCATACAATAAGTAGTAGAACTACCCGACACTACTCCCGGAGATAAGTTTTTCATTAAATGCTCAACAACCATGACATTTTTCAACAGAATCCTAACTATAATATAATATGTCTTACTAATATTATAAATGCGAAAGTGAGTTTGTTTGTTTGTGACGCTTTCACGCTAAAACTGCTGAACAGATTTCGATAAAATTTGGTACATGGGTAGACAATAACCTAGATTAGGACAAAGGATAGTTTTTATCTCGATATTCCCATGGGATCGAGACTTATGAGGGTGAAACCGCGGGGCACAGCTAGTAGTTTATAAATACTTAAACATTAAAAAAACACTAACACTAATAAATGTGAAAGAAGGTTTTTTTGTTTGTTACGCTTTAACGTCTTAACGGCCGAACACATTTCGATGAAATTGGGCACTCAGGTAGACCTGGGTTAGGGCATATTTTTTTTTTTTTTGTCTTTGTAGTATCTCCACACGGGCGACGTCACGGGCAAAACCTAGTTATGAATAAGCACGATATTATCCATAAAACATTATCGATAAATCAACCATTATCATTAATTTTTATGCTAACGTTACTAAAATTTTATTAATAAACCGTTCGACGGATCATACTCATTCCTCAAGGTTCGACGCCGGAGTCATGTCAAAACTATTTCTATACATTTAGACATAAAACTAATATTTAGAAAAACTAGTTATAACACTTCTTAACTGCGAAAAAATACACAGTAGAGGATTATTTAAATAGTGTGCGAACTCGTAAAACTTAGTTTATTTTTGAACGTTTATTTTATTAACATTTTCTTGCATGTTATTCTTGATTTTGTAAACGTTCCCAATATCAGTCTGCTTACACTGCGTGGCAATGGCATCTTTTCGTTTGTAGAACGATCGAGTAATTTCTGGTAATTTGGTAATTTCTTTGATAGGCTGGAAAAGGATGTGATAAGGCAACGGTGCGGTTTAAAGGAAGATGTAGTGACAAAAATTGAAAAGAGTATGCTTAGATGGTTTGGCCATGTTGAGAAGATGAATGAAAGACCACTAACGAAAGGTATTTACAAGGCAGATGTGAGTGGAAATCCAGGGAGGGGACGCCCCAGAAAGACATATAGTGACCTCATTAATGATGTTCTTCAAAAAGGTCAGGTGCGTAGTACTTGCAACCGGCGTGCGTGTATAACTAGATATATGAACGTAAACTAAGCAAAAGGAGTATGTAAGGAGCGTAGCAGGTTGCGTTCTATAGTTTCTGCCTACCCCCATGGGAAGAAGGCGTGAGTTTATGTATGTATGTATGTATGGTAATTTCTTTACTAAATATTCCTTTAACCTATTCTCTCTTCGTCTTCGACGTATCGATGATTCCGTTTATATTTTTGTTTTGTTCCGGAGCGGAAAATCCTCATGGATGTCCTCTGCCCTGTAGCAGGCGGAAAGGTCTGTCAGTCACTGACAAAAAACTTTTTTTTTTTTTTATAACGGCATTTATAGTTGACCTTGAGAGGTCATCACTACTTAACTGGACTATCCTGTGGCTGCCTTAAGCGGACTCAAAGCCTCCAGCCAGGGGCGAATTACTTACAATACTAAGCGACTGCACGCTAAGGGCACCCCCTGTGGGGTACGGACCTCGGCTTAGGGCGCCGCTGGAGGGAGGACAGCAAGATGGGACAGGCTGGATCTGAAGGCAAAAATACCACCCCGATGTTCCCTTTTTACACAAACACCTCCTTTGCGAGCCGTGCACACTCACGGTATGGCTAGTCCATTAATTAAAGGTCGCTCAGCGAGCTATGGAACGGACTATGCTTGCCTCAGAGAGACTCTCTGAGGATTCCAATCCGGAACGAGGTAATCCGGCAGAGAACCAAAGTTGTCACAGTCTAAGCACGCTGTAGTTGCAATTACCGTTGGGGTAGACGTGTTCTTCAGTACGTACGTAATCAGCCTATAATGTTCCCACTGCTGGGCCAGGCGTGTGAGAGGGAGTGGGCCGTAATCTACCACGCGGGCCCAATGCGGGTCGGTAGATGTCACATGTCTTTGAATTTTTGGCTCTAGGACATGCCGGTATCCTCACGACTCTTCACCGTTTTGAGAGCAACGGTGATAAAATAATTTACACAAAGTAAAGTGCCTGCTTGGGTTCGAACCTACGACCTACATCTCGTAAGTCGCGGACGTTACCACTGGGCCACCACTGCTCTACGTGACGTGTTCTTTAGTGGAGACCGCGAATCGTTAAACGTAAGGTAGGACGCCCGCTGTGTTCCACGCGCACACCTATTGGGCGTCACAGGGGGAAGTTTTACATCTCATTCCCATTCATGAGGCCCTGGGTTCGATGCCCGGGTCGGGCAAAGTGTTATTGGGTTTTTCTATCTGGAATTTCTAAGTAGAAGCACGGAGTCTGGATTTGTGCCCAGCTGATGGTAATAGGCTCGCCCCCTATTACATGGGACTTAAACGTAACTGGCGAAATGTGGGTGTACTATAGGTACACCTCTGCCCAACCCTTCGGGGAAACAAGGCGTGATGTTATGTTATGTTATGTAGTTTTACATCCACAAAGAGAAAGACAAAGAAATTCGTAGTGAAGTAACCTATTTTAACTTATCTGTCCCTCGTTCAACACTTCAAAGTAAATCCCGACTACCTACAATCATTTTTGTTTAAAAATCATAAAATCCGCTACTGTTTGATCTACGTTGTTATTGCCTATTCAATATATCACACTGTAAAATGCAGCATTTCGTTTTATCAATGTAAACATACGGAGGAGGAAATGGTGCGTGCAAGCGTAGGTGCATTAAATTATGGCATGTACTTAATCGAACCTCAAATAATTCCCATTTAGCTTTTCTAAAAATATTATTGAACACTAATAATATAATGAATGCGCTTCTTTTTGTCAACCCTAATAGTTCATATTTTGGAGTCCTAAAAATACTAAAAAGCTAAGTAACATCTGTTACCAATTTGGATGCAGCGCGTTTAACAGCGCGCGACACAGTTCTAGCCTAACCTAACCAATTTGGTAGGGGTGCCCCTTGCTTAGTTTCTGCGACCAAATCAGGTCGAGCGTGGTTTGTCACAGTTTTTACCTAAGTCAAAGTCAAAGTCAAATTATTTATTTTAAATAGGCACTTTTGAACGTCAACATTGACAAAAAAAATGGAATGATTAGTCGCCCCTTCCAAAAGGTAGTTTCGTATGGAGAAGAATGGGCAAGAAACTCCACCGTTACTCTTAAAATGTTTTACAATATTTCGCATAGGTACATTCATTATATAATTATATGTGAAGATGATGCTGCACCTAGAATAAAATTAGTAATTAGTAGTACCATAGGATAAAAAATGAAGCAATGACAGATTAATTATGTGATTGATACACGGTGCTCATATATTTATATACATTGTAAAAGTATACGTTTTCTTAAAGAAAAATAAAGTAATAGGTCAGTGTGTGAGTTATGGTAATATTAACCAGTTTAATTGTGATCCTAGCTTAGTTATTGCGACCAACTGTGAGAAACGGCCCGAAATTAAAAAAGAGGTTTCATTATTTATTTAAATGTGCATCATCAGAAGGTTAATAAGTTTTTAGGGATCAAAAAATATTTCCCTTCTAAAAACCAAACAAGTCACCGTTACTGGCCTGGGTTTTTTTCCAAGCGGACCCGCTCTCTGCCCGCGTAATCCATATATTTCCAAACCCACTCGTAATTTTCGACGACGCCTTCGTAAACCAGTTATTATCCTCTAAAACTCAGTCAATACAGTTAAAAAGTAGTAAAACCGTTGCGAATAACGGATACGTTCGTTATAGCTGCTAAAAATAACTGCTTTTTCTGTAGTTACGACTTGTTTTTGAGAACTTTGCTAACGAAGGACAAACGTGACAGTTTTATTGGTTGTTAAAAGTTTTAGGAGTAGATATTCTTTATGTTACTAATCGACGAAATAACTGGTCTTCTGCCTCGTTGGCCTAGAAGTCGCAAGCGCTATTGCTTAGCATGAGGTCCTGGGTTCGATTCCTAGGTCGGGCAAAGAGTTACTGGGTTTTTCTATCAGGCATTTCTCAGTAGCAACCCGGAGTTTGGCTTTGTGCCCGGTTGATGGCAATAATAAATAAATAAATAAATAAATAATAACTAAAAACGTTTATTTCGACCAACAAAAGGATCATAGGCACAAAAAATACAAAATAAGAAAAAAATAAAAAACAAATAAAAAAACAAACCAATTTGGATGCAGCGCGTTTAACAGCGCGCGACACAGTTCTAGCCTAACCTAACCAATTTGGTAGGGGTGCCCCTTGCTTAGTTTCTGCGACCAAATCAGGTCGAGCGTGGTTTGTCACAGTTTTTACCTAAGTCAAAGTCAAAGTCAAATTATTTATTTTAAATAGGCATAAAAGGCACTTTTGAACGTCAACATTTACAAAAAAAATAGAATGATTAGTCGCCCCTTCCAAAAGGTAGTTTCGTATGGAGAAGAATGGGCAAGAAACTGCACCGTTACTCTTAAAATGTTTTACAATATTTCGTATAGGTACATTTAAAATACCACATTATAGACATATAACAGACTTCGATTGCTCAGTATGTGAACCATACAGCAATGGTTCAGGTACTGGCAATCGAACCTCTGCGCGAATGCCCTCAGGTTGCTGCTGGAGCTAGCCCGAACAGGAGTGTTACGCTATGCGGGTTTTCTGAAATCAAATCTTCAATTTGGGTGTCGCAGAGATAGCTTAAGCTTATGAATAATCAGAATATAATGTTCCCACTGCTGGGGCACAGTCCTCCTCTCTGAGAGAGGGAGTGGCCAGTTACTTACCACGCGAGCCCAGTGCTAGATGTCGCATGTCTTCGAATTTTTAGTTCTAGGACACCGCCGGTCCTTTTCAACTCTAGGCGTTGAGCCGAGCATTGAGAATACAACAGAGCAAAACCTAGGCGCACAGTTGGATTTTCAACTTTCGCAGCTAAGTTGAGCGTTGAAAATCGAGAGTACGGTAGTAAAACATCCCCATAAAAAGCGTCGACAAATCGCCATCTTTATGTAGTGAGGAGGGTGATTTGTAGTGATCCGAGTTTAGCACACAGACATGTTAGGTTATATGTCGTGTTGAACGTTTTCTTGATCTTAGGCCGGGTATTGTTTTACGCGTAACATTGTACGGAGAGCAGTGGAGGCCCACGGTGGAGGTAACGGCCGCGAATTACGAGTTATAGGAACACGGAGGAATACGGTGAAGGAAAATATCGTGAGGAAACCGGCATCTCCTAGAACCAAAAATTCGAAGAAATGTGACATCTACCAACCTGCACTGGGCCCAAGTGGTGGATTACGGCCCACTCCCTCTCACAGAGAGGAGGCCTGTCTCCCAGCAGTGGGAACATTATAGGCTGATAATGTTGCATGAAGACTGGGTCTAGTGGTCGCAAGCACTACTGCTGGGCATGAGGTTCGGTTCCCAGGTCGGGCGAAGCGTTATTGGGCGTTATTTCGAAATTTCTCAGTTACAGCCCGGAGTCTGGATTTGTGCCCGGTTGATGGCAATAGGCTCGCCCCCTATTACATGGGACTTAAACATAACTGGCGAAATGTGGGTGTAACTATTATTATTTACCTCTGCCTAGCCCTGAGAATAGTTCTATACTTATAATTCCAGGAAAACCTATAAGAAGTCTATGGTTTTAAAATAACATGGTAAATAATTCAATATTGTGTGTACAAACTTACATTTAAAGTTGGAATGTATGGGGGAACATGTCTTTTAACTACAATATTAAGTTTATTCTTGGGATAAATTCATCATTACTTCGGAACCCTTCATTGCGCGTGGTCCAACACGCCCGTTTTGTTTTAATTTTCTTAAACTTTTGACGCGTAAAACAAAATGAGTTTTACAGTTTAAAAGCTTTGCTAGAAAATAAACAAAATAATGCTTGTAAGTTACTGGAAATGGCTTAAATCTGACATAAAATAAACAAATATTCGTGAGTTACTGAACATTGCTTAGATCTGCCTTGAAATCCCTTTATTTAAAGGTTAGTAACCGGTTCTTGAACCTTTAGATTTTTAAGTAGAAAAAGGTGTCTGGTAGAAGGCAAAAAATCTCTTTGTTTTAATTACATACATGATCGGGTGTCGATGATAAGGATAGCCATTGTTAAGAACTTTTACTCGTTGGTCACAAACGCTAATGCTGAGCATGATGGTCCTGGGTTCGATTGCCAGGTCGGGCAAAGTGCGTGATAGCTACGTCTTACACCTGCGCCACGTCATTGTACTGTCATTGTGTGTGCATGCATTTTGCGGTTAACAGTTGGACGCAATTTTTTTCGATGAATTCACAGCTTTGACTGTTTATCCAGATATATTTATATCTTAACTCAAAGCTAAAACTTAGTTGCAGTCCCAGTATATTTCAAGACCTCATATGTGGCACAGACTCGATGGGTACCTACACTCGCCAACTCTACATTATTTTATACTTTTGTGCATTTTAGTCATAACGCTATAATTCATGTCTCTATGTTTTATCTGTGTAATTCTTTCCGAAGAGAGAAATAATAAATATTGTTATTATTATTATTATACAACAAGCGAATACGCACGTACACATAGACAAGTTTTAGAAACAGCGACTGCGCCGACTGGCATTTGCTTAAGGCGCTGACAAACCACTGTGTGGATCGCCCGGAGGACACGGTGAAGCATACGGTGGAGGTCTGCCCGGCTTGGGCAGATCACCGCCGTGTCCTTGTGGAAGCGATCGGTGGCAGGGATCTCTCGCATCCAGCCATGGTACGGAGCGAGAGGGCATGGGCAGCCGTCCTTCTTCTGCCAAGCAGTAATGCTCGCGAAGGAGGAGGCAGAACGGTTGAGGAAAAGGTAAATTTCACGCCCTCTCGCCTCTAACCGCTGCAGGAGACGCCCTGGGCGTCGGCAATCCCGGGCGGACTTCCGGCCACAGTAGGCGCGGGCTTGCGGGTGGTAGGCAATAGGTCATCGCCCGATAAGGACCAGGCCTGGGCCGGCACGTTGTGTTCCATGTGTGCCTCAAAAAGATGTCAGCACAAGTGTAGGGGTCCACTAGGGCCGATGCCTGCCGGGGTCGCGGGAAAGTATGATAGGGTTACCGAGGCTCCTGGCAACACAGGCAACGGAAGGAATATGGGTGGGTTTTCATCAGTAAGAGTCTGACACACCCTCCCGCTCCGCCCAGAACGGGAGAAGTTATTTGATAATTTCCCACCCAAAAAAAAAAAGTGCTACTGTTGAGCAATAGGTCCTGGGTTCAGGTCAAGCAAAGTGTTATTGTGTTTTCCATCTGAAATTTCTACGTAGCAGTCCAAATTCTGGATTTGTGCCAGGTTAGTGGCAAAAGGTTCGCCCTCTTTACATGGGATCTAAAAATAACTGGCGAAATGTGGGTGTACTATGGGTACTCGTCTGCCTAACCCTCCGAGGAATATGGGCGTGATAATATCTTATTTGATAAAAAAAAACCCTGTATGATACGTTTGTAGTTTTCATCTCATCAGCCAAAATATATAGAGACTCAGGACTGGTGACGCAGGAACAAGCGACGTACAGTTGTCCGTGTGAGAAGCAGTTAGTCCTTAGGTCGACTCTGCAGTCTTCAGTAGCAATTCCCCATTGTTTATTAATCGGTCAAGGACAGCTAATGAGGCACAATTAATTTTCTTTTGTTTGACATCAAATCTTTAATAATAATAATTAATTATTCCAAAGATTATAATTGCTCTACTTTCATAATAATTATTTCAAGTTACTTAGTTTGAGTACATGTTCCATGTAAGTTCTTACTCCAAATATTCACTTCGATTGAAAATTACATCATGAGACTATTAAGTTTTGAGGGTAGTCGAAACTTAATACTAATATGAACTATTTAGTTCCTCGAGTACCTCATACCACTATACAGTTTGCATATTAGTTTGGCATTAATATCAATTAAGGAACTGTCTTCAGGGGATTCATTGTTATGTCGGTAAGTAAGTAAGGTAAGTAGAAAAATAACTGTTGATGCTTTGAACGTCGAAGAAGGCGCAAAGTAAAACCTAAAAAAAAAATGTGCGGTTTTATGAAACCACGATACAAGTGAAACTTTAGTGAAGCTAATGCGAGCCATGGGCGCCGCCATGTTGGCCTTGGCTGCTTTGCCGAGCGCCTTACACTTTACCCCTACTCCGCGGCCGGCTGTAATGCGACATGCGATAGATGGACGAAAATTTGAGACGATGTAATAACAACTGTATCACGAGCGGATAGTCTTCCTCAACCTTAGAACAACAGATTCCCACAAAGAAATATAGACTCGGCGATACATATAGGTACTGCAAATGTAACATTTTGCCTGGATACCAGTATTACAAACAAATTAACTTAAAATTATTAACATGAAGTAAACCTGAGAATAATTATTATTCTTCCTTGTTAAAATAAAATCTTGAAAAAAAAATTTTAGGTGTACCTCCCTTGCACGTAATGTAGGGATAATTTGATTTTTTCTCGTCTCTCCCATGGTGCGGGGTATCGTTGGATAGGCCGTTTAAAAGTATTGCAGGTCTGTGGACACACTTTCGTCTTTCGTTTCTCTTTAATCTCCGGCCGTGGGACAGGTGCCTTAGACCAGATAAATTAACGACAAGACAGAGACAATCGCGCGAAGTCGAAGGCGAGTACTTATAGGTCACCGAGGCCCCCGCAACACAGGCAACAGGAAGGAATGCGGGTGGGTTTTAGTCAGTAAGAGTCTGACACACCCTCCCGCTCCGCCCTTAGCGGGAGAAGTTATTTGATGATTTCCCATACTCAAAAAAAAAAAAAAAGGGTCTGTGAACACCACTTTTCGATTCTAGGATCCATTTGCGTAATTTTAATCATTAAACTACTAATTTTTTTAGGGTCAAGAGTTCCCCCCCTTGCCAGCTACATGGTTGTTTATGGAGATGTGAAAAAAATCATGGCAGTAGTACATATAACCCAATTAAATGGAAAACTATCACAGCAAAGTGAGCTTTGCAAATTAACGAGTAATAGTTGACCAACTTTTATTTGCAGTTGGAGAATCGACCGTGACATATATCGATGTGTGGGAGAACATGTTTAACAACTACAATATTAAGTTTGTTTTTGGGATAAATTCATCCCAACGTCCCTACTACAGAACCCTTCATTGTGCGTGGTTCGACACACACTTGGCCGGTTTTTTATTAATTATTTACTGCCGTATAACTTTTTGTAATTTAATAACTCTTATATCGTACGTTTCACGGTTTCAAATTGATTGATTAGTTATTAAAGAGCAAGGTAATTTATTATTAATGTAACCCCAACCCAGCCATTAACGGTAGGTATATCATCTGCGTAGCCTTTTCCCAACTATATTGGCGTCGGTTTCCAGTGTAACCGGAAGCAGCTGAATACCAGTATTTTACATGGAGCGACTGCCTATCTGACCGCCACAACCCAGTTACTGGGTAACACGATAACCGTTGGTAAGACTGGTTGTTAGACTTTCGGGCTTCTGAGGACCCGTAACGATTGTCAAAGATCCACGAATGACAGCCGGGACCAAGTCGGCTTAACTTGCTTTCAGAGGCTTTCAGCGGCTCTTTTTTAATATTGATTTCTTAATTTGTTACGCAAACGAATGCCTGGATCGAAAAATGGTGTTCACAGACCCGCAATATTTTTGAACGGCTTACCCAACGTTACCTCACACCATGGGATAGATGAGAAAAAAAATATCATCCCACTTTACGTGCAAGGGAGGTACTCTTACTCTACAATTTATTTTTTTCAAGATTTAATTTTACTTTAATGACAAATTACAACTTTCTAGTACTAAGAGTCTCTGAGCTATGCCAGGGAAAGACAGACGGACTTGGCGAAACTATAAGGGTTCCTCGTTTATTACGGAACCCTAAAAACGTAATATCTTTAAAATTTATTTGCGGACATTTACGATTGCTTCCTTTAAATGGGTTTCCTATAAAACGCGCTTTCACATGAGGATAAAGGGACTCTCAAACTGAACCTTCCAATAAAATTTCTCGAAAACAGCAACATTTTGTCTTTACGAACAGTTTCCACGTACTGCAAGATTTACCCACGTTCATAAGTATTTGTTGGACGTAAAATTACATTTTATGTTATCGTTTCGCAGTTTTGGAACGCTTCCAGCTTACCTGTATGATTTTAGAGGTTATTTTGGCTTGTACTAGTGACATAATGGTATTTAATGTGATTTATTACATGGTTGGACCAATATTACACGGGAAATTAATACTGGGGCCATTGATTTAGAGTTTTTGATATTATTTTGTGGGTCGTTATGTATGTCGATCACGACATAAGCGGGCTTTTTTGTATAGTTCACTTCAAACCTCACTACAATGACCTCACACAATTTGAAAGTGAACTCATTAGTTTTTAAAGAAAACACGTTGTTTCACAACGAGACCCCTTTTTTTTTGAGTGGGTAATTATTGAAATAACTTCTCCCGCTCTGGGTTACTGACTAAAATTCACCCGTATTCCTTCCATTACCTGTGTTGCCAGAGGCTTCGGTGACTCTTTTGGACTTCCATGCGACCCCGGCAGGCATTGGTCCTAGTGGACCCCTACACTTGTGCTGACATCTCTTTGAGGCGCGCGTGGAACACAACGCGCCGTCGCCCCGTCCCTGGTCCTTATCGGACAGCGAGTTACCCATTGCTCACCGTTCGCAGGCCCGCGCCTACGGTGGCTGGAAATCCGCGCGGCATTCCCGACGCCCAGGGCGTCTCCTGCGGCGGCTAGGAGCGAGAGGGCGCGAAATTTGCCTTTGCTTCAACTGTCTCGCCTCCCCCATTCGCGAGCATTACTCGCATTTATCGCAGAAGGAGGTGCCGGCTGCCCATGCCCTCTCGCTCCGTACCATGGCCTGGACCAGGGCCGGACGCGAGAGATCTCTGCCACCAATCGCCTCCAGGAGGACACGGCGGTGCTCTGCCCAAGCCGGGCAGACCTCCACGTGTGCTTCACCGTGTCCTTCGGGCGATCCACACAGTGGTGACACCCAGGCGTTTCCTCCCGCCTTATCCGACACAGGAACCGCCCGAAACTGCCGTGTCCGGTGAGGACCTGCGTCACGCGGAAGTATTATCGCCGTAATTGTGGCGTCCCCAACAACGACATCCTAAAGCTGCGGTTTCCGAAAAAAGCGGTTCCGTCATATTATAACGGCCGTCATGAAAATCTGTAATTTTCACCAGTATTTGATATTCGGGTGTCAAAAAACGCTCTGTATTTGGACAGCCGTTACTGTGTTATCGTTTTTCGGTTTATTAGGATCAGTTAAAATTAAATATTTCCCCTTTTTCAACGCATAAAATTTGTAGCAGTGGTGGCCCAGTGGTTATGGCCGCGAATTACGAGTTGTAGGTCGTCGGTTCGAACCCAGACAGGCGCTTTACTTAATGTGAATTATTTCATCACCACTGCTCTCAAATCGGTGAAGGGAAAACATCTTGTGTTAACCGGCATGTCCTAGAACCAAAAATTCGATGACATGTGACTTCTACCAACCCGCACTGGGCCCGCGTGATGAATTACGGCCCACTCCCTCTCACAGAGAGGAGGCCTGTGTCCCAGCAGTGGAAACATTATAGGCTGATTATATTATATATTATATTATATAACGCATTACATTTGCCAGCGTACTTGAGTCATACCTCCGAACACTATTTGGTAGTTAAAATACCTTAGAGTGGCAGAAAAAGTATGGGACTAAACAGCGTCTTAAGATCAGAATTGTCTTCGAGTAGACCTACCACGTACTTACACTGATTTGCCTGTCTAGATGTAAAGATGTAAGCAAATTTTTGGAACACACCTATTACGAAATACAACTTGAATTCCATTCTAAGTTTTGGCAAAGAGCCCGGAACTGAAATTGTGTCCATAAATCACTGAGTTTTCGTTGCGTCGGGGCTTGACTGGTAGTCGTTGAAATTGCTTTTTAGGGTTTTGTAGGCAACAAGGAACTCTTATAGTTTCGACATGTCCATCTATTTGTCGGTCTGTCTGTCCTCGGCTTAGCTCAGAGCCCCTTAGCAGTAGAAAGCTGTAATTTAGCATGGGTAAATCACGCCGACAAAGTGGTTAAATATAATATTGAAAAAAAAAATAGGGTACCTGTCTTTCACGTAAAATGGGGATGATATTTTTTCTCGTCTATCCCATTGTGTAGGGTATCGTTGGAAAGGCCTATCAAAAATATTGCGGGGTGAAAACCATTTTTCGATTCAGGCACTATTTAAAGCCACAAGTTGCCTGTTTAATTAAGAATGCTTAGAATTAAGTATTGTGTTTATTTTATGTTTTACTAGTTGCGCCCCGCGGTTTCACCCGCATAGGTTTCAGTCCCATTTAAATATCGGGATAAAAATTATTCTATGTCCTAATACAGGTCATGTTCTACCAATGTGCAAACTCACTTTCGCGTTTATAATTATATATTAGTTAGGATTTCTTTTTTATATCTCATTGTATGGTACACCGGTTGACGTCATCACATCAATGCCGACTGTCGCTGAAGACCAGCACAGCTCTATCCCACATAGGGTCGCGGCATTACCTCGCCTGCGGCAGTACCTCGTGGATGCGCAACGGGAGCTAGACATGATCAATTTGAATGTTTCATTGATATGAATTATGATATCAATCAAAAATCAAAATCAAAATATTTTTATTTCACAAAAACCTACATGGGCACTTATGAAACGTCAGAAGCTAGGTGCACGGTTCCAATGGGTCGTTTCCTATGGAGAAGAGCCGGCAAGAAACTCCACGGTTACTCTTTTAAAAATAATTGGCTTTTAAAATGTTTTCAAATTACAGTGTTAATAGGTATGGGAGGACAGTGTAGGCCTGTCGAGACGTACCAGGTACTTAACAAAAAAAAAAAAAGGTCTACAAAATATCTAGTCTATTAAGCCTACAACGTTCTCACATTCACAAGGTACACACAAATCTGTGTAAAATATTAATAAAATAATAAAAATAAAAACCCATTTAAACCAAATGAAGTTTGCCATTACAAGTCTGAAATCAAAATTTTAGGTATATAATGTCAAACAGTGAAATTAATAATATGTCACATATAGTTATGATCTATTATTAATCGACGATAGTCGATTGTTTCTTGTGCAACTATACCATTTCTTTTCTTAAACACCACTATATAATTATCTATAATTATTTTTTAAACAATTATCCAAGCTATTTTATTATTTTTTGCTACACATCATCATCATCATCTGCCTAGCCTTTTCCAAACTATGTTGGGGTCCAGTCTTACCAAATACAGCTGAATACCAGTATTTAACATGGATCGACTGCCTATCTGACCTCCACAACCCAGTTGCTGGGTAAAACACGATACCCCTTGTTAAGACTGGTTGTCAGACTTTCGAGCTTCTGACGACCCGTAACGACTGTCAAAGATTTAAAAATGCCAGCCGGGACCAACGGCTTAACGTGCTTTCCGAGGCACGGAGGGGTCTTGGTATGTAAAGATGGTCACCCATCCATGGACCAACCGCGGCAAGCGTAGCTTAACCTGATCGATCGACCCGTGCGGCTGTTATTACTTAGCCACAAGCCCCTCTTATTTGCTACACATATCTATCTATTTTTTATTTAAATAATTACACACACTATAAAACTGATTTAGATCCGTAAGACGTCCTCTTAACATAAGGTCCAGTTGAAAACTAGCGACAGGCACTAGTTGTCTGGCATTTATGCTGAACTGGGCCTATTTGGCGCAGCCGTGAGGCACACAATACTGTTGTAAATACTTTCTGTTTTTTGTTTTTGTATGAATATTGTGTGCCTTAACCTGGGTCAAATAGGTATATTTATCTTTCTTTCTTTCATTATGCTGAGCAATCGCTGATTGCCTGGATGTGACCCATGTTTTCCCCCAACTTGTTTTTTTGTTTGTGTTATTTTTTTGCGTCTTGTTTACCACAAATAAATGTGTTTTATTTGTTTTTCTTTCTAATTCTTTGTGAAAAACTGACTTAGTGGAAATTAGAGCGGTTTTAATTACTTATAATTATGTTAAGTATCTCTAAATAATATAAAATAAAGTCGCTTTTCGTGTCGGAGTGTGTACTTAGTTCTTCTAAAAAGCGCCATGGATTCTAATGCGATTTTCTCCATCATTTAGAGAATTTATTCCAAAAGCTAAATACATTAATATTAAAGTTGGATATGGCACAGTAATCTCGATGTTTCGACATGTCGCCACATCAGTAGATCGCACCCGTGCACAGTTCCCAAAACTGTTTTTGTGTAATAATGTTTCGGAATTAAAACGTTAAGTAGCGAACTGCCCGATCTAGTTTTATTCAAACCTGTGTTTCAGACTACAGCTCTCTTAAATTCAATGAATGAAAGAATTTTTTTATTGGTTTAATATTCTGAAGCCATGCACCGTATCGCCGTTGCACATTTCGTTACATCCCCAGCTAGAACGTAGGTCACTGACTCCGCCGTAGCACTCAGGCTACGCCGTAGGCCCCAGGCTACTTCGTAGCTCTCAGCCTCAGGCACCAACCCGTTTTGAGCAAGCGTGGTAATCAATGCTCATGCTTTCTCTGTTTGAGAAGAGACCTTTGCCCAGCAGTGGGGATAATAATAGGCAGGTATTATTTTGAGCTATTTCTTGCAAAGTTCGTGCCAAAACAAGATTTCACAGATTTCAAGTTTGCTGGCACTAGTTTAGTATAATATATATACCCGGTCTTATCTTCAAGTTCTCACAAAGCCTGGCTTAATATTATTTGAAAATTTCTTATTTGAAATCTGATTTAAATTATAATTTAAGTATTAGAGGAACATATTACTTTCATGAATAAGACTTTCATCTTGACGTTTTATAAATTAATTTGTACAAACAATAAAAATAATAGAAATTAGTAGAGAAACCTATGTTTTTGACTTTGATATAATAATATACTAATTAATATTTGAAATTATTTTCTCAGAAATCTATTCTGAATAGCTTAATAGTATTTAAACCAAAGGATTACTGAGAAAAGCATTTAATTAATTCTATAGTGATTTAATTAATACAAAATTCTTTAATTACTGCCTACAAGAAAATACTTTCAACGCTGAAATGTTGTTTAGCCAATTAAGGCGCTGACAAGAGACAAATGACCAAAAACGGCTTGTCTTAAGAAAAAATTGCCAAATCTGTATAGTTCGTGGTAACGGAAAAAATATATGTTCATTTTGAACAAATTTCTCAGAACTTGGTTGTTACCAAGAACTTGGTTAATCGCGTATTGAAAAATAACTATCGATTCAAACTAACGTTAAACTAACCAACCAGTTCCAATCCAAAATATCTGTAATAAGAACGAAAACTTATTTGAATGCGAACTTGGTCGTATTTTATTTTCGATTACTCAACTCAATTTTGAATAAATACATAATTGCTTCATATTTTGCAATAAATTACAAGCGTTGTATCATCGCGCTTCTCTTTCATTTCTATGCAGTCTGACAGTGACTGCGGAAATTCAAAAGTGCCTGTAAATGGCTCAATTGAAACAAATGCTTTGAGTTTGAGTTGAATACACAAAAGTGTAAATTATAATATCCAGAAAATGTTGGCTGAGAATCATGATGTCAATGATACCATAAAAAATATAACATAACATCATCCCTGTAATTTCTGAAAGGTTAGGCAGAACTGTAACTATAGTACCCCGACATTTCGCCAGGTATGTTTAAATCTTATGTAATAGGGAGCGAGCCTATTGCCATCAACCGGGCGCGAATCCAGACTCCGAGCTGCTACTGAGAAATTCCAAATAATACTTTGAGGAATTAAAAACATCAATGTAAAAAATCTCAAGACGAATAAAAAGAAACAAAATTGGTGCCAGTATTTCGGACACGAGAATCAATATCTGAAATGAGAAGTGTTCATAAATTCCAGAATTAAAATATCGTCTGTTTAGCTAAGTATGTGTTACAAAATGTAACATTAATACGTCACGTCAATGCATCGCGCCGCGACAGCGCACCGTTCCACGTTGACGATGTGGTGATGTGGGCAAGCTCATACAAATGCGTGTCGCGCTCACGCCACGCTGCCATTCGGTTTTAAAGGTTTTTTTGTAACGAAATTATGAATATTTAAAAAAAATCATGGATATAATTATCGATAATAAAATAGTCTGTTCATACAAAAAAAAATCATGAAAATATCTTTAGTAGTTTGAAAGTAATATCGTTTTTTATGCTTAGGGTAGACAATACTTCCTGAATTTATTTCATAAAGTATTTTGGTGGGAGCAGAGAGTGTGTGAATAACTACAGACCGATCTCGGTTCTTTCGGCAATATCTAAGGTTATGGAAAGGTTGATAAATGGTCGTCTACTTAACTTTCTAAACAAACATCATGTTTTGGCGCGCAACCAATATGGCTTTAAAAAAGGTGTATCTACGGAAGATGCAATTGCCGACCTAACTGAAACTGTTGCTAAAAATTTAGATGATCATCGTAAATGCCTTTCAATATTCTTAGACCTACAGAAAGCTTTTGACACAGTCTCTGTTCCTATTCTCCTGTCGAAATTGGAAGCTGTAGGCATTCGGGGAGCGGTGCATAAGCTTTTCAAGAGCTACCTCCATAATAGGAAACTCCGTGTCAAGATCGATTCATACACTAGTGATGAAGAAATCATCACATACGGAGTTCCGCAAGGCAGTGTGTTGGGGCCTACGCTCTTCCTAATATATATAAATGACCTTTGCACACTAGCACTCCCCAATACAAAGATATTCACATATGCTGACGATACTGCGATCGTGGTATATGGGGATACATGGACTGACGTGAAGTATCATGCAGAAAAATCGCTTCATACGGTTGTGAGGTGGCTATAGAATAACCTTCTGTCACTTAATTTGGATAAAACCAACTTCATTCCTTTTTCCATTAGCTGCAGGACCAAAGCCCCATCTGATATAAATGTTCTTGCCCATACCTGTTTGGACTCCACTTCATGTTCATGTTCGGCACTATCTCGTGTCAGTCAAACCAAATATCTGGGGGTAGTGATTGATGACAGACTAAAGTGGTACTCTCAAGTTGAAAGCCTAACGGCAAGGGTCAGAAAACTTATTTATATCTGTAAGTCTCTAAGGCATTGCGCTGACTCTAAAACATTAAAAATGGTGTATCTTGCGCTTTGCCAGTCTGTCATAGGGTATTGCATTCCGGTTTGGGGTGGCACCGGTAAGACTAAACTGCTGGGATTGGAGCGCGCCCAGAGGGCTGTGCTCAAGGTAATGCTCGGTAAGCCATATAGATTTCCCACAAGAGAATTGTACGCGGATTGCAGGGTACTTACAGTCCGCCGAGCTTTTTGTGTTCAGTTCCACCCTCAGGAAGCATAGTCAAGTCCCCCCGTTAGATCCATCCTCTCGTAAAATCAAATCTGCATGCCCATCTGTCTCTCACAAAACAGCTCTTGCTAGCCGCCAGCTTTATGTAACAAGCTCACTCATTTACAGAAGGGTCAACAAACATATCCAAATAAGTAATTTAAACAAACATGAAGTCAAAACCAAATTACAAAACTGGCTGTATAATCAGGACTATTCTCGTACAGAAGACCTTATTTATAAAATAATGTAGGCACGTGATTATTTGATCGTATATTATAATTTGAGTTAAACTGAAAACGGTTTTTCTATTGTGCAATAACCAACACTTCCCATTGTACGCCTATAGTAGTTAAAATATAGCTGATGATAACGAGAGAGACCTACCTACTCCGTCATATACAATGACATGAATATTTACTTGTAAAGGAAATTTTATTTTACATATTGTTTTCAATTATTGAGAATGTGAAGACTATGTGGGTCATTGTTGTTGTTTTTTTTTTCCCTCAGTTTTAGTCTTGGTCTGGCAGTTTGAGCAATTTATGCGGCCTACCCAAATGTTCTTTCTTTGGTATTCTTCGTCGCATCGTTGAGCTCCTTAGGTTCTGAGTTGAGCTGCACGATTACTGACAAATGAATGCACTGACCGGACAGGATCACTCAATCTGTGTGGTTCTTTCCTGTAAAGACCATTTCAGACACCAATCTACATGGTTTCACATGCGCTCACCAAGATTATGTCTGGCCTTTAAAAGTGACTGTGACCTCTGAGTTTGTTTCGGCCTTTCTCAGAGTAGTCAGACAGGAAACGCCGAGCTCATCTAGTTTTAAAAATATGATTGACGGGTAAAAGTGTTTGTACAAGCCTAAGTATACAGAAATAAAAATCATTTATCAAAAAATACATACAGTCGAACATAGAACCTCCTCTGTTTTTGAAATTGGTTATAAAAAAACTGTGGTTAGCTACCTAGAAATTAATTTATTTTGTTGACTGCGATTATGTAGCTTAGTTTCTTTTAAGCCTTTCCATATCGACCAGTCGTACCTATTAATAAATTATTCTTAGCTTAGAGATCGAGAAAACACAAAATAAAACAAAAAAACATAACATAACCCTATTACAATAACGCTAAAGTCTCTTTTCTCATAAACCTCTCTTAATATTTTACGAAGGACGAGAAACTTGGTTTTTGAGGTTACTTAGAACTTGTTAAAACTTAATAATATATTAAGTATGTTTATATACAAAATGATAATGTGTTTGTTTTTGTAAGGTTTATGGTACTTGGTTTTTGTGAGTTAGTAGGGTAGTTGGTCATAAAAGGTCAAAATGTCATTCTGTTTAGATAAGAATTAGTTTATTTCTGTACAAACGAAAAACCGGCCAAGTGTGTATCGGACCACGCACAATGAAGGGTTCCGTAATTGGAATGAATTTATCCCAAGAACAAACTTAACATTGTAGTTGAACAACAAGTTATACATTCCAATTACAAATATAAGTTTGTACGCGCAATATTGAGTTTTGCCATGATATTTTAAAAACAGACTTCTTGTAGGTTTTCCTGTAATATATAAATTTAGAATTATTCTTTGCATTTTTTTTTTTTTCAAAATATTAGGCTCAGCAGTTTTGGAGATAGGGGGGTATGGTAATGTTTCATATGTTTTCTTTAATAACTTTAAAACGATCATTTTAAAATTGTAAAAAGAAAACTGTATTTGAAATCCTCATAACAATGTCTTTTTTTCATATTTAATTTTTTTTCCCCCAGAAGTGAACCCCGTATTCAAAATTCATTTGTTTACGTTAAACGTTCGGGTTTTGAAATTCATGTGTACCAAATTTCACCTTAATCAGTCCAGTAGATTCGGAGTAAATCGACTGTGACAGACGGAGAGACAGACATACGAGTGATCCTGTAAGGGTTTCGTTTTATTTACTTTTAAGGTACGGAACCCTAATAAATAAAGCAAAAGGAGTATGTAAGGATCGTCACAGGTGGTGTTCTATAGTTGCTGCCTAGGGTAGGCATGGGAAGAAGGCGTGTAATATTTATCATAAAAAATTGATTGTATTCTAAATATTGAAATTAATTTTTGTTAATTTGTATGTAATATCGATTTTAAATTCTTATATTGTTAAACAGTAATGGGTAGTTTTTTGAGTTACCATAACCTTAATATAAGACCTACTGTATCACCAAAAATCACACTAATAAATACTTTGACTTTGACTAGCAGCTAATTACCTGAAGCGTATGTTTCAAATAGCATACATACATACATAAACTCACGCCTTCTTCCCATGGGGGTAGACAGAAACTATAGAACGCCACCTGCTACGCTCCTTACATACTCCTTTTGCTTCGTTTACGTTCATACATCTGGTCATACACGCACGCCAGTTGCGAGTACTACGCACCTGAAAAAGCTGAAATAGCTTTGAGACATTTTCTCTGTCCAGTCGGTTCTTGGAATAGTTCAGTGTGGGACCGGTTACAACATTTTTTCGAGAGTAGGTTCTCGGAAAATGTTGTGACCGGTCCTTCCTGTTAGAACTCGGTTAGCCAAGAATTGCTTCAAAGGCTTTTCCTTTGACGAATTTTCCCATAGCTTTAGGAATTGTCCACGCAAACGTTTGTGTAAAGGTCTCGAAGGCAGGCTACACTTCGTAATGTTCTGTAAGTATTTTGTAGGTCTCAATGAGCGTAGCCCTTTGTCTTTATGTATGTTTATGTATGTATACCGTTATTTAATTGTAATAAATTTGATACATATTGGATAAAAACACCTTTAACTCAGTTAATAATTATTTGTATAAGAGAAATTTGTAATTTTAGGAGTGATAAATAAATTATTATTATTATATTATTATTATTTTCTTACCTTGTTTGCTTCGAACTTGCTCGTTGCAGAATAGACCTGTAACAAGAAAATAAATACTTGTTAAATCTGAAGAATAGAAAATAAATTAAAAACTGAAATCCAACTATATATCTATCCGTGACATCACAGCCTATCAGAATATGAGGGCTGCGGCTCTTATTTTTAAGTGCCCCAGCATTATGCTGAGATAAGAGCCTTTTGGCCTCGTACAGGAGTTTTCGTTTTTTTTTCATTTTACTTCGTTTTTGTTTGTTTATGTTTCTATGAGTGTTTTTTAGTTTAATTTGTGATCTCCTGTGCGAGTCCCAATAAATACTTTTTCTTTCTTTCTTTCTAAGTACGACAAAAACGCTAACTAAAAGGAAATAAGACATCGGACAAGAAAATAACATCGGTTTTCATATAATCGGAGTCGCACGTCGATTGTACAGATTACATTTCAAAATACAGGTAGTAGTTTAGGAAATATGAGGGAACAGATGCACATACATACATAACCTGTTAAAATCATAACCCTCCTTTAGCTTTGCCGAATAAACATACGAGTCAATTTCCCGAAAGACCATTTAACAACTTTTAGTTATTTAGTCGATGATCGAAACGAAATAGACCAGTAGACAGACAGACAATAGGGTAACTGCTATATTAACTGGCCACTCATCACAACAAAAGATGTAGAAACAAGGTAATGTGAATTAGAACGAAAATACAATAGATACCTACAGGAATATTTTTTGTCCTTTTCATTCATGGGCGTGCTTGCATTAACTTGTTTCTACCTCTTTTATTACGAGTAGCCAGTTACTATAGCAGTTACCCTACTACTAGCTCACCGTCCGGTAAGGACCAGGCCCGGGTCGACGGCGCGTTGTATTCCACGCGCGCCTCAAAGAGATGTCGTCAGCACATAGTAGGGGTCCACTAGGGCCGATGCCTGCCGGGGTCGCGGGAAGGTACTTATGGGTCACCGAGGCCCCCGCAACACAGGCAACAGGAAGGAATACGGGTGGGTTTTAGTCAGTAAGAGTCTGACACACCCTCCCGCTCCGCCCAGAGCGGGAGAAGTTATTTGATGATTTCCTACCCAAAAAAAAAAAAAGTTACCCTACTACGAATTAAAATACAAAATCAGCCCTTTAAGACGCTGACAACACCTAAACCGCGGTCACTGTCAGATTGCATAGAAAAGAAAGAGAAGCGCGACGACAAAACGCTTGTAATTTATTGCAAAATATGAAGTATATATCTATTTACTCAGAATTGAGTTGAGTAATCGAAAATAAAAAACAACCAAGTTCTGCATTAGAATAAGACGTACTTGTTATTAATTAAATACGTAATTAATGTTGATATTTAATACAGATATTTTGGATTAGAACTCAAGGTAAGAGGTTAGTTTAACGTTAGTTTGTATCAACCAAGTTCTGGGAAATATGTTCAAAATTAACATATATTTTTTCCGCTACCACAAACTATACAGATTTGGCAATTTTCTTTCTTAAGAGAAGCCTATTTTGGTCAATTGGGTCTTGTCAGCGCCTTAATAATGTTATAGTACTTTATTTTTTAGCATTAAATGTGCCATGTGCATTACGAGAGTGCTGCATGGCTCTTTTGGCTCTAGAATGACATTGACACAGGAAAATGTTTAGTGAAATGAATTGAAAAAAAACCGGCCAAGTGCGTGTTGGATCATGCCCAATGAAGGGTTCCGTAGTTGGAA
This sequence comes from Atethmia centrago, assembly GCA_905333075.3. Lineage (NCBI taxonomy): Eukaryota > Metazoa > Arthropoda > Insecta > Lepidoptera > Noctuidae > Atethmia > Atethmia centrago. The sequence goes on along the minus strand of HG995392.1, from coordinate 7,974,372 downwards.
TGACTGTATCTCAAGATTAAAGGTGCCTTGTGCCCGTATCTTTACTAGAGTGCTGCATGGCTCTTCTGGCTCTCGAATGACGTTGACATGGTCACATGTTTAGTGAAATGTATTGAATAAAACCAGGCAAGTGCGTGTTGGATCACGCACAATAACAAATTCTGTAGTTGGGATGAATTTATCCCAAAAACAAACTTAACATTGTAGTTGGAAAAAAAATCTCCGATACTTTTTAATTGCAAATGTAAGTTAGTACGCACAATATTGACAGATTTACCATGTTATTTTAAGACCATAGACTTATTATAGTAAATTATTATTATACTTATCTAATTTATAAGTAAAGAACTATTTTCTGTATTTTTTTTAATTTAAGGCGCAGTAGTTTCAGAGATAACGGTAGAATGGTCCTTTTTCATCTATTTACCCGACTGCCCCAGAAGGAGGATAATGTTTTTCGAGAGTATGTATGTATGTATGTATGTATGTATGTATGCCTATTTCTTTGGTACGCTCTGTAGCCTAAACGGCTTGATGGATTTTAACTTAAGAGGTGTCGTTAGATTCGTCTTAATTGTGGGAGTGACATAGGCTATATAATATTTATATATTGCACCTGAAAATACAAAAAAAAAGGAGGGAAAGGTTTTTTTTAAACTAAATCGCATCAATATTGATAACAAATAATAGCTAGTAATGAGTCAATTCCATGTATATATGTACATATATTAATAAAACTAAAAAGCTTGAAATAAAACAAATTATTTAAAAAACAAAAAATCCGACTGCTAAAACACATAACTGAAAAGAAAAATACAAGCTTTATAATCTATAGAATTTTGGTATCGCAGGCGGGGATAAACCAATAGATAGCCTGAAATATCGTGTAACTTATGTTTGTCCCGCCTGCGATACCAAAATTCTATAGATTATAAAGCTTGTTTTTCTCTTTTCAGTTACGTGTTTTAGCAGTCCGGTTTTTTGTTTTTTACATAATTTGTTTCATATATAACTTTAAAAGTATTTGTTTAAATAAATCAGAAATTCTTACAATAAGCCCTTCATCTGATATGCCACACGGTACAGTGTGCAAGAATGTATATTTTATTTTATAATTTGCCCCTGCCCCTTTTATTTTATGAGGGACCCGATATTCAAAATTCATTTATTTGCGTTACACGTCCGTGTTTGGCTCTTTGGCAGGCGAGAAATGAATATGTACCAAATTTCTACTTAATCGGTCCAGAAGATTCGGAAGAAATTGGCTGTGACAGCCGAACAGACAGACACACAAATGATCCTATAAGGGGTACGTTTTTTCATTCGGACGTACCGAACGGAACCCTAAAAAGATGGCGGCGTAAGTTCTTCCTCCTTCCTTGTCACACAACTCTTTCTTCAAACACACCTGCACTTGCTATTTATGTGCTAACTGAAATTAAATTAAATCTTTATTTCCAAATATAAAAATCCACACATAACTTTCAATAAATACATAAGTAAATAACGTAATAAATAAATAACATTCACATTACACAAACAATGTCAAATACTCAAATTCGCTGCCAATGGAGCAGCGAATTAAGTACCTTATATGTAGGGGCTTTTTTTTTTTTTTTTTCGAGGGTGGGAAATCATCAAATAACTTCTCCCGCTCTGGGCGGAGCGGGAGGGTGTGTCAGACTCTTACTGACTAAAACCCACCCGTATTCCTTCCTGTTGCCTGTGTTGCGGGGGCCTCGGTGACCCATAAGTACCTTCCCGCGACCCCGGCAGGATATGTAGGGGCTGTGGTTCTATTCTCGTACCGCAGCCACCAAACAATTGGCCGATCGATGTATGGCGGTATGTTCGGCGGCCGACCGGCTCCTCAGCAGCGGTGAATATGGTGCTCGCGCTGCACCATCGGGGCAATCGAAACATCGCGCGCCACGCGTCATTGTACTCTACTCGCATATCGCTCAGTGCTGCCTTGGTGTATTTTGTCCACAACTCGACTGTGTAGACGCTTGTGCAGTAACTGGCAAATAGCTGAGCCTACACAACGTCGCTACAGCAGCTAAACCGCCTAGCTAGCATGTTGCCGCGCACCGAGATGGCTCGTCGCTGTCTTTCTATATCGGCGTGGTCGGAGAGGTCGGCTGTTATTACGTCACCTAAGTATTTGACCACGTCGATTATCTCAAGCTCAATGTCGTAAACTTGCAGGGGCGGCAGATCCGATCAGCTGTTTGGGGTTTCAAACGCCATGTACAGTGATTTGTCAGGGTTGTATATCATGTTGTGGTTTTTAGCATAATTTTCACACACAGCCAATAGTTTGCGCGTCGCAGATATCGACGGAGCTAGCAGAACTATATCATCTGCATATGAAATATGATTTATTAGGGTCCCGTTACACGAACAGCCTACACCAAAGTTTTTAAGTAACCTAAATCACAGATATATCATCATCTGCCTGCCTTTTTCCCAACTATGTTGGGGTCGGCGTCCAGTCAAACCGGAAGCAGCTGAATACCAGTATTTTACATGGAGCGACTGCCTATCTGAACTCCACAGTTACTGGATAACACGATACCCGATGGCAAGACTGGTTGTCAAACTTTCGGGCGTCTGACTACCCGTAACGACTGTAAAGATCTACAAATAACAGCCGGGACCAACGGCTTAACGTGCTTTCCGAGGCACGGAGGGGTCTTGGTATGTAAAGACGGTCACCCATTTACGGCTAACCGCGGCAAGCGTAGCTTAACCTGATCGATCGACCCGTGCGGCTGTTATTACTTAGCCACAAGTCCCTCACAAAGCTATAAATCACAGATATATATTTTCAATAATTAAATCGTCTCCCGACCACTTAGTATCTCAAAAGCATATAACCAAAACCAAACAGTGGAAGACTTTGTAAACAAATTAACTCGATAATCTAAACTAAAAGAAATCGATCAAGTGAAAAGAAAGTATATTAGTACCTTCAGTCACACAAAACATTCCTTCGGCATCAATTGCACAGAATTGCACAGACTAACATAATTTACTCCAGTCTGCTAACATCGAGGTTTTTTACGCGACTGTCCAAACAAATGTCCATAGATCTTCAAGGATTAAGCGCCAGTCTCGGTAATTTCCGGCGCTTTTTTCGCTTAATCGCGTTAGACGCTTCAATGCTTTACCAATAAATAAGCTAGAGCTGGATGCAGCTTTTTGCATCTTTATTTGACACAGTGTAGAAAAAGGTTTTTCAGTAAAGTATCTAGTCGACTGGATAATTTGAATTAGGCCTGGGATGTAATGACGCTGGAATTGTGCGATTATTCTAAGACGTTGCTCATTGACGTGGTTCTTCAAGGGATTTAACGCAATTTTAAGCACTGAGAAAGTAAAAGAAAAAAGATAATATTATCTGCCTCATTGAGCGACTGTTTGCTGCGACTGAGGTCATGGGTCTGATTCCCAAGTCAGGCGAAAACTTAATAACGGTTATTCACTAAAGAAAATTCTCAGTAGCATGTTGCAACCCGGAATTCTGCTCGCTAGCAGGCTATAAGAAAAAAAAAACTGGCAAAATGTCTGGGTGAACAGTACAACTCTATTTACTCTTTCGGAAATACAAGCTTGATGCTAAGTAACAAAACATCACGCCTGTTAGCCCCGAGGAGTTAGCCAGAGGTGTACCTTCAGTGCACCCGCATTTCGCCAGTTAAGTTTAAGTCCCATGTAATAGGGGGCGAGCCTATTGCCATCAACCGGGCACAAATCAAACTTCGGGCTGCTACTGAGAAATTCCTAATGGAAAAACCCAATAACACTTTGCTCGACCTGGGAATCCAACCCAGGTCCTCATGCTCAGCAGTAGCGCTTGCGACCACTAGACCAACGAGGCAATCATGAGTAAGTCACGGCATCGATCATTAATAAAGAAAGTGAGTAAGTCATGGCATCGATCACTAATAAAGAAAGTGAGTAAGTCATGGCATCGATCACTAATAAAGAAAGTGAGTAAGTCACGGCATCGATCATTAATAAATAAAGTGAGTAAGTCATGGCATCGACCACTAATAAAGAAAGTGAGTAAGTCATGGCATCGATCACTAATAAAGAAAGTGAGTAAGTCATGGCATCGATCACTAATAAAGAAAGTGAGTAAATCATGGCATCGCTCACTAATAAAGAAGTTCCTTATTAGTGATCGATGAGTCATGGTTATTAAAGATTCATTTTGGAGAGCTATATTATAGTTTGTAAGAAAATATTGCCATAAGCATTTTAAACTGCCTAATAAACCATTAACCCAATTGCTTATATCCTACCAGCAGCAGGCTTAGCATGACGCTTTCTATTTCTTCGAAGAATAGACACGGCTCTTTCTATACAAAGTGACATTTCGTTTCTCCATTTTTGACATCACACCGTAGAAATCCTTCTACAATCTCTCATTTTGTCTTCCGTTTCTAACGATCTTTGTCTAGGTCCTTTTTTATGTAGAAGGATTTCTACGGTGGGATGTCAAATAAGGAGAAACGAAATGTCACTTTGTATAGAAAGAGCCGTGACTTTTCTTCGAAGAAATAAGAAGCGTCATGCTAAGCCTGCTGTAAAGAAGAAGCTCCTACCCATTCTCTTAAAATAACCTCTTAGTTTTCTTTTACGATACTCGTTGGTTCAAAGAGCAACCCTCTATTAGTTTAACGGGCAGGAGGCCTAGCAAGACGCTTTCTATTTATCCTCTATTGTACAATAGAAATCGCTTGTCTACATTTCTCGGTAGAAAACTGTCAACTGTATACACGGAAACGTCATTTTTGTCTACTCTTCCGTCTAGGCTAAGCCTGCAGTGCACAGTACCGGTTTCAAGTTGTTAAATGAATATGTCATCGTATGAAATTGTGGGCTGCAGAAACCATTTACAATATAGGTGATGACAATTATTTTTTACCCGACAGGTACCAAGATTATTGAAAAATGGGATGTGTTTTTTCCTTTGTTACGTAGGCAAAAGATTAAGGCGATACATTGATTTAAAATGTGACATGGCTAAACGCCTTGCTAGATTTTATACTGAACGTAGCGAGCCTCAACTAAAAATACGTGTCAAACATTTTTTTATTATCTGACTGATGGACTTAATAGTTTCTTTTTTTACTGAGGCATCATCCCTATTCAACGCATTATTTTTCGATAGTTTTTTTTTAAATATATCCATGGAAAAAAGAAATTGTGAACTTGTATCAAACTTGTATGCGACGAACACCCCTTGTGCTAATACTAATTAGCGAAGTTACTGCGACCAACTTGGAAGAAGCGCTCGCCAGCCGCCGCCACCGCGCGTCCGTCCGCCGCGGCAACACCGCTCGCTTCGCTCGCTCAGCTTGCGCACGGTTTTTCACAGTTCTAAACTAACCTAACCCATTTGGTCGGGGTGCGCTGGCTTACCTACCTGCGACGAATTCGGCTACCGCCAAGACCTACCAACTAGGGACGGTTGATAAACTTTTTACGGGTGATAAAGTAGGACAGATTATGATCGCTGTTGATAAGTGCAGGTTCTTTCACAATTTAACAATTGTTCGATAGTTGACCGACCGAGTGAAGTGAGCGAAGCGTCTCTGTTTCAAGTCTGGCAAAATTTGCTTTCCTCTGTCAGTTTGTTGGCGCTCCTCTGCAGGTCGTGTTTTACAACCGATCTGGATGAAACTTGGTACATACGGATTCCTTGACTTTATAGATTTTTTTTTGTCATAGGGGATTTTTGATTGGCGGGGTACTCCTCCAAAAAGGGGCAAAAAAGGGGACACTAGATATCTCCTGGCCTTATGAGATCCATATTCGATAGTTCCTTTTTATTTGAAAGGTAGCTTTTAAGTAACTTTAAGTTGGTCTCATAGAAATTTGGTGAAGATCTGATCTTCGGTGTGATGAGCAGACTAGCTCGTCAAAATTTACCTCGTGTTTTAAAACAAAAAACATAACAAATATCCCGTGTGAAATAACTTTAGTGGTATATTAATTGTTATATATAAACTAACAGTGCTCAAAATCTTAGGGTGACCAATATCAACAAACGCTGGCCTATAAAAATCATAGTAAAGTCTACTATGTATTTGCTTTACCATTGGTCGAATACCACTTCCACGTTTTAAAATAACAAGGTCCATCGTTTCAAACTTAGTGAAGTTCTGGGAATTGTCGTCAAAAGTGAGAAAGCAATTACGAAGTCGACGATACAAAAAACTTGTCAAGTCATTCAAAAAAAATGACCCATCCAACAAAAGTCACGAAAAAATATTAATTTTCAATTAACACAGTTACGTTATTACTCTGCGGTCCTTCCTTTAAAAAAAATAAAGCTTATTAAATTGTCACTCTCTATCCGACATTTGACCTCCGTGTTACAATTACAACACCCCTGGGCAATCGAAAAAAGTAATTTTGATCGTCCGTATTCATCAAATTCGATTTACGTTATGTTTTTAATTTCAGCCGCCATTTTTTTTTTGTGGTTGATTCGTAATGGCGTCGGTATTTTAAATTATATTAAGAGCGGGAATGTCAAGAGGTTTTTACGTAATTTATGGTTAAAGTATGGGGTTGTCGTTGTTTTATGGTGGGGTTTTATGTGGGTTTTATCGCCATGGGTCCGTGGTCCGTGAGAATATTTGGTTTAATTCGGCATGGGCGATAAAATGACTAGCCTTGCTCATGATTATTCGTATCATCTTGACAATATTCCTTCAAACTAAGCCCAGGATGTTAAGGGCTTTTTTTTTGACGCAATGTTTTTTTTTACTCTTGGCGTTAAGCAAAGCATTGAGAATCCAACAGCGTACACTGCAGCGCGTCAAAAAACACTGTTGGATTTTCAATTCTCAGCGCTAAGCAGTGGGATGTTAATCCAGTGCGCATTAAAAAATCGCCTGTGGGTACGACTTACGGCTAACACTTAGAAGTACCTAAATATAAAAAAAAACTTGTACGAAAACGTTATAACTAATATAGACAAGTTAGTCAAGATCAATCTGTAAACTCGGAAATTCGCACTACCTACCTAGTTTTAAAATATTGTCCAAAAAAACTGACGTGTAAAACAATCTCAGAAGATACACACACATACATAAGTTCACGCATTCTTCCCATGGACCCCCATGCAGATACTATACAGTACCTGCTACGATCCTTACGACCCATAATATAGTATATATAAATAAATACTAATTTCGCTTCGTTTACGTTCATACATCTAGTCATACACGCACGCCGGTTGCGAGTGCTACGCTCCTGACCTTTTTGAAGAACATTGGTGATGTTCTAAGGTCACTAATGCCGTTCTAGGTATTCCATTTCATTTCATCTCATAATTTCGAAACTCGTTCTAGGTATTTGACCATTCTGAATGCGACCACAAAAATCCTCCATCCAAAATAGGGGTCAGGGATCCCAAAGACATTAAACCACGTCGTTTCCAGTATCAATTTGAGCGTAACTTTGATCAATCCATGTCAAGTCGACCGTTAATTGGTCACTAAACTTAGTTTATTGCAAACCCTGAGGTTTAGTTAAAATTGACTAAGTTTCGATGTGTGGTGGATTGTGTGACTAAAGATTTCCTTATGGTTTTGAATTTTGATGCGACCATAGGCTACGGAGACTGGTCATCTCTTAGCTGCTACAGCTTATTTTGATTTTTAAATTGTTTTTTTTTTTTTGTTAATGTTTTTATTACGGAAGCTTAGGTTTGGCATCGTTCTCACATGTATAATTTCAAAATGAATGATGTAAACAATATTTTGTAATTATAATATGTTGATTTAAAAGAGTGTATTAGTAGTAATTCTAATGTACAGGTGGTCACCTTAAATAACTGTAGCTCTAATGCTACAACTATTTACAATAATTGTACGAAGGAGGATCCATGTATCACTATGGCAAATCCTTGTCCTAATGGGGGTTCCACAAGTAGTAGGATCTCATTACATGGTGATGGCATGGGAGTCTTGGGGCTCACTCTGGATGTTGATTTAAACTAGATAGTAAGACAACAGAAGATACCGGTAACAATATAGTTACACCTACCAACAACAAGGTGTCTTCTTGCTCTCAAATAGTTAAATGCAAAGAAGGGTCTAAGCAGAATTCCTTGAAATTATTTCATCAAAATATTCAAGGTTTTTCTTCCAAACAATTAGAAATTGAACTATTTTTAGAAAAAACTATGTTTGATATTATTTGTTTAACTGAACATTGGTTGAAAGATTATGAAATGCTAATTAATTACGAAAATTATAGTATGGGCAGTTGTTTTAACCGAAAATCTATGCTGCGTGGCGGTTCACTTATCTTAGTAAAAAAATCTATTAAATCTAAGCCTCGTAAAGATATAGTTGATTTGTCGGTGGAGCACAACATTGAACTGTCCTGTGTTGAGCTAGATAAGCATGTAATAGTGTGCGTTTACAGACCCCCAAGTTATCAAAACTACTCCGTATTTGAGTCAGTAATGGAAGATGTTTTAGCAAAACTTGCAACTGGTAAAAAATCGCTAATTATCTGTGGTGACTTCAATATTAATATCTTAGAGAATAGTTCAAATAGCAGTCGATTCTTAAGTCTCTTTAAATCATTCAATTTGTCAAATGTGTTTTCAGAACCAACCCGCATAACCACAAATTCTGCTACATGTATTGATAATGTTTTTTGTTGCTGCGACTACTTAGATAAAGCTATTGTAAATTATCTCCCTTCTGATCACAGCGGTCAAATCGTTGCTTTCAAGTCCAACACACCATTTAAAAAAATTCAGACACAATTTAGACAAATAACACCCAGCAATCTAAATAGATTTAATAATAACTTAATTAGTAAGTTAAGTACACCGTATATAGCCACCGTATATAGCCATATTAATAGCAATGTAAATGAATTATATGAGGAATTCTTTTCGATAGTGCGCACCGAGTTCAATAATACTTTAAAAAAGAAAACAAAAACTATTTGCCCAAACTTTTTGTTCAGTGACTGGGCAACTAAAGGTATTAGGAAAAGTAGGGAAAATTTGTTTGAGCTGTATGGCCTTAAGCCTTATATTAACTCTGAAACTTTTAATAAATACGTTGCTACTTACTCTAAAACTTTTAAAAAAACCTGCAAGGTAGCTAAAGCCTTGTACATTAGCAACAAGATCAAATCAGCGGATAATAAAATAAAGACGGTTTGGAAAATTATCAACGACGAAACTAACAGGAGTAAAAGTCATAATAATGATTTCACTCTAGAAACTTCGCGTGGTCTTCTAAGCTCAAACAAAGAAGTAGCGCAAGAATTTGTAAATTTCTTTACCAGTATCCCAATTAAAACTACTGAAACCCTAAATTCCTCGTCTTCGCGTTCTATTGATTTATTAAGAGCAAACGTTTCATCCTGCCCGACTGAATTTAAATTCAAGCATATAAACCCCATAACAGTAATAAAAGCTTTCAAGCAAATCAAGATCAAATTAACAGAAGATCTATGGGGAATGTCAATCAAAGTTTGTACCTCCATTATTGAGACTATAGCACCGTACTTAGCATTACTATTTAATTTGTGTGTTGATCAAGGAGTCTTCCCGGATCTAATGAAATATAGTAAGGTAATACCACTTTTCAAATCCGGGGATAGTAGAGACGCCAATAATTATAGACCCGTATCCGTGTTGCCGGTTTTCAGCAAGGTGTTTGAAAAGGTAATGCTTAATCAAATGCTCAATCATTTTAACACCAATAGAATCTTACACGATCAACAGTATGGCTTCACCAAGGGACGTTGTACGACTGACGCCGGTGTCACCTTATTAAAACACATATTTACGGCGTGGGAAGAGGCCCAAGACGCAATAGGAATATTTTGTGACCTCTCCAAGGCATTTGATTGCGTCGACCACGAAACATTACTCTTGAAACTTAAGCATTACGGACTTGGAGACCTTGCGCTCAGTTTAGTAAAATCTTATTTATATGATAGACAGCAGCAAGTTCATGGTGTCAATTCACTCGGCTTAAAAGTAGAAATGGGTGTACCACAAGGCTCGATATTGGGTCCTTTCCTCTTTTTAGTATATATTAATGATCTACCCCACTTGTTAAAAACCCAACCACAAATGGTGTTATTTGCTGACGATACTTCCTTAATTTTTAAAATTAATAGACGTGCCTCAAATTTTGACGACGTAAATAACGCCCTATTGCAGGTCCAAAATTGGTTCACTGCTAATAATTTAGTATTAAATGGGAAAAAAACTAAGTGCATAAGATTTTCTTTACCAAATGTCAAAAGTAGTATTTGTGAGATAGTATTGAATCAAGAGAAATTAGAATTCGTCGATAAAACTGTTTTCCTGGGGATTACGCTCGACTCAAGGCTTCAATGGGGGCCTCATTTAACTTCCCTTGCAGGACGGCTAAGTTCAGCAGCATATGCTGTGAGAAAAATCCGTCAATTTACTGATGTAGATACCGCACGGCTAGTATATTTTAGTTACTTTCATAGTATTATGTCGTACGGTATTTTACTATGGGGACGGGCTGCAGACATCGAGTCTATTTTTATTCTGCAAAAAAGAGCCATCAGAGCCATATATGGCCTCCGCAGGTGCGACTCTCTAAGGGAACTGTTTAAAGAAATTAACATCATGACGGTACCTTGTCAATATATCTATGAAAACATCATGTACGTAAGGAAAAATCTACATCTTTTTAGTAAAAGAGGTGAAAGACACAATTATATCACTAGAAATAGGGACCAATTAGTTCAACCAGGTTTCAGGCTGGCTAAAGTAGACTCATCTTTCATGGGGTACTGTTTAAAATGTTACAATAAAATACCTCCCCACATACTTCAACTGAAAGAGATGAAATTTAAATCTTGTATAAAACGCACGCTATTTAGCCAAGCATATTATAAATTGGGGGATTACATTGCTGATAAAAATGCTTGGCTCAACGCTGGTCCTGCTCCACAAGGGCGCAAAAACTAATTGATCAGGTATTGAAAATAGTGTTGGAGCTGCTGAAGATTTTAAAAACTCTTTGCATTGTATAAATTCAATCTCTTAGTATTGTATAGCTGCACAGCACATTGTTATGTGAGTACTATGTACTATAAAGCTGCCATTTACTGGATACGTCTTTCATTGACTTGAATGTGCCCTGGTGGCTGGGAGTATGTCGTGCTCACTCTAATGTCTCGCTGATGGTGGCGCGTGTGTTGGATCATTTAGCTCCCTTCAAAATGGTTGAGCTGAATGGTGCTGATCCACGCGTCATGTTCGTGAACGGGCGCCGTCAGTAGTGACTGGTCATCTCTTAGCTGCCACGGCTTATTTTAACTTTAACTTTTGAATTGCTTTTGTTTTTGTTGTAATCTTTTTATTACGGACGCTTTTACGTTTTGCATCGTTCTCACATGTATAATTTCAAAATGAATGATGTAAACAATATTTTGTAACCATAATACGTTGATTTAAAAGAGTGTCCTTGGAGTTTCTTGCCCGTTCTTCTCCATAGGTACCTACTACGCTTTGGAATGGGCAACTAGCTTCATCTTTCTGACTGACTGACACAACCCTTGACAATTCAAAAGTGCCTGTAATTGGTTTATTTGAAATAAATGCTTTGAGTTTGAGTTTACTTAATTGTAATTCAAGCAGTAGACCAACGCAAATAATTTTAGAAGACGTGTGTCTAGTTTTGATATTAGGTACGATTTCTACGCTCAATAATAATAAACCATTTATTTTCAGGTTCCAAATACCTTAACCTAAGGGGCACGGATTCGATTACGGATCTAATTAATTACAGATATCTTTCCTAGATCTGGGAAGTGTGAATTTACATTACCCGGCCATAAAAATCGAGTTTTAGATAAAGAAATCATACCTGTATGACAGTTTATTATAATAATTTCGTGTGCATGAACCTCTGCGTACCAATTTGTGGAGCTAAAAAAAACTGACTTGGTAGAACGGCAAACTTTCCTAATACACAATAGTGGATAAGTTACCGATTCACAAACAAAATCCTTAAATAGAATGAAAAAAATAGGGAATCTGAATACCAGTTCCTGCAGGCTTTTTTTTTTTTGAGGGTGGCAAATCATCAAATAACTTCTCCCGCTCTGGCCGGAGCGGGAGGGTGTGTCAGACTCTTACTGACTAAAACCCACCCGTATTCCTTCCTGTTGCCTGTGTTGCGGGGGCCTCGGTGACCCATAAGTACCTTCCCGCGACCCCGGCAGGCATCGGCCCTAGTGGACCCATACCTATGTGCTGACGACATCTCTTTGAGGCGCGCGTGGAATACAACGCGCCGTCGACCCGGGCCTGGTCCTTACCGGACGGTGAGCTACCCATTGCTCACCGTCCGCAAGCCCGCGCCTACGGTGGCCGGAAATCCGCCCGGGATTCCCGACGCCCTGGACGTGTTTCCTGCGGCGGCTAGGGGCGAGAGGGCGCGAAACTTGCCTTTCCCTCAACTGTCCCGCCTCCTCCTTCGCGAGCATTGCTGCTTCGCAGAAGGAGGTGACGGCTGCCCATGCCCTCTCGCTCCGTACCATGGCCTGAACCAGGGCCGGACGCGAGAGGTCTCTGCCGCCGATTGCGATGGATTTCTACGGTGCGATGTCAAAAATGGAGAAACGAAATGTCACTTAGTATAGAAAGAGCTGGGTCTATTGGGTCTATTGGGTCTTCCTGCAGTACCGACGACGCAGCTGTACGTGTCCCGTTTGCACCACTCTACGAAGGCTGAGGACATCGTAGAGTACATACGGGTGAAGACCAACCGAACCTTGAGCGTGGTGAAGTTGGAGGCGCGCCATAACACCAATTTCAAGTCGTTTGTAGTACGTGTTCCGACTCATCATTTGGTGACCTTCCTCAAGGAAGAGTTTTGGCCGAAAGATGTGCTGTATAGGCTTTTCCGCGGTCAGCTACGCGACACCTCACAGCGTAACACGATGCCGTCACTTCGTGTGCAGTAGTTTTTAAGTTTGTTGTAGAAAATATGTATTAGTTTGTAGTTATTGTTTTCTTACTTATATATGTATTGTGTTTTTATGGGCCTTAGTTGCCTGAAATAAAGGATATTATTATTATTATTATTATTCATAGACATAGAAAGCGTCATGCTAAGCCTGCTGGAGAGAATAATTCCTGTCGCAATAGAGCAGGCGAAGACAGTCTACTCTTGAATACAAAGTGCGGCGAGAAGACAAATATCAACATATACACAATAGTTTCAACCTTCAGAATTGGTTATGAGAGAATACAAACCGATAGTAGTTTTCTACCACTAATCAAATCCGCACATAGGATATCAGTATTACACGGCAAATATTTTGTAAAGCGATTAAATAAATCGATTTATAAAATAACTTACTGGCGTACGAGTTCAAAAAATTATGACCTATCCCGCAAAAAAAAATAAGGTATCTGGAATGACACGCCCTATTGAAAAATTTCTGACGTTCCACGATTCCATCACAAACAAAAACAAAAAACTCTTATATTCAAAAGTATAATGCCAGTAGCTACCGATCTTAAAAAAGGTTGATTATTTTTGGAACAATAGTTTTTTTTTAATATAGAATGATAATTCTGCAATATTTACTCGTAGCTCACGACGTTATCCACATCTTAAACACTGAGTACATCATTGTTAAGGAACTATTTGCACACGAGTGAAACATAAAGGGTAACATCTTAAGAAATTTCTTAAATGAAAAGAAAAAAAAACACTATACTATACTATACTATACTATTATATTATGTATATAAGCAACCCACCTGCAAGATCACCTTTTAGCAACACCATTAAAATTTAACACAAACTATGCACCGTAAGTGTACAGTATCCTTTATCCTGGCCTTTAAAATGGCCTCACACTCAAGTTTTAATGTGACACTTTTACTCTAACGCACTTTATAGATACTAAGCCCATGTACGCCCGAGCGATTTTTACCTGCGGCAATTATTTTTCGCACACTGGATTTTCAACGCTCTGTTTAGCGCCAAGAGTTGAAAATTCAACAATGTGATTATTCGACGCGCTGGGTTGTACTCTGTTGTATTCTCAACGCTCGGCGCACACAAAGAGTTCGCGATAAAATCCCGCCACGAAACCAGTGCGCGATAAAATCCTGCCACGAATCCAGTGCGCGATAAAAACCTGTCATGATATTTTTACGTCCGTGCGAACGTGGGCTAAGGATGCACCTATAAAAAACAACTTTAAAAGTCCACGAAGTCGTATTTCGTACTTTCTTACTTCGACTCTTTCTTGCTCAACGGACCGTGTTTTTACACGGACACGTTTCGCGTACTTATTTATTTGCTAGACCTATTTGTTTGAAGGTTTAAAAAAGTTGTGTCCTCCTGGAAGAGGTTTGGTCAATATAACAAATGTAATATTTAATAACAACATAGCATAACATCTCGTCTGTGTGAGAAGGGGTAAGCAGATGTGTATACGGATTAACAAGAAGCAAGGAAAGCTAGTAACTTTTTACAAAAAATAACAACCTACTTCCAAAAAAAAAACACTACAAAGTGAAAAATAACTTTCATTTTGGAAATCGGTGTCTTTGGATTTCCCTAGATTGCCATGGGATACCCTCATCAGATTCTGACTTTGTGGCAATCGACTACCTCGAGAGATCAACTACCCTTTCAAGCAAAAAATAATTTTCAAAATCGGTTCACAATTAGTTATGGAGAAATCGGTAAACATACAGAAAAAAAAAATACAAACAGATGAACATATTACCTCCTCCTTTTTGAAAGTCGGTTAAAAACGAGTTGGCGACCAACGAGCAGCGAGTACTACGGAACTAGCTGTTATGTGTACGTACCAAGCGTGCGTCTCTCAGCGAGTGTTCTGCCCGCCAAGCGAGCGTCGCTGAGCGAGTTCTCTTATAGAGGTATGAGGAACAGGATGTAAAGTTCACTCATCCTCTATAGAAAAGGAAGACTCCTCCGAGCAGACGGGTGTCGTGTCTGGTGGACAACTGCCCGACGGTTGATGTCGGGATGTTGTATATATATAATTATATAACTCTGCTTGTACGATGCAGGATTTGCGTGACGTCAGTGTGTCAGTGTCACACTCTTTTACAGCTCTTGCCGCTTCAACAAACGAGTACTCGCCGGCGCGGTGTGGTGTGATGTGAACAGACAGCGATCAACTATTAATATAATTATGTATCTTTTTTACTTAGACGGGACCTACAATCTTACGAGTATGTATGTTTCTTAAACGAGGAGAACGTTGATAGCGAAGTAGTCGCTTCCTCGTCAGCGGTTACATAGATGCCTAACTGGATGCAGCTGAATACCAGTATTTTACATGGAGCGACTGTCCGTCTTTTCTCCACAACCTGGCATTACGGTTTTTATTTATATTTGTTTGTTTGTTTTTTAATACAATATTTTATTGTATTTTTTTATGAGTCATACAGATGTCCGCAGGTATGTCCGTGGCATCACAGCGGGCCTTCTCAGAATATCAGCGCTGTGGTACTTATTTTTTAAATATCGCAGCATTATGCTGAGATATTGAGATATTTGAGAGGCGTTTTTGGCGTCGCTCAGGTTTTTATTACGTTTATTTTTTTATTTTTACGTTAAATTGTTGTTACCTTTAAATGTTTTGCGCATGTCCTAAATATTGTATTTTTCTTTCTTTACTGTGTAGCACGATAACCCTTGGTTAGGACTGGTTATCAGACGACCTGTACCTACATGTATTGGTATTAGATTTTTTCATATTATTTAATACACTGTAATATACACACATAAAACATACTCCAACACTAATAATATGTATGTAGCTCACTAGTCTTATTACATAAGTTCTGTATATTTGTGTGGCTGTACTAATAAGATGAAATTTGTACGTCTGCGGAGTTTTATTAAAATAAGTAAACGACGAAATTGACCCGGTGTCCACGTTGCAGCTTAGGGCTGCCACTAAAATATTTTTGTAAAAGAAAAATGCTTGATTTTTTATCGCATTTTCTAGTAATTACTGAAAAATTTTACCGTTCGCAGTGATATCTATTCGATGTGTGTTTTCAATTAACTGTTTTATTCTATTTATTTTTATAGGTTAGGAGCTAGCGCAGGTTTATTGCTTACGCGCAGAACAGAAATAATGGTAGGCCAGCGACCGTGGGACAGATGAACTGATTAGTCAGTTTTTTCCTTCTACTTTTCGCTTTGACGTTACTTCTATATTGCTTTTAGTGTTTGGGCCCAGTAGGTGGCCACATTTATTGAGGCATCAGAGGCGTTGTTCAAATCGTCAAGGGTACAGGTAAACGGACAATTGGGACACTCTGGCAGATGGAGATATAGTCTGTTCAGGAGCACCGCAGTCGCACTGGATGTTAGGGGAATAGATCAAAATCAAAAGTCATTTATTCAAACTAGGTTGAGAATCAGCACTTTTCGAAAATCAAAATTACATATATGACAGTCCCCCAAAACGCCCGCTCTTCACCACTTCCTAGTGCTTTAGCTGGAAAGAAAAAGTGTCGCAACAATCTCCCTAGCAGCACTTCGATAGATTATGTTTGCAGCCGCCTACTTGGGTGTTAGTTAGCCAGTAGCCTATAGCCAGTAAGCAAGTGGAAGACGAAAAATTGCACAGATTGTCTATAACAGTCTATCTTTTTAGGGACTGGCTCTTTTAATTGCTGACTCGCTACTGAGACCATTCTTTTCACACTTCATATTTAAAAAAATCCAGTTAAGCTCGTAGTAGAAGAGAGAAGAAAGAGAACAGACAGGCTACTGAGGCTACTCTTTTCAAACTTCATATTTAATCGGTCAAATAGACACAATTATTTTTTTATTGTTTGACACCACATGAGATGGCCACCGGGCTACATAAGTTAAGCTCGTAGAAGAAAGAATAAAAATAACAGACAAGCTACTGTGGCTGCTATTTTCAAAATTTATATTTTAACCATTCCCGTTAAGTTCGTAGAAGAGAGAAGAAATAGAGGGAATACGTTGTTATACTTTTTTAGTACTAAATCGATCTAATAACACAACGGGAAATATTTAAGTGATCCTCTAAAAACTTATTCTTAAAATAACCTTATATACCTACGCTTTTTCTTAAAATAAATGAGCCTCTTTTTAACTTTTTGGCCTTTTCTCAGTTGGTCGCAGTAATTACCTAGAGTACCTACCCCGATCAAACGGGTTAGGTTAGAACTATGTATTATCAACCGCATCTTCCACATCATCGTCACCCGCTTCATCCAAGTTAGTCGCAGTTACTTGGTTATTAGTATTTCTAGGACCGCAAAATTAGGAATTATTTGATATTCGTAAAAATAGCGCATTCATTACATTAGAGTGTTCAATAATGTTCTTTGGAAAGCAAAATGGGAATTATTTGAGGTTCGATTACGACACAGGCCTAAAACAAACAGCCTTTTTTCTCCAGATATCACCCTCTCACGTTAAATCCCACAAAAATAAAAAGAATTGTATCATTCAAACAAAAGGTCGTACAGGAAAACGAAAAGAAAGAACATTTAATGAAGGGGAAGAGATAAGAACGGTTTGAGGGTCGTGTTTAGCATTATCAACTGGTTTGGTGTAATCATGGGAAGGAATACAAATACACAAAAATAAAAGGCAGTGGGGATGTGTCTTTTTTTTTAGTAGGATCAGTAAGGTATACCTTTATACATACAGTAAGGTATACCTGTATAGCTTTCCTATAACCCAGACGGATTTCCGGCCACCATAGGCGTGGGCTTGCGGACGTTGAGCAATGGGTAGCTTGCCATCCGATGAGGACCAGGCCCGGGTCGACGGCGCGTTGTGTTCCACGCGTGCCTCAAAGAGATGTCGTCAGCACAAGAGTAGGGGTCCACTAGGGCCGATGCCTGCCGGGGTCGTGGGAAGTCCGAAAGGGATACCAGAGCGGGAGAAGTTTTGATAATTTCCCACCCAAAAAAAAAGCTTTCCTATAAAAAAATCTTTATATTTGAAATTCTCTTTGAATCTTTTTTATAGATTTATATCACAAATGTCAGTTTCTGTTGTCGATTACCGATCAGTTTACTAAGATATAGGTACTACGTCTAGAAGATAGATTGAATTCGCTTCATCATGCAGTACATAAATTACAAGAAATAAAGAAAATACAATAGATTTTAGAAATCATATTTCTCTTTCCAATATATTAAGCCAACTGAAGCCTGCAAAGTACGTATTGTGGTACAGTATTGCCAGTGTTTTAATCTGACGAAGCGACGCGCGCTTTACATGTGATAACCAAGTGTCCAAACACATGAATGTGTGCGTGAAGACGAGTAGGGTCAGCACATAACACACAACACACACACACACACTTCCGACTTTGCCATTGTCTCGGTCGGTTTCAGGAGCTCCTGCGCTTACAGACACATTCACAGCGTGTTTTTACACTTGGTAACCACAAGTAAAGCGCGCGTCGCTTCGAGAAATAAAAATACTACCTATAATTGGGTTTTGACAAAATTAAATGCAAGATCACCTCTCATATTTGCATTAACTATAGAATAACTATAGGTACTCTCATTATAGGATTAATGCATTGTTGCTCTGGTTTTAATCATAATAACTGGCAATTATTAAAAAATACTTTTTTTAAATATTTTATCAAAAATAAGCTTTCGCCAGCCCTACATCAACAAAAGTAAATTGGCTGTCCCCGGGGCAGCTTTAATTTT
Organism: Atethmia centrago; assembly: GCA_905333075.3. NCBI lineage: Eukaryota > Metazoa > Arthropoda > Insecta > Lepidoptera > Noctuidae > Atethmia > Atethmia centrago. Next base: position 7,955,609 of record HG995392.1, on the reverse strand, counting down.
ACTTAGTCTGGTAAACATTTCGGCGTCACGTTGTGTACCGGGCAGAGTAAGACGTGCTGTCACACTCATTCTTTCAAGCTGTTACAGACGCTAGATTTTAAGAAAAGTAGTAGGCTGAAAGTTATTTAAAAACAGAATGTTTGTCCTTCTTTTGTTTCATTTTGAAATATATATAATTTATGTAGGTGCACTCCAACAAGGATTCTTTGGCGCATAAAAGATGTTGATAGGGGTAAACATTTTTGTGCAATGGGAGAGGCCCGTCAAAGTTATATGTAGATGGCGTGACCATAGCTAGTTCCCTTCGGCCTATACTAAATTTGACATTTCATCCATTCAATGCTTTTCATTCCATTTCGTGTTCGCTCAATGGTTCATTCATGAGTTTGGTTTTAATTCATTATTTTCAGTGATTTTAATAGTTTATATCATTATATATTCGACATGCATGGTTAGAATTTAAAACCTTAATTATAACTTATTTCCTCGTAATCGCTTTGTTCAAAATGTTTACGACATAACCTTACAATCTGTTCAATTACATTTTTTTTCTCTACGAACAGCTTTAATTCCATTTATTTTATTCAAGTAACCATGACTCATTTGTTAATAAAACTTATCCGATGTTAGTATATAACGATACATACATAGATTTTGAGCCAGAATCTTCTAATTTTAAAGTCTTTCGGAAAATGGTGGACTCCAACTTCGGAGCATTTAGGAATACAACATTGAATCATTTTCTAAAATAATTAAAACCACCTTTCGTCTTTTATTATTAGCTTGTCTCGGGTACTAGCGACGATAGCGCCATTTTGACAGTTGCCTCCCCATTGCTTTGTGAAATGTCACTTGAAATGTATTAAGAAAACAAGATGGCGCCATTCGTTCCGATTTTGGTCACGCGCCTAAATTACCTAGTAGCGATAGAATATTATTCTCTAAACATCTCTTCGAAATTCGAACGATGTCTCCTTGTGAATCCGCAATCATTTACTTTTAAAACATTATATCGTTCGCTTTCAACTTGAATGAGATACGAAGTGAACTTTACAGAATAGCATTATTTACTAATAATAATTGTGTTGTGTGAAAAGTGTCGACGACAATAAAAGACAAAGAAACAATAGGAAACGTCGTATAAAACTTTATGTTCCACTCAATTTCACGCTACGCGACATTGTTACGCTCCTACCCCGCTACGCTGCTGTCGCTACGAAGCTACTAGGCCTCGCCTATAACGGTACTGGCCAACTTTTGAGTGTATTTGCAAAAATCAAAACTTTTCTTTAGGAATCTTACGCCACCTTACCCTACAAAAGATTAAATTCTAACAATAGTAGACGATCATAAGCTTTGGGGCAAAGTGGATACGACCACGGCTATCCTCTGAACATCACTGAATAATATGTATTCAATACATTAAAATATATTACGTGTAAGTTGTTTATTTAATAGACGATGAATATTGAATAGTTTGTACACAACAACTTTAGATGAAAATATTTGATTGTTTCATACTTTTAACTGCCACGTTGGTCTAGTGGTCGCAAGCGCTACTGCTGAGCATGAGGTCTTGGGTTAGATTCCCAGATTGGGCAAAGTGTTAAAGAAAGAAAGAAAAATGTGTTTATTGGCATTACAGCAAAAAATAAAAATAGAAAATAATTACAATAATGCCAAAAGGGACTCAGCTCAGTCGGACGGTGAGCAATGGGTAGCTCGGACGGTGAGCATTGGGTAGCTCACCGTCCGGTAAGGACCAGGCCCGGGTCAACGGCGCGTTGTATTCCACTCGCGCCTCAAAGAGATGTCGTTAGTACAAGTGTAGGGGTCCACTAGGGCCGATGCCTGCCGGGATCGCGGAAAGGTACTAAAGGGTTACCGAGGCCCCTGGCAACATAGGTAACGGAAGGAATACGGGTGGGTTTTAGTAAGAAAGAGTAACACACCCTCCCGCTCCGCCCAGAGCGAGAGAAGTTTTTGATGATTTCCCACGCAAAAAAAAAGCTCAGCATAATGTCAGATGACAACACAAGATGTACCACCTGACGCTGATTTTCAGCTGCAACCGACGAGTGCGAGTGTGTTATTAGGTTTTTTCCATGAGAAATTTCTCAGTAGCAGACCGTAGTCCGGATTTGTACCCGGTTGATGGCAATAGGCTAACCCCCGTTACATACTTAGGACTTTTAAATCAGAACTGGCGAAATGTGGGTGTTAATATAGGTACACCTCTGTCTCAACCCTTCGGGAATTACAGGCGTGATATTGTATGTTCATACTTTTTATTAGAGCGCGATTTTTCAGTATTCGGGTTCTTAGGGGATTTTTTTGACGTGATAACATCTTATAAATCGATGAACGCCGGCTGCACGCACGAAAAAGTGTCACGTTTCGCCTGAGCCGAGCGTGCAAGCGAGAGCGCGGAACTAGCGATAGAGAGGCACGATCGGCCTAAGCGTTCGGCTTGTGACGCATCTCTCTCTCGTTATCACATAAAATTATCGTCCGTAAACCGACTTTACAGACAACCAATTTTATTTTTATTTTAATCTGTCCTTGCTACGTAAAAAATATTGAGTACTAGATGCGCTCCGCGGTTTCACCCGCATTAGTTTTGACCCCGTGGGTATATCGGGATAAAAAGTATCCTATGTGTTATTCCTGGTTATAAACTATCTGTGTGCCAAATTTCATCCAAATCCGTTCAGTACTTTTTGCGTGAAAGAGTAACAAACATCCATACATACATCCATCCTTACAAACTTTCGCATTTATAATATTAAATAGGATGACGAGGACAAGAAGGTACTTATTTCATGAAAAATCCTTAAACTGCAAGATGTTAATTACAACATAATTCTTCATTTACATTGAGGAACACCATTTGTTAATTTACCTACTAATTTACATGATTACGGGTGGTCTCATAAATAGTAATTTAGCAACATTAAAAACTCATTAGTATTTTTAGGTACCTTTTCACGGTAATTTAGGGGACGCGAAACATTTATTCGTATTTTTAAGTTCTTAAAATCCATATTTTAAGACCACAAGATCCATATTTTAAACTACCATTAGTTTCAGGTTTCGAATATAATAAGTATAAAAATATAATCCTACACTGAAAAAAATGGGCAAAAATATGATTGATGGAATCAAAAACTTATAGAAAAAACTTAAACTTAACTTATGTACTCGTAGTATACTAATATTATAAATGCGAATGTTTGTAAGGATGGATCGATGGATGTTTGTTACTCTTTCACGCAAAAAGTACTGAACGGATTTGGATGAAATTTGGCACACAGATAGTTTATAACCAGGAATAACACATAGAATACTTTTTATCCCGATACACCGACGGGGTCAAAACTTATGCGGGTGAAACCGCGGGGCGCATCTATTTACCTATATAATAGTAAGATAAGAGGTTTGTTTGTATGACGTAATCAGAGAATCTTGTGGCGAAGTAATAACAGCCGCACGGGTCGATCCATCAGGTTAAGCTACGCTTGCCGGGGTTGGTCCGTGACCATCTTTACATACCGAAACTCTTCCGTGCTTCGGAAAGCACGTGAAACTGCTGGTCCCGGCTGTTATTCGTGGATTTTTTACAATCGTTACGGGTGATCAGAAGCCCGAAAGTCTGACAACCAGTATTACCCAGTAACTGGATTGTGGAGGTAAGATGACAGTCGTTCCATGTAAAATACTGGTATTCAGCTGTATTCAGTTAGACTGGAAGCCGACCCCATCATAGTTGGGAAAAGGCTAGGCAGATTGATTGTTTTTATGACGAAATCTTTGAAAGTCCTACAATGCTATTCTGTAATAATAACACCGTGAAAACTGAAGTGAAGTGAGCTGTCAATAGTGTCATCCCTAGCATAAGGCGCAATTAGAGCTCACTTCACGTTCACTTCATCTAAGGTTTCACGGTGAGATTTTTACAGAATAGAGTTACTGATCCGGTAACAAAAATTCTTTCACTGATATAAACATACGAGTGCACTATTGCCGAGTGCCAGAGGATATGTTTTTTTTCTACGTGGACGAAGTCGCCGGCTGAAACTACTTCTCTTTCTCTTCTTTCTTCTCCTTTATATTTAGCTAAAATAACGTTGCCGGCAGCAAAAACTAAAAGTAAATAAATCTAAGTCTTAGTTTTAGCCCTGCTACTTAACATTTTTTTACAAAAATCAAATGTCTAATTAACTAAATTGACGCAAACGAGATAATCATTACATCAATCACAACAAGTTACGCCATTACACTCCACTGAGTAACGCCGGCTGCCATTGAACGAGTGAATGAATGATGTCGTTCGTCATTCACTCGCCGCGCTCGGTGTTCGCAGAACAATTTAAGGCGCACAATTGAGCGTTCCATATTTGATTAGTGAACGATATTGAATGAGGAATGAGTTCCAGCGTTCAGATTTCATAGTGGCGTGAAGGAATTTTTTAATCGTAATTGGAGTATTGGAAGTTTTATAGAACGTATTTTTATTATAGAAAAGCGTAGAAGGATTTATCACATAAACATCACGCCTTGTTTCCCTGACGGGTTGGGCAGAGGTGTACCTATAGCACACCCACATTTCACCAGTTATGTTTACGTCCCATGTAATAGGGGGCGAGCCTATTGCCATCAACCTGGCACAAATCCAGATTCCGGGCTGCTACTGAGAAATTCCGGATAGAAAACCCAATAACACTTTGCCCGACCCGGGAATCGAACCCAGGACCTCATGCTCAGCAGTAGCGCTTGCGACCACTACACCAACAAGGCTGTGTTATTGGGTTTTGGTAAAAGCCATCAGACAGTTTCCCCAAAATAGTATTTCAGAAGCTCTGTCCAGCAAGTCACTCCAACATTCCCAGTATAATATAATATCAGAAATATCGAAAATATAATTCGTATGCGATATTGGTTGGGGACCCCCCAACCAATATCGCATATGAATTATATTTTCATCTCTCTACTACAGGGGTCAATAGTCAGTCACATAACCAAGAGGTTTCCGTCGGGTTAACCCTCACGTATAGTTTCCGATCCCTTAGTTACCCTCTATGACCCTTCTATGATATTGTGATGTTATCTCTTGATCTCAACGACCTTAATTTTCTTTGAGAGATTAGGTAGCTGTTATAACGTACGAAACCGTATTAAAGTTCAGTAGTATTAAGGTCACACATATCCACTCGGAAAGGGATCGTTATCGTATAGCCCTACGCCTCGCCGTCAAATACGCGTCAACCTAACGAAAGCACATAACCAAAGCGGATCAGTAGCTCCGGTACGTCGACTCGGCTACGGCTAGGCGACGCCGCGGTTACTGCTCGCCGACCGCTGGTTGGGTAATTAAGGACTATTAAAAAACAAGAGCAGTGGAGGCCCAGTGGTAACGGCCCCGTCTCGCGAGTTGTAGGTCGTGGTTTCGAACCCAGGCAAGTGCTTTACTTTTTGTAAATAATATCATCACCACTGTTTTCAATACAGTAAAGGAAAACATCGTGAGGAAAACGGCATATCCTAGAACCAAAAATTGGAAGATATGTGACATCGACCAACCCGCACTGGGCCAGCGTGATAGATTACAGCCCACTCCCTCTCGAAGAGAGGAAGCCTGTGTCCCAGCAGTGGGAACATTATAGGCTGATTATGCTAAAAAACAAGAGGGCAAGGGAAGAGGCGAAGAGTCGTAAGCACGGGTACGGAGAGACGTAAGCGCGGAGACGACGAGCAGTAAGCGCGGGAACTGCAAGTTGACCACGGTGGGAGACGATTACGCTACGATTCCGATTAGTGTGCGTTGCAATAGGGAGTTTTCTACAAAGAATACTGAATTGCTCGAGTTGATACGGTGACGGTCTCTTTCCGATTTTATATGTGTGCTATTTCCTTTATTCTCCAATATAATTTTGAAATTCAAACGGTGTCTCGTTGTGATCAAATTAGTTCGCTTTCGAATTGGGTGCGCACACTTGAACGAGTGAATTTCAAAGTCAGTTTTAGAGAGCAAAGGGTGTCCGTGTTATCCAGTAACCGGGTTGTGGATGTTAAACCAACGCTGAGGCTCTGTCTCGCATAAGGTCGCAGCATTATGCTGAGTGATGGCCGTTTTGTGTGGATGTGACGCACAATTTCCCCCAACTAGTTCTTTTTTGTTTTTGTGTTCCTTCTTTGCGTCATGTTTATCAAAAATTAACGTATTTTCTCTTTTTCTTTCTAAATAGACAGTCGCTCCGTGTAAAATACTATTCAAGTATTCAGTTGCATCCACTTACACTAGAAACCGATTGCAACAATACAATATAGAACAATGCAATAATAACAATAGTTAGGAAAAGACTAGGCAGATGATGAGAATGATGTTTAGGGAGTAAAACTACGGAATTGGATGTTTACAGGTAGATAATTAAGTAATTGTTATTTTACGTCATGACATTGTCAGATTCAAACACACGACCTCTTCATAACCAGCATTTGCCCTATTATCACTTCCAAGTACCAACTCACCCATTTAAAACCGGTACGGAAAAAAAGTACCATTCTGCCCTCTGCATACAAAGGTTAAATGCCGGAGGTCAAAGTAATTAACCCTTATCACTTTATAATTAAAATTGTCATTTTATCACTTAACGCACTTTTCGTACCAGTCTGCGAGATAGAAAGGTACTCAACCAATTATAAAAGGTTTAGAGTTGCCTGACTTCGTTAGTACTTGTACATTTATTTATTTCATTATAAGTTTTCAAATAATTAAATTGCTGAATAGAGTGCAATTTAATTAAGTTTTTTTGGCTTGTTAAATTAAACTGGCTTAATTAACCCTTCCTTTGCAGCTCGGGTAGAAAATATATTTGACGGTGCAGCAAGTGGCACCGTCTAATTTTATTACCAAGTTTCTAGTAATCATCAAAGAGGTCAGATAAGAGCGACACTGGCTGGTGCCAGTCACTCTAGCAGAGCTTCGCATCGATGGTTGCGTGGCGGCTGTCTTCTGTAGATAGAGATGATGTCAGGGGAGCCGCCGTCGTACCACGGCCACGACAAACTGCTATATTCCGGCACAATCAAAAATCAAAAGTCACTTATTCAAACTAGGCTGAAAATCAGCACTTTAAGAACGTCAAATTTACATAAGACAGTCCCCAAAAATGCCCGCCCTTCACCACTTCCTAGTGCTTTAGCTGGGAAGATGAAGTGGTGGAACAAACTCCCCAGCAGCACATCTGTCTGTTTAGTTATATAAACTTGATTCTATACAAATCGTATGCAAAGTAATTAACATTATGAAACACAAAACATTAGATTAAATTACACACTTGCCATATGTTAGCTAGCACACGCCAGTATACCAACAAAACAATGAACAAATTGTACTCAAGCAGATAAAAATTACTACATAAAAAAACGTAAATAGAACTTAATACCTAAATAATAGCCTCCAGGCATAAAGGGCGTGCCCGCTTACATAAGGCTATTGCTGTAATTCGAAATGAGAAATGATAAACTAGCCCCATCGAAGTAAAATAGGTAAACAATTACTAATAACAATTAAAACCATGATCAGCAAGACGACCAGTCACCACAAGCAGCACCCGTTCACGAGCATAACGCAAATATCAGCCATCACCCCCATATTAGTAATAAAATCCTGATAATATTGAAGCTGCTGGACTACTTATACGATAACCACTTCTGGCTAAAGGCTAACCTGCGCCGTTAAATTAAAAAAAAAATGTTGTCTTAAACGAACACTTCTAGATTAGGGGATGACTCAAGTAACATTATCATGTAGTACATATTTCTTACATAATCAGAGAAGAATAGAATAGTATGGAATACTCTTTATTATGTACACCATAAAAATTACAGATATAAAGATAGATATTTTACCAAGGGTGACACAATGGGCGGTCTTATCGCTAAAAGTGATCTTTTAAAGACAATCTTTGGATGGATTAGGGGGGAAGGAGAGACAATACTGCAGGTAGTCTGTGGTGTACCATTTACATATATACAATAAATACATACATACGTAAAACATATTCAAATTATTTATATAATATATTCAATAATAATCATAAAACTAGTGTGTAGAATGGCTTCGTGGCTAAGTTACATCAGCCGCACGGATCGTTTGAAGGTTAAGCTACGCTTGCCGCAGTCGGTTTGTAGATGGGTAACCATTCATTACATATCGAGACCCCTCCGTGTCTCAGAAAGCACACTAAGCCGTTGGTCCCAGCAGTCATTCGTATTCACCCACATTTCGCCAGTTATGTTTAAGACGCATGTAATAGGGGCGAGCCTATTGCCATCAACCGGGCTCCGGATCCAGACTCCGGGCTGCTACTGAGAAATTCCTAATGGAAAAATTCAATGACACTTTGCCCAACTTTTTTTTTTTGCGTGGGAAATCATCAAATAACTTCTCCCGCTCTGGGCGGAGTGGGAGGGTGTGTCAGACTCTTACCGACTAAAACTCACCCGTATTCCTTCCGTTGCCTGTGTTGCGGGGCCTCGGTGACCCTTTAGTAATACCTTCCCGCGACCCCGGCAGGACTTTGCCCGACCTGCCCGACCTGGGAATCGAAACCAGGACCTCATGATCAGCAGTACCGCTTGTGACCACTAGACCAACGAGGCAGTGAACGCCAAAAGTCTGACAACCAGTCTTACCAAGGGTTATTTTTTACCCAGTAACTAGGTCGTGTATGTCAGATAGGCAGTCGCTCCATGTAAAATACAGGTATTCAGCTGCATCACGTTACATCGGAAGGCGACCCCGACATAGTTGGGAAAAGGCTAGGCTGATTGATTGATTTTTGTTTCTATTTCAGAGGTTTTCAAAAGGCCGACACACGGCGTCGACACGTGTTTATTTATAAGCGTTGTTAACGCAACTCGAATTATTAATTCATTGGAGTAATTTCACACGTACTAGCTGTCACTTTTTGTAATAAAATTGTCATATTTATTGTAATGGTGATCGTTCAGTTTAATCGATTTATATACCTAAGTGTAAAATAAATGTATAATAATAAGTGTAAAAGTCTAGAATACATTAAATTTGGTCTTCACATAATCTGACCAAGATTATGTCTGGACTTTAAAAGACACTGTGATCTTTGAGTTTGTTTCGGCCTTTCTTCTCAGAGTAGTCAGAAAGAAAACACCTCGTCTAGTTGTTTAAATATGATTGACCTGTAAAAGTGTTTGTACAAACCTACTTACAGAAATAAAATCATTTTAACATTTACATTGTTTTCAACACTGTTAATAGCTATGGGAGAACAGTGTAGGCCTGTCAACAAGTACCAGGAATCAATCAAGCAGAATTCATAGCATTTAAACTCTGTGTAATCACAATATTTGTATTTTTAATCTTATATTTTGAATTGTTTTATATCGTTCTTCTTTTTACATATTATAGCAAAAGAATAATGTACGGTTCAGGATTTTGTAATATCTTGATTTAAAAGAGAGTCCTTGGAGTTTCTTGCCCGTTCTTCTTCTAGCTAGTTGTTGTTAGTGTAGTGTCGCTAGTTGCTGTTGAAGCTAGTTGCCCATTCCGAAACATAGATCTCTATGATCTACGTTTCGGAATGGGCAACTAACTTCAACTTCTGACTAACTGATCGTCTTTGTGACAATTCAAAAGTGCCTGTAAATGGTTTAATTGAAATAAATGCTTTAGTTTGAGTAATATAAGTCTGAAATCACCAACCGGTCTTGAGGAAGTGTGGTGATCCATGCTTGTGCCTTTTGTGTGTGAGAAGGGGCATGTTCCAGCATTGTTGCAGTGGAACAATAGCATAATCAGCCTATAATGTTACCACTGCTGGGACACAGTTCTCCTCTCGGTGGGAGGAGAACTGTGTAGTTACAAGTCTTCGAATTTTCGGTTCTAGGCCATGTAAGTTTCCTTACGATACTTTCCTTCACCGTTTTGACGGCGACAGACGTGATGAAACAATTTACACAAAGTAAAGCGCCTATCAGGGTTCCAATCTACGACCAACTCGTAAGTCGCGGCTCTTACCACTGGGCCACCACTGCTCAACGGGACAAGAATAGGCTGGTATTTTTATCCACAAGTACCTCTGTGTTTGAATTTTTGCTGGGATGGCCAGTGAACACTAAAAACTCAAACACGAAACTTTTCAACTTATTATTTGGGTCACGGACGCAATACGATGACCCGTCATATTTTTGTATGGCCTATAAACTATTACAATCGTAAAAGTCAGAGGTTACCGCTTAATATCGAGTGGAACAACTGCCAGTCCCCTTAATAAAGAACAATAAATTCGTTGCTAGCTGAAAAATATTTTGCATTATTCTGGAGCAAAGATTTATTTCGCCAGTTATGTATTATTTGACCTTTGCAATTGGGGTTGAGCCTATTGTATACCTGGCATTGTGTACCTACCTATCAACGTGCACTGGGCTGCGTGGTGGATTATGGCCCACTCCCTCACACAGAGAGGAGGCCCGTGTCTTAGCAGTCAACATTAGACTGATTACGCATAAATATGCTATTGTCATTAACTGGGCTCAAATCTAGACTCCGAGCTTCGTTACTGAGAATTGCTCTCTCCCAAGAAAAGTACTTTTCCCAACTCAAGGATAAAATTCAGGGTTCTTCAGGAATCACGCTAGCAACCGCAGCAGCAGCAGCAAGCAGCAAGCTACAAACACTATGTCATAATGTCACTCTAAGTCTTTATGAATGTTTTTCAAATCAAATCAAATCAAATCGTTTATTGCAATCCATAATGTACAGTTACAGGTGGTAAATATATTTAAAAATAAAGAATAGAAACAATTATGGACCCTGTCGGGCACAGCAATTGTTTAAGTAAGTAGAGAGAGGAGGAGCGCTTTATTAATTTTCTTTGTTATTAAGTTAGAATAATTTTATATCCTAAATAACCCATAATAGTAGTATTCATATTTCCATTTATTAACTTATTCTATTAATATTTTAAATGCAGGCCTATCTAATTATTTATTTAATTATATTTAATATTGCTTATTTCTTTACTCGCATTAAAAATTGTTCATTATTATGAATGTAGTATAATTATTATGTATTATGTTATAATTTATTTTTGATATTTTACTTATTAAAATATATCTGTTATTATTTTTTCTGTATTATTATTATTAAATTTATGCATTAGAATTATTTTATATCCTATTATCTATCTATTTATATTTCCATTCGTTTCATCCTCTTAATATTTTACTCGCTTGAAATATGTTCTAAGTATTATAGTAAAATTTATTTTTGTTATTTTACTTATTAAAAGCTATCTGTTATTCATAGTCATGTATTATTATTATTATTATTAAATTTATCTGTTAGATATTCTTGTACTGTGTAATAGATTTTTTTAATTAAGTATTGCTTTAGTTTATTTAAAAATATACTGGTTTTATTTTGTTGTTTTATGTCTTCTGGTAATTTATTATACATTTTTATTGACATTGAATATGGACTAGATGAATGTAGTTTAAGGCGGGTGGGGGGCAATTTAGTCTATTTTTATGGCGCAACGAATAATTTGTTTGTATGTCTCCCCGTGTGCTGTAAGAATCTGGATATTTACGGACTAGTTTACACAATTCTAAGATATAAATACCGGCTAAGGTCAGAATCTTGTGTTTCTGAAAGTAAGACTTGCAACTATCTGTTGGTTTTATATTGGTAATTATTCTTTTTTTTTTTGCAACTTGTTTTTATATACAAAGTGTCGTGTTGCATCCTCGTCAAATTCAAGGCGCATTAGAATAAGAATCATTAGCTATGTTAATGATTCTCGATACGAATCAACAATAAAATAAGTAGGTCTTTTTTTTTCTTTCTAATTTTCGGAAATCGGCATGTGTGGGACACGCATGTTAAAACGCAGCCCATATGATACTGCACTGTAACTGCCCTTTTACACACACAATACCGCATAAGCAACGGAGTGATTCTGTTGTGTGAAAGTGGTGTATTGTAAAATAATGTCAAACTTAAAAACAAGTATACATACTTACAGCAGTTTCCTGTAATTTGTTATTTATTAATTGTGCTATTGTGTGTTGTGTTATGTCTTTTCTGTGCACTGAATAAATGTTTTATCTATCTATCTATCAACCACAAGAAGAAGCCTCATTTAAAAGCAAAATCAATTCATCTAGATAGTTACCTACCCTAAAATTTCATCGTCACTTACCGGGATTTTTTCCGTAGTCTTATTGAAATAAGGTCTCGATATTTTGGTCGTGTACTAACTGTCACCCCAGTGAAGTGCGGTTCAATTCATAGATAGCCGTGCTTTCACACGCTGGAATGGACATCGTGAGACAAACTATATTTACCATAGATTCAGTATATGATTTAACGTGTATTTCCGTTCGTCCCACTGCCGTCGTCCCGCTGGTGGGATGAACGGGAATTTAATAAAATATATTAAATTTATTCCTATTCGTCACACTGATTTTGTTGATGGGACGAACTGGAATAGACATGATCCTAGACCGCCACCAAGCGTTGAAATGTTTCGTCGGTATAAAAAAAAACTAATCTATATAATACATTAAATAAATTATTTAAAAAACAAAAAACCCGACTGCAAAATTTATAATTTGTTATTTATTAATTGTGCTATTGTGTGTTGTGTTATGTCTTTTCTGCTTTTCTTTTTCAATATTTACAAAACCCGATTTCGCTAATTACTTTTTTGTTGTGTTTGTTATTGTCAGGAGAAGGTTCAAGTGTATGAAAAAAAAATACCTCCACGCGGGCGAAGCCGCGGGCAAAAGCTAGTGTTTCATAAAAACCGGTCACACACCTCAAAATGTATGGAACAGCTAATATTTTTTTAAGGCTTTTATATAATCGAACCTCAAACAATTCCCCTTTTGGCTTTCCTAAATATATTATGGAACACTCTAATATAATGTATGCGCTTCTTTTTGTGAACATTATGTACCAGCAGGATGGATGTAGCGGGGATTTAATGGGATACAACATAGTTATTATAACTTATTAAAGCTAGTATACAATACGAAGGAAGAAGTAAAGTTAAAAGTAAGAATCATTCTTATTTCGGGTTCCTAAAAATACTAAATAACCAAGTAACTTTGACCAACTTGGATGACACGCAGTAGTTACTGCGACCAAATGTGAGGAAAGACTAGAAATTTTAAGAGTATCATCATTATAATCACCAAAAGCTTTTTTTTTGTTTAAAAGTTCATCTATTTATAAAAAAACCGGACAGGTGCGAGTTGAACTCGCGTGGTTAGGGTTCCTTAAAATGAGTATGCTATGTACCACGTTTTTTTTATCTCAAGTACAAACTTAACATTGTAGTTGAAAAACATGTTCTCCCATACATTCCAACTGCCAATGTGAGTTGGTACGCATAATATTGAGAGATTTACTATGTTATTTTAATACTATAGACTTCTTATAGGTTTTCCTGTAATCTTTATGTAAAGAACTATTTTCTGTATTTTTCAAAACAAAAATACAGAAAATACTAAGCCTAAAGGCTCATTAGTTTCAGAGATAAGGGTCAATTTTCATCTATTTTCTTAAATAATTTTAAAACAGTTTATTTTAAAATTATAAAAACAAATATTTGTAACCCTCACAGCAGGTCCTTTCATTTGATATGTCACACGGTACAGTTTGCAAAACTTTCTTTTTATATTTTCTAGGTTGCCCCCCAAAAGTGAAATTCAAAATTCATTTATTTACGTTACACGTCCGTGTTTGGGTCAAAGGAATTCATATGTGTATTCAATTTCAATTGAAACGGTCTAGTAGATTCGGAGCAAATCAGCTGTGACAGGTGAACAGACAGATAGATAGACAGAGAGAGACAGACACACGAGTGATCCTAGAAGGGTTCCGTTATTTAACTTTAAAGTTTTTAGAGGATTTGTTAAATATTTCACTTTTTTTTAAGAACCGACTCAAAGGGAATTGTTCATTATTGGCTTAACGTGGAGAAGTTGTTCTGTAAAAAGTATTTTTACGAAAAAATACAATTAAAACTAAAATTAATATTTTTTTTGATTCTCGTTGCAGGAAAGTAAATGTAAAAATATGTCGTTTAATAATTATTTAAGCCGATTGAGTTCAAAAAGCGTCGCCATTTTATGGCTGGAGGCTGATTCTGTGTTGCCACATTAATAATAATTGTGATTTCAGTCTTATAGTAAAGATAATAATCGATTTCTAAATCTGAGTAAAAGTATGTATTTTCTTGAAAATCTCTAATCAAGTGATTTTTCAAAAGATTTTTATATTTATTTTACTTTAATTACATTAAAAACAAACAAAAACTCATCGTTTTTGGCCATCAAATCATTTTACATCCGATTATAATATTAGTTCGGTTGTTGTCAAATCGATATTTTTTTATTACCTGGCAACACTAACTGTCAATAATGACAAAACTAGACAACGAAATGAAAATAAAAACATTCGCTTTACCTCCGTGTATTGTGAATGTACTACTTTTGCGAAGTTTTTGGTTTTTGTTATAATGGACTCTGATACCGCTTCAATTGAAGACCCGGATTTACCCTCGGACACTGAATCTGCTCATGACGATGACCCTGGCGCTATTTTGTTAAACGTGGTACCGGCTTTAAATGACAACCTTAGCATGAACACTGACGCTCCTGCGCACGATCTGGTTGCCCCTAGTGGGAATGAGGAACCAATGCGATTCAAAGTAAGAGAATATCATTATTATAAAGGAAAATGATTTATTTTGGAAAATAAATACTCATAATTGTAACTTTTTCAGCGACAAGTTTTAGCATTAGACATGCTAAACATGAACCATTTTTACACTCTCCTGCAACCTTATTACTATAATTCATTTCCTTGAGGCATAAACTATTAAAAACCCTAGTCATTAAATATTATACTTAATGTTCACGTTAAGCCAAATTGCCCTAACAAACTGAGCAATTCCCTTTCATCGCTTGTCTAAAATTATTTACTGAACCCATGGTAAAAGTTTGACTAGCGATGTCCCTTTTTTAAGATAAGATAAGATAAGATTCATTTATTTCTATAAACATGGTATACACATACAAGAGCATGCAAGATCTTATTATCTTATTCCTTCCACCGTATATATCCGTATGTCTCCCTATGACTGAGTAATATAAATTTTCATTGCTATTCTCGTCTCCACTGTTACAGCATGTTTCACAACACATAACTATACCTACGTATAAACTAAAGCAATAAAGCTGTATACTCGCTAACCGCTGATCTTCACCACTAAGTCTTGAGGTTAACGCTAACTTACTACGTTTAAGTTAATGTGAATCCCTTTATTTGTTGTTCGTATGAAGCGGTGGAAGTGTAGCGAAATTTCGAGATTAATCTGTTCGTGTAGCAGCAGGGTGGGTGTAGCGGGGATTAAATGGGATACAACATAGTTATTATAACTTACTAAAGTTAGTATACAATACGAAGGAATAAGTAAAGTAAGAAGAAGTAGAGAAAGTACTTAAAATAATCATCCTATCGCAGGTATGCTGGAAGAGATTTCTTTAGAAATAAGCATCACCTTTGTACGTATTTTTCTGTTCTTTTCTCCTTGTCTGTTTCTTTTCGTGTACATAAATGGTTAAATAAATAAATGAATGAATAAATAAGTAAACAAATAAGTAATTTCAGCCGAAGAACAGATGACCAATGGGGGTGAAAAGTTCTGGAGTAGCGACCGTGCACTGGAAGACGTACCGCTGCGGCTGGACAAGGTGGACAAATATCTTTGCGAGAACCACAGAGCCGGTCGAGTCTTTAAGGGGGCCTATGTCCAGCAGTGGACGTATTTCGGCTGATATATCATTATCAGGCTATATAATCTTCCATGGAAGAATAAATGACTCTTCCTCTCATACAAAAGAAGAACGGAAATTCATCACTACTCTTGCTCACTGCGTGTTGGTTAAATCTGATAATTTTGTAATGTTCTCCTTAAAATTGTCACCCTTTACAGTGAGTCCATTAAATGTTTCAGATTAAATTTAATAATGACATAACATCACGCCTGTTTCCGCAAAAGGCTAGGTAGAGGTGACCTATGATACATATACCCACATTTCGCGAGTTATGTTTAAGGCGCTGACAAGACCCAATTGACCAAAATAGGCTTCTCTTAAGAAAAAAAAAGCCAAATTTGTATACTATGTAACTTAGTCGTTACGTTTGAAACACGTTTTAAAAAAAATCTCGATACAAACTAACGTTAGACTAACCTCTTACCTTGAGTTCTAATCCAAAATATCTGTATCATATAAGTATCAACATACGTTACGTATTTAATTAATACCAAGAACGTCTTATTTGAATGCAGAACTTGGTTGTTTTTTTTATTTTCGATTACTCAACTCAATTTTGAGTAAATAGATAATTGCTTCATATTTTGCAATAAATTACAAGCGTTGTGTCATCGTGCTTCTCTTTCTTTTCTTTGCAATCTGACAGTGACCGCAGTTTAGGTGTTGTCAGCGTCTTAAGTCCCATGTAATAGGGGGCAAGCCTAGAGCCTAGAGAATATTGTTCTTAACTGTGCAATTACTTTAAAATGGCTTGGTTTGCTATTGTCATTTTGATTGACTAAATGACGTTTTACATGTTTATTTCTGTGAAGGTCGACGAGTGACTGTAGTGACACTGTTGAGACAGCTAAAGTAGCACTGTTGTGACAGGCTAACAGTTCTCTTTCTATGATCAATGGGCGATCTATAGTTTACTGTCATTCTTTTTAAGCACAGAGTAACTAAAGCGGTGAGGCGCCATGTTGAAACGCGATATAAATAATAATTGATAAATATCAATTCACTACCACAGCAATATACTATACATTTAAATGAATTTATCTGTATTTTCCCCGAATTCTACGGATATTTTTAATTTTTTTTAGGTAGTGTATATAGGCCTAGCCCATTTTGAAACATCTCCTTTGAAGTATATTGATACTACAAGGTAAGCTTCTCAATATAATGGGATAGCACAACCCTAAAATTGATTGTTTTTGTTTACCAAATAACTACAATGTATACGTACACCGGAACCGGAGTTACCGACATAGCTTGCAGAGTAAGCAAGCTGAAGTGGCAGTGGGCTGGCCATGTTTGTCTAAGACGAGATAGACGAGTCCTGGAGTGGAGACCGAGTATCAGCAAGCTTAGTGTAGGACGCCCCCCAGCTGGATAGAACGGCGACCTTAATAAATCAAATCAAAATATTTTATTTCATATAAACCTACGTGGGCACTTATGAAACGTCGCACGGTTCCAATTGGTCGTTTCCTATGGAGAAGAGCCGGCGAGAAACTCCACGGTTACTCTTTTAAAAATATTGGCTTTGACAATGTTTTCAAATTACAGTGTTAATAAGTGTGGGAGGACTAACTACAAACAATAAATGGTCTACGAATCTAGTCTATTAAGAAGGTGGCTGGGACAGACAAGATACAGAAAGTGGAGTACATGGAAAAGGCCTATGTCCAGCAGTGGACTGCGAGTTGATTGATACATACACAAAAAATATTTTCGTACGCCAAAGAAAAGCCGGAAAATTGCCAAAACTCTGGCAAAACTTCCAACCAAACACACCAATGATACAGCCGTCAATTTCAGCCTAATTATATTGAACCCATGTTCAAATATAAGTGGCTCTCATACTCTCAAATATATTGGGTAGGTAAAGAAAAACCCGTGTCCATTCTGAGGGGTTCTGTTCAGTTAGGCTAACTTTTTTGTCACGATAAGACGTGTTTCGAAATGACAAAATAAATGGACTGAAATGGACGGTATTTATAAAAAAATCTATCAAAGTAGAAACCTCGTACTTTTTTTGGACTTTCTTAAGTGCTTAGATTAAGATGAATGGTTACAGACTAGGCATTCAGTGAATTTATACAAGCATAAAGCCTGATTTACACGTGCGATTTCATTGATGAGGCATACCATTACGGTGTAAGTTTCTTACCAGTGGCATGCCATAAAATGTGACCATTTGTATGGCCGGTAATTACAAAAACAATTAAAAAGTCATTGTGTCTCGCACAGATCAACGTTCCGGCATTACTTGCTAGTTAAAAGTGGATTTAACAAAATCATGTTTGAGTATCAACTTTTATTGTTGCTTAACTTATCGCATGCCACAAGCAATTAAATCGCACCGTGTAAATCAGGCTTATAGGTAGTTGAAGCAATAATAAAAGTTGCTCCGTCTAAGCAGTCTGTAGATGATGCAAGGGATTTATCGCTGTAATTTTATTGTATGCCACAGGCAAGAAACTTGCATCGTCTAAATGGGGCTTACAGGGTGAAACCATTCAGTAATTCGTAATTTACTTAGAATAGATCTCGGACCTTCCGATTCCCGGCCACCGTAGGCGCGGGCTTGCGGACGGTGAGCAATGGGTAGCTCGCCATCCGATAAGAACCAGGCCCGGGTCAAGGGCGCGTTGTGTTCCACGCGCGCCTCAAAGAGATGTCAGCACAACTGTAGGATCCGCGACCTTGGCAGGTATCGCCACTACCGGAAGGTAGTGGCGATACCTGCCAAGGTCGCGGGAAATTCTGAAAGAGATACCGGGGCCTCTGTCAATGCACAGGCAAAAGAAGGAACACGGGTGGGTTTTAGTCAGTAAGAGTCTGACACGCTTCGCCCAGAGCAGGAGAAGTTATTTCATAATTTTCCACCCAATAAAACCCCTGACGTTATAAATTATTAAGTTAGTCCGGAATAAATAAACTCATGGAAAACAATAATGACGTAGTCTAGTAAGAAAAACTAAAACGCAACTAATAAAGGCTCTTACAGACCGGGGCGATATCGCGGGCGCGACAGGCAGAAATATGCCAGTCGCGCACGCGATGACGTCATTGTCTGTAGCACCCTTAACGTAATTCGTGCAAAAATAAAATAGTACCGTTATACGTTATTAAAGTACTATCATTTAGAAAGGCTACTAAAAATAATTTATTGATACTAAGAACTGCCCTTAATTTCATTAATTATCATAAAAACCAACTCAATTTAAGCATTACAAAGCGTTCTAAATTAACAAAAACATTTAAAACCAAACGCACGTACGCAAGCACAGTTGCTAATAAAAATAAAATGCCAGGAATCGCAGGCTATAAAACACAGGCGAGGAAATTACATTGCAATTAAATCGACACTTAAGAGGCTATAAGAGGCTATAAGAGGCTATTGGTAGTACTTGACAACCGTGAGGCGAACCCACGGCCTGGCCAAAGGCCATTTAATAAAACGTGTACAGGCCTTCGAAGAGATTGGAATTGTTTAATTGGTCAAGGACAGCTAATGAGGCACAATTGATTTTCTATTGTTTGACTCCGAATCGGTGTGACGCGGGGCTTTTGACACATGTTAATGATCTTCTTTCTTTTCATAACACCACGCCTTGTTTCCTGTAGTACTCCCACATTTCGCCAGTTATGTTTAAGTCCCATGTAATAGGGGGCGCTCCTATTGCCATCAACCGGGCACAAAACCAGACTCCGGGCTGCTACTGAGAAATTCTTTCTTTTCGCTACGAGATAATAATTATAAGAATAACTTTAATTTATTATGTATTTATTTATTTATTTAATACTTTAAGCACACAAAAATGTACAGAGGCGGACTTAAGGCCATAGGATTTTTACTCTGTTTTATTATTTACTGAAACCAAAGTCAAAGTCAAATTATTCATTTCAAATAGGCACATGAAGGGAACTTTGTTATCTTAAAACGCATATAATTGACGTTCAATACTGAATCAGGTGGTGTACACTATATTCCTCTCTTATTTCGAGAATTAAAAAATACATAGGTTTTTTTGTTTTGAAACCAAATATTCTTACTTTACTGAGTACTTCGTTTAATTTTCATTATCTTTTCGACTGTTAAATCAATGCAAAGAATTATTTTTGAAACTAGTTTTTGCCAGTGACTACGCCGCCGGTGCATGTCGGAAATTATCCCACGGGAACATACTTCCGGAATAAAAGTATCCCTTGTCCTAATCCAGGTCATGGTTTACCCGTGTGCCAAATTTCATCCAAGTTCGTTCAGCCGTTTTAGCGTGAAAGCGAAACAAACTCACTTTCGCATTTCTAATATTACTAGTTGCGCCCCACGGTTTCACCTGAATAAGTCTCGATCCAGTGGAAATATCGGAATAAAACGTAACCTATGTCCGAATCCAGAGTATACCTATGTGCCAAATTTAATCCAAATTCGGTCAGCCGTTTTAGCGTGAAAGCCTAACAAAAAAACAAACTCACTTTCGCATTCCTAATATTACTAGCTGCGCACCGCGATTTCACACACATAAGTCTCGATCCCTTGGAAATATTGATATAAAAAGTATTCTATGTTCTAATCCAAGTGGTCTACTCATGTGCCAAATCTCATCCAAATCCGTTCCTGCAGGCTTAGCATGACGCTTTCTATTTCTTCGAAGAATAGACACGGCTCTTTCTATACAAAGTGACATTTCGTTTCTCCATTTTTGGCATCTCACCGTAGAAATCCTTCTACAATCTGTCATTTTGTCGTGCGTTTCTAACGATCTAGGTCTTGGCCCTTTTCTATGTAGAAGAATTTCTACGGTGCACGGTGCACTGTCAAAAAAGGAGAAACGAAATGTCACTTTGTATAGAAAGACCCGTTTCTATTCTTCGAAGAAATAGAGAGCGTCATGCTAAGCCTGCAGGTGTCTTAGCGTGAAAGCGCAACAAACAAACTCACTTTCGCTTTTATAATATTAGATAGGATAGTTAGGATGTCGTGACAGTATTAGGCCAAAACAACACAAACCTTAATTAATACCCATTAAACTGCCGACAAGACAATTTCATTCGCAATCTTAATTATCATTCAAAATTGAGGAGGACAACTTAAAGGCTGCGTTGGTTTTAAAGAGGTTTAACTTAAATTAAATCCCAATTTAAATAATTATACCGGCCACCAAGAACACTTGTCCAAAGTTGAAATCTCCTTAGCTGGTAATTTGCGTGTTTTGGAGTTCAACTGGTTCAAAGTTTTCACACAAAATAGACTGATACTTATAGAAGGTCGAATCCCTTACAACGACCGAAAACTGGCGCAATCTGCTCAGTATCCGACTCACCGTTAGACCACTAGACCAAATCAAGAAGTATTAATCTTGAAATAATTATTATCAGTTGCGATTCTTAATCAAAATATTGTAAAGCATTTCAGCCATATAAGTAATCTACAAGCTGCGCCCCGCGGTTTTTCGATCCCGTGGGAATATCGGGATAAAAAGTAGGTACCTGATGTTATAGCCGTTTTAGTTTGAAAGCGTAAATAAACTACTCACTTTCTAATATATAATATTAGTAAGATTGTCATAAACTATATTATAGCATAATCACAATTTACAAGAAGTAGTAGATAGTGGGGTAATTCCGTAACACACATAAAATGACAATTGATCGCAATGAATTTCATTTTGACAGTTCACCTACGTCCATTGTTTTATTTACGTTGTCGAGCAGACGAATTTTTCAAACCTGTGAAGCAATGGATAACAATATCCTTGAAAAGTCTCGGATTGTGATTCAAAGTGCAGGTTAAAATGTATCACGGAATTAGTATTTCGTACTGTCCGAATATACATAGTGAAAAGCTGCTTAATTTTGATTGCAATATGGTCGAAATTCGGTATTCCTGGGGGTCTGATAATCCAGACTGTCAAACAAATGCCGGTCGCGAGTTCGCTTGCACTCGATGTACGTGAAGCTTGTCTATGTGTGCGTGCGTTTTCGCTCATTGTATGGAACCGACCTTCTGTATCTTTCTGTTTTGTAGTTCACACGTAGAATATTGCGTGGCCTCAATTAAGGCCTGTATCTCTCCGTGAGACTATTATCAGAAGGGTATTAAGTTTAATCCTCTTGAAAGGCGTTTCTATAAAAAATTTTGGCCAACGTGTGAAGTTAAATCGTCAGGTATATTTTGTGGCCTCAATCGAAGCACCTTTTTTAGATTGAACAAACAATAAATAAACCCGCACTGGGCCCGCGTGGTGGATTATGGCCCACTCCCTCTCACAGAGAGGAGGCCTGTGTCCCATCAGTGGAAACATTATAGGCTGATAATGTATGTGTTACTAGAAATATAGAATGGCTTTTAACCAAAAAATAATTCACCGGAAAAACTATTTTTTTGCAAATGAAAAGATATGGGTCCGGTATTTTATTACTAGCCAACGAAAGAACGTTCGCGGACGTTCCACAAAGGATTAACATTCATGCCAGCAAGAGTCAGATATCGTTAAAAACCTTTTTTATATTTCCTACCCGGTGTCCCACTTTTTTGGCAACATTTGAAAAATGTTTCGTTTTTTGCGAGCTTGGACATTTCCTGGAAATACTTTAGAAAAATGCCCGCACCTTCTTTTTTTTGTGGTTGTCAAAAAGGTAGAAGTGAACTTATAGACCCTACTCTTTGGCCTGCTTACACAACAAATTCCTAAGTGCGTTTTGTGCTAAACATAATTATTTAAAACATCATTCTGTCTCAGTCATCTTTAAATGATTCACAGAAACAGACCGATGTTGTAAATACATACATAATACATAATCAGCCTACAATGTTCCCACTGCTGGGACACAGGCCTCCTCTGGCAGGCTGTGAGAGGGAGTGGGCCGTAATCCACCACGCGGGCCCAGTGCGGGTTGATTTATGTAACATGTCTTCGAATTTTTGGTTCTAAGACATGCCGGTTTCCTCACGATGTTTTCCTTCACCGTTTTGAGAGCAGTGGTGATGAAATAATTTACACAAACTAAAGCGCCTGTCCGGGTTCAAAACTAAGGCGTACAACTCGTAAATCGCGGCCGTTACCAGTGGGCCACAACTGCTTTCGTTTTAAATACGGTACAATACGTTTAGTACTAAATACAGTTAGTGATCTGTGGCTCAAGCGCCCCTTAGAGGTGGCCTTGTATTATTGATAACCAAGACACCAAGATCAAGATCTTCAAGATTACCTGAACATTGAAAACGGTTCAATGTAGCTACAAACTTAAACTTAAATACGCCGTCAAATCTAAGTATTAAACTGGATGACCTAATTTGGCTGCCAGCCAAAATACTCCTACAATTTGAAGGCTCTGCCTTCCCTTGGGACCTTAATCCTTTAAGTGAGGGAATAACGAAAATGGTCACGCTTTGGTCATATTGAGAGCATAAATGAAAGGCGGCTAAGAAAAGGTCATTTAAAAGGCAGATTTGAGTGGAAACGCCGGGAGGGGACACCCTAGGAGGACATATTATAGTGACCTAATCGAAGATGTTCTTCAGAAAAGTCAGATGCGTAGTAAGCAACCGGCGTGCGTGTATGACCAGATGTATGAACGTAAACGAAGCAATAGGAGTATGTAAGGAGCGTAGTAGGTGGCGTTCTATAGTTTCAGCCTACCCCCGTGGGAAGAAGCCCTGAGTTTATGTATTTAAAACGTAAATAAGGTTTTATGCACTTAATATACCCAGAAAACTATTTAAGTTATTAGGGGTATCAATATCAGGCCTGTATTTCTATAAGGGGTTCTTGTGACTTTAAAAATACAGGGGTTATTTTTTCCCGGTTCTGGCAAGCAACTTTTCAAAGTATATATCGACGTCCCAAAACAATAAGTCGGTAATCGGAAAAGTAAAATTTTACAGGCGAAATGTTTTTCTGCTATTGTTGAATATCTTTTTAAGTAAGTAAGTCATTGATACATCATACGAATGTTATTTTTTGTGTAATTCAATTACGACGACAATATTAAATTATGTGTGTGAGAATAGCAACTTACCAAAATTAAATTATCAACGTAAAGATACTTTTCTCGTGATAATTTAGTATTTGAATTTCCCTACAATAAGGTGTTTTTCATGATATCTTCGTAAATATCACTACGAAAATTGTGAAATAAGTTACTAAGATGTATCCCAACCCATAGGTGCCAAATTTTACATAACAATAAAAAGTCCATAATAGCACATTACCAACTTATTGCTTGGGGGCATCGATATATATATATACTCTCTATACTGAAAAGGCAGGAACATTGATTGATCACCATCACGCTTGCTCAGGGCGGGTTGGCAATTTCAGACTTATATTAAGACGAACCTAAACCGCAGTCACTGTAAGATTGCATAGAAAAGAAAGAGAAGCGCGATGACACAACGCTTGTAATGTATTGCAAAATATGAAGCAATTATCTATTTACTCAAAATTGAGTTGAGTAATCGAAAATAGAAAACAACCAAGTTCTGCATTAAAATAAGACGTTCTTGTCATTCATTAAATATATTACGTATGTTGATATTTAATGCAGATATTTTGGATTAGAACTCAAGGTAAGAGGTTAGTTTTTTTTTCAAAATGTATTTTCGTAACAACCAAGTTCTGGGAAATATGTTCAAAATTAACATATATATTTTTTCCGCTACCACAACCTGTACAGATTTGGCAATTTTTTTTTTCTTATTATTAGACTATTTTGGTCAATTCGGTCTTGTCAGCGCCTTAACTATAATTACAGGTTTCTTCACGATGTTTTTACAGATATCAGTAATCTCCAAGACAATCTCAGAAAGGACACAAAAAAATCGAATGTTTCCATTGAAGCAATAAGTAGAATCAAAATCTTTATTTGTAGGTAGGTACGAGTATTTACTTAATGGTATTAGGTTAACATTATTGAGCGCTATGTTTTGCCGCGAAGGCAAAACATAGCGCTCAATAATGTTAAAAAAAAAATGTTGAAAATGTAATTTAACAAAAACTAAACAAATAAATAAAAACAAAACCAAAAATAAACTACAAATGTATTAAAAATGATCATTTATAAAATCTTATCTTAAAATAGTATAATAACATTTTTCTATTAATAGAGAGGTGAGAACTTTCTTAAATTTTGATAGGGGCATATTTTTTATATATAAGAAGCCATTCCAAAAAGCTCTTTTTCATCAAAGTAATAACATCAATATTCCCCTCCCGGACCCGCTTCAACTTTCTACCACGTATCTATAAGGTAGGGACCTATTCGATGAGTTGAATCAAGCTATTTATTGACTTGTAAATTTTGAATTAGAATATTTATTTTTTTCATTTCTGCTTGAGTACAGTTTTCATTGTTTTGTTGGTATATTGGCGTGGGCTAGCTAACATATGGCAAGTAATTTAATGTTTTGTGTTTCATAGTGTTAACTATTATGCATACGATTTGTATAGAATCAAGTTTATATAACTGAACAGACAGCTGAGCTGATGGGGAGTTTGTTGCGCCTCTTCTTCCCAGCTAAAGCACTAGGAAGTGGTGAAGGGCGAGCGTGTTTGAGGGACTGTCTTATGTAATTTTGACGTTCGAAAAGTGCTGATTCTCTGCCTAGTTTGAATCCATAACTTTTGATTTAATTTGATTTGGTTTGAATCGAATTGCGTTCAACTAATTGCTAATCTAGTTTAAATTGATGTTCTAATTATCTATCCAATAATATGGGTTAGTATTTAGCGAATCTATACAACTATATGGGTTAGTATTTAGCGAATCTATACAACTATATGGGTTAGTTTTTAGCGAATCTATACAACTATATTTAAAGTTGAGGGGCTTGTGGCTAAGTAATAACTGCCGCACGGGTCGATCGATCAGGTTAAGCTACGCTTGCCGCGATGGTCCGTGGATGGGTGACCATCTTTACATACGTGCTTTCCAAGAAAGAAAGTTAAGCCGTTTGGAAAGCACGCTAAGCCGTTGGTCCCAGCTGTCATTTGTAGATCTTTGACAGTCGTTACGGATCGTCAGAAGCTCGATAGTCTGACAACCAGTCTTAGCAAGGGGTATCGTGTTACCCAGTAACTGGGTTGTGGAGGTCAGATAGGCAGTCGCTCCATGTAAAATACTGGTATTTAGCTGTATCCGGTAAGACTGGAAGCCGACCCCAACATAGTTGGGAAAAGGCTAGGCAGATGATGATGATGATACAACTATATTTTAAGTGTATGTTTGCAATATCAAAATAATTGCATCGTTAGTCTAGTGTTCGCAAGCGCTACTGCTGAGCATGAGGTCCTGGGTTCGATTACCGGGTTGGGCAGTGATATTGGGTTTTTCTATCTAGAATTTTTCAGTAGCTGCCCGGAGATTGGATTTGTGCCCGGTTGATGGCAATAGGTTCGCCCCCTATTACATGGGACTTAAACATAACTGGCAAAATGAGGGTGTACTACAGGTACACCCCTGCCCAACCCTTCGGGAAACAAGGCGTGATGTTATGTATGTATTGTAGAATTATTAATTCTACAATTTTTTTTTGGTATTTGACCTGCATTCTTAACACTACATATTCAACCTCTTTTGCGGAACCCTACTGGCACACATGTACCTAACACATTGATAAGAAGTGTGACACTATCAAAAAAAGCAGTTTTTTCAGTAGAAGCATTTTAAATTTTACCAAACAGTAATGACTAGTTTTTCACCAAAAACAATAAAAAATTGATATTATGTTATGGTTTTTATTACAGAGGGTATTAAGCACGACTGGAATGTATATTTTTTTTAAATAAAAAGTAATTTTAAATAACAATTTTTCCAAAAAAACTTTTTTAGTGACGTTATTTCATTTATCAAAACATTTAGCATTTCCCATTTCATGACAACCTACCGACACAATAACAACAGAAAAAAATTAAATTACGCAAAGAAAAATCAGTTTTTATTTGGAAAATATATTTTATTCCCAAGTTTACCACAAAATACTTAAACATTAATTTGTTTGCGACGGCAACAGATGGCTAAATCAATTTTTTATTACTATTGTCAGACTTTAATACAAAATTGCAAAACTTCAAAAGACTTAGGTGCTATACAATGATAACATAAAAATTGTATTAACCAAAATCTTAAACATCTTAAAGATCACTAAATGATAATAAATGATAAATGATTTATTTTCTGTAAGTAGGTTTGTACAAACACTTTTACACGTCAATCATATTTTTTAAATAAAGCTAGATGAGGTCGGCGTTTCCTATCTGACTACTCTGAGAAGAAAGGCCGAAACAAACTCAGAGGTCACAGTCTCTTTTAAAGTCCAGACATAATCTTGGTCAGATCATGTGAAGGCCATGTAGATTGGTGTCCGAAATAGTCCTTTTGAGGAAAGAACCACACAGATTGAGTGAACCTGTCCAGTCAGTGCACGCATTTGTCAGTAATCGTGCTGCTCAACTCAGAACTTAAGGAGCTCAACGATTCGATGAACAATACCAAAGAAAGAACATTTGGGTAGGCCGCATAAATTACTCAAACTGCCAGACCATGATTAATACTAAATGAGAAAAAAAAAAAAACAATAATGACCCACATAGGCTTCACATTCACAATAATTGAAAACAATATAATACTTTACAAGTAAATATTAAGTTCCAAACAGTATATTGAACTCCACAAAGTAAATATGTCAAAATGGTATATAAATAAAATAAAAGTTTCAGTATGCAATAATTGGAGCAGCTTAATCCCAAGCCTTTTTGTCCTCAATATAATCTTTAATAGTATAAAAGGCTTTCTGGCACAACTTACTTTTAATAAATGATTTGGATTTATTATTTCACTCAAATTAGGGATCGTGTTTTGTTTCTACAAGGCTTTTTACATCAAAAAGCCGTAAGAATAACTATCAAAATAGTAACAGCTTTTTGTTTGAATATCACAATCATGTTTAATTATTATAAATTGTACTTAATAATTAAGATCAAGTAAGTTACCTAAATTATTAAACTTATTCTTATAGGATTCTGTCGAAATAAGAAGAAACATAATAATTAGGAATGAGATTTTGGTCAATCAACGATTTGATGTCGTTTTTCTTTCTTTCAGCCAAAGGAAGTTTAGCTGCATAAAGAGGTTTCAGTAGTTTTTTGGCATTAGGAACTTGGTGCCTATTATCTCCTGACTGTTGCCTACAAGTAGCTACCCTATTAGCTTCTAGTCTTATCTCGTTAAAATTATTTTCTAAATAAGATTTCTTATAAATTATTTTGACCTTAGTGTTAGCTTTTGGTTTTATAATGTAATTAAATGTTACTGGGTGCAGATTATTTTGTAAATGTTTGTGTAAATTAATTGAGACTTTTTGCAACTGACTTCCGGTGCACAAAATACCGTCTCCGATTAGTAAACGGAAGTCGTTGCAAACTGGATTAAAATAATATTTAATAATTTATTTCCGGAAGTTGCATAGCACGCCACCTGGTGGCAGTTTTTTTTGTAAAAGGGTATAAAAGCATACGGTAGTGCATTTTTAAGGGGAGTTCCGTGTAGAATAAAAGGCTATAACGTTACGCTGCGCGTTTTCTTGCCCCCAATCCATTCTGGTTTCTTATATCAGAAGTGGGATAGTTAATACCTAAAGTGCAAGTGAACTAAGAATTAACAAGTTTTTAATCTAAAAGATTTTTTTTTTCTTTTCTTTTGTTGTTTTCTATACCCTATTCGTGTGCGTTAAAACAGCCGTTGTAGTAAACTGTACGGTGTGTTTCTGTGGTGAACGTACGGTGTGTTACTGTGGTGAACGTTAAACGGTACGGTGTGTTACTGTGGTGCACTTTAATATGCCAAAACGCATTCGTGGTGTGAGTAGTGACTCTTCGACAAGTGGATATTCGAATAGAGAGAGACGTTCAAAACGACGTAGTGATAAAAAACAGTCAAATTATAACAGTCGTACAAGTACCCACAAAAGAAAACAGAAGTCTAAAAGATCACACCGGATGAAGGAAAGCAGCAGAAGTCCGAATAGAATAACCTTGAATGATGTGAGGTCATATGAAACTCCAATACGGCAACCAAGAGGCGAGGTTGTTTCTGTAGCGGTTGAAGATTGCCATGTTCCTGAACTAGGACCCGTGGAAGAAAACAGGAGCTATACTGCGGCGACTGAACGAGAGGCAGTGCCAGGATTTTCAGGAGTTCCCGATGGAGGTTTGGAAAGTAACCCACTTAATTTTAATTTGCCAATCAATTTGCGTGATTTAGTGAGCTTTATTTCTTCCCGTGTGAAACCTGATAATTCTTCATATTCTTCATTAAAATGTGACAAAAATATAATTCCAGAATTCGACCCGTCCGTTAAAAATCAAAGAATAGATACGTGGCTATCTAAAGTTGACGAATGTGCTCATATCTATGGCTGGTCTGATCATCAAACGACCCATTTTGCTTTGCCACGATTAGTAGGTCATGCTAAAAAATGGTATGAAGGGCTTAAAACTATAAAATATACGTGGTTAGAATGGCAACATAATTTGAAACGTGCATTTCCTTCTGACACTAATTATGGTGCTTTATTATTTGAAATGCTAGAAATGAAATATAAAATAGGTGATTCGCTCGATGATTACTATTACGACAAAATGATTTTGTTGAATGCATGTGATATATCAGGCAAGAAAGCGGTAGATTGTATCATATACGGTCTTGAGGACCGCACTATTAGAGCAGGAGCATCTTCAGCTCGTTTTGATCAACCTGAAGATTTATTAAAATATCTCAAAGACATGTGCCGTGATCAAGGAGAGTTAGTAGCAAAAAATAAATCTAAATCCCTTTTACCCAATAATTCCACCATAATTTGTCATATTTGTGGTGGGAGTGGTCATCGTGCGAACCAATGCAAGCAATCAAACAATACTACTTCAATATGCTTTAATTGTAAACAAACTGGCCATAGAGTTTCACAATGTTCAAAACCCATTATTAGATGCGAGAATTGTAAAAAATATGGACATAAAACTGACGACTGTTTTTCAAATAAAAATAGAGGACAAAATAATGACCAAGATAAATGGGTTGTAAGGTCCACTACTACTGATTTAGATAGTTAACAAAATACATATTACAAAAATGCTTCTATAAATAATAACTCTATTCAAGTTAAATGCTTTATCGAATTCGGTAGCCAATGTACACTTATTACAGATTAGCATATCAGTATAATTTAATAATTAGTGGAAGTTCCTTACATTGTACCCATAAGTAAAGCTGAAATATTATTAGTTATAGATGGAGTTGAGGCTGTGATCACTAGTTGTAGTTATGATGTCGCATCTAACCAGCTACATGTACCCTTGCTAGTTGGACCAAATTTCACCGAACTACCAAATATTTTAGTTGACTAATAATAGTCTAGAGATTTAAAAACGTTATTTATAGTGAAATCTTGCCTGATATTGAACATGAAGATAATAATTTTATCAAACTATACGTTTTCAAGGGGTTATGCTTACTTACTAGTCATTGTCGACGGGTAAACTAAGTTCTGTGTTGTAAAACCATTCAGAAGAAGCTCTGTTTGGTAGTAAATTAATCCATAGTAGTGAAAATGTTATGAATGAAATATTTTTAGATACTAGGCAATTGGATAGGTATATTTATGAGATAAGAACCGAAGTTAGCGAACACAACAAAAGACCAACGTAAAAGAAAGATAGATTTGATATGACACGTAAGAAAGCTAAGATATACGCAAAAGGGGATTTAGTAAAAAAAAAAATGCAAATACAGGTCATAATTAAGGCCAGAGGAAAAAGCTATTACCTGTATACCCGGGTCCCTAAAGAATCTCAAAAGTTTAACATAATGATAGGTATGAAGTCTCAAGCAACCAAGGGTCCAACATTGGAAAAACACAATATTGTAATATCTGGGCTGTCGATCAGATACAGCCATGGATTAGCACAAGTATTAATGAAATAAGTTTAGGATCTGAGTCTGAAAAAGAATGATCAAGTTGATTAAAGTTGATTAGGTCGGTGATAAATAAAAAGACAGTCCTTGTAGAGTATGTAATTGACTGTAAGTTATACAACAGGAAAATTGTGTTATATCACTATGAAAATCGATAGAAACTTATGATTTACATTTCTTCATAATATGATAAGGTAGACCTGAAAGAATAAAAATAAAAAATAATAATGCAGAGAATAACATTTAATATAATTAATTAATGATTTTTAAGATTAAGTTAGTAAGTTGAAAGTGATGAGGAAATGTGAATTTAATGTTTTTTTTGTTAGAAATCAGTCTGTGCTAGAAATAATAAAGATACATGCAATGATTTAAACGAAACTTAAATTATAAGTTAAAATTAAAATAAATAAGTACTTAGCAAGAGAAAGAAGAAAAAATGTTGATTAGGAAATGGAAGTCGTGGGGTGGTTGGTTTGATAGATAAGTGTTGATGAAGCTCACGTTGAGTGGTCAACCGCCAGCGAAGTCCCACGGTGCATTTCCCACCTAAAGCATAGGTCACTCATTGGAAGTCGTACAGTGGCTGGCAAGTGAGAGAGCTTGTCCCGTGAAGCTTGCGGTGCAATGTGTGGCATGTGCAGAATGAGAGGTCACTCATTGGAAGTCGTAAAGTGGTTGGCAAGTGAGAGAGCTTGACCAAATGAAGCTTGCGGTGCAATGTGTGGCATGTATAGAAAGTGATGTCACTCATTGGAAGTCGTATAGTGGCTGGCAAGTGAGAGCTTGACCAGTGAAGCTTGCGGTGCAATGTGTGGCATGTGCAGAATGAGAGGTCACTCATTGGAAGTCGTACAGTGGTTGGCAAGTGAGAGAGCTTGACCAAATGAAGCTTGCGGTGCAATGTGTGGCATGTATAGAAAGTGATGTCACTCATTGGAAGTCGTATAGTGGCTGGCAAGTGAGAGAGCTTGACCAGTGAAGCTTGCGGTGCAATGTGTGGCATGTGCAGAATGAGAGGTCACTCATTGGAAGTCGTATAGTGGCTGGCAAGTGAGAGAGCTTGACCAGTGAAGCTTACGGTGCAATGTGTGGCATGTACATAATTTGGTGTCACTCATTGGAAGTCGTATAGTGGCTGGCAAGTTAGGGAGCTTGACCAGTGAAGCTTGCGGTGCAATGTGTGGCATGCGCAGAATATGATGAGATTCTGACATTAGACAGATAAAGTAACTGATTGTCTTACCATATTTTGAGTTGCTCATTGGAAGTCGTATGGTAACTGACAGGTGAGAGTGCTTGATCAGTGAAGCTTACGGTGCAATGAGTGAGGGATGTAAATTAATGTTGAAAAGTATGAATGAGCTAATGAAAATGAGAAATTAACAATTGCGATTATGTAATATCTTACCATTTGAGCGGTTCCTGTGTTTTTAGAGTAAATTGTCACCGACTCATTTTATTTAGATACTGTAATAATTAACGTTAAATATTTAGGTACTCTATAATATTGATTGAACAAGCAATCACCGTATGGCTGGTTTGATTTATAGTTTGAGGACAAACTTAATGTCAGGAAGGCCGAATGTTAGCTTTTGGTTTTATAATGTAATTAAATGTTACTGGGTGCAGATTATTTTGTAATTGTTTGTGTAAATTAATTGAGACTTTTTGCAACTGACTTCCGGTGCACAAAATACCGTCTCCGATTAGTAAACGGAAGTCGTTGCAAACTGGATTAAAATAATATTTAATAATTTATTTCCGGAAGTTGCATAGCACGCCACCTGGTGGCAGTTTTTTTTGTAAAAGGGTATAAAAGCATACGGTAGTGCATTTTTAAGGGGAGTTCCGTGTAGAATAAAAGGCTATAACGTTACGCTGCGCGTTTTCTTGCCCCCAATCCATTCTGGTTTCTTATATTAGTTATAGGTTCATTGAAATCTTTCAGTATGTCGTTCCAATTCAATACAAACCCTCTGTTTGGCTTATAACTAAAAAACTAATGACATTCTGAATCAATCATCAACTCAAATACTTTAATCAGTCAATCAATAATTTATTTTCTGTAACACGAAGAGAGACACTAAATAAAAAGTGTCAGTATATCGTTCCAACAGCAATTTTTACAAAATAATAATCATTTTGTATCTTATCTTGAAACACGACTCTAAACAAAATGTGACGTTATTCATATTAAAGTTAATTTGTCTTACGAAATATTCTCAATTCAAATCGCCTTTAAACAGATAATGTCACTATGGAACACACCAGATGAAACCGTTTTTGTTAGCTCCACAGTCACGAATGAAAAAATGACGGTCTGCCATAACAGAAGCTATCAATATGTCGATAAAACAGTTCGTCACTACGCTATAAATCGAAAAATATTAGAGTTACAATAACAGGTGTTTTTGCAAAAAATAGTATTCTTCGCAAGCTAAGAGATGGCACTGCTTACAGAAAAACACCATTTTTCGTATAATGTTCTTATCAATGTGCGAGTGTCTAACGTTCGAATTTAGTATCAAAAATTCTGATTTTTTTTTGACAAGATGGTTGGATGTCATTTTAAATATTGTTTTTGGAGATCAGTTTGCGTTTTTTTCACTAAAGTTTTTTTCATTGTCTGTCTCGGATTAAATACCTATATTAAACGTTTGTAGATTTATATTGTAAACTGCTGTGATATAATTAATAATTCATTGTTTATTTTCGAAGTCTCATCTTGCTCGGCAGCATATAACAGCGTACGTTCCTATGTGTTTAAGGCGTCGTTTCAATTCGAGTCCCACGTCGCAGTGGGAAAGCACCTAGGGTACAACCTTGGGCGGCTTTCATCTGCACGCCCAGGCCGAATTCAACCACATCATTTGCCACGACGCAGCTGTCCATCAAAAGCGTCTCACGCCACCACGCAGAGGTCTACTTCGTTACACCGCTGCTGAGCTTCGTAACGTGGACCGTCTCTACGCGCCATCATCTCACACTGCCGAGTCACCAACTGGATTTACTTCAGTTAACCTCAATTTTTTTTTTTCGTCTATTCTGCGTCTTCATCGCACCACGTTGGTTATAATCAATCATTTAGGTCGTTGACTAAGCCACCAAATTCACACCTGATCTCATTTTTATTAAATCAAGTTGTATTATTTTATTACTCTCTATTTTTTAAATTATATTGTTGGTGATGGATGACGAGGTGACAAAAATACTATTATAAAAACAATTATAAAAATTACAATTATAAAAATATCAATAGAAACACTAAAATATTAATCCAATAGAATGCACACGGAATTCTATTGGATTAATATTTTAGTGTCTCTATTGATATTTTTATAATTGTAATTTAAAGGAATTAAAGGTTGTTTGTTTTTTTTTTAACTTGTTTCACTTCTGATTCCTAATATCAGAAGTGGGATAAAGATTCATTCGCCCACAAGTTAACTCGTTTTCAGTATTTCAATTAAAGATTAAAGCAGGTAGTAGTTAGCAATGGATAGATCAAGTCGTTCACGTTCAAAAAATAGTGCCCCACGTTCTGAACGATCTCGTAGCCGCCATATGCGGAGCAGAAGGTCACGTAGCAAGTCTCGGGATTG
The DNA here is from genome assembly GCA_905333075.3 of Atethmia centrago. Taxonomy (NCBI): domain Eukaryota; kingdom Metazoa; phylum Arthropoda; class Insecta; order Lepidoptera; family Noctuidae; genus Atethmia; species Atethmia centrago. Next base: position 7,921,149 of record HG995392.1, on the reverse strand, counting down.
CGATCGCCGTTCCAGGCGCGAACGAGATCGTCGTGGGAGCCACGTGAGGACGCGTAGCCCCGCGTCACCGCTTTACCGACGATCGCTTGAGACGATTGTCTCACGGTTGAAGACTTTAGAAGATCGTTCACGGGTAATAGCTACGCCGGAGACTACAGGTACTGCTACTGATGTTTCGACTGCAACCACGGAGAAAATAGTGGAGGCAATACAATCGTTAAAGTCAGTAAGCCTAAGCACCCATCATTTTTACATTTCTAATTTCGACCCAAATGTGCATGATGTAGATCAGTGGTTTGACGAAGTTGACAGGGCTCAGGTTTTGAATAAGTGGTCAGAAAATGAGTGCCTCTCCCGCGTCGGGAACTGTCTGAAGGGAGATGCTAAGACTTGGCTTAGTGATTGGGTTACAAATGACCGTTCATGGAACAATTTTAAAAAAGATTTTCGTTCACTTTGTGTCAATAAAATTGATGCGGCAGGTCTTTTGTATGAAGTAATGAGCTCTGATTCTGACAGTTACCCAACCTACGCTGAATATGCACGTAGATGTTTACTACGTTTACGGATCGTAAAAGGCTTATCGGACGACTTGATAACGGCGATTGTTATTCGAGGGATTAAAGACCCTCAAATCAAAGCAACTGCTACTAATGCAAATCTGATGCCTGACAACCTTGTCAGTTACTTATCTACCTTCGTTAAGCCCATTTCTAAGCAGAATAGTGACAGTATGCGTTCTAAAAATAACAAGAGCTCACCACGTAAGATTAACTCAAAGGGGTCATTTAGGGGTCAGGGTCCCAAATGCTTCACTTGCGGTCGGATAGGGCATAAACAAGCAAGTAGTTCTAAAAAGTCAAAATCAATCGATGCGCTTGAACTAAATAAATCTGAATCGAAGAAATCCGAATCGAATTCTAGCTCAAATAAGGCGGTATGTGTATATTGTAGAAAGACCGGTCATGATATTAGTGTTTGTTTTGCTAAGCAGCGTGCAGATAATAAGCCCAACAAAAGTAATGTCAATTTCTGCTCTGCCCCTATAAAAAATAAGTCCAGTGACATTGTGGTTGGAATGGTTCAGGGTATACCTGTAGATATTCTGATTGATAGTGGGGCGTTAGAAGTCTCGTTGATCTCGTCATCCGTAGTCAATCATTTTTCTTGTTCGAGAAAACCAATTAATAAACAATTAAAAGGAATAAGTTATTCAAGTATTTGGGTTGATTCTTATGTCACACTTCTAATAGAGCTTGAGGAAATAACTCTCGAAGTAGACTTACTTGTTGTGCCTAGTGAATGTGTGAACGCACCAATTATTATTGGTACTGATGTATTAAATAGGGAAGGGGTAACCTATATAAGGACTAGGGAATCTCAGCGTTTAACTCATGATAAAGGTATATCGGGCATATCCGCTGTTACATCTGACGTGCAATCCAATGGTTTTCAAACAACATTAATCGGGGAAAACCTTGAGAAACTCTCAAGAGTACTCGATAAATATTCAGCATTTATGATTTCTGGTACGGCTACGTCTACAGTTACCACAGGTTGTATGCACATCAGATTGAATAGTGAGGTACCTATTAATTATCGGCCTTACAAAATGTCCTACAATGAAAAGCTTAAAGTTAGAGAAATTATTCAGGATCTTATTAGTAAAAACATAATACGTGATTCAGAGTCCCCATATTCGAGTCCGATTCTTCTAGTAAAAAAGAAGGACGGGTCGGATCGTATGTGTGTGGACTTCCGGGCACTTAATAAAATCACAGTTAAGGATAGATATCCTTTACCTTTAATAGATGACCACATTGATCGACTAGGGAAGTCAAAATTCTTCACATTACTTGATATGGCCACCGGCTTTCACCAAATTAAATTAGATGAGCAATCAATACCCTTAACTGGCTTCGTGACACCTGAAGGGCATTTTGAATATTTGAAGATGCCTTATGGGTTAGCCAACGCACCCATAGTATATCAACGTATTATTGCAAATACACTGCGCGAATTCATTGAGGCAGGCAAAGTACTGGTGTATGTCGACGACTGTATGTTATTGTCCTGTTCAATTGATCAGGGCTTACAGATATTAGATGAAGTTTTAGCTGTTTTGACTAAGGCCGGTTTCTCAGTGAATTTGCAAAAGTGTTCGTTTCTATGCAAAGAAATTGAATATTTAGGTAGAATTATATCAAATGGTGGAGTCCGGCCGTCAACAAGTAAGGTCCAGGCGCTCGTGAATGCACCCATTCCCCGGAACGTCAAACAAGCAAGACAATTTTTGGGCCTTGCTGGTTATTTCAGAAAGTACATAGCTAGTTACTCGATAAAAACAGCTTGTATTGCTCGTGCAGGAAAGCGTTCGCCAAGAGCTTATTAAGTGTCTTACTAGTGAGCCTATAATAGCCATTTTTGACCCAGAGCTTCCGGCTGAAGTTCACACAGATGCGAGTAGTGCAGGTTATGGTGCAGTTCTCCTACAAGTCCACAAGGATGGTAATAAGCGTGTGGTTGCTTACTATAGCCAGGTTACGAAAGGTAGTGAGCAACGTTACCATTCTTATGAACTGGAAACACTTGCTGTAGTAAAATCTCTTAAGCATTTCAGGCATTATCTCATAGGAATGCCATTTACTGTAGTGACAGACTGCAATGCCTTAAAAGCCACCCAGAATAAGAAAGATCTACTCCCGAGGGTAGCGAGGTGGTGGATTTACCTACAAGATTTTAACTTTATCATTAAATACAGGAAAGGGGTAATAATACCTCATGCAGACTATCTTAACCGTAACCCCGTACCTACGATAAATAACATTGAGAAACCGCGTAATTGGGCTCAAATCGCGCAAGCAGGAGACGAGGAGACTCGAACTTTAATCAGGTCCTTAGATGAAGGAAACTTGGACTCGTCACGCTATGTTAAACGCAATAATCTTTTGTACTATCGTTTCACACCCTTAGGTGAAGAGTCTAGATTGCTTTGTTACATACCAAAAGGACATCGTTTGAGCCTCCTCCGAATATTCCATGATGAACATAGCCATATTAACGCTGACAAAACCGCCGATCTTATCTTAAAACACTTTTGGTTTCCTGGTCTCAGAGCTTTTATTTCTAAGTATATATCTCACTGCCTCGTATGTATAGCTCACAAGAGAGTCCCGCGAGCTCCACTACAACCAATTAAGTCATGGACAAAACCGAATGTTCCTTTTGACACCATACATGTAGACGCCCTAGGTCCATTGCTAGTGTCTAACGGTAATAAACACGTTTTAGTTGTTGTGGATTCTTTTACGAAATATTGTTTATTAAACCCTTTTAGTACCCAGGACTTGAATGAGTTAAAACGTGTTATGAAAAATGTTGTGTCTCTGTTTGGAACACCTAAGACAATTGTATGTGATAGAGGTAGGATGTTTCATTCATCTAGTTTTGTGTCATTAATGAATGATTTAAGTTGTCAGGTTCATTATATTACCCCCGATACGCACCACGCCAATGGTCAGGTGGAGCGTTACGTTCGCACCGTCCTTAACATGTTAAGGATCGAAGTAAACCATCGGAAAGGGGAATGGTCTGAACAGTTGTGGAGGTTACAGCTGATACTCAACATGACGAAACAAAAGACCACCCAGCAGTCCCCACTTAACCTGCTTATCGGTGTCGAAGGAGCTACCCCCGTCATTCGCACCCTAATCCGAGACGTTGCCATCGAATCGTCTGGTGAAAACCGTGAGCCACTACGGGAGATGAGGAGACAAAGGACAGCCGAACGGTTGTGCAAAAACCAAGCCGATCAAGACAGGCGTGTTAATAAAGACTGCCAGCCTCCGCGTGCCTACAGTAAAGACGACCTAGTCTTCGTTATCAAGTATTCCCAGTCCACGGGAAAACTTGATCCTGGTATGCGCGGGCCTTACCGCGTAGTTGGAGTCCTGGACCATGGCCGCTATGAGCTGCAACTTCTGGCTGGTGCCTATGGAAAGATCACATATGCTGCTGCACAGTTTATGGTACCCTGGAGGGGTGAGTGGACTCCTGAGACATGTGCCGCATTCTTTGAAGGTAAGTACTGTCTTGAAGTCTGGGTGATATGCTAACAATGTGCCTATGTCAACAGCCACTGGGAGGTATGCAAACTGAGAGCCTATGCCTACTGTGTTTGTAGAAGTCTGTGTGATATGCAAACAGTGTGCCTATGTCAACAGCCACTGGGAGGTATGCAAACTGAGAGCCTATGCCTACTGTGTTTGTAGAAGTCTGTGTGATATGCAAACAGTGTGCCTATGTCAACAGCCACTGGGAGGTATGCAAACTGAGAGCCTATGCCTACTGTGTTTGTGGAAGCCTGGGTGGTATGCTAACTAGGTGCCTATGCCGACAGCCACTGTGAGACACGCTAACTAGGTGCCTCTGTCTGCAGCGCGACCAAATTGCTTACTTGGTTTGTTAATCTTAGCTAAGATTTTAAGGTCATGATATTTTACGTATAATGCGCATTACCTTTTATGTATCTGAGATGTTTTGCTACTACATCTGTTGTCTTTTATGTAATGCGACTGTCTGATTACAGGAGACAGCGAAGATTCAAGCGTCTTATTGGAAGGCACTGCTACAGATCAGGCGGGACCATCTTGTCTCCCTGACGAGGACGTCAGAGCATCAGGAGAGGCCGTGTTGGTGACGGATGACGAGGTGACATCACGCGATCAGCTGTCAACCGACAAGAGTTTATAAAAGGAGGTGCGCGGTGCGGTAACGCCCCTTTTTTGCTTGGACGGCGCTCGGAACGGACGTGCTACCTGACCATTATCGTGTGCATTCTATTGGATTAATATTTTAGTGTTTCTATTGATATTTTTATAATTGTAATTTAAAGGAATTAAAGGTTGTTTGTTTTTTTTAACTTGTTTCACTTCTGATTCCTAATAATATGTTATATTTGCCTCGTACAGCGCGTTTTTTTTTTAAACCACACTACAGTATATAACATTTTTTCTAAACGCATATGAAATTACATACAGGAGGTACTCAAAAAAAAAGCTAACATTTTTGACTGTCTGTTTGTTTCGGCTAATCTCCGAAACGGCTAGGCCGATTATGACGGGACTTTCACTGGCAGATAGCGAATGTTATAAGGAGTAACTTAGGCTTTTATTTGAGAAAAAGCCACGTGGTTGAAGCCGCGGGCAGCTAGTATTTGATACAACTGATGCTGCTGTTAGCTAAGCCGGATAACAGCTTACGTGTCGGACAACAATAGTTTTCGAGTTTCGATATTGCAGGTGGGGGACAAACCAATAACCTATAACATGGTGTAACTTTTGTTTGTGGCCCGCCTGTGATACCAAAATTCTGTGAATTATGATATATATAATATAATGCTTGTTTTTCTCTTTTCAGTTACGTGTTTTACAGTCGGGATTTTTGTTTTTTTGAAGAATTAGGTTTTTCATTGCATAAGTTTTGCATATTTCTACATCCGTTAAGGCTCAGATAGACGCGACGCGACTCTAGTAGAACAATTTCTATAAAATACTTCATGAAAATTGTTGTACCAAAATCGCGTCGCACTGTCGTCGCGCCTATCTGCAAGAGCCTTTATTCCCTATTTATCAGTTTTTATTTCTCTCTCCACCCCGTAATGGATTGCCAATGAAGTTAAAGTCAGTCCAAATAACCTGTATTCTGTGACCTAGATCAAAATTATTGGCTATCAAAACATTTCCTGAATTTATTCATACTAAACCGTACTTATTTAAATTATAGACTTTGCGTTGAGTTTGCTCCACTTCGATATTCGAGACTTCAATCGAATTTCGGGTTTCAAAACTATTTTGAAACCCGAAATTCGATTAAAATTCGAAATTCGAAAAATAGTTATTTAAAACACGTATGTGGGTTTAGACTAGAGAATGGTATGACATGAGTGTTTAATACCTAATTATATGTATATATAAATAATGTACAGTGGCATAAGACTTTATCCACACACATGATATGAATCCTCTATAAAGGGTTCTGTTCATAGGGTGTTGTACAGTGTTGTAAGGACTATGTAAATTCATGGAAAGTGTAATTGCTGAGTATCTAATACAAACAAACTATTTATGTTCTTTGCTGCATTAGAAATATCTAGTGGTGTGTTATCAAAGCTTGTATTACTCATTTTTGTAAACAACTAAGTAATAAATTGTTGCAATACTAATATCGAACAAAAATGGCGAGATATGACGTGAATTCGAATAACCTAAAGTTTTTTTTTTTTAAATTACGGCGTTGTGGTAGTGAAACGCGCGTGCATGACAATGTTCTTTTTTTGAAAAGGAGTTGGAGACCTATAAGGTTTTTTGCGAAATGTGTGTGAATTTCTGGCGAAATGTGGGTGTACCTACTACAGGTATACCTTAGCCCAATTCTTCGGGGAAGCAAGGTGTGTGCGTGCATAACAATGTTTTTTTTTTGAAAAGGAGTTACATAATGAAATTTAGTATAACATTATAACACTCGTTTGGATGATATTATGGTTAGATATAACACTGGTTGTTTTAATGTTGGCAATAATAATTGCATTATAGTATTACTTATTGGCGCCGATTCCCTTGTTCACAAACTAATCTAAATTTAAGTTCAGTGCATCTTTTTCTTTCTATTACATTAAGAAAAGGACAGAAGATAAATTTTAGTTTAGTCCTGTCAAATTAATCAGCGCTTGACGTAAATTGACGTAATTTTAGTAGGCAAGTTTTTAATCACGTCTAAACTTGTATGGAGTAGTGACAGGCGCTGATTAATTTGACAGGACTAAACTAAAATTTATCTTCTGTCCTTTTCTTAATGAAATAGAAAGAAAAAGATGCACTGAACTTAAATTTAGTTTAGTTTGTGAACAAGGGAATCGGCACCAGTGTCTTCTTTCATTGACTTAGAAATACCGTTGTCTAACTGGCTGCATTACCAACGCAAAGCCTAATAAACCCAGCATCATGCTGAGTGGAAGTCTTCTTGTCAGTCATGACGTGCTAGCAGCTGCCGACTAGTTCTGTTTTGTGCTCGTGGTTATAATGTAGATCTATTTTGCTTTATTTTTCTCTTTTTGGTTTACTGATGAAGGGCGGGCATTTATGCACTGTCTTATGTAACTTTGACGTTCGAAAAGTGCTGATTTTCAGCCTAGTTAGAATAAATGACTTTTGATTTGATTTGATTCTTAATGTAATACTCGAGTTATTAATTTTTTTTTTTGTATGAACGTGTTTCTGTGAGAAATAAACATTTTTTTTTTCTTTCCTTATAAACTTTAGTAAGAGGAAAAGCGTTAGAAACTTAGGCCACGTTCACGGTCGACGACGCGTTGTGTTCCACGCGCGCTTCAAAGAGATGTCAGCACAAGTGTAGGGGTCCAATAGGGCCGATGCCTGCCGGGGTCGCGGGAAAGTCCGAAAGAGATACCATGGCCTCAGGCAACACACAGGCAAGGAAAGAAACACGGGCGGGTTTTAATCAGTAGGAGTCTGACACGCCCTCCCGCTTCGGCCAGAGCAGGAGAAGTTATTTGATAATTTCCCACCCAAAAAAAAATAAGGTTACGTTCACACCAAAGCGTAAAGTTGACTGTGAGCGTCCAGTATGAAAAGTTAAATTTAAAATTAAAAAACCCCCGATACAACCAAAAACCCCTAAAAAGTAAAAACAACATGTGTATTGGCCTTTTATGTTTAATATAAGTTGTAGGTAACATTTTGATCCGAGCGTCGTCGCGGCGGGGGACGGCTAATGAAAATAGCCGCATATTTTCATTAATCGTCCCCTGACGCGACGATGGTTATGATCTTCAAATTGCTGTGCAGATTTTCTTGAAACATAGCTAAGAACACTCTCGATTAAAACACTTAAAAACAAAAAAAAAACTAAATTGGTTCATCTGTTCAGGAGCTATGATGCCACAGACAGACACACAGATACACAGTTATGAATGTTAAGTTTGTGGTGTGCATCTGGCACACCACAAACTTATAGCACCCCTCTTTTTCGTTAGGTTAAAAAAACAACTTCAGCCGCCGACTGTCTTTTGTTTTATATATTTTAACGCGTCCTCAAAATTTTTACTGACGTACAATTTTTGGAAATTCCTCCTAAAAATATTACAATGGAGAAAGAAAAAGGGAAGGGAAATTTCAAAACGCACGCGGGTGAAGAGAACCTTGTTATATTTTACTTCATCTGTTTATTCAAAAGCTTAAGTATCCCTCAAATAATTCATATGCAAAGGACTTATTCAGTGTGCACAGAACCGGTGTAACTGTCAAACCAATATTTGTGTAAAACTACTGTTACGCAATTAGGCTTGTTTGTCGTTTAACTTCGAACTACCCTGTTATAAAGGTGTGCTAGGCCACGGCCTAGACAAACCACAGACAGAATAAACAGGTACAAAAGGCCGGTTCTGTACAACGAGCAAAAACACGCACACATAACGCGTAGGTACGTACGGCGATCTTAAGCAAATGCCAGTCGGCGCAGTCGCTGTTTGTAAAGCGTGTCTGTGTACGTGCGTATTCGCTTGCTGTATAATAATAATAATAATAATAGTCTTTATTTTTTCTCTCTTCAGAAAGAATTACATAGTTATAAAAATAGAGACAAGAATAATAGCGTTACGACTAAAATGTATAAATGTAGAGTCGGCCTCCTGTAGGTCCCCATCGATTCTGTGCCACAAATGAGGTCTTCAAATATACAGGGACTGCAACTAATTTTTATTTTTAAGCAAAGATATAAATATATCTGGATAGACAGTCAAAGCTGTGAACTCGTCGAAAAAAATTGCGTCTAACTGTTGGCCGCAAAATGCACGCACACTAGTAACACAATGACGTGGCGCAGGTGTAAGACGTAGCTGACACGCATACCAACATAACAAAGTTGACCTGGGGGGTTACCATCACCTCGTATAGCAGTATTATTATAATATTACTTCACAGTGGGAAGTGATGGAGCTATACAGGACTTATAGCTCCATCTCTTTCTCACGCTAAGTAATATTGAAATAATACTGCTTTATGAGGTGATGGTAACCCCCTGTTTGTTTTAGTTCTTCTGTCTAGACATATAAATAATGAAAGGCTTTAAGTAGTTATAATTCGGATCGTGTTTTGTTTATTTTTTGTCCAGCATCTCGGAGTATTAAGTACTCTTAAAAGTTAGTAAGTGTTTTATTTCTTGCTAGCGACCTGCCCTTTTTTCGCAAGGGGTCGCGGGAAAGTCCGAGAGGGATGCCGTGGCCTCTGGCAACACACAGGCAATGGAAGGAACACGGGTGGGTTTTAGCCAGTAAAGGTCTGACAAGCCCTCCCGCTCCGCCCAGAGCGGGATAAGTTATTTGATAATGTCCCACCCAAAAAAAGGGTGCAATCCATTTGGTGGCATGCCAAAATATCGAAGTTAAATAATAATACATTACGTATACATAAAAACTTCTAAATTCAAATTCTCTAAATGAAGGTGAAACCCCACCAAAATCCGTTACGTAGTTTAGAAGTTCAACGCAGTCACTCATACAGACACGGAAAGTGATTTTAATTTATAATATGTATAGATATTTTCGTTTTTGTTGTTTTTGTTATTATTGTTGTTGCTTGCTCACAATGGGCTTTATTAGAAGGATAAAAGTCAGCCAAAAGGCAATGGAGAGGGCTATGTTTGGAGGTTCCCTTCGTGATCGAAGAGATGCGCAGGATAAGCAAGGATACCGACATACGAGTAGCCCGAAGAATTGCTAAACTTAAGTGACAGTGGGAGGGCACATAGCTCGCAGAACAGATGGCCTATGGGGCCGAAAGGTTCTGGATTGGCGACCGCGTACCGGAAGACGTAGCGTTAGAAGGCCTCCTACAAGGTAGACCGATGACCTTGTGAAGGCAGCAGGAATCCGCTGGATGCGAGAAGCACAGAATCGGTCGAAGTGGCGGTGCTTGGGAGAGGCCTATGTCCAGCAGTGGACGTCTTTCGGCCGAAATGATGATGATGATGATGATAGATAGATATTGTTAATTTTGTAGAAAATAATGTTTTTTTTTACTAAAGTAAGTTTTAGTTTACGGCTGGGTTTTGTGGCGTAGTATTCAGTTCAGAGCTAACTTAGTGTGAATTTAATTATTGATTTTAAGCTTACACCTTTGTTAAAGTTTCAGTTGCGAGCAGCGTACCTTAGCCTTAGCTTAATTGGGTCTTGTCAGCGCCTTAAATAGAGACCCTATTTAAGGCGCTGACAAGACCCAATTGACCAAAATTGGCTTCTCTTAAGAAAAAATATTGCCAAATCTGTATAGTTCGTGGTAGCGGAAAAGGTATATGTTAATTTTGAACATATTTCCCAGAACTTGGTTGTTACCAGAACACGTTTTGAAAAATAATCTCGATACAAACTAACGTTAAACTAACCTCTTACCTTGAGTTCTAATCCAAAATGTCTGAATTAAATATCAACATACGTTACGTATTTAATTAATAACAAGAACGTCTTATTTAAATGCAGAACTTGGTTGTTTTTTATTTTCGATTACTCAACTCAATTTTGAGTAAACAGATAATAGCTTCATATTTTGCAATAAATTACAAGCGTTGTGTCATCGCGCTTCTCTTTTTTTTCTATGCAATCTGACAGTGACCGCGGTTTAAATGTTGTCAGCGTCATAATATGAAAATTACCAATAAGCATTAATTTACAAATCAAATTTCATTTCAGATTCTGGCTAAACCAAAAACGTGAAAGTCTCGACTTGACGGTCTCGTTATACCACAAAGAAATATATTATATCCAAGACAGAATGTACGAATTGAAATGTAGAACAACAAGTATGCATTCAAAACAAATCAACTGCATTCTCCAAAAAGAAAATAAAATAAATTATTTTGATAAAGTATTCAAGTGAAATTAATTAAATTCTCTGAATATATCTCAACGTCAGTTGGGAAAAGGCTCGGGAGATTGATTGACGGTGCTTGATTGTGTCAGTGTAATACAGTAGAATTGTGTAGTATTGTGGACTATGTAACCTACATAAATATTTTATAAGTTGACTAGCTACTGCCCGCGACTTCGCTCGCGTGGCTTTTTCCAAAATAAGCCTAAGTTACTCCTTATAGTATCAGCTATCTGACAGTGATAGTCCCGTCAAAATCGGTCCAGCTGTTCCGGTGATAAGCCGGAACAAAGAGACAAAAATTTTAAATATGTTTTTTTTTGTGACAAGTACCGTATATACTTTTGTATATACGGTGTTCTTTTTTTTAATACGGTGTTTTCTCAATGTTTTTTTTTTTGTGACAAGTACAGTAGGTATATACTTTTGTATTAAAGTACTTGTCACAAAAAAAAAACCTTTTCAAAATGTTTGCCTCTAAAAAAACACCCGATACTTACGTGTACTTGGAACTACAAATGAATACAAAAGAAAATTTATACATTTTATAGTGGTCGTACATCTGACGGTGACGGTAGATGCGTCGGGCGTAACTTCATTATTACGGTCGACGCACTACCGCATCATCGGTTGAGTGTGTAAGGTTGAATGTTTTATTATACAAGGTGTCGTTTTGCATTCTTGTCAAATTCAAGGAGGTTACTATGCTAATGATTCTCGACACGAATCAATAATAAAATAAGAAGGTCTCTTTTTTTTCTAATTTTCGGAAATCGGCATGTGTGGGACACGCATGTTATACGCGGCCCGTCTGCCCTTTTACACAAACACTACCGCATACGCAACGAGGTGATTCTGTTCTGTGAAAGTGGTGTATTCTAAAATACTGTCAAGCTTAAATAACATAAAAAAAACAAGTATGTATTAATTATTGACCAGGTATCGTCATTTTATTTGATTATTTATGTCTTTCATAGCAGCCTCCTGAAAGGTGAACGGCAGATTTCGTACAGCTTAAGAAGAAAGAAGAAAGAAGAAGAAAGAAAGAAAATACATTTTTTTGCGGTAAACATGACGCAAGGAACACAAATACAAAAAAGAAACAATTTGGGGGAGAATATGCGTCAAGTCCACGCAAAACGGACAACGCTAAGCATAATGCTGCGACCCTATGCGAGACAGAGCCCCAGCGCTGGTTTTCAGCGATAGCCGGCGTTGACGTTAAGACGTCGACCGGTGCAGCATACAGTGAGATTGTAATTTGAATAACATAAATACAAATATTTAAAATGGTAACATTTCGTACCGACGAGAACGACGTACGCGCGCAGCTGTCAGAAAACTATTTGTTTGACGTTTTGACATGCAGGTGTTACATAATTGCAACATAATTCTAATTATCTAACATTGATGGCGCATTATGTAAAACTCGATAAGTGTTCTGTGGATATGACTAAAAAACATAAGATGTAATTGGGTGATTGTGTAGGAATAGTTTTTGCAAACCGTGTAAAATGGTGTAGATGACAAACTGTGACTTATAGAAGCTCAACTAATAGATCAATGAACAAACTGGTAAGTGTGAAACAATTATATTAGATACAAGCATTGTGATTGTAGTGAAATTATATTACTATTAAATAAATTGATTGGTTAATTATATAAATTAGGATATTTTTTTATAAATTAAACTATACTTGACCAGCACAGTGTGCCAGTACATTAAATATGTTAACTGTAAATTATAGAATGCAGAAGCGAACCTCACCGAATACAGCCCCACCAAGAGAGCGAAATTCCAAGCAGCCCACGCCCTAGGAGATCCCAAGCCAAAGCCTGCAGGCCATGACCACAGAGGTACAGTAAAACCACTACTAGAGTACAATTAGGGAGCTTAAAGAGAGATTTGTTGTTGTATAAGTAACTTTTTGTGTTGGAATTTGAATGATTGTACTGTTTTCAGGCGTCGCATTGGTGGTGGGAGATCATTCCAACAGCGTGTGGCTGCGAACTTGAAACTCCCCCTGAACGCTGTAGTTCTGTGCATTGGCACCGACAGTGGGCTTACCATGGAGCGAAGACTATACTTTAGATGGTTTTGCTTCCAAGTTAGCTTTTCATAGAGATAGTGAGGTTTCTGAGCTTACTTTTTGTTGTTGTTTTGTTATAGAATTTGTACCACATATTAAGGCAACTAAGCCTACTATTACTAAGACTAAGACTATTTTCATGTAAGTGTACTATTTTTAGAAGTTTGGATTAATTAATAATATTTAAAAAAGATTTTAAAAACTACACGTAATTTAGTCGTAAACTAAACACAGTTATGTTGGTATTTAAGCTATGCTCGCCATGAGGGTATTACTCGACCTGCCCCCTTCTTAGATGAAGTAATTTACGAATTAATTAATTGTAAATAAAATAAATGTACTTAAAAAAAAACTATTAACTGTATTGTTTTATTTACCTACACTTAAAACCCCATCAGGACTTCATCAGTATCAAACTGTTGCAGTCAGCTGCTGGACATAGGTATCTCCTAATGCACTCCGCTGAGTAGGTACGATCCTCATCTAAATTTACCTACGTGATAGTAAGTAATAGTTTATGTGCCTATAAGTAAAAATCTACATTGATACTCGTACACTAGTAATTAACCTTACAAAATAAAACTGGTTATATCTTTTAAGTCCCAAGTTCTAAAAATCAAAGAATTTAAAAAGGGCTTGTCTATCGTATTAACTACCAATTAAAACAAAAAATATCCCAAAACAAGAAATGTTATTAGCTGTACGAAAGTCCCATACAAGCCTGCCGTTCACCTTTGACGAGGATGCAAAACGACACCTTGTATACTTGCTGGCGCTACGCGAAACATCTTCCGTAAGATGTGCCACTACCCTTATTTCTTGAATGCGGTTTAGATGTACTGATTCGCTCTTTAATGATTCAGTTATCTCAGATTCTCAGCCCACAAAATCTACCAATCAAACGTCTCTTCCAGAATCATTTTACAAGTCTAAATAATTAATTTCCTCGACTGTTCCCAATAATTTGTTGCTAAACTCTGACACGGAAACCTTATTACATTTGTTTTTCACGTGTTTCCTTTCCCACTGAATTTTAAGGCCTCCGACTCGAGTACGAGTCCCCCATTTCGAACCAATGGAGGCATTAAATTTAATTTGTTCGAATGTAGGCCAATTCCCTTGTTGTTTCTTGTTTACTTTCTTGTAAGGCTCAGTATTTTTTCAGTAAATAACTGTAGGTATATCTGTCACCTTAAGATTGTGAAAACCGTTAAGGCTCGTGCAGACTTGGGCGATAACGCGTGTGCGACAGGCATATTGCTGCCAGTGTCGCCCGCGATATCGCGCTAGTCTGCAGACTGTCGAAGAATTGTGAAAGGTTAGAACTGTGACAAACCGCGCGCGAGCCGAGCGAGTGAAGCGAGCGCTGCCGCGGCAGCAGCCGGCGAATGCTACTTCCACTTTGCTCAAAGCTTGGCACGCAATTTAGTATAAACGCAAGATGCGTTACGTCGCAAGCAAGTTTGATACCAATTCACAATATGTCGGTTTTCCATGGATAGATTATAAACTATCGAAAAATAATGCGTTAAATTGTAAATGGTTTGTTCAGTTGCAGTTCACAATTTTTTGAAAGTTTATAATCTAACGGAAATAATACCGGTGGATTATAAACAAAAGGCTCCTGCTATAATTATTACACATTAGTCGGGTTGGAGCTGAAAGCGTAAGGTATATTTTCTTCAAACCCCAAGCCGTCTCAAATGTTGGAACTTTCAGACGCTCACGGTTTCGTCTTAAGTCCCGTAAAATATCATAGGCTTACTCTGTATGTACATTATGAGGACTAAGTATCTTTATCTGCGCATATAGCGTCGCTTACATTTAAAATATATAACCTGGCTTACCAAATGATAGAAATACCTAGTTTTTTTTTCACAAATATATTTTTTATAGGTATTCAAAAGAAAATTAGGGTAACTCCAAAAATATACCTCTCCTGATTCCATACAAACATTTAAATTGACATCAGAATTTCAATATCATCCTCCGATATTGGGCCTCAATTTCAATATCAGGTCACATAGGGTTGTCGTTACACTTAATAAATTGAGCTCTTGATAAAGAGAGCACGGATGATGTTTCTCCCTCTCATTCACCCAAAATATGTAGATAATATTGACTGTACTTGTACCATGTTATAACTAAGTATAAGTTATCGAAGTTCCAAGTATTCAGTTTCTGTTCGTCTTGAAGAACGTTAAACTTAATTGATCATTTTGATAAGCACAGAAGCGTGTTAAAAGCAATGTTTTGAAACACAAGGTTTTGATCTTCCCCAAGGATTTGGCACTTTTTTTTACTTTTCTTAACTCAGAAAGGCCCTGACTATCTTCCTTTAAAGACCTGTACTATCTTTTTTCAGGCGATGAAACCTCGAAATCATATTTTTAGCCTGAATTCAATACATAGGTTCATATTATAAGTAGATATAAAAAACATAATAATATTGTTCCAAAACAAAAATACCTGATCTCCTAAATCCTCCATGATCCGCGAACATGAGTAAAAGCAAAAATATTTTGTTAATCAAATTAATTCAGAGCCCTCCTACCTAATACCGGGTTTAGCGAACAACGCGTCAAAATCTTCTTTATCACTAAAGTTACAATGTTTGTGCAAGAACTTTGAGAAACGCTTGCCATTTAACGGGTAAAAGTTTTGAATAATTGTTTATTGTAGTAGAGGGGACCGTTTTGTCTCTGGTTTTGAGGGCTAGATCGCTGTCTTAGCTCAAAATATTTTTTAAAAATATAAGTAATATGTTAATTTCTGTAAGTAGATCTTCTAAGACGCTTTTACAATAAAATGTTTGGTACTAGCCATGGTGTAAAAGGTTACTGTCGTTGACCTCTTTTACTAGTCACAAGGGGTCTTTGGGAGCCTATAAACCACATACGTAAGTGGATTTGCACAGTTTTCTTTTATTTCAATGCTGACAATGTTATGTCTACAAGTGGCGATTCACATAACACCACAAAATTCTGAATGTTGGAAATTGGAATGCTGTTACTGAGCTCACTCTTATTAGGGTGTAACAGTCAACAAGGAAGTCTTATAGTTTTGCCAAGTCCGTCTGATTGTCTGTCTGTCTGTCCGCGGCTTAGCTCAGAGACTCTTAGTACTAGAAAGTTGTAATTTGGCATGGGTATGGTGACATATTAATAATTAGGGCCGCTACTTACGAGTTGTAGGTCGTAGGTTCGAACCCAGACAGGCGCTTTACTTTGTGTAAATTATTTCATTACCACTGCTCTCAAAACCGTGAAGGAAAACATCGTGAGGAAACCGGCATGTCCTAGAACCAAAATATCGAAGACATGTGACATCCACCAACGCGCACTGGGCCCACATGGTGGATTACGGCCCACTCCCTCTCTCAGAGAGGAAGCCTATGTTCCAGCAGTGGGAACATTATAGGCTGATTATGTCAACATATTAATCACGCAGTAAAAGTAGTAAAATAAAATCTTGAAATGTATGGAGTATGGCAGGACTACCTACGTGCAGAAGTAGAGAGCTTAAATCATAAACGGAAAAGTATCCTTTTCATTAAGTCACAGAGAATTTCCTGACAAAAAAACCCTTCAAATCGATTCGACGGCACATTTTCTCGCAATGAAGCGTGACAATACAAATCAATACGTAAAGCTATGTACGGCAATCGTGGCGCAATATATCACAGCAACACACCTGTGATAATGCGACAGGCGCTACGCACGTGTCTCAGCGCTTCTCGAACTTTTGGGGACTTCGGGTGCGCGCACCGTGAAATGTGTTTGTCCCCCCAATCTGTTGATACGTGTAAGATTTGTTTTTGTCTGTGTCTACAAAAAGTTCGAGTAAATTCCCTTTTCTTGCCTGTGTTAGCACTTATAAGAACTAAAAAGGGGAGGACTAAAATGGGACACAGTTTGCATATAAATAAAAACCGGACAAGTGCGAGTTGAACTCACGTGGTGAGGGTTCCGTACAATGAATATGTTATCTACCATGTCTTTTACCACAAGATAATTCATCCCAAGAACAAACTTAACATTCTAGTTAAAAACCATGTTATCCCATAGGTATATTTTAACTGCAAATGTAAGTTTGTACGCACAACATTGAGAGATTTACCATGTCATTTTAACACCATAGACTTCTTATAGGTTTTTCTGTAATCTATAAGTACAGAAATAATCTCTGTTTTTTTAGTAGTTTAGGAGATAAGGGAGAATGGTCAATTTTCATATATTTTCTTAAATAACTTTAAAAGTATTTATTTTAAAATGGTTAAGTAAAATATACCTTCATTGCAAGTCCTTTTATTTCCTGCCGGGGTCGCGGGAAAGTTCGAAAGGGTTACCGAGGCCCCTGGCAACACAGGCAAAGTAAGGAACACGGGTGGGTTTTAGGCAGTAAGAGGTCTGACACACCCCCCTCCCGCTCCGCCCAGAGCGGGAGAAGTTATTTGATAATTTCCGACCCAAAAAAAAGAGCCCTTTCATTTGATACGTCACACGGTGCAGTTTGTAAAACTGTTTTTACTTGCCCCCCAAAAGTGACCCTCGTATTCAAAATTCATTTATTTACGTTACAATTCCGTGCTTGGGTCACAGAAATTCATATGTTTACCAAATTTCAACTTAATCGGTCCAGTAGATTCGGAGCAAATTGGCTGTAACAGATAGACAGACAAACATACACACGAGTGATCCTACAAGGGTTCCATTTTTTCCTTTGAGGTACGAAACGCTAAAAACACAATTATAGAACTTTTTAAACTAGTGGTTCTAAATACATATCTTAATAAATTCCAAAATAGCATGTTGGCTTTTATGACAATTTCAAGATTATATCAAATGTGGTTAATCATTTTCAAATTTTCAATTATTGGGTATCGTATTACCCAATAATTGAATTATAGAGGTCAGATGGGCAGTCGCTCCATGTAAAATACTGGTATTCAGCAGCATCCGGTTGGACTGGTAGCCAACCCCAACATAGTTGGGTAAAGGCTTTTTTTTTTTTTGGGTGGGAATTCATCAAATAACTTCTCCCGCTCTGGGCGGAGCGGGAGGGTGTGTCTGACTCTTACTGACTAAAACCCACCCGTATTCCTTCCTGTTGCCTGTGTTGCCAGGGGCCTCGGTGACCCATAAGAACCTTCCCGCGTGGGTAAAGGCTAGGCAGATGATCATGACTTTCAAATGTTCATACGATACATTATGTTTCATATTTTATTAAATTCTTATAATACTGCATTCTGTGCACGGAAAAAAAGGATCTATTCAGCGAAGAATATCCATATTCTCAGAAAAATTGTTTCAATCCAAGTAAATATTTTCTAAACGTAAGTAAATGTACTCAGTCCAAGAAAACCTGTTTACTCAAATTAAGAATAATAAATACTTGGTTTTTATTCTTGAGTTAAGCAAATATTTTTGATTCAAGATTATATTAATCTTAATTGAAGAAAATATTCTAAGAGAGAAATAATATTCTTAAAATTAAACTTAATAATTCTTCATTTAAGTATAATGTCTTCGAAAAACACAGTAAAACTAAGACAAAATTTTACTTCATTCAAGAATATATTGTTTTCCCCATATATGAATCAATATTTGTTTTGACCAAAAGGATATTGTCTTAATTTAAGACATCCCTTTTTTCCGTGTGAGTGTAAATAAAATTCAAGGCATACCTACAGTCTGTTGTTAAAACTCAGAACAAAATTATTAAATTAAAATCCCCAAAGTTTTCTCTCATAATTTGATTGAACGATCAAAGTTTTGCTTCCTTTAAATTAAATTACTCTCCACTGCATTAAAGCTTGTACCATAATTTTACTTCACTTTATCGAGTCCACTTCAAAAGTTGCATTTCTTTTTCCTTAAGCATTAACATAAAAGTTTTTAAAACTGCAATAAAAAACAGACATCTCCAGGTCGTAAGGAAATTTGAATAAAGAAGCATTTCAAACTGCAAATTGTTTCTTCTCTTTTTTCAATTTTATTAAAATTACGATATTTTTTTAACAAAAAGTTTGACAAACAGTGGCGTTCCAAATCTATTGTCTCTCGTCTGTTACTGAAGTTCGAAAAACGAATAAGTACTTTAAAAAGAATTACATTTCGTATAATATTTTGCAGATGGCGCCACTAAATTGAAATATGGGGCTGAAATAATACAATTTTACGTACAATAAAAGAAACTATGTATTCAATTTAAGTTTTCTTTAATATTTACATCAAGTTATTACTTTTATACTGATTGAAAGAAGACTGAATAAAACGATATTCTTCAAAACATACATTATTAACTATACAGGGTCACATTAAATTAGTTAGCGAATCTCAGCAGACGTGAAGGGTATCTATACACTAAAATAAAAAAAAAAGATTTAAATATTTTTTTGGGGTCATCTTCCGCTGTTTGTACACTTTTTTTTTGGGTGGAAACTCATCAAATAATTTCTCCCGCTCTGGGCGGAGCGGGAGGGTGTGTCAGACTTTTACTGACTAAAACCCACCCGTATTCCTTCCGTTGCCTGTGTTGTCAGGGGCCTCGGTAACCCTTTGGTACCTTCCCGCGACCCCGGCAGGGTGTTTGTACACTTGAAGTACGAATTGAGAAAATCTGACGTGATAGAACAAAATATTGTTCTATCACTTCTGTGAAGTATACATTAAAAAAACCTGACATTCCAACTTCAACTGCGCTTGGAAACCCCAAAAAAACACATTAAATTAATTTATCTTTTGTTTGATCATGTTTGAGGGGCTTGTGGCTAACTAATAACGATTAATAAGACTGATGGTTCTAATTAATTATCTCTAACGAAGAAGTTGAATTAATGGCGTTTAGATATTTTCGAAATTAAATATGCCTGCAACAGTGATTATAGTGATTATTTGATAAAACAAAAGGTATTTAAGGACCGTAGCAGGTGGCTTTCTGTAATTTCTGGCCACCCACTGCCATTTTCCATTGGAAAGAAGGCGTGAGTTTATGTATGTATTAAAAGGATGAGGTCCTTTAACTATGTTTGAGGGGCTTGTGGCTAAGTAATAACAGCCGCACGGGTCGATCGATCAGGTTAAGCTACACTTGCCGCGGTTGGTCCGTGGATGGGTGACCATCTTTATACACCAAGACCCCTCCGTGCCTCGGAAAGCACGTTAAGCCGTTGGTCCCGGCTGCCATTTATAGATCTTTGACAGTCGTTACGGGTCGTCAGAAGCTCGAAAGTCTGACAACCACTCTTACCAAGCGGTATCGTGTTACCCAGTAACTGGGTTGTGGAGGTCAGATAGGCAGTCGCTCTATGTAAAATACTGGTATTCAGCTGTTTCCGGTAAGACTGGAAGCCGACCCCAACATAGTTGGGAAAAGGCTAGGCAGATGATGTTTGATCATGAATAGAATAGAATAGAATATTGATTTATTAGCTCATGTTTAGATATACGATACCCATCACATCTGCGGAGTTGCGCTAGGTGATTTAACTTGACCCTGTAGAATATTACTAGAATCCGCCCGCGACTTCGTATCGCGTGAAATTTCTTGTTTTAAAAATATATCCTTTGGCACTCGGCAATGCTGTAGCTTCCCATTTGTGAAAGAATTTACGGAATCGAATCAGCAGTTCCGAAGATTACCTCCTACAAAAAAACTCACAAATTTTACCTCTTTATAAAATATTATAATGAGAAAAAAATTTGTGTTTAAAAAAAAATAACTAGTCTATAATAATAAGCAGTGATCGGAATAGATATAAAAAAGTGGAGACTTCCTTACGACAATTTTTTTTTTCGGATTATTTGTGCCGAGTTTCGGGACATTACTTAAAAGAACTATCGAATTCATTTCCTGTATCTGATTAAAAAAAAAACAGTATGCACGAATTTTATTGTTTAAAAAAATATAAAGGTAATCTCCTTATCTTCGTTTGAACGATGGAAGTAAGCGCGGAAACTAACGTAATTTACATACCAGCTTTAATAATTATAACAAGCAAGGTAAAAGTAAAAAAAAAAACTACTTGATAGCTTAAATAGGTCCGAAAAACTATTTTGCCGTAAGGCGTCTACACTTTTTCTTTGTTATTTTTCGAACTTTAGGTATTATAGCTCTATCTATTCTGATCTAATAAGTATAGATTTTCCAATCTTCAGACGTAGGCCCACAAAGAAAATAAAAAATGAAAAACATATGAGAAAACCCAGATTTAATATTCTGAAATCTCCGAAATGGACTGTTATTTTTTTAATGATCTATTCTTGTGAATTCTATGTATGAAAAGAAGCCTTTGGTAAATAGGGCAGACACATATTATTATAAATATCCCTTCATGAAAATAACTACATATATTGAAAGATGGCGATGTAAATCTCTACCTATATTATTAGTTTTCATTGATCGAATATTAGAGTCTGCTATGATAACGCTACTAAAGAAATAATATTAATTAATATACGAGGACCACGTAGAAAAAAGTAATTGGGTATCATAATACGCCTATATTCCCATAAGGAATACAGTTAGTGGCACATAAGTTATATTAAAACATCATTAATTATTAATTTATTTGTCCTTGTAATGATTTCATTTACCAACCCACGCTTGGCCCGCGTGGTGGATTATGACCCGCTCACCCTCACCGAGAAGAGGCCTGTGTCCCAGCAGTTGAAATATTATAGGCTGATTAAGCTTGTAATCATTTTATTCTGATATTGTTATTTATTATGAGAGCAGTGGTGGCCCAGTGGTAAAGGCCTCGACTTACGAGTTGTAGGTCGTAGGTTCAAACCCAGACAGGCGCTTTTCTTTGTGTAAATTATTTCATCACCACTGCCCTCAAAATGGTGAAGGAAAACATCTTGAGGAAACCGGCATGTCCTAGAACAAAAAAATCGAAGACATGTGACATCTACCAACCCGCACTGGGCCCGCGGCCCACTCTCTCTCACAGAGAGGAGGCCTGTGTCCCAGCAGTGGGAATATTATAGGTTAATTATGATGATGATTAGGATAATTGTTATATTCCAAGCTACTACAGATTGTACTACATAATGTAGCACATTGAATAGATACTCAGCCAGAGACCAAGCTGGATTCGATACCGAAAAAAAGGAAGGGCAATGTGTGTGTAACATTGACTTAAAACAGAACTATCTTTTGCAAGTGGATGTCGGAAAATGTACTACCGGGATAAAAATAGCCTAAGTCCTAACCCAGGTGGTGGACTATCTGACTGCTAAATTATATCGAAATCCTAAGTCCCAGGCGTGAATAGGCTAAGTACAGACAAACAGACGGACATACCGTCAGGCAGAGTTAGTTTTGCAATTATAAGATTAGTATGGATTTTGTAAAAGTATTTGAAAAGAAATACTTTCGTAAAGGCTTGTGCAGACTAGGGCGATATTTCCTCAGTCTGCGGGATTAACTCGATATATCTTTTAACATAGTTCATTTTATTAACATAATGATAACTTAATGAATAACATTATTGTACCTACTTTAATTTTAAACATACCGTTCCGATACTCGGTCCAAGGAACATTTATAAATGTATGCAACCAGTGTTTCTCATTGTAAGTGAATAATTGTATTTTGCTATTGAGAAATATATGTCTTAAGACGCTGACAACACCTTAACCGCGGTCACTGTCAGATTGCATAGAAAAGAAAGAGAAGTGCGATGACACAACGCTTGTAATTTATTGCAAAATATGAAGCAATTATCTAAATTATTAACCTACTCAAAATTGAGTTGAGTAATCGAAAATAAAAAACAACCAAGTTCTGCATTCAAATAAGACGTAATAAATAAATAATAATACGACGATTAAATACGTAACGTATGTCGATATTTAATACAGATATTTTGGATTAGAACTCAAGGTAAGAGGTTAGTTTAACGTTAGTTTGTATCGAGATTTTTTTTTTCAAAACGTGTTTTGGTAACAACCAAGTTCTGGAAAATATGTTCAAAATTAACATATATTTTTTCTGCTACCACAGACCTTACAGATATGGCAATTTTTTTTCTTAAGAGAAGCCTATTTTGGTCAATTCGGTCTTGTTAGCGCCTTAAATAATATTTTGTGAGCCAGTCATTAGTAACAGTGGGGCTAACTACCCAGTGCGCCGGAAAAACATTCATGTATTGAACCAAGAAGCACGATTTAAATGCACTTAAAAAAAGACGCGATTTTGTGTATTTACCCGCGGCTTCGCCGACGTGGATGTCGGAAAAGATCCCATGGGAACGTACTACCGGGATTAAAAGTACTATGTGTTAATCCAGGTAAACAAAGTAATAATTCTGTAACACATTTTCATATAACTCTATTGGTTTACGCGGCGCACGCCACTAAAGCTCCCAGTCGGCGTGATTTTTACGACATCCTCAACAATCATCGTCATATTTCAGCCAGAATCAGAATCATTTTCAGTCAGATTCTGATTCTGATTTCAGCCAATTTACATAAAACCTTAATGAATTATACACCTAAACCTTCCTCATGAATCCGTCCATTGGTGAAAACCGTATGAAAATCCGTTTGGTACTTTTCGAGATTATCGCGTTCAGTCAGACAGACGCGGCGGGGGGCCTTTGTTTTATAATATTTAGTGATGTTTGTTCTCTGTATGATTTTTATTCTCTTGTCCTCGTAGCTTCGACAATTATTAATTAAATAATAGTGCTCTGGCATTGATCATCGCAATATTTAGTGATGTTGGTTCTCTGTATGATTTTTATTCTCTTGTCCTCATACCTTCGACAATTATTTATTAAGTAATCATGCTCTGGCATTGACCATCGCAATATTTAGTGATGTTTGTTATCTGTATGATTTTTATTCTCTTGTCCTCATAGCTTCGACAATTATTTATTAAGTAATCATGCTCTGGCATTGACCATCGCAATATTTAGTGATGTTTGTTCTCTGTATGATTTTTATTCTCTTGTCCTCATAGCTTTGACAATTATTAATTAAATAATAATGCTCTGGCATTGATCATCGCAATATTTAGTGATGTTTGTTCTCTGTATGATTTTTATTCTCTTGTCCTCATAGCTTTAACAATTATTAATTAAATAATAGTGCTCTGGCATTGACCATCGCAATATGACGATAGTTATAATCAATTGGTGCACAACATTCATTCATACAAGTAGGTATGCATTCTACGTATTACAACGCAACATATTTACAACACGTTATTGCATAAGTATACTCGGAAAATGCAATTTTCCTTTCCATATTTTCTTATATTTCACAGCAAATGCCTGAAAATCTTTCGTTATGCCATATTTAAAAAAAGATTACCATTATTGTGTTCATTCACGACCCATTTGCGTACTGTTGGTATTTTTAAATGACGTAACACCACGCACTTATTCTGCAATTGTGCGGTTATGTTTTAAGACACTTCGATATTTAGCCCAAAAATGTATGGACACTGAATGATATCCTTTATATTTTTATGTTCACTTGTATTGACAGAAATAACTTTCATGTGGTGCAAGCTGTGAATACGAGTATAAGCTGTTTATTAGACGCTGACAACACCTTAACCACGGTCACTGTCAGACTGCATAGAAAAAAAAGAGAAGCGCGATGACACAATGCTTGTAATTTATTGCAAAATATGAAGCAATTATCAAAATTGCACGCAGATTACTCAAAATTGAGTTGAGTAATTGAAAATAAAAACAACCAAGTTCTGCATTCAAAATGACGTTCCTGTTATTAATTAAATACTTATATGTTCAAAATTAACATATATTTTTTCCGCTACCACAAACTATACAGAGTTGGCAATTTTTTTTCTTAAGACAAACCTATTTTGGACATTTGCCTCTTGTCAGTGCCTTAATTAATTAATTAATAACATTTAAACAAATAAATTATCGTGTAAAAGGGACGATATTAATGTTTGTCATAATAATAATGATGATGATATAATACGATTTGTTCTTATATTTTTAACGTTGACATCAAAAAAAAAATCTGTATCAATATAACCTAAACCAATCTACCAACATTAAGGCCCTCGCAGACAGGCGCGATGCGATGGTTCGACGCAATTCTCGTAGAGCAATTACCATGAAGTTTTCATAGAAATTGTTCTACTAGAGTGTCGTCGCGCTTTCGCGTTGCGCCTGTCTGCGGGAGTTTTTATAACCAACTTATACTGTAAAGGTATCTACAATCAACTATTCTGAAGAAGTTGTTATAATCACGCTTCAGTTCATGAATGAAGCAATTCATTCGTGTAGTAATGTTTAATATTATTCATAATCTGGTCCTTTTCTGGTCCTTGGGGAATTTAATTTCATGAATGTAAATACTGTGTGATTCTTAAACAAAAGGTTATATTTTTTTTTTACAAAATTCAATAGTGAATACTATCAAAAAAATACATGAATTATTATTAATTCACTCCGACTGTACTCCGAGACGTTTATATCCGACAGATAGCGAGCGTAAAATGGGTCGTTTATGCCCGAGTTTATACACTCTGCTTTTCATTTCGATTGCGAGAAAATACAACAGGCTTAAAGTATATAATAGTATTCCATGGCTTTAGTTTAATAACTTTTCACTGCTAATAAATGTAGCAGAATTGAAGAAAAGAATAGGTAATTCCTGCCATGGAACTTGTTTTTAAATTTTCAACATGTGTCATTTGACTTGGGTACTTCATACTGCCAAGTTATGAAAACGTTTTTTTGCGTTTTAATTTAATAAATGACAACTTTAATTTATCTGGTTTTATTAAATTAACGATAGAAAACACGGAAGTGATATAAATGAAAGCAAATGAAATAAATTAACGACTTATCTGTGACGTTTTATTGCGCGTGGCTGTTGGGCTTGATTATTATTATATGAAAAAAACTTTATGCACAAGAGCATAAATCTTGACTTTATTCTCTTCGCCTATGCACAACATAAAGACGAACTTTTAGAGCATGAGAAGAGAAACACATTTTTTTTTTTACTGTGTTTTATTTTTTTTCTAGGTTTTGAAAAACCTCCGCCAAGACGAGCCAAGCGAAGCGCAAGGGCACTACCCACCTTTTCTCGAAGAGATTCGTCGTTTATTTACCAGAAAAACAAAATTCTCTGAATATGATTTAAATAATGGATTTATTAAACATATAAAGTTTCAATTGCATAGCTCTTAATACTTTAAATTTTATTAATATACTCACTGATGATCATCAAAATTCTTAGGGTACTTCCTAAAGTCCTAGAAAGCTGAAATTTAGTAAGTAAGCTAGTAGCTAGTGGCTTGGCGGTTTCGTTACTACAAGAACTATTGTATAACAGAAAGGTAATGAACAGGGAATCAATTTTTCACCTTTCGCCCATGTGAATATAGCGAAATGGCCAAGAATGGCCAAGCCACATATTTTGACTAAAGTGTAGAGTTTGTGAAGTTAGGGCGTGTATAGTTAGAAGCTTGGCTCTACATAAGATTTGATAACTTTTTGACAGTGCGAGCCATGTGGTCTCGTCTTGCCAACATTTTACATGAAAAAATTTTTTGGTGTTATACCTTATTCTCTAAACATCATTTCGAAATTGGAACAGCATCTCCTGAATCCGCGATGAATTACTTTTAAAAACAAATGATGTTCACTTTGCAGTGTTGTAGTTTGTGCTTTGTGCAGTTTGGAATTAGTTCATAAACACGCTTATCATCTAACGACCCAATCATCCAACATACAAACATATAAACACCAATGTTTTATTACCAATTACGTTGGCCGAGACCTCGTCGACGGCAATTACCAATGGATTGTATTAAATGGGATTCAGCCTGCAAATAAACGGTGGGATGAATACACTGCGCTCTCTCTATATATCTACCTAGGAAGTGTAGTTCAGGAATATTTCAATGAGGTTAATGAAGGTCGCGAAACTAAGGTTTTTTCTTTTTAATCTTTATAAAGAGAGACAACAGTGACAGAGAAAAAGCAGAACTTGTTCTCTTTGCTATTTAATTGGGAAAGAATAGTATGTTTAAGAAACGTGTTCTGTCGGGGGACCCCGAAGGTCCTTATCACGTTTGAAACAAAAATAAAATATTCGCAGACGTCATCTTTTTTTTTTTTTTTTTGAGGGTGGGAAATCATCAAATAACTTCTCCCGCTCTGGGCGGAGCGGGAGGGTGTGTCAGACTCTTACTGAATAAAACCCACCCGTATTCCTTCCTGTTGCCTGTGTTGCGGGGGCCTCGGTGACCCATAAGTACCTTCCCGCGACCCCGGCAGGCATCGGCCCTAGTGGACCCCTACTTTGTGCTGACGCCATCTCTTTGAGGCGCGCGTGGAATACGACGCGCCGTCGACCCGGGCCTGGTCCTTACCGGACGGTGAGCTACCCATTGCTCACCGTCCGCAAGCCCGCGCCTACGGTGGCCGGAAATCCGCCCGGGATTCCCGACGCCCTGGGCGTCTCCTGCGGCGGCTAGGGGCGAGAGGGGCAGACGTCATCTTGGATTTACATTTGAACCTCACTTTCGACTTTAGCACCCTCGAAAACTATGAAAACGATACCCATGATGAAAAACTTTAAAATTTTCGCAGCCACCATCTTTAATTTACATTTTAACGTCACCATCGGCTTTATCACCCTCGAAAACCATGAAAACGACACCCATGACGAAAAATGTGAAAATTTTCGCATTAACAAAGATCTGCTACGGACGGCATCAGCGATGAAAATAACTTAAATTTCAGTACAGTCTGATCAATGTCTGGTCAATGATTTAATCTGGGACTTTTCATAAATCTACAAAAAATCGAACTAACTCGAAAACTACTGAATTTTGCTAGATCATTATTGGTGGCTTAATTTGTTGCATTTTAACCCTACTATGATATCGTGCAAGGAATTCGTCGAGTTACCAGTAACCCTGTATATATAAAACATTTGTTCAGTGCACACAAAAGACATAGCACAACACGAAATAACACAATTAATAGATAACTAATTACAGGATTATCTATAAAAACAAGGTGCCAATATACAAAAAAAGAAAACATACTTAGGGTCGGGTAAACGCCATTGACCTTGGCCATACAAATCCGAATCGCGCTCATGCCGCTCCGCCGTTCGGTTTCATTGGGAAAATTTATTTTAGTATCGAAAAAATTAATATTTAAAAAAAAATCACTGCGAGAATTATATGTAGATAATAAAATAGTCTATTCATACAAAAAAGTTTGAAAGTAATATCGTTTTTTTATGCTTTGGGTTGACATTACTTCCTGAATTTATTTCATAAAGTATTTTTTTTTAAGTATTTTTTTATAGGTACTTAAATATTCACATATGTGTCGCATACACATCAGTTCCATCTGTGTGTTCTAGTTTAACATGCTTTTTTGCATCACTTACTTGCATTATATGAAGGCATAATAATAGATTCAAAAGTCACTAAAATCATATATCTGCGCCTTAAAAGAATAGTGACATTATGACATACTTAAAATCTATTATCGAATATACAAGGTGCTGTGTGCGTCTCAAGGTTGCACCTGTGCTCCAGGCCATGATACGGAGCGAGAGGGCATGGGAAGCCGTCACTTCCTTCTGCGAAGCAGTAATGCTCGCGAATGGGTGAGGGAGAGGCTAGTTCGCGTCAACACGCCCCTAGCCGCCGCAGGAGACGCCCTGGGTGTCGGGAATCGCAGGCGGATTTCCTGCCACCGTCAGCGCGGGCTTGCGGACGGTGAGCAATAGGTAACTCGCCGTCCAATGATGACCAGGCCCGGGTAGACGGCGCGTTGCATTCCACGCGCGCCTCATATAGATGTCAGCACAATCTGTATAGTCTGTGGTAGCGGAAAAAAATATATATTAATTTTGAACATATTTCTCAGAGCTTTGGATGTTACCAAAACAACTTTTGAAAAAAAAAAATCTCGGTATAAATAAATGGTAAACTAACCTTTTACCTTGAGTTCCAATCCAAAGTATTTGTATTAATTTATGTCAACGTACGTTGCCTAATTAATTAATAGCAATTACTTTACTTTATTGATTGATGCATATATTGCAATAAATTACAAGCGTTGTGTCATCGTTTCTATGCACTCTGATAGTGACCGCGATTTAGCTGTTGTCAGCGTCTTAAGACGCTGACAACACGTAAACCGCGGTCACTGTTATACTGCATAGAAAAGAAGGAGAAGCGCGATGACACAACGCTTGCCGAAAAAATGCAAATAAAATCGTATAAAATTAAATATTAACAATTTAATAATAAATAATCCATCACTGGATCCAGTTTGGCAATCGAAATTGTATGATATAGTTTTAATTATAATTATAATTGTTAATGAAAAGATAAAATGCTTTTAAAGATAATGATGAGGTGTTTTTGAAGATTTTTTTTGACGTATTAAAGTATCTTTAATTGTGTTTTCAGTTCCATCGCTGTACGCAAAAAGGACTTGAAAATATCCTATATTTTTTATTTCCAAAGTTATTTGTGGTTTAAGAGATACTCTGCTTTCAAAACCACCTTTTTTACCGTTATCAAGAAATCTCCGCCTTAAGGTAGATCCGTAGTGATAGACAGCGAAATTCAAATGTTCTTACGTTTTGTGGAATTTGCAGGTCAATATCGGGTTGTATCTTGACAGAATTATAAGCATTAGAATCATTAATACATCTCTCTTAGTTAGATTAGTTCCATAAAAACTTTTACCCAAGGGATTTGTTCTTACGGAACAAATGTAACTTAAAGAGATGTTTTAATGATTATAATTCTGTAAATCCATATTTGTAATGGTCGTCAATCATATTCTGATCAAGATAAAACCTGACACTTAACTGCAAATTGCAAATAACGTAAGAAAATTTTAACTTCTCGAGCTTCCACTGCCGATCCACCTTAACTTAACTGACAAACACAAACCTGTTCAAACCATTCAAACCCTCGTCACAATGAAATGTCCTACCATTCCTCACACTCGTATTACGTAACCCGAACTTTTTATCGAGTGGATGTCTTCAAATGGGATATACTCGTATGGCAGTTAATCTAGCTAGTTCATATTTGATCGGCTTAGGTTTGTGACGTACCCGAAGATAATGTCACAATTTTATAAGATATTTGTAGACAAATTGATGTAGATATCAAGCCCTTCCGGCCGACTTATCGTAAGCGACATTTTTACAAAAATGCGATTTATATCATAAGCGATATTTAAAACAATATGGTTTATGACAAAAATTTCGTGAAAATGTCGCTTACGATAAGTCGGCGGTAAGGGCTCGATATAGCCAGGGAAATTCGATGTGAAGTAAATTGACATCCTACGTCAATTTGCCATGTTAACCATTTCATACAAATGTCAAATACTAATTGTTCGATTTTACGGACAATGGCGCCGACTCCCTTGTTCACAAACTAAACTAAATTTTAAAAACTAAAACTAATCAGCGCCTGTCACTACTCCATACAAGTTTAGACGTGATTAAAAACTTGCCTACTAAAATTACGTCAATTTACGTCAAGCGCTGATTAATTTGACAGAACTAAACTAAAATTGATCATCTGTCCTTTTCTTAATGAAATAGAAAGAAAAGGATGCACTGAACTTAAATTTTGTTTAGTTTGTGAACAAGGGAATCGGCACCATTGTCAATTTAAGTGGTCGTCACTTTGTTTAACAATTCATTTCCCTGACTCTGTGTTTATTTGTTTATTAAAACTCTATACATAAGTGAAAAAATACTGTACCGAGGCGGACTTAAAGTCGTACTAAAATCGCGTCGCACTGTCGTGTCGCGCCTGTCTGCAGGGGGAATCATATATTTACCTGGTTTTCTGTAAAGTTATCAATACAGACTCAAGTTACTTTGCGCTAAATATTAATCCCGCGAAAAATACCTATATTTTAAATCTGCCTTATTAACAAATCCTTGTTGTTGTTGTTGTCACAATCGGTGAAAATTTTAACTGTCTACCTACTACGGTTCATTAGATACAGCTCGCTGACAGACGAACGGACGGACAGCGGAGGCTTAGTAATAGGGTTCCGTTTGGCATCCTTCGGGTACGGAACCCTAAAAACTAGACGACCAAAGTTATACATGAAAAGGTAAACAACGGAAAAAACATATTAGTAGATAAGGTCGAATTTCACACAAATTTAAATAGTACCAAACATTCAATAGTCAACTGAACCGAACAATCCATCATTAAGTCCCTTTCCAACCAACACGCTGACCTAAAAAACGGATACCTATTCGAACAAAGTAGATGATTGAGTCGCAAATACTATGGTGGACAGTAAGGCATCTGTCCCACCTCCGACGAGGAAGCTATTTTCTCGCTCAAGAAACGTACAAAAGGATCCCGTGTGAGTGAAAGAGATACATATACTTATAGTTGTTCGCTGACTGTTCACACCACCCGCGCTGTCATTTGTCCCAGCGACAAGAGCAATCAAAGAGAGTACTCAGTAAGCGATGCTCGCTTGGCGGGTAGATCACTCGCTGAGAGAGTCACGCTTGGTACATACGCGTACCAGCGAGTAATCTCTCGTCGCCTTCAAGCACTTGCTGCTCGTTGCTGAACATTGTCAAAATGGAAGACCTCTTGTCAAATTGGTACCAACAGGTGGCGTGAATTTCCTTGAAAACCCTCTGTGACCACCTGAAAGTATGACGTGAGTACCATGCAGGCTAGATTACTTTATAACTGTCTGATGACCTTATAACTGTCTGGCAGCAAGAAAGTATTCAGTCAGCGATGCTCGCTTGGCGGGTAGAACACTCGCTGAGAGAGTCACGCTTGGTAAATACGCATACCAGCGTGTATTCTCTTATCGCCGTGAAGCACTTGCTGCTCGTGGCTCGGCAAGTGATTTTTAGTTGCTAGTTCTAATCGTTTCTCTTTAATCTCCGGCCGTGGGACAGGTGCCTTAGACCAGATAAATTAACGACAAGACAGAGACAATCGCGCGAAGTCGAAGGCGAGTACTTATGGGTCACCGAGGCCCCCGCAACACAGGCAACAGGAAGGAATACGGGTGGGTTTTAGACAGTAAGAGTCTGACACACCCTCCCGCTCCGCCCAGAGCGGGAGAAGTTATTTGATGATTTCCCACCCTCAAAAAAAAAAAACAAAAAGACAGAGACAATCGAGTTTGTCCGCAGTAGCTTATCACATTTCCTGGGAACATCTTTACCATGCCAAAGTGTCTTTAGATGCTCAGGACATGTCGTTTTGCGATAAAATTGTATTCAACGTAAAACTGCGGGGTAATTGCGTCAATCTGCCTGGCCTTTTCCCTACTATGTTTGGGTCGGCCTCCAGTCTGACCGGATTCAGCTGAATACCAGTATTTTACATGGAGCGTCTGCCTATCTGACTCCACAACCCAGTAACTGGGTAGTACGATACCCCTTAGTAAGACTCGTTGACAGACTTTCGGGTTTCGGACGACCCCATAACGACTGTCAAAAATCCACGAATGACAGCTGTAGGCTTAGCATGACGCTTTTTATTTCTACGAAGAATAGACACATCTCTTTCTATACAAAGTGACATTAAGTTTCTCCATTTTTGACATAGCGCCGTAGAAACCCTTCGACAATCTGTCATTTTGTTTTTCGTGTCTAACGATCTTTGTCTAGGTCCTTTTTTTATGTACAAGGATTTCTACGGTGCGATGTCAAAAATAGAGAAACTTAATGTCACTTTGTATAGAAAGAGATGTGTCTATTCTTCGTAGAAATAAAAAGCGTCATGCTAAGCCTACAGCTGTCATTCGTGGATTTTTGACAGTCGTTATGGGGTCGTCAGAAACCCGAAAGTCTGTCAACGAGTCTTACTAAAGGGTATCGTACTACCCAGCTACTGGGTTGTGGAGGTCAGATAGGCAGACTACTAAGCCTGCTGGGACCGTCGGCTTTCTTTCGTGCTTTCCGACGCACGGAGGAGTCTCGGTATGTAAAGATGATCATCCATCCACGGACCAACCCGGGCAAGCGTAGCTTAATCTGATGGATCGACCCATGCGGCTGTTATTCACGAGCTCCTCCGGGGTAACACCCATAAAATTGCAATTGATCCCAACGCCTTTCATTTTGGCAGTTTAGCCACGATCAGATTGATGTTTACGTTGTTGACCAGACGAATTTTTCCACTTGTAAAGTTAATTCTTAGTCCTTTATTAGGAATTTTCTTCAAAACCCTCGGATTGTGACTGAAATTATGTTACGCAATTAGTTTTCTGGTTTTTACGGACGAGTTGCCAGACTAGTTATTATTTAAACAAATAAAATAAGGGTTGTTTATAAAAGTTGGAATATTCCGTCGTTTATTTAAAAAAAAATCGGACTCACCCACCGAGGGTTCCGTACAAATTTGTAGATATTAAATAAAGACTACATATATTCTTTTTGATTTAATTACAAATGTGTAGTTTTCAGATTTTTCTCTATACTTGTAGTATAAGACGATATAACTTGGCAAATTTCATAGTTCTAGGACAACGAAAAGTACCCTTTATATTTTGATTCCCTTGTGTCGTGAGTGTCGACATATACGTTTTTTGAGGCATAAACTGCCGTATTTGTTTACGTTAACTTAAAAGTTTGATTTTGTCACAGCTTCAAGAAACTATAGACCTGAGTTTTTTAATTTCAACTCGATACCTTCACGCGTTCTTGAGATAAAGGGTCTTGACAGTCAGACGGACAACAAAGTGATCCTATAAGGGATCCATTTTTTCCTTTTGAGGTACGGAACCCTAAAAACAACTCTACATTATGATCGTGCATATACAAAAAAAATGCTGAATAGAATCATTTGCTGAATTCATGGTATGTGCGTCAATGTGGGATTTCACAATGAGCAATTAAAATCGAAATATTTCAGGCGTAAGGAATCGCAAACTAAACACCAGATTGTAGGTTCTCATCATCTGTCTAGCCTTCTCCCAACTATGTTGGGGTCGGTTTCCATTAAAATGAAATGAAATGAAATGAAATTGTTTATTCTGTAAATAGGATATAAGAATCACTTTTACACGTCATATAAAAAAAAAATATTAAAAAATAAGCTAGTTGGAGTCGACATTTCCTATCTGACTACCCCTGAGAAGAAATGGCGAAACAAACTCAAGGGTCAAAGTCTCTTTTAAAGTCCAGACATAATCTTGGTCAGATCATGTGAGGACCATGTAGATCCATATCTGAAATGGTCTTTTGAGGAAAGAACCACACAAATTTGAGTGGACCTGTCCAGTCAATGCAAGCATTTATCAGTAATCGTGTAGCTCAACTCAAAACTTAAGGAGCTCAACGACTCGACGAACAATACTAAGGAAAGGACATTTGGGTAGGCCGCATAAAGTACTCAAAAATGCCAGACTATCATTAAAACTAAGAGAAAAAAAAAACAACAAGAAATAAATAAATATGATCCACATAGTGCTCACATTCAAAATAATTGAAGTAATGTAATACTTTTCAAGGTACATACATATTCACGTACGAACTGGATGCAGCTGAATACCAGTATTTTACATGGAGCCTATAATTATGTTACAACAATACGGTCTGGATAATACGATACCCCTTCGTAAAAACCAGTAACCGGGCTCAGATTTTCGGGCTTCTGACGACCCGTAACGACTGTTATAGGCCCATGAATGACAGCCGGTGTGTGTGTTGAATCATTGAGTTCCCTTCAAAATGGTTGAGCTGAATGGTGCTGATCCATGCGTGAACGGGCGCCGTCAGTAGGGACTTGTCTGTTCTTAGCTGCCACGGCTTATTTCAATTGTTTTTATCTTTCTATTACCGACACTTTTAACGTGCACGTCTTTCTACATTGTTCTCACATATATAATTTCAACATGAATGATGCAACCAATATTTTTGTTACAATATTTTAATTTAAAAGAGTATCCGTGGAGTTTCTTGTCCGTTCTTCTCCATAGGAACCTACTACGCTTTGGAATGGGCAACTAGCTTCATCTTTCTGACTGACCGACCCCTTGACAATTCAAAAGTGCCTATATTTGGTTTATTTGAAATAAATGCTTTGAGTTTGAGTTTGAGCCGGGACCAACGTGTGAGTACGGACCTAGTAAAAATCACTATTTTCAAGGCTTACTGCCAGGGTCTGTACACGAGTAATCTATGGGTCAATTACGCCAAAAGATCGCAAAATGTCTTGCGCGTCCAGTATTTTTTTTCGGATAGGAAATCATCAAATAACTTCTCCCGCTCTGGGCGGAGCGGGAGGGTGTGTCAAACTCTTACTGACTAAAATCCACCCGTGTTCCTTCCGTTGCCTGTGTTGCCAGGGGCCTCGGTAACCCTTTCATACTTTCATTTGACCCTGGCAGTTTCCCGCGACCCCGGCAGGACTAACTATCACTTACGGCGAAGAAAATCAGCCCGAGAAAACCCGGGCTTAAAATAACAAAACATAACAGAACACCTGTAAACTGATAATCTCGATTTCGAGATGAGTTTCATACTTATACAGAGTGATCGGAATAAGCGAGGACAAAGTTTTGATGATAAAAGTTTGACAGTTCATACATAGACAAAACTTTTTTTGTAATAGTTGTTCAAAGCTTTTGGATTATGATTGGTTTCCCTTTAATTCATAACATCGCGCCTGTGTTAATGAGTAAGGCAGAGGTGTAGGTGTGTTTTGTGTTTCGTAGTTGTTCATTACTTTGCATACAATTTGTATAGAATCAAGTTTAAGACGCTGACAACACCTAAACTGCGGTCACTGTCAGATTGCATAGAAAAGAAAGAGAAGCGCGACGACAAAACGCTTGTAATTTATTGAAAAATATGAAGTAATTATCTATTTACTCAGAATTGAGTTGAGTAATCGAAAATAAAAAACAACCAAGTTCTGCATTAGAATAAGACGTACTTGTTATTTATTGAATACGTAATTTATGTTGATATTGAATACAGATATTTTGGATTAGAACTCAAGGTAAGAGGTTAGTTTAACGTTAGTTTGTATCGAGATTTATTTTTCAAAACGTGTTTTGGTGACAACCAAGTTCTGGGAAATATGTTCAAAATTAACATATATTTTTCCGCTACCACAAACTATACAGATTTGGCAATTTTCTTTCTTAAGAGAAGCCTATTTTGGTTAATTGGGTCTTGTCAGCGCCTTAACTAAACAGACAGGTGTGCTGCTGGGGAGTTTGTTGCGCCACTTCTTCTTCCCAGCTAAAGCAATAGGAAGTGGAGAAGGGCGGGTGTTTTTGGGAGACTGTCTTTTGTAATTTTGACGTTCAAAAAGTGCTGATTCTCAGCCTAGTTTGAAAAAACGTGTTTTGATTTTGTATTTGTACTACAGAACACCCACATTTTGCCAGTTCAACACTTATTAAGCAAGCGTCATAGATCGATACTCGTGCCTTCTCTATTATGAAAATAGGTTGCGTCTATTATTAATTTATTATAATACATTATTTTTAATTCGGGACAAAAAATCATATTAAAACAAATTATATAATAATATTAAAACAAATTATTATCCAGTGTTAGTACCAATAACCCTCCGCACAAACAGCTTTACAATTGGAGAGCTGCAACTCTCCGCTACAGTTCTCAAGATGCTGTTGGGACTGTCTCTTAGTCTCCTCAGTAGTGAAGCTATCTTCTTGCGCACAATCGCGTGAAACCCGTCGGTACGAGCTTGCGCAAACATTTACGACGCGCTACTGTAGCGAAGAAGAACAACATCCTGAACCCATTATCATACTGGACGCGCGG
This sequence comes from Atethmia centrago, assembly GCA_905333075.3. Lineage (NCBI taxonomy): Eukaryota > Metazoa > Arthropoda > Insecta > Lepidoptera > Noctuidae > Atethmia > Atethmia centrago. Next base: position 7,884,324 of record HG995392.1, on the reverse strand, counting down.
GACATCCTGCGATCTTTTGGCGTAATTGACCAATAGATTACTCGTGTACAGAACCTGGCAGTAAGCCTTGAAAATAGTGATATTTACTAGGTTCGTACACCGAGCAAATCTACGGGCCAACATGTACCACCGGACGGCGAGAGCCCTGCGGTCGCTCTTTATATCTATGTAGGTTACATACCTACCACATAATTTAATTTATTTATATTATAAACTCAACACATTTATAATACAAACTCAACTCATATTAAATATTGTTTGCATCAGTGTCGGTTGATGACGAACCACCGGTAACGTATACTACAGCAGGCTTAGCACGAGCACTGTTTTGTCTACGGAAGAATAGACAAAAATGACGTTCCGTTTAGAAAGTACGACAACAGCAAAATCGAAAGAGTCAACTGCACTTTTTACGAAATTCACTCTTATAAATAAAATAAAAAAATAATAAAATATATTCAAAAATATAAGGTACAGCGTTAAATAACAGTTTTTCTTAAATCTAAGTCAAGTTCACACATGATTTGTGCCTGAACTAGGAAATCCTGTGTTTCAGGCGATTGGAGGTAACATTAATTGAATAAATAATCACATATCATATTAATATTATTGGTACATAAATGTAAAATGGTGTCTAAAAATTATAGTATCTTAACCTAACTAAATAAAAAAAAGAAATAACAAACAATATTTTACTTTAGCACTAGTAATAACTTCTCTGTATCGTCATAGGACATAGTTTGAAGAGTTTCCTTAAGGATTTTCTTGCAGTTCCTATGATTTACGGAGTAGATGTTTCCTTTTTCATTTAGCCTGTTATAGAGTAGTGGACCGAGGTACATATAAAATTTGGCTGTGAAAGCATGTTTTGTACTTTTTTGAGGGCAAACTATATCTTTCCGTCTCTTTTTAGTAAATTCAGTGCTGTATGAAAGTGCTGCGTGTTGTTTTAGTACCGTGCTCATTATAAATAACTGTCGAACTGTTAGTACTTCACAAGATTTATACAGTAGGTTAGTGGGGAATAGGAAAGGTCGGCAAGTAGCCACCTTGAGAATAGCTCTTTGAGCTCTTTCAATGGGCAATAACAAAGTTTTACTTGCCCCACCCCATGAAGTAATGCAATAAGTCAAAATTGACTGACAAAGAGCAAAGTACACTTGCCTAATTATTTTTGGATTTGCAATAAATCGTAGCTTTTTGAATACGTATATCAGCTTACGAATTCTATTATTTAGAGCTTCCATGTGTTGTTTAAAGGATAGGGTATCATCTATTATTATACCCAGGTATTTTATTTTATCTGTCTTTTTAATATTGGGACATTTTATCTGTCTTTTTAAATAATTCGACTTAGAATTCTTTGTCTTGTCATACGATTTTTTTTTTCTGTTTGATTCACAGTTTTACTGATACGAGTATAAAATCCCGTTTAAAACGACAACTACACATTTTTTTCTCAAAGTGTCGAAGTATCGTATTTTGGAACAAAAACATATAATAAGTAGTAATATTGGCCTTCACAATTTCCTTGGTAATGCCCTATTAACAAAATGATGTAAAATAGGAGGATTGCATTGTTCTTCTATTAATTACCATAGTTTTGCTTCAAAACGCTCTCCTGTAAAATCTGATTTTGTGGATAACCTTAAATACCTTGTGGCCGTCGAATAGAAAAATGAAAATTGTCTTCAGTACCTTAGACAACTGTCAGTTGTCAGTGTGATTTTGACAGTTTGTTAAAGAAACTTTCTTCTGAAATAGTCTACATAATACTGCCGCGCTAACAGTAAGAGCAGCAAGTCGATTTTTTTCAAAAATGAGTTAAGTAGCTATCCTGGATCGCCACGTAATGCTCTATAAACAGGTCTTACTCCCGTTTTTCTATATTCACTGGAACCTAAAAATATCATTAAGCATAACAGCAGTAAGTCAATGAAATGATTTTCGATACTTAGCATAAAAGCAGGAAATATACTTACTTCACGGTAATTAGTGTACCTCCGACATTTTTATTCTATTTTGCTAATAATAAAAACAGTTAGTGAACATACTGTTGTGTAAATGAGCGTAATCAAAAACTTTTAAGTATTGGATACTTAGAATATCAGCAGTAATCACACTTACTGTTTTTATGTCAAGCATACGTTGTAAGCTGATTTACCTTATCTCTAAGTATATAAGCAGTAGCCCCACGTACTGCTGTAACGATAGGCATTTTTTTACTATTTTTCACTATCTCACTAATAATATCAGCAGTAAGTACAGAAACTACACTTATAACTAGCGAAGTTAATTAATTAGTTCATTTATTGACAAAACAATATAACAATAACTCAGTCTACTGCGATCATATCTAATATCCATTAATAAATATTGTTAAATAACTAAATATTGTTAAAAAAAAGTTAACAATATACCATTTGCAGCTGGCCTACCGGAAACACTTTCGTTTCAAAAAACGAAAGTGTTTCCGGTAGGAAGAAGGAAGACATTATATCCACAATTAATGCATTTCTGTTACATAAACGTGATGCTGAGCAAATAGTAATATGGATGGATAATTGTTACGCCCAAAACAAAAATTGGGCTCTTTTCAGTTTCTTGGTGTACATTATCAATAGCCAGCATATAAATGCAATAAAAATTACACTAATATACTTTGAGCCTGGTCACACTTTGATGTCAGCCGACAGCTTCCACCACCAGATTGAACAAGCTATGCAAAGGAAACAAAAACTGTATGATTTCTCAGATTTTGTTGATTCTGTACAGCAAGCGAATTCTAAAAAGTGTTTTGTAAAATCAATGGAAGTCGGTAATTTTTCCAATTACACAGACTTATCTTCGCAACACAAGATACGTCGAATTGAACCAAGAGTTTACCTTAAAAATATAATGGTGATAATAGCAAATCGGGGCGAGTATCAGCTCAAATATAAGCTCAATCATGACGCGGAAGAAGAACAATGTTTGGACTTTCTACAAACAAACATTTTTAAACATCAACAGTTCCCGGAATATAAAAAAAATATCTGCTAGAGGAATACCAAAGTCGACCAAAGATGAGATTATAAACAAACTATTGAGCTTAATGCCAAATAACAGAAAAGGGTTTTGGTTAAACTTGCCGGTGTCAGAACACGTCACTAACATCGAATAGTTTTTTTTTTTTAAGTGTTTATAATATACTGTTACCTACGCAATTATTGTACTGTAAGTACAACTGTTCAAAAATCTTAGAATAAGTATACTTTTGTGATTTTATAATAACGTGTCTTTGATCTCAAATTGTGTTCACATGATTTAGTTTTAAAGTATTTTTTAATAAATAATTAATGCTAACTCTCTGCATTTAAAATAATGCTAATATATTAGCTAGTTTTGGTACTTTTTTCTTGAATTATTAACATAAAACTCCATAGGAGCATTTATAGTTGCAGATTTTATTACAAGACTGATTATAATATTTCAGGAATAGGTCTGTACCTATTCCTGAAATATTATAATCAGTCTTCAGTATTACAATACTTAGAGCCAATAGGTACCTACTCCTGTGAGTAGGTACCTATTGGCTCTAAGTATTGTTTAAAATAGTCTAAGTTTATTGTGTCTGTAATTTTGATAAGAAGTTTTGAACAATTAAAGTTTTGATTGTTGTAATTAACTACAAACGTCTTTTATTTATTACTCATTGCTACCATTTCAACAAGTACAAACACTCATTAACTCAGTCCGTTTCACTTCATATTAAACAAAAATAATAAATATATAGATTTAGGTATAAAATATAGTAAGTTACTTACAAAAAACAAAATGAAATTAAACGGTATTAACTTTAATTACATACTTTCAGAGCCTTGTACAAAAAAACCTGTACGTAATTCAGTACATTTCAAGGTATGCATAGATTTCTCAATAAATGATCTTTTAAATTATATATAATCAATAATACTATTTAGCTAACATCTTATTTTTTTTTGACCCCAAAGTGACACGTAATTTCATACAAAATGTAGATATCGTATGTATGGAATACTTAGCATTAAAGCAGCAACTAGGGTACTTACTGCGGTTATTCTAAGCAATCAGTATAAATAGAGTTAACTCGTACTAGACATAAAAGGAGTTTTCGTCAATAAAATATATTATAATAAATAAATAGCAATTATTAACTTGGTATCGTAAAAGAACTCCATTCAAGCTACATATTGAAAAAATCAGACCTACTAAAACTTGTAAGTTAAAGTAGAAGTAAGTAAAAATTTAATCGATAACTTTGACCGTCATTTTCTTACTACTTTGACCGTCTTTTTTTTAGGGTGGGAAATCATCAAATAACTTCTCCCGCTCTGGGCGGAGCGGGAGGGTGTGTCAGACTCTTACTGACTAAAACCCACCCGTATTCCTTCCTGTTGCCTGTGTTGCGGGGGCCTCGGTGACCCATAAGTACCTTCCCGCGACCCCGGCAGGCATCGGCCCTAGTGGACCCCTACTTTTGTGCTGACGACATCTCTTTGAGGCGCGCGTGGAATACGACGCGCCGTCGACCCGGGCCTGGTCCTTACCGGACGATGAGCTACCCATTGCTCACCGTCCGCAAGCCCGCGCCTACGGTGGCCGGAAATCCGCCCGGGATTCCCGACGCCCTGGGCGTCTCCTGCGGCGGCTAGGGGCGAGAGGGCGCGAAACTTGCCTTTCCCTCAACCGTCCCGCCTCCTCCTTTGCGAGCATTACTGCTTCGCAGAAGGAGGTGACGGCTGCCCATGCCCTCTCGCTCCGTACCATGGCCTGAACCAGGGCCGGACGCGAGAGGTCTCTGCCGCCAATCGCCTCCACGAGGACACGGCGGTGCTCTGCCCAAGCCGGGCAGACCTCCACCGTATGCTCCACCGTGTCCTCCAGGCGATCCACACAGTGGTGACACCCGGACGTTTCCTCCCGCCTTATCCGACACAGGAACCTCCCGAAGCTGCCGTGTCCGGTGAGGACCTGCGTCACGCGGAAGGTGAGGACGCCGTGGCGCCTCTCCAGCCACTCCTCAAAGAGGGGACTTATCGCCGCAATCGTGGCGTGCCCAGCACTGGGTTGCAACAACCGTACTTTCCATGACGCCATGAGATCCCGCCGGAGCTCCGTCCGCTGTGCCGCGATTTCTCGCGGCAGCGGGCTTACGCCCCGGCGTTTCGCCTCCTCGCGCCACTCCCATACGTGCGCGAGGACTTTTGCCTCCAGATCCCATGGCGGCAATCCGGCAAGGAGGCTCGCTGCCTCACAGGAGACCGTGCGGTATCCTCGGACCATCCGGATGGCCATGACCCTTTGGGCCGCGCTCAACCGGCGGGCTGGCCGCAGCGCCAGAGAGCGTGCCCATACAGGTGCCCCGTAGAGGGCCATGGACCGCACGACCCCCGCGTAGAGCCTCCGGCAGGAGGCGTTTGGACCCCCTAGATTGGGCAGGAGCCGCTTCAATGCAGCGCCCGCCCGCTCCAGTTTGGGAGCCAAACGTCGGAAATGCTCCACGAAGTTCCACCGGCTGTCGAGGACGAGTCCCAGGTACTTCATCGTCGACTCGACGCCGATAGAAACCCCTCCTACCGTTATTTGGGACCCCAACGGTGGCGCGTTCCGAGGACTATGAAAACACATGGCCTCGGACTTGTGCAGGGCCACCTCGAGTCCCAATGACTTACTGCTCTTACCCTTAGCACGGCAGAATAACGAACCTAGACAGAGATCGCTAGAAATGAAAGACAAAATGACAGATTGCAGAAAGATTTCCACAGTGCGATGTTAAAAATGGAGAAACGAAATGTCACATTGTACAGAAAGAGCTATGTCTATTTTTCGAAGACACAGAAAACGTCATGCTAAGCCTGCTGGACTCGCGCACGCCGAGCTACCCGAGCTACCCGAGGTACCCTTTTATTGTGATCTAATGGGACTTTCATATAATTCTACTCATTATATTATTTTATTAACTCACGCTTCATGCACACACACACGCCCACACACACCACTCCTAGGTACATACCTTCCATCCACACATCATACACGACATACAAACTCTACATACGAACTCTTTAGTTTTATTTAGTTCAGTTTTTAGTTTAGTTTTATTTCATCTTATTTTGTAAATAAAAATTCTAGTAGGTATAGCATTAAATATCTGCAACACTGTCATCTTTCTCACGGAGGTGGGCGTTAATAGCTGCGACACAGTTTATAACTAATATGGCTATAATCGTACGCAATAAATTGTAATTGTACTGTTTTTTGTTCCAATAAAGATTATTATTATTATGTCATTTATTAAACTTTTTACCTTATAAAATACATTTTTAAATATTTCGTTATTATTAATAATCAGCAAAGCTGCCGATTATGTTGTGTGCAAACTAACTTAAGCTATTGCCTTCTTATTCTCTCTTTTAAAATTTATGAAAGAGACGGAAATCAATTAAAGCTTTCAATTTAGTTGAATTAAATTTCCTTACAAATATGGTGGACACGTCAGAACGTTTCGGCTGAAAACACGGCGTAAACTAATTTGACATCTCTAACTTACTTCTTGTCTGTTTTGTCAGTAAAAGATATCCATTCTCTAATTTAATTTTGTTGAAGTGAAACCTTCTTTAGACGGGCAGTTGCCCCTGACACAACACCGTCAGGTGGGAAACTGCCAGTCTTTGCCCACCACCCGTCTGGTCAGAGGATCCCCCCTTTTCTATGGAGGATGAGTGAACTTCACACCCTGTTATTCATGCCTCTATACAGGGTCAAATTGAATTAGAATTACTCTGCAGACGTGATGGGTATCAATATCTAAACATCACTACATAGTATAAAACAAAGTCGCTTTCTCTGTCCCTATGTCCCTTTTTATGCTTAAATCTTTGAAACTACGCAACGGATTTTGATGCGGTTTTTTTTAATAGATAGAGTGATTCAAGAGGAAGGTTTATATGTATAATAACATACGGCATACGGTTCAGAGGGACAGAGAATCGTCAGTAGAGCGTGAGGCTCGCCTCAGTCAGCTTCGGGATAGATATAGAGCTGAGAGAGAGAGAGAATCTTCAGTAGAGCCTGAGGTTCACCGCAGCCGAGATAGAGAAAGACATCGAATACAGAGAGCCAGAGAATCATCAGCACGAGTTACTAATTCATGGGTGAATAAAGAAAATTCTGCCATGAATTACGATCCTTCGATTTCTTACAAGGACGATCGTATAGTATCAATAGGTACTATGTCAGTAGTGTGTGAACATTGCTTGGCATTGAAATTCAAGGACGAATCGAAAGGCATGTGTTGCTTACAAGGAAAAGTCAAATTAGAAGAAGTTCTCCCTCCACCTGAACCACTTCACTCTCTTCTTACGGGTGATCATCAGAAATCCAAGCAATTCATGCGCAATATACGCCGTTATAATAACGCATTTCAATTGACCTCTTTTAAGAGTAAGCAAGTCGTTGAGCGTGGGTTCATGCCTACATTTAAAATTCAAGGGCTAGTGTACCACTTAGCTGGGAGCTCGCTACCACTTCGACCCAATGATCACAAATTTCTGCAAATATATTTTATTGCAGATCCAGATACACAAGCATCTACGCGGTGTACAAGTGTTGCACAGCCAATTGATAGAGATTTGATTAGATCTCTCCAAGATATGTTACATTCTCATAATTGCTACATACAGTCTTTCAAAACTGCGATTGAGAGTGTTCCAGCAGATACTCCTGACTTTAATGTCGTAATCCATGCAAATAAAGTTCCTGTTGGAGAACACAGAGGACGATACAATGCGCCTTCCACGAGTGAAGTAGCAGTGGTGATAGCTGGACAACAATTTAACAAAAGAGATATTGTATTGCATAGTCGTGATGATAATTTGCAAAAAATTTCAGAGTTACACAGATCATATGACAGCTTACAATATCCTTTGATGCTATGTCGTGGAGAAAATGGTTATGCCATTAATATTTCTCAAGTTGACCCAATCGGTGGTACACCTCTGCGTAAAACAGTGTCATGTATGAACTACTATTGCTACCGTATAATGACAAGACGTAACAATTTCAATACTTTGCTTAGATATGGAATGTTAACAAACCAATACTTGGTAGATCAATATGCGAAAATTGAATCTGAGAGATTGGCCTACATCCGTAATAATCAAACTAAATTGAGAGCTGAAAATTACGTTCATCTTCAGGATGCTTTACAGGCGAATGAACACCGCAACGGCATTGGGCAGTTGGTTATACTACCTTCATCATTCACAGGTGGACCTCGATATTTACACGAAAAATCGCAAGACGCCATGACTTACGTAAGAAATTACGGCAAACCTGATTTATTTATAACTGCAACATGTAACCCAAATTGACGGAAATCAAAGAAAATATTAACACCAATTTAACTCCACAAGACAGATACGATATAGTTAACGGAGTCTTCCATTTAAAAGTACAGAAACTCCTGCACCTCATTAACAAGTCTCATATATTCGGTCCGCCGCGCTGTCATATGTACACAATAGAATGGCAGAAACGTGGCTTGCCACATGTACACCTGTTGGTGTGGTTAGTGAACAAAATTAGACCAAACCAAATTGACAGGGTTATTTCAGCTGAATTACCGGATAAAGATGAAGATCCTATCCTGTACGAAATCGTAAAGAAACATATGGTACACGGCCCTTGCGGGACTTTAAACCCGAATTCTCCATGTATGCGAGATTCTAAATGCAGCAAAAAATTTCCGAAGTCGTTCCAAACTCAAACAAGTACTAGCGATGACGGATATCCCAAATATCGTCGACGATCGCCAGAACAGGGTGGGCAAAATGCTACCGTCCGAAACCATGATATTGATAACCGATGGATCGTTCCCTATAATCCGCTCCTTTTGAAAATTTTTGATGCCACATCAACGTAGAGTTGTGCAATTCAATAAAGTCAATTCAATATGTTACTAGGTACATTAATAAAGGCAGTGATCAAGCCACTTTCAGCATACAATCACCAAATGAAGTGGAAAAATATCAGTCTGGACGTTACATCTGCAGCTCTGAAGCTGTATGGAGGATTTTATCATTTCGAATGACGCACGACCGGGCTCCCACAATTGTCCACCTTGCAGTTCTTTTAGAAAATGGACAAAGAGTATATTTCACAGAGAACAATATACAAGAAGTTGTTAATAACCCGCGGGATACAACATTGACAGCATTCTTCAAGTTATGTGCTCAAGATGATTTCGCGAAAACACTGACGTATGACAGAGTTCCAGGTTACTATACATGGAACCAGAGTTCTAAAACTTTTCAACGGCGAAAACAAGGTACTGCGGTTTATGGTTTCCCCGGAGTAAAAAAAACGGATGCTCTTGGCAGAGTCTACGTGGTTCATCCCAACAACAGCGAATGCTTTTATCTGAGAATGTTATTGCATATTGTAAAAGGCCCGACATCCTTTGCACACCTAAGAACTGTACAAGGTGTTGTTTACAATACTTATCAAGCAGCATGCAAAGCTATGGGGCTCTTGGAAGACGATTCTCACTGGGAAAACACATTATCAGAAGCAGCTGTTTGTAGTTCAGCTACATCATTAAGATATTTATTTGCCGTCATAGTAGTGTTTTGTCAAGTAACTGATTCTGTTAATCTATGGAATAAATTTCAAGAAAATATGGCCAGTGATATTCTGATTCGGCGACGGCGAGAGTTAAACTCAGATGATGTACAATATGATCAAAACATATTTGACGAAGCATTATTGGAATTGAACAAAGTAGTGCAATTACTTTCGGGTAAATCGATCAAGGATTTTGGGCTGCCGATGCCAGCTAATACTACTAACTCAGATTTAACTAACAGTGCCGAATACACAAGAGAAACATCATACGATCAAACGAGACTTTTACAAAATATAGCTCAAGATGAGCCACGATTAAACATCGATCAGAAAAAAATATTCACTGCATTACTATCAACAATTGATAACAATGAAGGGAAATTGTTTTTCCTTGATGCCCCAGGAGGTACAGGAAAAACATTTTTAATCAATCTGCTTTTAAAAAAAGTGAGATCCATCGGAAAAATTGCGTTAGCTGTTGCGTCATCCGGCATTGCCGCTACGCTTTTGGAAGGAGGCCGAACCGCACACTCCACATTCAAGCTCCCGCTGAAAATCGCCACCGATGACAATAACAGCGTCGGTAGTGTTTCTAAACAGAGCAATACAGGAAAATTGATGCGTGACTGCTCATTAATAGTTTGGGACGAAGCTACCATGTCAAACAAGACGTCTGTGGAAGCACTGGATAGGACAATGCGCGATTTGCGCAACAAAAATTCACCTATGGGTGGATGTACAATTCTGTTCTCAGGAGATTTCCGTCAAATCCTACCAGTTGTGACTCGAGGAACACGTGCTGACGAAATAAATGCTTGCCTAAAAAGATCCAACCTTTGGCCACATGTCAATAAATTAAAGCTTAAAACTAATATGGGTTTCGTCATCTTCACGTGAGAACAGGCTATTTCCAGAGATGCTGCTAAAAGTTGGCAATGGAGAGTTAACACAAAGTGAGGGAAGGATTGACCTTGAAAACCTTTGCGGTTTGATAGACAACATCCAAGAGTTAGTCAACAATGTCTATCCTGACATTGATAACATAAGTTATAAGACAATATCTTGGTTTAAAGAAAGAGCGATTCTGTCACCAACTAACGAACAAGTAGATAAAGTAAATAACTTGATTCTTTCAAAGATTGATGCGCCGACGAAAATATACTACTCGGTCGATACTGTTCTCGATTTGGAAGAAGCTGTTCATTTTCCTACAGAATTTCTAAACTCTTTGAACCCGTCTGGACTCCCTCCTCACAAAATGGTGTTGAAAGTAGGTTGTCCTGTTATTTTATTAAGAAACCTGAATCCACCTAAACTTTGCAATGGCACGCGTTTGCTGGTATAATCATTGAAAACTTTCATAATAGAGTGCACAATACTCACAGGATGTGGTACCGGAGAAGATGTATTGATTCCCCGAATCCCTCTGATACCATCGGATTTACCCTTCCAATTTAAACGTTTACAGTTTCCGGTAAAGACATCTTTTGCAATGACCATTAATAAATCGCAGGGTCAAACCTTCAACGTTGCAGGCTTAGATTTGAGCGTTGACTGTTTTTCACATGGACAACTGTATGTCGCTCTTTCAAGAGTGACCTCCAGAGAAAACATGTTTGTATTGTCTAATGACAAGAAAGCTGTGAACGTTGTTTATAAAGACATTCTGTAATATGTTGTAAAAATAAAATAAATAGTTAAAAATGTAAAAGTAAATAAGTAAAAATGTAGTGTATGAATTTAGATATTCCAAAGATAGCAGGAAATCTTCATGGTATAGGGAAAGGGGGATTGTTTTACTCCAAATTTAACGCGTGCGGGCCACGGGCAGTAATGAATAAATCAAAACTACTGGATCGATTTTAATCACATAGGCTATATATTTTATACCCGTGCGAAGCCAGAGCGGGCCGCTATGTTTTTATATACAACGTTCACAGTTTTTCTGTAGTGTATTTAGTATCAGCATTGCACCCGTGCGAAGCCGGGGCGGGTCGCTAGTGTTAAAATAAAAAATAATTTAATTTAATGATTTTTTGTTCAGTCACTTGAAATATCAGTTTAATTAACCTGTAAAGCCCCGCGCGACACCGATTCGGAGTCAAACAATAGAAAACCAATTGTGTCTCATTAGCTGTCCTTGACCAATTAAAAAATCAGTTCTTGTGTGTAAACTTCACAGACGTGATGGGTGCAGGAGACGCCCAGGGCGTCGGGAATCCCGGGCGGATTTCCGGCCACCGTAGGCGCGGGCTTGCGGAGGGTGAGCAATGGGTAGCTCACCGTCCGGTAAGGACCAGGCCCGGGTCGACGGCGCGTTGTATTCCACGCGCGCCTCAAAGAGATGTCGTCAGCACATAGTAGGGGTCCACTAGGGCCGATGCCTGCCGGGGTCGCGGGAAGGTACTTATGGGTCACCGAGGCCCCCGCAACACAGGCAACAAGAAGGAATACGGGTGGGTTTTAGTCAGTAAGAGTCTGACACACCCTCCCACTCCGCCCAGAGCGGGAGAAGTTATTTGATGATTTCCCACCCTAAAAAAAAAAAAAAAAAAGACGTGATGGGTATTGATAACTAATCACGACAAAATAAAATAAAAAGATTCAACTGTTACTTCCAGTAAGTAAGTACCAGCGGTCAAAGATCCCAAAAAAAAAAAAGAAATTCTTTTTCTGCGACTAGCACAATTTCAGTATCACCCATAGATATGAATAAAGTCTGAGAAACTAAGTAAATGTTGGTACCTATCACATAATCAGCCTATGATGTTCTCACTGCTGGGACACAGGCCTCTCGGTGAGAGGGAGTGGGCCGTAATCCACCACGCGGGCCCAGCGCGGGTTGATAGATGTCACATGTCTTCGAATTTTTGGTTCTAAAACATGCGGGTTTCCTCACGATGTTTTCCTTCACCGTTTTGAGAGCAGTGGTGAGGAAATAATTTACACAAAGTAAAGCGCCTGTCTGGGTTCGAACCTACGACCTATACTCTTAAGTCGCGGCCGTTATCACTGGTCCACCACTTCTCTCACTGCAAATATTTATGCGTAACGAGTATTATCAATTTTAAAATCGTTTGAATTTACTTTATATTTAGGTCCTCAGCGCGTTCATGATGCCATCACCTACTGATAAGAAAACAGAACAGCAAAATATTCCAAGAGAATCGTTTCTTCAATATCGTTTTATTTTGAAAGGGGCAGTTTCTCGCTTCAAAATGAGCAAAACAATTTTCAAAGTGGGTCCATTTCAAATGAAATTTTCTAAGTTGAATCCATCAGAGCTGCTCGAAGCTACTTGAAAGAGCTCTTTTAAAAACTTATCGCGACCTGATTCCGCCTTGAAAGTGAACTTTAATCGAGTTGAAAAGAAGTCTTGGGGCATTAGGACCAAAAAAAGAGTACTCAGCAATTTTATAAATTCAGTTTTGATATCACAAAAATAATCACAGGTGCAATGGTTTTCCCCTTTCAGTTTTGATGATGGATTTGGATAGATTTTGCGGCGCTGATTATGAGAAAACTATTTTTAAATCTATCACATCAGGATTTTTAGTTATTTAGCATCGTTTTTTTGCAAAAATTACCTAGCTCTTCCTAGTTATTAATTAATATTTTATTTTTATTAATTTGCTAATGACTTCGTTTCTTGTAGACCTAATGTTTTTTTTATAGAAATTTACTTAAATCGTTAGAAGAGGATTAATGAAGGTACCTAATTTTTTTTATTTTTTAAATAGCGCCAACATTGTTTTTACAAAATCAGTACTTCCGTGCAATTCATAACGCTCACTTGAAAAATGTCATCGCGAAAGTGTTTAAACTCTCCGGAATTTTTTTACTACATTTGTGGGCTTAAGTTTAAATTCAAATTCAAAATCTTTATTTCGAGCGAAGACTCATATAGGGTTAATAACATTGCTCTTAAAACAAAGTATTAGTAAACAACACGATACGACGGCACATATAACTGACAGCAGCAAATAACATATAAACACTTTTTCAGCAATCATATTCAGAACCCTGTTAGGGCTGGCCATGACTCGAGCCACCATGGATGCTGCGCGCTTGCGCATTATTGTGTAAAAGCAATCTACACGCGCCGCTGCAAACATGCCTGATGCACTGCAACACCATGGCAACCCCATCAGTTTTCTGAACGCATTATTAAATTAGACACGAAGGGCTCCATACGACGCCCGCGAATATGTATCCCACAAGCTGCATGTGTAGAAGGTGACACAGAATGCTAACTAAGCTGACAAAACAGCAGCATAACATTACCGAATTCATAAGTAACGTTTATAATATTATGTATTTCAGCCTAGCAAGAATCACCAATCAACATACACAGTGGGTCCCACATAAAGTTTGTACGATATGCGTTCGTGAACCTCGAAAGTGATCAAAAGGGAAGAACAATACCTTTGTTCTCATAAAAAACCATAAAAGTCCAAATTATGAGGAAATTGTGAAGGAAGTATTGAAAATTTCTGAAAAATGGGATGTTCGATGAGCATTAAATTTCAATTCCTTACTTCGCATTTGGACTAATTTCCTGATAAAATGGGAGCTGGGAGTGAAGAGCAAGGCGAAAGATTTCACTAGGATTTGAAAGAGATGAAACGTCGCTATCAGGGAATGGAATAGAACAATGATGGCTGACTATTATTCCCTGCTAAAGAGAGAGGATCCATGTCGGGTTTCATGCGAAAATCTCACAATCGGAGCTTCGGTAAAAAAAAAAACCAAGAAGACCACAAAAGTATTTATTTATTACTGTCCCTTAAATGTATTTTTAGTATTTTAAAGTCATGTAATTTTTTCTTAATTGTAATACAAAAATACTTAGTAAATTTGGCTTTTAATAGAAGGTTTTGGGTTCATCCTATTTGTAGGGTGTGGTGGCGGCGCGACGGCGCGGGTTGGCAACGTTGCGTACACACAGCATAGAGGCGCAGCGACAGCGTCGTCGCCTTGAGCACTAAAAGTATTTGTACAAACCTACTTACAGATATAAAATCATTTATCATTTAATATAAAGATGTATATTAGGTCCTTGATATTTTCTTATGCTACTAATATTATACTCTCGAGTCTAGAGCCTTTCCTTCTATTTCCATTGAAATTTTTCTTTCACTTAAACGAATAAAACTCAACCTCTCGAATTACAAAATCAAAGTCAAATCATTTATTTCAAATAGGCCATTTAAAAGGCACTTCTAAACCTCAAAATTTACAAGAAAAATCTAGACGCCACTTCCAAAAATTTGTTTCTAATTTGTGCGCAGTATACGTACCGTTGACGTACCTAAGTGTGTACAGTAAGCCACACGGCAATGGTAACTCTTTGGCCTTGAACTGGTCTAGCTTAGAATGGAAATCAATAGAAAAAGATGTCTTTTTGGCTCGTGTCTAAGTAATAACAGCCGCACAGGTCGATCGATCAGGTTAAGCTACGCTTGCCGCGGTTGGTCCGTAGATGGGTGACCATATTTACATACCAAGACCCCTTCATGCCTCGGAAAGCGTTAAGACGTTAAGCCGTTGGTCTTGACTGTTATTTGTAGATCTTTGACAGTTGTTACGGATCGTCAGAAGCCCGAAAGCTGCCTGACAACCAGTCTTACCAAGGGGTATCGTATTACCCAGCAACTGGGTTGTGGAGGTCAGATTGGCAGTCGCTCCATGTAAAATACTGGTATTCTGCTGCATTCGGTTAGATTGGAAGGCAAACCCAAAATAGTTGGGAAAAGGGCAGATGATGATGAAGAGGCTTTTTCTTTTAAGTGTGGTTAGTGACTAACCTGGTGATGAGAGTTTTTATGCCGCTCATGGGCTACGGGCACATGCCGTCGCGAAATATCTCACAGGCATGTTTCCTTGAGGATACGGTGGAGCATACGGTGGAGGTCTGCCCGCCTTGGGCAGAGTACCGCCGTGTCCTCGTGCAGGCAATCGGTGACAGAGACCTCTCGCGTCCGGCCCTGGTTCAGGGCCATGGTACGGAGCGAGAGGGCATAAGCAGCCATCACCTCCTTCTGCGAAGCAGTAATGCTCGCGAAGGAGGAGGCGGAACGGTTGAGGGAAAGGCAAAGGCGGATTTCCGGCCACCGTAGGCGCGGGCTTGCGGACGATGAGCACTGGGTAGCTCGCCGTCCGATAAGGACCAGGCCCGGGTCGACGGTGCATTGTGTTCCACGCGCGCTTCAAAGAGATGTCAGAGTGTAGGGGTCCACTAGAGCCGATGCCTGCCGGGGTTGCGTGGAAGTTCAAAAGGCCCCTGGCCGAGGCCCCTGGAAACACAGACAACGGAAGGAACATGGGTTGGTTTTAGTCAGTAAGAGTCTGACACACCCTCCCGGTCCGCGCAGAGCGGGAGAAGTTATTTGATAATTTCCCACCAAAAAAAAAAAAAAATGGCATGTTTCCTCACGATGTTTTCCTTCAGTGTTCATTTAACGCGCTTAAATCTCAGCATAATGCTGCGATACCCTGTTTAATTATACTGCGATATTTTATTTTATTATAGGTTTCCTTCGAATACTTCGATTCCCTTAGAATCCTTACAAGTTATTCCAATTTCGGATCTTCAGATTTTAGATTAACACAGCAGCTATCGCGACCTTTCAGAGTTCACGTATGACGATGTATGCATATAGTTACAAAAGTCAATTATATTAATTGAGTTTCTTGGTCCTCGGTCGAAATCTCCATACACAATCCCTATATTGCATATACAGTTGCAAATTTGATTATACAGCACGAACCAGAGAGGTGTGTTCATATTCAAGGGTGAAACTGGACCACTTTCTCTATGGGACCAATATCGTAATCACAAAAAATATCACTCGACTGAAGCCGGCTAATTACTTTTTTCAAGCAGTTATTTAACTTGCAATGTTTTTATGTAAGTATGTATGTCATGGTCAAATCTTGCAGCTGAATTTTAAAGCAGTTATCCTCAACCGATTGAGATGAAATTTTGCATGCACGATTCGTTTGGATGACAATGCATGGTTAGCTAAGTGACGTCATTCTAAATTTAATGTGGCGGATGGCCCAAGATAGCGGACCAGTTATTTAATGTGCACTCCCATGACATGTGCATCAAATGAAAGGGTTCGTTGAGAAGAATCAACTACCTACGTTGCAAGTGAAAGTGATAGAACAGATATTTAAACGAACTCTAAAGCTACAAAGTACTAAATAAAACTTATTGGTCTGTCCCACACCCGTAAATACACGCTGTACGAGTATAACTAGTGTAGAACGTAGACCATACGTCCCGTTTTGAACGGGGACTGTCCTTTTTCTCGGTCACCTGTCCCCAGACAAAGCTCCGGGACGCAAAATAGTCCCGTTTTCTGAAACATCGCAAATATTCCTCTGAAAAATATAATTTAAAAAAATATGTTGCATATAATCTAATAAATACCGTCAGAAGCTGGTGAATCGGTGATTGATTTGGTTTTTCACAATTTTTTTATAATAAGAATAATTATAATTAACCTGAATATATTTGTAGTGAACATTAAATGTATTAAGTTACTCTTTTTATAAATAAGGAACAATAAAAAATAGTGTTAATTTCCAATGTTAAGCTGCTAACTGACGTTATAAACTCATGTCCCGGTTTGAATTAAAAAATAAATGGTCAGTTTATGTATAACACACATAGGATCAAAAGACCGTGTTTCCTTCTGGTATTTACATACACGTAACTATCGTATTTCATATCGCTATCCGACAACATACTATTGGGAGCCTAAACTGTCGTTAGGGGTAACTCTCGAGGATTTGCAAGCCCTTCAAAGTTGGGCTTAGATTCAAATCCATGGTTTACTGGTTAATATTTGAAACTGAAGCGTTATTCTTTAGGACTTTAATATTGTAGGTTATACACATTTAACATAACATCACGCCTTGTTTCCCCCAAGGGTTGAGCAGAAGCAGTCACGAGCACTAATATGTATACACTTAGCAAAATTGAGCAAAATCGACTGCAATATTGAGGTAAGACCTATTTCATAATAGCATGGGTTCCAAAATACTATTTTCGTTACGACATAAAATTACAATCAACACAGAAGAAGAAAATAACTTTTAAAAGTTGTTAAGTGTATACATATGAGTGCCCAGAACTATACCTGTAATACACCCACTTTTCGCCAGTTATGTTTAAGTCCCATGTAATAGGGGGCGAGCCTATTGCTATCAACCGGGCACAAACCTAGATTTTCTCTGAGAAATTCTAGATGGAACAAAACAATAACAAAACGATTATGTTATGTGAGCTTTAAAGCATTTTCTGTTTAAGAAAAGTATTTGATTTTTTATTTGAAATAATTTCTGTAAATATGGGTTATTATGTATTAACTTGCGCGTGGTTTTGGGCAGCTAATAACACGGGCACAGACAGACAGACAGAAAGACATGGTGAAAGTATAAGGGTCCCTTGTTTATTACAAACCCTAAAAACTGTCTACTTTAATGAAACACGAAATCCAAGGCAATTTTCTCCCAATTTTCTTTCAAATTATACATAAAGTTGTCCCAGAGGAATATAGTTCTAACCGAGAATATCCATTTCTAAGTACAAATTAAAACAATATTATCTACGCGAGC
Source organism: Atethmia centrago (assembly GCA_905333075.3). Taxonomy (NCBI): domain Eukaryota; kingdom Metazoa; phylum Arthropoda; class Insecta; order Lepidoptera; family Noctuidae; genus Atethmia; species Atethmia centrago. Next base: position 7,866,054 of record HG995392.1, on the reverse strand, counting down.
GAATCCGCGGAGAGATGAGAAATCTAGACCACATTAAATTAATATAAATGTATATCCTTTACAATGTTACGAGTAGGTATTACATAATTCACGCTTTCTTCCCATGGGGGTAGGCAGAAACTACAGAATCCCACCTGCTACCATCCTTACATACTCCTACTACGTTAACCTTCATACATCTGATCATATATTATGCATGCCGGTTGTGTAGTACTACGCACCTGACCTCTCTTGTGGTATTTTGCGACACAAAACCACATCTTTTATTCTATTTACGTATTTGGCATTTAAAGAGCATTTTTTTTTGGGTAGGAAATCATCAAATAACTTCTCCCGCTCTGGGCGGTCAGACTCTTACTGACTAAAACTCACCCGTATTCCTTCCGTTGCCTGCGTTGCCAGGGGTCTCGGTAACCCTTTAGTACCTTCCCGCGACCCCGGCAGGCATCGGCCCTAGTGGACCCCTATACTTGTGCTGACGACATCGCTTTGAGGCGTGCGTCGAATACAATGCGCCGTCGACCTGGACCAGGTTCTTATCGGACGGTGAGCTACCCATTGCTCACCGTCCGCAAGCCTGCGCCTTCGGTGGCCGGAAATCCGACCGGGATTCCCGACGCCCAGGCCGTCTCCTGCGGCGGCTAGGGGCGAGAGGGTGCGAAGTTTGCCTTTCCCTAAACCGTCCCGCCTCCTCCTTCGCGAGCATTACTGCTTCGCAGAAGGAGGTGACGGCTGCCCATGGCATTTAAAGAGCTGCTATATCCAACAAAACTTGTTGTAATTCGGTGAGGTGATGTATGTTTTCAAGTATGAAATCGTGTTTAACTCAGATTTTACTTATATTTGAACACTGCTACCGCTGAAAAGCAAATCTGTAGTAAGTAACCTTTGACAGTTTTTGCATCCAAAACTGTATTTTAAATGATTAATATTCTCCTTCCCCCTAATCCATCCAAAGGTTGTCTTTAAAAGATCGCTTTTAGCGATAAGGCCCACGGAACAGAAAAAACAGTGGAAGTGCAATGCAACAAACTCACTATAGGAACCGTTGTCGCCAAACTCACACAAATAAACTGATAATCATACAATGCACTACAAATAAACAATTCGTTTGATTTGTTTTTTCTGTTCCGTGATAAGACCACCCGCGCTCATTGTGTCACCGTATGTAAGTTTTCATACTTATATTTATATCTGTAATTTTTATGGTGTGTACCTGTTAAGCCCCGTGCGACCCCGATACGGAGTCAAACAATAGAAAGTCAATTGTGTTTCATTAGCTGTCCTTGACCAATTAAAGAGTATTCTAACACTACAGCTTCATCCTGTTCGTCCTGTTCCACTTTGTTGCCACCCAAGCGTCTCGAGCTACGCGAAATTGAAGTCGAAGTAACTCACGTAATGATATTTTTTTATCTTTTATTATGTGACTTAACTTTTTTCTATCTTTTTTTATGTGACTTAAAACTAGCCCTCCGGGTAATCGTAATGTTACACGCTATATGTCCTTCTAGGGCGTCCGATCACAGCGTTTCGACTGACATCACAGCCTTTTTAGTCGTCGCGGGAAGGTACTAAAGGGTCACCGAGGCCCCTGGCAACAGAGGCAACAGGAAGGAATACGGGTGGGTTTTAGTCAGTAAGAGTCTGGTACACCCTCCCGCTCCGCTCAGAGCGGGAGAAGTTATTTGATGATTTCCCCCCCAAAAAAAAAGCCTTTTTAGTCGCCTTTCACTCATCATCTCAATATGACCAAACCATTTACGCATACTCTTTAACAAAAATGTCACTACATCTTCTTTCAACCACACCGTTGCCTGATCGTCATTCCTCGGTAGGTATTTGAGGTAACGTTATTCCAGAGAAAACATACCGACCCTAGATCTAACTGAGAATATCCGTTTCTAGGCACAAATTAAAACGATAATTATCTACGCGAACGAATCCGCAGGGAGATGAGTTAACTAGACCATATTAAATGAATGTCTGTACAACATGTCCCGGAATTAACTCACACCACCAGATATTTTGTTGTATGTATAATAAATATTCTGAATTTTTAATAATATGTATAAAAAAACATTGTTTATTTATTAAATGACAATGCCTGATCCTGCCCCACCCTTTCATTCATTTACAATAAATGTAAATTTATCAAAATTATGGCATGTAAATAGGATCCTTTTTTACTTAACTGTTATTCTGTTACACATGCGGATAAAAAGTTAGTGAAAAAAGGAATTTAAAAACCCAAGTCCTATTTCCTGTTATTATGGCGACCATCTGCGTTACTTAGTACGCATACATGTGGAACAATACGAGATTTTGAATAAAACAATGACATATTAATGTATTATGTACGGATTTTAATATGTGTTTAGTTTAAATACACAGTAAATGAAAATAACGTTTCTCTAATTTGTATAATTATGAATGTTATTATGTTCTAATCATGTTTTCGCATTTGAGCGTTAATAGGTCATTAGGTGTAACGAAACGTCATTGATGCGCTAATTGCCATGTCAAAAACTGTCAAAAAGTAATTAATTTTCATTCACTCTGTTCAGTTTACAGTGTTGTTTGTTTTTTACGCTCCTAATATCTCCGTGATCATATTACTGTTTTATTTTCACGACGACTTTTGCTTTTGTGCACGGACTCGATCTCGCCAACTCGCCGACTTATGCTACTGATTCTGATCATTGCTTCCGACTTGGTTAACGATGTTGAGGTGTACATTGTCACTTGTGCGTCGAAAGGATGCTTAGACATGTTGTATCTTCATTACAATCTGCACTGCAAACTCTTCTCGCAACATGGAAATCGTTGCAGGTACAGATGTTCTATGTCACGAAGTCCGTTTGGCTATGAATGTTGTCAAGCGTGCACATGCACATTGTTTTTGTGTGCGTAACCTCGAGAGTGCTCAGTGTCGATCGGGACACGGTCCGGATCAGTAGTGGTTTTTAGTTCGCGCCAAATTGTTTCACGGAGTAAGGTCAGCATGGCAACAAAACGAAGAAGAGTTGTCCATAGTGAGGTAATATTTATTTATACGTTTTCAATTAAAATGTTATACAAAGATACTTAATATAGCAATAGAAGTATTTATAAAATGAATGTTTTTTTGTGTTATAAAATGTTTATATTACTTAATTATTTTGATTACATTTTGTTTTAGGGTCGAAACATGATAGCTAGTGTTTATCATTTTCTGCGAGAAGAATATGAATTTACAAAATCATTAATGGAACTCAACTGTGATTTGTCTCATTTACGAGACATTACACGCCGTACAGCTGAAGCTACGGGTGTGAACCAAAAAACAGTTCAACGAATATTAAAAGAAGAGAAGGAATTGCCATCCACTTCAACAAAATTCACTTCACCTATGAAGAAAAGGAGAAAGCGAGATAATAAAGTGGATATAGATAATTTTACAGCCGATATGGTTCGCAGTACTGTACAAGATTTCCATATTGTCCATAAAGAAATTCCAACATTAGCTAAGTTAAGAACAGCATTGAATGAAAAAATCGGATTCGAAGGTTGTTTAGAAACTGTTCGCAAGTTACTGTTGAAATTAGGTTACAAGTGGCGCAAAACAGAGAACAACCGTAAAGTCTTGACGGAGCGTCATGATATACAAATGTGGCGTTTAAAATATTAAAAAAATAACAGAGTACCGCTCTCAAAGTCGGCCCATTGTCTACACCGATGAGAGCAACATACGGCACTTATTTAATTATTTCTGCAATCGTAACTGCACGTAACCTAATCTTAGGTACCTTACCTAAATGTAATGATTGTTCTTTGATTTAAACAGAAACCGCAAGTTCTAAATACATTTAAACATATTTTTAGTTATCACTTATAAAGCAGCAATAGGCAGCTACATTTGACATGCCTGTAAACTAACTTTTATATGATGGGTCAAAGCTCTATACAGTTTCTGGCATTGTCCTTAGTTAAACTGATTGTGGGAGACAATTGTGGTCACAGTACAAAACGCACGCACACAGTCGCAAATGATACGGGTCTAGCGTAGTAGGTACTTCGTCCATTTTGGTTTGCTTTCTTGTCTTAAGTAATCTTGTCTTAAGTCATCATCATCTGCCTAGCCTTTTCCCAACTATGTGTGGGTCAGCTTCCAGTCTAACCGGATGCAGCTGAATACCAGTATTTTATATGAATCGACTGCCTATCTGACCTCCACAACCCAGTTGCTGGGTAATACGATACCCCTTGGTAAGACTGGTTGTCAGACTTTCGGGCTTCTGACTACCCGTAACGACTGTCAAATATTTACATATGACAGCCGAGACTAACGGTTTAATGTGCTTTCTGAGGCTCGGGGGCTTTTGATGTGTAATGGATAGTCACCCATCCAAGGAACAACCTCGGCAAGCGTAGCTTTACCTTCGATCGACTCGTGTGGTTGTTATTATTTAGCCGCGAGCCCCTCACAGGTCTTAAATAGTAGAATTAAGGCTCATGCAGACAGGGGCGACACGACACCGGTAGAGCAATTTCCGTGAAGTTTTTATATAAATTGTTCCCCCAGAGTTGAGACGCGCCGTCGCGTCGCTTCGACTCTGTTTGCTGGAGCCTTTAAAAGCGACTGACGTTTTATTACGTTCAAAACCGTGACATATACAACCTTTGGGTGGCAAAGGCTCGTGCAGACAGATGTGACGGGACACCGGTAAAACAATTGCCGTCAAGTTTGTATTGTAGAAATTGTTCCGCCAAAGTCGCGTCGTGCCGTCGCATCGCGTCTTAAAGCAAATTATGAGGACGACTATTAGGTACCTAAATACATTTTTAAGTAGGTCTTGCTGTCAAAAATACCTACAGGTTGTGTCACTGTTCCTTCTGTTCTACATATATCTTTCAATGAAACAGGATATCATAGATAAGTACGCGTTTTAGTAACCTGACAATCAAGTATTCCGTTCTTAGCGGATTGAGTTTCAAATTGGGTGGTCCATAGGTGGGCCAGGAACATGAGTTTAAGTTGGTATGAGTATTTATGAGTAAAAGACATATATTTAAAGCAGTAAAATAGAAAATATTGAAAACGAACTAAGGCCGAACTAACAAACTAACTAACACTTGTGGGTTTTAGTCAGTAAGAGTCTGACACACCCTCCCGCTCCACTCAGAGCGGGAGAAGTAATTCGATAATTTCCCACGCTAAAAACAAGAAAAAGGCACCTATCCTAAATGTAATAATTGTTCTTAATAGTTATATTTTTATTATTTTAATATATTTTACAAAGATTCTTTTATATTTTGTGAATGTGAGAACGTTATAGGCTTAATAGACTTTAATAACTTTAAAACTAATATAACTTAGATAATATACAATATTGATGCTACTAACTATTTACACTAGGTATTTTTTTTTATTGTTCTTAGATTTAAACAGAAACCGTAAGTTCTAAAGACATTTAAACATATTTTTAGTTATCATAAATAAGCCGCAGACAGCCACATTTGACTTGCTTGTAACGACGACGCTCTTTTTGATTTATATCAATGAACTCTGTAACCTTATTATCAACGGTGCGAGGATACTGTCCTACGCGGATGACACCGCTATTATCTTCTCTGCTAAGACCTGCTAAGATCTGCGCCTGACTTTAACATTAGAATACATTCTTGTCATACCCCAACCCAAACGATCTGTAGTTGCCCTGTAATTCATAAGGTAAATTCCGTCAAGTACCTAGGTATTGTAGTGGATCAAAGGTTAAGCTGGTACCCACACCTCGAACTAACTATAGCGAGGGTAAGAAAACTCATATGGGTTTTCAAATCTTTGAGACATGTAATGAATGCAGAACTACAGAATAAAATCTATATCGCTCTGGCCCAAACTGTAATCATATATTGTATCTCGGTATGGGGTGGAGCAGCTAAGTCGTATTTTATAGATCTAGAGAGGGCACAGCGATCCTTGATTAAGGTCATGTACTGTAAGCCCTACAGGTTCCCTACTGAAACTCTATACGCAAGCTCTAAGCTGCTCTCCGTTAGAAAACTCCACATACTACACATGGTACTAAGATATCACAAAATTCTACCCTTTAGCCATGCCAAACTTAAAAAAAGACGGTGTGATATAGTAGCCCCTACATACTCAGCACGTTCAATTTTTGCTAGTCGTCAAAATGTAACTCAAGCCCCACGCGTCTATAATAAAGTAAATCGCATACTTAACATTTACCCTATGCAGCTGTACGAGTGTAAGAAGACATTGACTGAATGGCTCTTCACACTTAATTATGATGCCGTGGAAGACATTTTGGCGACTCTGGGTTGAACGTCATGCATACTGTCACACACATACACACACCACACACGGAAGAGCGAGGTTTATCCCATCACAAGTATCTTCGGATTACTTTCTGGGAAGCCCCGGCAACTTAATTGTATAGATTTAAGATAATAAACACATTTTTTTTTTTTGTAATCCAACTTTTATATGATGGGCCAAAGCTCTAAAGAGTATATGGAATTGTCCTTTATAAACCTTACTTAGCACGTACTTTGACTAAACGTTATTCCTGTTACTGTTGCACAAATGCCAAATTACAAGGGCAAGATAGAGACGGGAATAAGTCAAAGCAGATGCTAATTAACGTCTATACAGGGTGTACCTACCGTAAATAATGGATAACCTTGAAATTGCATATAATGGACCATATGGCCGTTCTAAAAATAATACAAAAAAATCTCCCAAGTAGTACCAAAGACAGGATAAAAAAAAATACTTTGCCATTCCTAGTCACATGATTTTCTGCCGCTCTCGGCATAGTCAACGTACAATATTACAACAACAAATAATCGATGGAATTCATTCGTGGTCGTGGTGAAGAAGAATGTAAAATAAGATAAAAAAGTTATTTGAAAATCTTAGGTGCTACGTGGGATATACAGGTTGGATTTTTGAGACGGGGCAGAAAAGGGCAGCTACCTTAATAAAATCCACCTGTATATATATTTTTTTTTAGAACGGCTCTAAGGGCTATTACACATAAACACGATACGACGCCTATTCTAATGCATGGCACAAATAGTTAACTAATTAACCCAACATTAATAATTATTGGATTACATATTACATTTTTCATAATAAGTTTTTCTGTCTACCTTCATATTTTCTCTTGTTTTCCCTAAGAATTCACGACGCGACATCGTACCGTGTTTAAGAGCCCATAGGTCTATTATTATATGCTAATTCAATAATATGTTATTCATTATTTACGGGACGGCCTGTAGATCTCGGCATTATTATGAGAAACAAAGAAGTATTCAAAGAATGTCTGTTTGTGCCGGAAATCAAATCAAAAGCTCAAAAAACTAAAGATTACATCTTACGACTTTTCAATACATATGATTTTGAAAGAATATAAATCAATGAGGCTATTTCTAAGCGGAATACTACGAAAATAACTCCAGTCCCAAATCATTTTTAATATCTTCCAAAACATAAATTATTCCATTCGCAAAATGGTGGTAATTTCTCAAGGAAATCCCTTTAAATCACGCGCCATGCCTGCCAATACATTAATTTCGTTATCCACTGCAGTACGGGTGTCTTTGAACAAAATTATCATATTTTACGAAGCGGCAGCTGGGATTGATTGATGGTACAGTTAGCCTGTGAAAACCATGAGAAATAAAATAGAACTTTGCCATCCCAGCACGGTGATTACGTAATACAGTCCGATCACACAATCCGAGAGATTTGAAGGATATTGCTAATCCATAGTGTTAGATTACAAACACAAACAAACAATATTCATATTACAAAAACAATACACATTGTTTTTAAATTTATGTAAATGTAAAATAAATAGTCATTAAGATTGTATATTGTATTTAAATATATGTAAATAAAGAATATTGACTATGATTTGTAATATCTGATAACTCACCCACGTAATTAGCAACTGAACAGCGACAGAAAATAACCTCAAAATTTAAAAAGCTATTTACTGAAATAATTATTAATTACTAGTGGTCGCTCACTGTTCGAAATGCAACCACCTCTACTTACAATTCCATGAGTACACTAATTACATGATATTCAAAAGTTCCTACTTATTCCATGCTTAAGCTGTCACTTTCTATTACACACTTTCGTCCCTTTAATCCCACAGAAAGCGAGAGGAAAGATGTTACAAAAACATCAAAAACTTTTTCAATACACTAAACAATAATATTACTCGTACTTTGTCGCTGGTAAATTTTTCAATAGGTATGTATCCATTTACTGTCTTAAAACCACTTATAATAATAGTCGCGGAACTCAATCAATCAACTCAGCCTGTAATAGTCCACTGCTGGACATAGGCCTCTCCCAGGCTACGCCACAATACCCTGTCCTTCGCCTTCCGCATCCAGTCTGTCCCAGCCACCTTTTTAAGGTCGTCGGTCCATCTAGCTGGGGGCGTCCCACACTACGCTTGCCGATACGCGGTCTCCACTCCAGGACTCGTCTGCTCGACCTGCCGTCGGTCCTTCGACAAACATGGCCAGCCCACTGCCACTTCAGCTTGCTTACTCTGCAGGCTATGTCGGTAACTCCGGTTCTCTTCCAGATAACTTAATTTCAAATCTTATCCTTCAAAGAAACTCCGAGCATAGCCCGCTCCATGGTGCGCTGAGCAACCTTGAATTTGTGGACCAGCCCGACTGTCAGTGTCCACGTTTCGGCACCATATGTCATAACGGGCAGGACGCACTGGTTGAAGACCTTAGTCTTCAAACACTGCGGGATTGGCGACGAGAAGACTTGACGAAGTTTTCCAAATGCTGCCCAACCCAATCGGATCCTCCTGTCGGCTTCTTTCTCAAAGTTGTGTCTACCGAGCTGGATAACTTATCCTAGGTAGACGTACTCCTTAACAACTTCGATAAGTGACCCTTCGATGTGTAATGGACTCGGCAAGACGTGCGAATTGTACATGATTTTCGTCTTGTCCAAATTCATTCCGAGGTCAACCCGCCCAGAGGCTCCATTTAGACTGTGCAGCATCTGGTCTAACTGTTCTAGCGTCTCTGCCATTATGACGATGTCATCGGCAAGACGAAGGTGTGAGATGTACTCGCCGTTTACGTTGATACCCTGCCCAGTCCAGTCCACCGTCTTAAACACGTCCTCCAACGCATTGGTGAAAAGTTTCGGGGATATCACATCCCCTTGTCTCACGCGGAAGTCAATGCTGAGCCTCATTCCGAATTACCTGATTAAAAAGAAAATTCTCAGTAAACATACATATCTAACTAAACTCACTCAATCATTGAGCTCCTTAAGTTTTGAGTTGAGCTGCCAAATTCGTGCACTGACTGGAGTGGACCTGCCACTCAAATCTGTGGGGTTCTTTCCTCAAAAGACCATTTCGGACACCAACCCACATGGTCCTCAAATGATCTGACCAAGATTATGTCCGGATATACACATTGACATTGTTGAATTTTATTTATGCAATGACATGAATATTTACTCTGTGAAGTATTGTATTATTCTCATAATTGTAAATGTGAAGACTATGTGGGTCATTGTTTAATTGTTTAATTTTGTTTTATTCTCGGTTAGCTAGTTTGATTTTTTTTTTGCGGCCTAGCCAAATGTCTTTTCTTTGGTATTGTTCGTGGAATCGTTGAGCTCCTTAAGTTCTGAGTTGAGCTGCACAACTACTGACAAATGGACAGGTCCTCTCAATCTATTTAGTTCTTTCATCAAAACACCATTTCAGACACCAATCTACATGGTCTTCACATGATCTGACCAAGTGACCTATGAGCTTGTTTCGGCCTTTCTTCTCAGAGTAGTCAGATAGGAAACGCCGACCTCAGCTAGTTATAAAAAAATCTGATTGACGTGTAAAAGTGTTTGTACAAACCTACTTACAGAAATAAAATCATTTATCATTTGTCACGCCTTTTTCCCACGGGGTAGGCAGAAGCTACAGAACACCACCTCCTACAATCCTTACATACTCATTTTGCTTCGTTTAAGTTCATCTGGTCATTTTTACATCTGGTCATACACGCACGCCGGTTACGAGTACTACGCACTTGACTTTTCTAAAGAATATCACCAATAAAGCCAATTTACTCTCAGTAAATTGGCTCGAAATTCCTTATTTTATTGTTATGAGAATCCACAAAACCAGGTGCTCAATAAATCGTGAAGGAGTCAATATATTATCTGTGGGATTAGGATAATTTATTCGCATTAAGAATGGAGGAAAAAGCAGGTGTTTGGTGTCAATTGGATAGCCAATTTCAATGGCTTTACATTTTAGATTATGGGGTTCCTTTGTGTGCTATAATAAGGTACTGTGTAGAACTGGAGGTTTATTTTCCTGTCTACATTTCTTAGCATATCGATGGTAATCTTAATTGGGTCGGCACAGAATTCGGCTGCGAGTTTGGCACTATCAGTGACGTCCATCAGTTCCTGTGCAGACAACAAGACACGCAGGACAAGATTAAAGTGTCCAATGTTTTGTGGAACAGCACCACATTAACACTCCGGTCGCGTGGAAGTTCGAAAGGGTTACCGAGGCCCCTGGCAACATAGGCAACGGATGGAATACGGGTGGGTTTTAGTCAGTAGGAATCTGACACACCCTCTCGCTCCGCCCAGAGCGGGAGAAGTTATTTGTCGATTTCCCACCCAAAAAAAAAGGGCGGTGTCATCTATGAATCTCGATCTGAGCTAGTTTTCCTTGTTTCGGATCCGGGTCCGGAGATTATTGTTGTTGACTTTCAGGTTAGCCAAGTCAACACATGTCCAGGTGGGAGATTTTACGCGTGTGTAAGGAAATTGTTATTCAAGTGGTTTTTCAGATTGTGAAAGCTTGCTTATGTTGCCTATTTAGTATAAGCTGTACCCCTGGGACTCGTGTGCTTAATAATAAATTAAGGCTTATACGCACTTGTTCGGCTCGGCATGACCTGGCACGATTCCACGCAGCTGGGTGGCAAAATATATATTAGCTTTCTCCCGTGGCTTCGTCTGCTTAGGTGTCTGAAAATATCCCACGTGAACGTACAACCGGGATTAAAAGGAAGCGAAGCGATGATCGTGTATCATTAGGTACACGATCATCGCTGCTCATCTCATCATCATGCTTATCGCTCAGCATCATTAGAGCCGAGGAATAGGACTCCTAGCGCGCGCCGCCCGTCAATACTCGTAATAATTATTTTGTTACGCGTAATTTTGAATCTGCGATATCTTTTAAAGTATTTAAATAGTATGATATCAGGCATATTTGTATTTAAATTAATGTAAATACGGATAAAATAGCTTCGGAAATAACAATTAATTTTTTATCAAATTCTGAAAGATAAGAATGGTTACTGTGGGTCATCCTTTGAAGATAGACATTATGTTATCGCGGACTTTTTTTTTTAATCTCCCAGTCAACATGATTTTTTTCGACATCTTCAACAATCATCGTTATATTTCAGTTAATTTACACAAAACCTTAATGAATTAAACAACCTTCCGCATTAATCACTCCGTCCATTGGTGAAAACCGTTTGAAAATCCGTACAGTAGTTTTTGAGTTTATCGCGTTTAGACAGACAGACAGACGCGGCGGAGGGGGGGGGGGGGGGGGGATTTTGATTTTTTATAATATGCAAGGATGTAAAATATTCGATTAACCGCCCAGCTGTGCCGACCTGAACAAATGTAGCTATCCATAACACCACTTGTGAATATGGTTTACTAGCTGTTGCCCACGACTTCGTCTGCGATCCGGGATGAAAAGTACCCTATATCCTTCTCTAGGTCATGGTTTACCCATGTGCCAAATTTCATCTTAATCTATTCAGCCGTTTTAGCAAGAAAGCGTAACAAACAAACTCACTTTCGCATTTATAATATTAGATAGGATTTACACATATTGCATATCTTCGTTGCAAATTTAATTGCTCAAGTACAGCTAATGAGACACAATTGATTTTCTATTGTTTGACTCCGAATCGGTGTCGCGCGGAGCTGTCTCTTATGTGTGTAAAGTAACTTATCGAGAAGAAAAAAAAAAACCTTCCTAGCACGAAATAGGAGCGAAACTATAGTGCTCCACGTTGGGTGATCACATAAGAAATTTTAATGTTAAATAAAATTTATTTATTTACATAACCAAATTACAAGATGATTATTAACATTAACTAAATTAAATTAAAACTAAGTTAAGCTTAAAAAAGGCCCTCGGGGCATTGTACCGAGGATGCTGGCGGCATTTCCTCGCTGAATTGCAATGCTGATGCGTTGCGCGAGAAAGCCGCCAGCTTTTCGGTCACCAGTTACATCAACTAGACGTTTCGCGATTTCCGCAAATAACTTATGCGCACTGGGACCCCACGGACCATGGGTCTCGACGCCAAAGGGTACAACGTTGTACCCTTGTAATGTTAAATTGTTTTAAAATAAAACTGTTGCTAAAAAATCTCATGTGTAAATCAGACACAGGACATTTCGATTTACAATAATTAAATGTAGGCTGACACTTGGGATTTTTTTGAAATGTTACAAGTTTTATCAAAATAGTAATAAATTTGGTGAAGATCTGATCTTCGGCATGATGAGCAGACTAGCTTTTTTCTTTTTTCTTCTTTCAGATTTTGAACTGATATTTGAAGTGACTACACTTCAAATATTAGTTGATGTATATTGAAGTTTATGAATCGCATTATATTAACATCCATTTTTTATATAAATAGATCTCGTATATAACAAGTGAAAACTGTTTTGCTTCTGCAAAACTAAAGCTTAAAAGTATGCATTTATCACTGCCAGTAGCACTAAGTCGTTGCTTTGTGTTTAGTCGCGAAGCAAGCTGAATTAATTAATTATTCGCGATGTCACGAGTATTTATAAGCTAATTCCTTTTACAGAACGTTTGGGACGTTAATTTATTTATTTATTTCGTTGCACGACATGCTCGTGGCAAGAACATAAATATAATATTGGTGTGACATATTAAAAAATCACTTTATCATCTGAAAGTTATTAAATATGGAGGCCTTGGCAGAGAGTACAACTTTGTGCCCTTTGGCGTCGAGATCCTCGGTCCGTGGGGTCTCAGTGCGCATAAGTTATTTGCGGAAATCGCGAAACATCTAGTTGATGTAACTGTTGACCGAAAAGCTGGCGGCTTTCTCGCGCAACGCATCAGCATTGCAATTCAGCGAGGAAATGCCGCCAGCATCCTCGGTACAGGTAACTAAATTAAACTAAAACTATTAACTTAGTTTTAGTTTAATTTAGTTAATGTTAATCATCTTGTAATTTGGTTATGTAAATAAATTATTTTCTTTATTAGAAAATGATCTTGTTACAAATTCAGAACACATTCATTTTTTACCATCTTCTTGAGAGAGCCACACAATTCCTTATTTTCAATGTTACCAATATAAAAAACCCCAAACTTTTGTCAGCATAATAAAATAACTTTAAGTCTATGTTCGGATACGAACACAATGTAGGTACTGAAAAATATAATGTACCTAATGTAATGTGTGGCGTAGAATGATGAACTACACTCGCGAGCAAAAGTATGGAATCACTTACTTGGAATTGTTTCCGCGCGATCTTGAGTACCTACTTAATAACTGGTTAAGAGGCTTACAACACCTAAAGCGCGGTCACTGTCGGACTCAATAGAAAAGAAAGCGAAGCGCTATTACACAACGCTTGTAATTTATTGCAAAATATGAAGCAATTATCGATTTACAAAAAAGCTATAGATTGTATAAAAAAATAAAACTGTATTATGCTAATATGTTGCTTGTAGAATAATCCGAAAAAAATCAGAATGATTGCATGTATTAATTAATTAGTATGTTTTTTTAGAGGTATCTTCATGATTTTTTTCTATCGTATCAAATTAGTCACATTATGTTTTCAACAAACTATCTACCTAGCATATATCCTTAAGAATATCATATTTTTTTCTGATTTTGTTTACTGCAGTAGATCATATACTTTAAGGCATTATAAAACTTAAGAAAGTTGCGTTTGGATCCTGTAGTCGCCTTAAGAATAATAAAAATGATACCATTTTAAATTGATACCAAATTCATTTAAATCACACCAGTATTTAAGGAGCTATCCCGGATTGAGTGAAGGAGTTAGGACAACATAAGGATAATGGAAAAATAATAAATAAACAAAACTACAAAAAACAATTATTAAAAATTTTATTTGGCCTTATAATTAAGTTTCAATATTTTCTCCTCGCCCTAATAACTGCTCGAAAACGGTTCTTCATTGACCTAATCAGCTAAAGTTAACAGTTTATCCATGGTACCATTTTTATTATTCTTAACTAGTTATTAAGTACTCAAGATCGCGCGGAATCATTTCCAAGTAAGTGATTCCATACTTTTGCTCGCGAGTGTAGTTCATCATTCTACGCCACACATTACATTAGGTACATTATATTTTACAGTACATTGTGTTCGTATCCGAGCATAGACTTAGATAGACTCGCAAGTGTATTAATAGATGGTAAACTTGAATAATATTTATTAAGACGCTGACAACACCTAAACCGCGATCCCTGTCAGATTGCAAAGAAAAGAAAGAGAAGTGCGATCACACAACGCTTGTAATTTATTGCAAAATATGAAGTAATTATCTATTTACTCAAAATTGAGTTGAGTAATCGAAAATAAAAAACAACCAAGTTCTGCAATCAAATAAGACGTTCTTGTTATTAATTAAATACGTAACGTATGTTCATATTTGATACAGATATTTTGGATTAGAACTCAAAGTAAGAGGTTAGTTTAACGTTAGTTTGTATCGAGATTTTGTTTTCAAAACGTGTTTTGGTAACAACCAAGTTCTGGGAAATATGTTCAAAATTAACATATATTTTTTTCGCTACCACAAACTATACAGATTTGGCAATTTTTTTTCTTAAGAGAAGCCTATTTTTGTCAATTGGGTCTTGTCAGCGCCTTAAATGTTTATCAGTTCAGAGAAACGTGCACTACCTTACGCATATATTTTTTCACTGTAATTTTTCTGAAACAATAACCTAATAATTTTGATATAAAAGTAATGGGGGCGGTCAGTCAAAGATAATTACAGATGGCGTGACCATAGCTCGGTCCCTACGGCCTACAATCAATTTGTAATTTCGTTCATTCATTCCATATCGTGTTCACTCATGAGTTTGATTTTATTTCACTATTTCGTTATTTTCGATGATTTCAATCAAGTATTTGACATGGAAAGTGATAAAATTTAAATTATTTTTTCAAAATATTTCCGAAATAACCTCGGTCTTTGTTTATAAAAAAAATCGACACGTCTTTTCGCAAAAATAAAATAAAACCGCCTCACGCCTTGTAACTGTATTGGATATACAAACTTTATGTGTACGCTTATGAAGTAAATTTTAAATTTAAAATGAAAAGCTCTAAGGTACTCTTGTCAAGAATAAAGGCTGTCACTCTGAACTTTTTCTCCGAATATACTTTTTATAATATCTATTTTTCCTAGTCGTTTCTTTAATCTTACAGTAATAATAGCTGGTTTTGGGAACTAGCTATGACAGCGCCATTTTGACAGTTGCCTTCCCCATTCCAAATTCGCTCGAATGATCGAATGCAACTATAGTTATTTTCCTAACAGCCTGTACGACATAAGGACGCTTTTTGCATGTAACCTTTACAGTACACACAGTTACAGGCTATGAGTAGGCTAAAATTGAAGAGTACATGACCCTGTTAGGGTGCAGCAAGTATTACATTTAACTTATAACTCAGTTTTGCGTAACATAAACAAAGTATTCTAAAATAAAAAAGCGAAGAATATTTCTGCCGCTCGCTGATATTTGCATATCTCGACATAATATTGAAAAACTGATTTATTTTTCGTGATCTCAGAGTTGGTCCTTTAAGTATCCATAGGTCTCATGGATTTTTTTTCATAATGATGAGGCAACAATCCCTTATGAAGCCTATTACATGTCGACCGTGATTTTAGCGAAATGACCAACTTTGGCGTTATTATTCTGAGAAACTGAAGCACTTTTGGCAAGTTTTACTTAATATGAGGTGGAAAATAGTTAGTTTATAGTGGTGTCCCTTTTCCCATTTTTTCTTATTTATTTATATAAAGCCAAAATTCGGAAGCAAGTTTTTTTTATAAAATACACAACGGCACGTTTTCAAGCTGTAGGTACATAAGCAAACGAAATGAAATATATATAATCATCATCATCATCATTTCAGCCGAAAGACGTCCACTGCTGGACATAGGCCTCCCCCAAGCACCGCCACTTCGACCGGTTTTGTGCTTTCCGCATCCAGCGGATTCCTGCGGCCTTCACAAGGTCATCGGTCCACCTTGTAGGAGGCTTTCCAACGCTACGGCTTCCGGTACGCGGTCGCCACTCCAGAACCTTAATAACCTTAGAACCTTATATAATAATATCTCTTAAATAGTGATTTAGTTCATAGTGGCCTCCGTATTTAGAAATATGTATGGAATGAAAAAATAAAATAAAATCATATAAATAAAATCCCGTTGAAAACCATAAAACTACTAAAACGCACAGAAATATCTGTAAATTTTTCCTTACTACATTAATATTATTACGTAATAATTATACCAGGATAATTGTCAGTTTATAAGAAATAAAATTTTGTATAAAATAAAATAAAATAAGAAGAAAGGTATAAAACTTAAAATAAACGTAATTACAACTGCCAAATTACTACATAATGCGATGCGTCGGCTGCTTAATCTTTCAGAACGCAATTTTGTGATAGGCATCTCATGAGACTTTCAGTTAATTCTTTGAAATACAGTAATACATACAGACGCAATACAATGACACAATTAACTTCGTAAAACCTTTGGCGAAAACGTCATAAATAACTTTTTATAGTTGTTTTTTTGTCTTTTTTGGCAGCATAAAAATAACTAAAATAAAATAACTGTTATTAATTACTCATAGTTATCCTTTGATTCACGATCCTCCGAATTTTTATTTTTATTTCCTTACCTTTATTTTTCCAATCCTCAATGTCGACAATGAAGTAGGGGATAATCTGCAACAAAATAACAGACATCAGTAAGTAATTTATACAAATAAATAAAATTGAAGTATCTGTTTGTAATTTCTAAATAACAGATTTTTACTAAATGCATATGAAATTATATACGGTGCTTATAACAAAAAAAAACTGTTTATTTTTTATTTTTGTCTATCTGTCTATTTGTACCGGCTTATCTCCCGCAACAGCTGGACCGATTTTGTCGGGACTTTCATTAGCCGATAGTTACTTAGGCTTTTATTTTAGTAAAACCCACGCGAAGCCGCGGGTAGCAGCTAGTTAGCATAAGATCACCGGGTTCCGATACATTTTCGACGAATATCTCCTTCTTTCTTATATCTGTGGTTACGCCATAGAATACTTTTATCCCAGTTATACGTTCCCGCGGGATGATTTCCGACATTCACGCAGGCGAAGCAGGGGCGGGTAGCTAGTTCCATACAAAATTGACAATGGACCTCGCAATCCGCCTGTCCGGTGTCAATCACGGAGGCTTTCCGTACGAAATCCACAGCGAACGTGCGTTGAAAATAGAGACTGTAAAATTTATGAAATCCCCCAGATTTGTACTGAAATTTACACAGCTAAAAGATATTTACAATCATAATTTTGATAATAACGAGCAATTTGTGTAAATGTTATTCTTTATTTCTAGGGAGGCTGACAACACCTAAAGCGCGGTCACTGTCGGACTGCATAGAAAAGAAAGAGAAGCGCGATGACACAACGCTGGTACTTTATTGCAAAATATGAAGCAATTATCTACTTACAAAGAATCTATTGATTGGATAAAAAAAATAAAACACTATTTTGGTAATATGTTGCTTGTAGAATAATCTGATAAAAATCAGAATGATTGCATGTATAATAAATAATATGGTTTTTAATCGTTAAAATACATTTTTAGAGGTATGTTTGTGATTTTTTTCTATCGTATCATATTAGTTGTAGTATGTTTTTAACACACTATCTACCTAGCATATATCCTGAAGAATATCATATGTTTTTCTGATTTTGTTTACTGCAGTGGATCATATTATACTTTCAGGTATTATAAAACTTGCGTTTAGTTCCTGTAGTCCTCTTAATATCTCACCTATGGAGTTCCCTCATAATTTAAGCTCTAGCCTAAAGCGAATCCCGCGCAAGATGCGGGATGAAATTCGCTCGCACCGATTGTGTCAGCTAACATGTACGGAAGTGTCAATACTGGCGCGAATAGTCACGTTACTTTTATATCATTAAAATAATTGACAAATGCAGTCGCGTCCCACGTGCTACGCGGGTTTCGTCTCAGTGTGGACAGGGGGTCTACTCACTAAGTCCGTCAACGAAGATACGGGCTCGTCCCAAAGTAGTAGATCCGTCAAAATAAGTGACAAATTCAATTTTTCGAACGGGCACAAACACTTTGCGAGTAGGGACAACCGTCAAATCGTGCTGTCATTCATTCTCCGTTCGGGCTCTGAAGTACGTAATCTTATGTCCGTTCGTGATACAGAGTAGGAAACGCCCGTAACTTTTGCCGAAACTACGGAAATGTAATAGTTAGAGAATTCTGTTATAGCAGAATCAAAATCAAAATCAAAAGTCCTTTAATCAAACTAGGCTGAGAATCTGAACTTTTCGAACATCAAAATTACATAATACAGTCCCGAGTAGGAAACGCCTGCCCTTCACCGCAGAAAATAATTTACAGTTACATTACCATTCTTAACCAACGAATTCGCTGAATTTTATTAAAATCAGTCAAATTATTGAAAGAAAAGAAGCCCCAAATTAAAAATGCAAAAAAAAAATATTTTTAGAAAAGCGCACTTGCTCTTAAAGGCTCACAGTGCCAAATCTCATGTAAGTTATCTTCTGCTGACGTCGAGTAGAGAAACTTTTAAAGTAAGTCTAAAACGGTCTTGAATTCCACTAACGTAATCAGCTTGTAAAGGGTATTTCGTTCCTAGTTAATATTGCCTTTTAATGGACTGTTTAGATTATTGTTTATTCCTAGATCAACTAAACAAAAAAAAACACAACAGAAATTTACACAATACTAGCATAAAATCTGCCTAGCCTTTTCCGAACTACGTTGGGGTCGGCCTCAAATTTAACCAGATGCAGCTGAATACCAGTTTTTTACATGGATGTACTTCCTATACAGGGTGACATTGAAAACATGCGACAAATCGAAATGGGAGATTGTACTCATCATTATGAACAACTTTTACTAAGGGACCAAAGCTACAATCCCAAAAAAAAAATGTTCGCAATACCTCATCAAAATGTAGGAAAAGCAGATTTTTTTTTTTGGGAATTTGGTCCCTTAGTAAAAGTTGTTAATAATGATGTATACAATGTCCCATTTCAGTTTGTCGCAAGTTTTCAATTTCAACCTGTATTTTGGGCTCTATAAATGACAGTCGAGGGCAACGGTTTAACGTGCTTTCCGAGGCATGGAGGGGTCTCGATACGTAATGGAAGGTCACCTATCCAGGAAACGACCGCGGCCAGCTTAGCTTAACTATTGATCGACGCGTGCAACTGTTACCATTTAGCCAGAACCCATCATAACATTGACATGAACTCACATAAATATCTGGCGTTGACTTTTAAACTGAAAATGTTAGCACAAACTCAGCAAGCGTCGATGTTTCCCTCGCTTATCGAAATGGTTAAAGCATATATATTATTAAGGCGCTGACAAGACCCAATTGGTCAAAATAGTCTTCTCTTAAGAATAAAAATTGCCAAATCTGTATAGTTTGTGGTAGTGAAAAAAATATATGTTAATTTTGAACTTGGTTGTTACCAAAACACGTTATGAAAAATAAAATCTCTATACAAACTAACGTTAAACTAACCTCTTACCTTGAGTTCTAGTCCGAAATATCTGTATTAAATATCAACATACGTTACGTATTTAATTAATAACAAGAACATCTTATTTGAATGCAGAACTTGGTTGTTTTTTATTTTCGATTACTCAACTCAATTTTGAGTAAATAGATAATTGCTTCATATTTTGCAATAAATTACAAGCGTTGTGTCATCGCGCTTCTCTTTCTATGCAATCTGACAGTGACCGCGGTTTAGGTGTTGTCGGCGTCTTAATCTAGACTTCTTTGAGTGAACTCAGCCTTATCCTAAAATAATCCCTTCGAGTCACCTCTTGTGACACACTAACTTATGAATATGAAAGTGTTACAGCAAAGTCGCTTCAAAGGACCAAAAATAGACTTACGCAGCACAAAAGTCTTTTTTTTTGGCCCTTGTGAGCACACAAATGTCATTCAATCACTCACTCCCAGTAGGTTTCTAAGACGTGCATGTAACTCGGTAATTCGCAATTCCTGCGAGCTTCAACATGACATGGTATGCTTTTGTAATGAACGGAATTTCTCGCTAAGACGTTGACTTGTACAAAGTTAACGCTTGTAGTTGCTGCTAAACGTTGAATTTAAGCGTGAATACTGGAGAATGACACCTTTTATACAGGAATGACTGAAGTGACTTGACGATGCCTGGACCCTTATATTTAGGTATCGATTACGATTTTATTTCTGCTTGAGTATAGTTTTTAGGGTTCCACAGTAAACAAGGAACCCTTATAGTCTGTCTGTCTGTCTGTCCCCACTGTAGCTCAGAGACGCTCAGAAAGAACTAGAAAGCTGTAATTTGGCATAGGTATACATATTAATCACGGCGACAAAGTGCTACAATATTTTTTTTAGGGTTCCTTCCTTGCACGTAACGTGGGGATGATATTTTTTTTCCTTGTCCAACCCATGGTGTGGGGTATCGTTTAAAAATATTGCGGGTCTGTCAACACCACTTTTCGATTCAAGGATCCACTTGCGTAATATTAAAAAAGTAACCATTTTTTTTTGTGGATGGGAAATCATCAAATAACTTCTCCCGCTCTGGGCGGAGCGGGAGGGTGTGTCAGACTCTTACTGACTAAAAGCCACCCGTATTCCTTCCGTTGCCTGTGTTGCGGGGGCCTGGGTGACCCATAAGTACCTTCCCGCGACCCCGGCAGGCATCGGCCCTTTTTTTTTTAGTTGCGTTACCCTAAAAATGTAATGCATGCATTAAAGTGCTATTTTTTGTTAGAGCCAAGTGTCCCCTCCTACTGCCAGCTAAATGGTTGTATAAGGAGATGTGAAAAAAGTTATGGCAGTAGTACCTACATACCTATAACCCTAAAAAAAGAGATTCCTTTTACACAATAATCAACCCCAACTGAGACTCAGTATCAAGCCCATTCACCAAGTACTCACATGAGGCGCCATCTTTGCCAGTATGTAACGTATGCAAGTGGTAGGCTGGCGCTGTGTGCAATTGCGCGTCTAATCGCCTGGGGACTACACGCTCCCGCAAACAGTTGGGCTAAACTATGCTGTATAAGATAGGGCTGGCAGGTTTAGGAAACTGGATAAATCTAATGTTTGCAGCAATACAGTCATAAAAGGAGAGTAAGAGATACTGACAAGAAGATGGATCAGCGTTTGCATGCCTGCTAATAACAATTAAATTTCGATCACCAGATTTTTTTTCTACTTACAATTCATAGCCACGACAGACCTACTAATCTAAACTAATTACGCGACTGCCCAAAAAGGAGTGTAATGTGTTTAGGGTTCATGTATGTATGTATCTGTGAGTTTATTTGTGCCACCATAACTTATAAATGCCTAAACAGATTTAGATGTATGGTATAGATGAAATCCTTACATCATCCTGAGTGACATAGGCTATACATATTATTGAAAAAATCAATATGGCGGCAGTATGGCTCCACTTTCAATGGTGAAAAAAAAAATCTTCAGTTATTAAAATATGGGTATCAAATTGAAGGCCATGATGAGCACATGCCAAAACTATGAAATTGATTGGCATACACTTTACTTAGGTAGGGTATATATGCAAAACGAACATTTCACCCCCACGCCATCCACGCCTAGCCTCGCCGTGAGAGAATTTAACCATCTTTAGTGCTTTTTTATTTATTTTTTTTGGATGGGAAATTATTAAACAACTTCTTCCACTCTGGGCGGAGCGAGAGTGTGTGTCAGACTCTTACTGACTAAAACTCACCCAACACGGGTGGGTTTTAGTCAGTAAGTCTCTCGTTGCCTGTGTTGCCATGGCATGGCCTCGGTATCCCTTCCGGACTCACCCACTTTTTTGTTACGCTTTCGCGCTAAACCGGCTGAACGGATTTGGATTAAATTATATAAATTGACGAGAATGAGGTCCTGAGTTTGATCCCTTTTCAGTAAAATATTGATGTGAACCCGTGAAACAGCGTACCTAACAGAAATATCTACTAGTAATTTTTCACCCAATCTAAACAAATTGTAAGCAATTTGTAAGCACATTTCTAACACTTGCTGGTTGCAAAAGCGAGCTCTGTACAAAATAAAATATTTGTATACAAAAAAAAAAAACAAATTTTACGTTTTATAGGACCGGACATAACGTAAAGCTGTTATTTTTTTTGTATTGGTGAGGTTAGAATTACTGGCTACTACTGGTTACGGAGTTTTTGAAGGTCACAGTTCCAATTTTGTGAAGTGAAAACTTCTTTAAGCACGTTAGGGACTTTTGGGATGGGGAAAAAGCACTAAACTCGCGTGACCGTCATTCTCAGATACATACAAGGTGATTTTTTTATTCACTGTTAAACTTTCAAGGCGCGAAAGTACTCTTGATTATGAGCAACTTTCACTATAAAACCAACTCTGAAATATCGAAAAAAAATTCAGCTGTTTCATACAAAAACGCAATATTTTCCCGATGAAAATGTATGAAACAGATGTATTTTTTTTTTTGCTATTTTGTAGTTGGTGCCATAGTGAAACTTGTTTATAATCATGAGTACTTTCACCACCTGAAAGGTTAACAGTGAATTAAAAATCACCGTGTATATACAGATGTTTACAAGTTTGTGAAGCCAAGAAATGTTCACTTATGACCTGCAGTCCTTTTTTTGGGTGGGTAATTGTCATATAACTTCTCCCGCTCTGGGGCGAGCGGGAGGGTGTGTCAGACTCTTACTGATTAAAACCCACCCGTGTTCCTTCCGTTGCCTGTGTTGCCAGGGGCCTCGGTATCCCTTTCGGACTTTCCCGCGACCCCGGCAGATTTCCCGCGATCCCAGCAAGTTTCCCGGCAGTGACGAGCAGTCCTGCGATTGCCAGTTTTTTTTTTTACGAAAACAAGTTGTAAATGTTATAACTTTAAATACTCCCACGATCCCTTTACCGTTGCATGCACACAAAAGCACAATGTTTTGAGTGCGTTACGTTGCGCACTGCCATAAACAGCGAATTTTCACACCAAAAATAAAATTCGCTAAGCAATTATTTTTGCACAAAGTTACTAAGTTTGATGTACAGAATGGGTAGATGATGGCTTCGTGAAGGGTTTTTTACACCTTGTATAATAATGCAATACCTTGTAAATAATATATAGGGGCTATATTTTAAATAAAAATAAAATAAAACTTATTTATTTCAGGTACCATATTTAAGAAAATCTTTAAATTATTCAAAAATAAATACAAAATCACACATCATACAAACACAAAGGAATAAATACAATACAAATACAACTGATCAACACACAAATTAGATAATTCAAATTCACATTTTAAAAATCTTCAAACGCGTCAACGTTAGGTACCTACAGAGGAAACCAAAACCACTATCAAATTTACACTCCATAATTTTAATGACAACAAGCGTATATCCGAAAAAAAACTTCCGTTAAAGAAACTGTAATTGAGTTTTCATTATAGGAAAACTCAAAATATAGGTCAGGCAGGGTATCGTGTTTCGTGTATCGCAGATTATCCTGCCCTTTTTAATGGCAGACTTATATTACTTTATCAGGAATCTAGTACGGCCAGGTGGCTGAACTGAATGGAAATAGACCCCGCTGCAAATGTAATTAATGTGAAAGAAAAGAAAATAAGAAGGAAAATACGTTTAAATGCGGTAAACACGACGCAAAAAAAGAGCACAAAAACAAAACAGATCAAGTTGGCGGAAAATATGCGTCAAGTGGTCACATCCACGCAAAACGGCCATCACTCGGCATAATGTTGCAACCCTATGCGAGGCAGAGACCCAGCGCTGGTTTTCAGCGAAAGTCTGCGTTGACGTGATGATGTCGACCGGTGCGGCATACAGTGAGATTTAAGTAAGAAATAAAATAAATTCAATTATAATAACGGTAACAGTTTCCTGTGAAAGAACCCATTTTGAAAAGTTCTACCATCACATCCGTAACATAGCATCACTCATTAATTCATTCATTGAATCATCGACTGCCTCGTTGTTCGAATGGTCGACTGCTGAGCATTAAGTCATGGGTTCAATACCCAGGTCCGCCTTACATTTTTGATTGCAATCAAAACTGAAGCAGCCTAGAATTTGACTCAGTACGAGTTTCGGCGCCTTCAGTAGATACACAGATCGCATAATCAGCCTATAGTGTTCCCACTGCTGTGACACAGGCCTCCTCTCGTTAAAAGGGAGTGGGCTTGTAATCCACCACGTGGGACCAGCAGGGGTTGGTAGATGTCACATGTATTTGAATTTTTGGTTCTAGAACATGCCAGTTTCCTCACGATATTTTTCACCGCCACTGATCTCAAAACAGTGACGTTTTGAGAGCAGCAATGGTATTGAAACAATTTAAACAAAGTAAAGCCCCTAGTTGGGTTCGAACCTACGACCTACAACTCGTAAGTTGCGACCGTTACCACTGGGAGACCACTGCTCTGCAGTCTCACCCTTGTTGAGTAATTATTACTGTCACTAAGGTTAAATTCAAATTTAAATTTTATTTCACATAAACCTACATGGGAACTTATGAAACGTCAGAAGCTACGAACACGGTTCCATTCAGTCGTTTTCTATGGAGAAGAACTGGCAAGAAACTCGACGGCAAGAAATCCCAACGCCTTTTATTTTTTTGGGTGGGAAATTATCAGACATTTGCTGGGGAGTTTGTTCCGCCACTTCTTCCCAGCGAAAGCACTAGAAAGTGGTGAAGGGCGGGCATTTTTGGGGGACTGTCTTATGTAACTTTGACGTTCGATAAGTGCTGATTCTCAGCCTAGTTTAAATAAATGACTTTTGATTTTGAGATAACTTCTCCTGCTCTGGGCAGAGCGGGAGGATGTGTCAGACTCTTACTGACTAAAACCCACCCGTATTCCTTCCGTTGCCTTAGTGTTGCAATTGTCTAAAGGCAGAGACGGTTATCATTTTTCTTTCATAATAGTACTTCGGAGCGAATTTTGACCATCGCGGCTAATTTCAGCGGAGACGAGTATGATCCGACACGACCGGAGCAATGGCTTAACGTGCTTTCCGAGGCATGGAGATTTAACACTGGCAACATCCAAACTCCCGACTGTTACTGCCAAATTCCTTGAATAGAAAAACCCAATAACACTGCCTGACCAGGGAGTCGAACCCCACAGAGTGCTTAACAGTCGCGATTGTGACCACAAGACCTACGGGGCAGAGCAAAACACTTTCCATTACGTAGACCTCGGCCCGTTTGCCAACCTGTTACGCAAAAAAAATGACTGAGTTCAGCTTTTGTGCGACAACCCTAGCATAACTCTATAATGAAGTACAGCTTCGAGGAAGGGAAGTAATTGTTCGTAAAGAATTTAGCGTTTACATTTTGAAGTAAAAAAGCGATCTCAGTGATCAACTTTGATATTTAAAAAGCGGCTCGGAGAATCTGAAAGTTATTTAAAAATGAGTGAAAGTGAAAACGCTTTTGACTTGGTGTTTAGAGTTTAGTTTGGTTATTTTTAATCACACAACCCATAACACTAAATGGTATTTAATATTAAACCAAGTAAAAGGTTTTCATTTTAAACATCTTTCAGACAGTTTATTTGAACTCTTTAATAATTGTACTCCTAAAATATTATATATGAAAACGCCGTTTCTGTTTCTGGAAATCTTTTGAAGATAACAGACATACTGAAGAAGTATGTTTTAATTGACTCGACTGCTTTGTTGGTCTATAGCGGTCGTAAGCGCTACTTCTCAGCATGAGGTCCTGGGTTCGATTGTTCGTTCCCGGGTCAGGCAAAGTGTTATTGGGTTTTTCCATCTGAAAACTCAGTAGCAGCCTGGAGTCGGGTGTGTAACGGTTGATATAATAACAAAAAATCTAACGTTCACTTGACCTAATTTCAGTTAATATACTTTTGTTTAATATAACGATCAGTTGAGATAATGAATTGTTGATATAATTTCATTTTATCTAATTTCTTATGATATAATAAACATTTCCTATAATGCACATTTGACATAATATTCATGTAGTATATTATTAATTTACTATAATATTGGACCCTCAACTATTGTAACCAGTAGAAATTGGATGCAATCTGGACTTTAGGGCACCCCGACTCGGAGAGGTTAGGTTAGAAGGGGATGGCGGGGTCGTGTGAGCGAGCGAAGCGAGCGAATAGACCCCGCCATCCCCTTTGTGGTTATTTTTTTATAAACCATCCAGAAGTAGGACCCTCGCGAAGCGGGGCTCCGTCAACCAAGCCCACCCTCAACCATGCATTGAATATTTTAAGATTTGGTTAGGTGCCATTTGAGTTAGGTTAGAACTGTGACCATTAAACTTGAAAATTAGGTCAAAAGAACATTAGGTCAAATGAATGTTATATAAAAAGAATATTATACATATTGAAAATTATATAAAATGAACGTTATACTAAATGTTTTATATTAAATGAAAATTATATCATATGAAACATTAGGTCATATGAAATTAGGTTATATGATTTTATAGCATATGAAAGTTATATTATATGAACGTTATTTCAAGTGAAATTAGAGCATTTGTTATTATATCATACATTACACACCCCCCTGGAGTCTGGATTTGTGCCCGGTTGATGGCAACAGGATCGCTCCCATGGGACCTAAACATAACTGGCGAAATGTGGCTGTACTATAGGTACACCTTTGCCTAACTCTTCAGGAAAAAAGGCATGAGTTTATGTACAATGTTTATCATCAAAATAAGTAACTCATTACACACACGTCCCTTACACTCAAAATTTACACCTCACTTCGAAGGCAGGACGTCAAACGACGACAAAAAATGATCTCACAGGAAATTGATATTTACGGCACGACTATGCCATAGTGACGTCGACATGGTGGGTGTCATATAACCGATATTAATGCTCTATTTGGAAACAGGTTTAAAGAATATATATGGTCATTTGTTTTTAGTGTCATGGTTGTTCGTTTATGTAAGAAGTGTTTCTTATTAGTTTGAATTTTGTGTTATGAGTGAGGATATCTTCATGGAGGTAAATAATGCTGACTGCCTCGTTGATCTATGTAGTTCATTAGTCTAGTTACATTGCCACTTGCGAACTACGCAACACACTGACGCCACGCAAAATCCTGCATCGCGCAAGCAGAGTTTACCGCGCAACTAGCATATATACAACATCCCGATTTCAAACGTTGGGCATTTGCCCACCAGACACGACAGCCGTCTGGTCGGAGGATCCTCCCTTTTCTTCGAGGATGAGCGAACTTTACACCCTGTTCCTCATGCCTCTATACTGGTGAATCCAAATATAAACGTCAGCTCAGCCTTGCAACTACTTCAGCGTCACGTCATCATCATTACTTCCTCAAGCTTTCGACAACTGGATGGATGGTATCGCGTTACGCGTCACGTTAAGATCGGCTCCGTAATAATTTACCAAATAAAAATATAAACAAACGACTTATAAACTTTTAAAGTGATAAACATGGTCCTAAAGTTCCAAAGTACTAGTGAAAGTGTTATCCAGTGTTAAATCTTTCAAATAAGATCCCGGAACTCAAATAAAAAACATGGACACGAACCAGTGATAAAACGACTTTACTTCTAAGTTTCTAGCAAATAAACATCATTTCAAGTGCAGTAATCGAAAGTAAATCCATCCTAAATCAGTGCGCTGGGTGCAAGCAAAATAACAATAACAAAAGTGTTGTGAAGCGTGTGCAAAAATGTGGAAAAATTTTTTTACTAATGAGTCAACTTAACGACTTTATTTGATTCAAAATTTGCGTAATCAGAACAAGATCCAAAAATTTGACGCTAAAGTAAACAGTAGTCGTGGCCGCTAATGAATGTGTTCGCTTCAGCTACAACGAGACGCAAGTTCGAATCTCACGTGATAATTCAACTTTTTGTATTTTTTGAAGATCATTTTATTACTTTGGTTTTCTTCAAACAAGGAAGTCTGGCAAATATGGATTCCGAAAATGTAACTGTACGAAAAAATAAGACAACAATTAACTCACTTAATTCGTCATTCGAATCCACAAATTCTGACTTTCTTTCAAAAAGTTTACCGCAAGTGTCTACTGGCTTAAGTTACGAAGAGGTTGAAAAACTAAATGAAGAAGTTAATCAGCTGAGAATGCAGTTACATGCTGCTAATAATGAAATAGACAACTTAGTCATGGAAAACAGCACTTTGAAGAAACAAACGGTTGAACAACAACATGTCATAACCCATTTAAAAAACTTATGTAGCGAACCAACAAATAGTATCACAAAATACTCCAATTCAAAAAAAAAGGAATAGTAAGGTACAGAATCTAGATTACAAAAAGAAACTTGATATGAGTTTAATTGATCTAGAGAGCAAATTGTGCGAAGAAAGTGTAACAGATGGCGCTGACGGCCGAGTAGTGATGAGCCGGTCGCCTCAAGAGAGTAACACAGATTTGAAGAAGTACGATCAAAACAAGCTAGATGGCGCAGAAACAGAACAGAATCTAGATTTTATAGACGAAAAGAAACTTGATAAGAGTTTAATCGATCTAGAGAGCAAATTGTGCGAAGAAAGTGTAACAGATGGCGCTGACGGTCGAGTGATGATGAGCCGGTCGCCCCAAGAGAGTAACACAGATTTGAAGAAGTACGATCAAAACAAGCTAGATGGCGCGTTGCTAAATCTTCATGAAGTGCATTTAAACAATAATCAAGTACTGACTAAATGCGCCAGAATCGAATCAAATTCTCAGTTAATTATATTTGGAGGACAACAATTTACAGGACTGGCTACACTACTTATACAATCTAGAAACAATACTAAGTACAAGAATTACCATATTTCTTCCAATACGAAACCATACGCCACCACAGAAGAGATTCTCAAGCCTATCTACCAACTGGAAGATTTGGAAGATAATTATCTAGTTATATGTGTAGGGGAAACTGATACCAACCCCAATAAAATACTATTAGAATTAGGATCGTTGCTAAAATCCTTTCAAAAACTTAACGTGCTTGTATTTAATGTTTTGCAAAACAAATATTTGAATTGTAGTTTGTTAAATAACAACTTAAAAATGCTATGTAACAACTTTAAAAATTGTTCATTTGTGACTATAAAAGGTAATTACCAGTACAAGAAGGACTACTATTTGTCAGAGGTATGTAAAAAAATTAACTTTATCATTGACTCGAATTATTATGACAGGACATTTTTATGTTTTAAAAATATTAAGTTATTAATTAATACATCGAAGGCTAAAACAGAATGCACAACTGTTCCCAAGAAAGGCACTATCCCATTCTACTTTCAACGTAATAAGAATACGCATTCAAGCGATAATGGTCAAAATATTAACTCGAATACTGCCTCTATGAGTAAGCAGGTAATGGTAAACACCGACACCCACAAGAAGGGAACCATTCCATATTATTTTAAAAAAATTACACCGTGTTTAACAATGCAATCCGACAAAAAGTTACCTTTGCCAACACAGAAATGTTTTCGTCCCTAAATCAGATTTTAATTTTAGAATATTTCATCAGAATATTGCCGGCGCTATAAACAAATCGGAAGAATTAACATTTGCAATCCACGAGCTATCGCAACAAGGGCCGAAAATAAACGTAGTGTGTCTGACTGAAACTTTTATTAAAAAAGGTACAGAGATGCTTTTAAAAATTCCTGGGTACCAATTAGTTGCATCATACTCACGTGACAATAAACGAGGAGGGGTATGCATACTGCTTAATAATAATATGAAATATAAAAAAATAACTAATATTAGCGACTTGACATGTAATTTCAATTTTGAATGTTGTGGCGTAGAAATAAATAATATTATTATTGTTTGTTTATATAGAACTCCAAATAGTAATCCTCAAATATTTCTCGGAAATCTAGAACAGTTGCTAATAAGATTAACGAGAAAGCATAAAAAAAATATTTTATGCGGGGATTGGAACTTGGACATTTTAAAGCCAAACAAAAGCTGTGAAAACTTGAAAAGCATTTTGAAAAATTTTAATATCGAATTGCATATTAAAACGCCCACAAGACAGATGTCGTGCTTAGATCAGATAGCAAGCAACGTCAAGCAAGCTAAACCGGAGGTGCATCATCTTGCCTTGTCCGATCATGAAACGGGACAGTCGCTTTCGATGAGGACTATTAAAACGTACGAAATATGCACTTGGTTTGAGGAGGTCAGAGATTTTAGTCAGGAAAACATGGACAAGTTCTATAGTTGCATGTCATCTCTCACTTTTTCAAGCGTATACGAAAAACATGGTTTTCAGGAAGCGTTTGGGGAATTTCACGGTCTTATAAAATTATTTTTTGACTTGTGCTTTCCAATATATTCAAAAAAAATGTCATCTCATAGAGAAAACCACAAATGGTTGACAAAAGGCATAATAAAATCGTGCGTAAAAAAAAGGATTCTTTATCTTAATCAACAATACAATAAAACTAAGCGGCAAAAACTAAACACAACATATAAATCGTATAGTGACATTCTCAAAAAGTGTATATATAAATCTAGACAGCTACAAAGTAAGAAGTATATTGCCAATAATAAAAATAAGTATAAAGCCACATGGGCGGTGATTAATGAAAATATTGATGATTTAAACGCTAAAACCCGAATTGACGTAATAACTAAAGATGACCGGAAAATTCTAGACCCTAAGGAAATAAGTGACACATTTAATCAATTCTACATACAAACGACCAATAATTCTAATTTTAAATACAATGTTGACGAGATAAACAAGACTATCGATGGTAATAATGACCACACAATATTTCTCAAACCTACTGATGCTACGGAGGTATTTAGAATAATACAAAATCTTAAAAATACAACTGCAGTAGGACTGGATGATATAACAACAAAGGTAATTAAATTAGGCGCTTCATGCATTTGCCAACCATTAAGTTATTTAATAAACTTTTCTTTTGAAGAAGGTGCATTCCCAGAAATTTAAAAAAAATCAATAGTAAAGCCACTTTTAAAAAGGTAATACATCTGACATGAAGAACTATAGGCCAGTGACTCTGATACCAATCATGTCAAAAATCTTGGAGAAAATCATGCTGAGAAGGCTCCAAGAATTTGCGATTGGTCATCGTATACTTAAAGACGAACAATTTGGGTTTAGGAAAAACAGTACCACGTCTTTGGCTTGTTTCAATTTGATGAAGAATGTCACCCAGGCGATAAATGACGGCTTACCAGTAGCGGCAATCCTCTTGGATATGAGCAAGGCGTTCGATTTTGTAGATCACGAACTGCTCTTACACAAATTAGAAAAATACGGAATAAGAGGAAAAGCGAACGACTGGTTAAGAAACTACCTAAAAAACCGACAACAATGTGTAGAAATCTCCAGAATACATAATGGAAAAAAAGTGTCATATAGAAGCGACTATCAGGAAAATAATTTCGGAGTGCCGCAGGGCAGTGTATTGGGGCCTTTTTTATTCCTTCTCTATATCAATGACCTCCCAAATATCACTCGCCATACAGTCATTTTATTTGCTGATGACACGACCCTTGTCGTGAAGTGTGATAGAGTCGATATCTACGAGTATGAGATTAATGAAGCCATCAAAAATATAATACACTGGTTGAACTCCAATAACCTACAAATTAATATGGAGAAAACGAAAATGATGCAATTTCAAACATACAGGAGAAACCCATTAACGCTGACTGTTAAATATAATGACACTACAATAGAACAAGTAGTAAGTGCTGCATTTCTGGGCATACAATTGGATCAAAATTGCGATTGGAAAAAGCATGTCGAATATGTTTGTGACAAACTGGACAGATTTATTTATGCACTAAGAAGATTAAGAGCCACGGTCTCAACTGAAGCGGCTCTTTGTGCATATCACGGATACGTTACCTCCGTACTCTCATACGGTCTCTTGTTGTGGGGTAATTCGGTGGATGTCAATAAAGCGTTTATGTTACAAAAAAAATGTGTGCGTGCAATCTGTGGAGCTGGGTCCATGGATAGCTGTAAGCCACTGTTTAGAAAGTACAACATTTTACCGTTAGCATGCATGTATATTAAAGAATTGTGCCTATTAGTACGACAACATCCTGAAAATTTTATTAAGCATAGAGATGTAACCAAAAGGAATGTTGCCTCTAGAGATAAACATAGGCTCTGCTTGCCACAATGCAAGATATATATAAAAGAAATTCGTTTATAATGGCTATTAAGATATACAATAAATTACCAAACGCCTTTAAAGAACTACCTTTGCTTATGTTTAAAAAAAAGCTGATTCAGTGGCTTCAAGAAAAATGTTTTTACACTGTTAATGAATTTGTGTCACATGTCGAAGAAAGAAAGTAATGTCATTATAGTTGGTTTATTTAAATTTTATTTGTTTTTAATTTGACATTTACTTACTATTATTATTTTTATTTTTGACATTTTAACAATATTCATGGACATTATCATTTCAATTAATATATACAATCTGACATTTTATAAATATCATATTGGTAACTGATGTAATGATGTGACATTTTTAAATTATATAATGTACCTATTGTGAAATTAAATATTTGCAATTAATTTATTTAATCTGACTGTTTGTAACGATTATAGTGATAACTGAAGGAATATTTTGACATTTTTAGTAATTTAATGTATTCTGAAATTAAATATTTGCACACCACATGTAATGGTAGAATGTAAACGGGCCACATTTATAATAACATCATACTACTTTGTACACCTACATTTTGGCAAATAAAGTTTTATTATTATTATTATCTTTTATTTAATTATTTACACATTTTAATTTTATTTTTAAATATTAGAATATAAAAAATTATTATTATTATTATTATTCGAGTAGCAAATCACACAGCCAGCCAGCACCCACGGCTTCAACGGGTTTCCTGACGACCAGCATGCCACGACAGCATCAGCAACTTTGGCATAGCACATTGCACTTTCGGCCGGTCAACAAGCAGAGCTCTTCAACCCTCTCCTGGTCGACACCAGCAGTCAGCCTTAACCCGGCGCTGTAGCACATCCTACTCACTGTAGCATAACGCAGCGCCACCCCGACTCACTGGAGAATCACCGCAGACATTTCCGACCCAACGTGAACTATGCGACACTCGGTTGCGATGCTTGCCAGTGCCAGATGTAGTTTCAGTAAAACCACATCTGCCACTAATAACCTCCGGTCTCCTGAGGGGAGTGATGTGGCGGCATCTACATCGCCACATGCGAACTACGCAGCACACTGACCTCACGCAAAATTCTGCATCGCGCAAGCAGAGTTTACCGCGCAACTAGCATATACAACATCCCGACATCAAACGTCGGGCAGTTGCCCACCAGACACGACACCCGTCTGGTCGGAGGATCCACCCATTTCTATGGAAGATGAGTGAACTTTACACCATGTTCCTCATGCCTCAATATAGTGGTCACAAGCGCTACTGCTAAGCATAAGCGGGGGTTCGATTCCCAGGCCGGGCAAAGTGTTATTATAGTTAGGTGATTCCATTTGGAATATCTCAGTAGCAGCCCGGAGTCTAAATTTGTGCTCGTTTAATGGCGATAAGCTCACCCCTACTACACGGGAATTAAACATCTGGCGAAATGTAAGTTTTCTATAGGTACAACTCTGCCTAACCCTTCGGGAAAACAAGGTGTTATATGGTTCAGGTCCAGTTGAAAACTGGGAATCCAGTTGAAAATTGGTAGCTCACTGTGAGGAAAACTCGGAATTGCTGCTCTAGATGCTATAAGATCCCAGGCGGATTTCTGGCCACCGTAGGCGCGGACTTGCGGACGGTGAGCAATGAGTAGCTCGCCTCCGGTAAGGACCAGGCCCGGGTCGACGGCCCGTTGTGTTGCATGCGCGCCTCAAAGAGATGTCAGCACAAGTGTAGGGGTTCACTAGAGCCGATGCCTGCTGGGGTCGCGGGAAAGTAAGAAATGGTTATCGAGGCCCCTGGCAACACAGGCAATGGAAGGAACACGGGTTTTAATCAGTAAGAGTTTGACACACCCTCCGCCCAGAGCGCGAAAAGTTATTTGATAATTTCCCAAAAAAAAAAGGTACAAGTTGTTAGCATTTTTGCTGAACTGAGCCATTTTGGCGCAGCCGTGAGGCACACTTTCCTGCTAATTTCTTACATCGTACTTTACACTTTTTATTAAATTTTTTAACATTTATTTTTTATTTTCTCTATATTATATTGTGTGCCTTTTATTCTGTGCTAAAAAAATGTATTTTCTTTCTTTCATTAAGTATGTATGTAAATAATGCATAGGTTCCTTTAATTTAACCCGGTATATTTACTACATTATTATGAGAGGATTTTAAATTTATTTATTTACATAACCAAATTACAAGATGACTATTAACATTAACTAAATTAAATTAAAACTAAGTAAAGCCTAAATAAGGCCCTCGGGGCATTGTACCGAGGATGCTGGCGGCATTTCCTCGCTGAATTGCAATGCTGATGCGTTGTGCGCGAAAGCCGCCAGCTTTTCGGTCACCAGTTACATCAACTGGACGTTTCGCGATTAGCGCAAATAACTTATGCGCACTGGGACCCCACGGACCGAGGGTCTCGACGCCAAAGGGCACAAAGTTGTACTCTCTGCTAAGGCCTCCATAGTTAATAACTTTCAGATTTTCGGCATTTTCTGCCGCTGCACCCGCTTTAGAAGTAGTCCGTTGGAGGTGGGACGGTGCCAGTGTGTCTACACAGGTAACGTCCCGCACAAGCGTCCGTCCCAAACTCCACGGGACCGAAGACACTCCATTAGGTATTTTGCCATCATCTCTGATAATGCCAGTCGGCTCAAGAAGAGCAGGCACATTGATACTGGCAAGAGACCGGCGGATAATTAATTAATTGAGAGGATTACTGATGGTTCTAGAAGAGAATGTGAAAGTATTTTATATGACAGCTCAATATATATAAGCATTGATTTTTCATTCTATGACTACCTTTATCTCACACACTGACTTATAACTTACTATACTTTTACAATGTTTGTAAATATGTGAGCATCATGTAGAAATCTATCACATAATTTATTTATCAGTCATTACTTCATTTTTTATTGTGATGAAGTAATTTTATTCTAGGTGCATCGTCTTCATATATAGGTAATTATATAATTAATAACGTCCCCGTAGAGTGAAAAGTCATTAAGTTGAAAATTACCAAAATGAGATACGAGGCCTCAAAAAAAAAAAAAGAAAAAAAATACCTAACTTTCATTAAAAGTATATTTATTTACATAACCAAATTACAAGATGATTATAAACATTAACTAAATTAAATTAAAACTAAGTTAAGCCTAAAAAAAGCCCTCGGGGCATTGTACCGAGGATGCTGGCGGCATTTCCTCGCTGAATTGCAATGCTGATGCGTTGCGCGAGAAAGCCGCCAGCTTTTCGGTCACTAGTTACATCATCAACTTTCATTTGACATTAGATATTTCTGAATTTATGATTTTATCTCATTGTTATTTGGTTCAGGCTTATGTTTTAATATAAAATAATAATAGACAATCGTTTGTTTGAAGCATAATTAGGAATAAAAGTAATTAATAATTACCCTTGAATCATTTAGTTTCGAAGTAAGTTAATGATTTTTCGATCTGAGTTAGTGATATTTCGCCCATCTTTAAATTAGTTTGATAGAATTTAAATTGATTTAGTTATATTGTAGTTAACTTATTTCTGAGAGCAACATAATATTCTAAAAATAATGACTAAGTATTTTATCGCTCCTAGTAGTCTTATTATTGTAGATAAGAAAATCATTAAAATATAACTAAGTTTACTTAAGTATTGTGTCTTGCTGATTTTAGGTAGTCATAATATAATTAAGTAACTTAGGTATTTGTTCCCCAAACTTTAAGCTACAACATGTCAACATGATGAGTTTTTGCACAAGCTAAAATGAAAACTATATAACTTATTGAAATTATAGTTAAATAGAAATTTGCAGAAAAATACGGTGAGTTTTATGGCATTTAAAACCATTTTGACCATTTTTGGACTTAGTGACTTTTCGCTCTACGGGGACGATATATGTATAAAAAATGTTGTAAAACATTTTAATCGAGAAACGGTGCAGTTTCTTGCCCATTCTTCTCCATACGAAACTACCTGTTGGAAGGGGCAACTAGAATCAGTTGTATGTGACTATTTGAAATAAATAATTTGACTTTGACTTTCAGCAGTTTTATTTCTTGACAGCAAAGAAGGGCTCTTGCTGATGTTTTTATCAAGGTTGATAAAAACATTGCCCTCCTGAGGCAGTCGTGTAATAAAAAGGATCAGAAACAAAACACAAAAACACAATTTATGAACACTGATTTAAAACAAGTCACTGGCTGATGAATATCATGAATATGGTGCTTGTTTATTGATGTAAATATTTTATGAATGAATTGAATTGAATATTGATCATGATTCAAACAGGTACGTACCGTAAAGCGGAGTGAGTCGGGACGAAATTTTAAAGTGTATTTTAACGTTGAAATAATACAGTTTGCTGCCAACAAAGAAATTTAGTCGTTATTATTATACAGCAAACACGTTACAGTCCTTTTTGTCAACAAAATATATTATTTCAACGTTAAAATCCACTTTAAAGTTTCGTCCCGATTCACCCCTTTTTTTTTGTTTGGGAAATCACCAAATAACTTCTTCCGCTCTGGGCGGAGCGGGAGGGTACCGACTAAAGCCCACCCGTATTCCTTCCGTTGCCTGTTTTGCCAGGGGCCTCGGTAACCCTTTAGTACCTTCCCGCGAGTGTGAGTTCTCAGAATTATTTTGAATGAACTGGTGAACATGCATGATGTCATATTATTAACAACTTCCAGTTTACGTTATGTAGTAATGGGTCGTATAGTTTCGTCTTATTCTGCCTCGATAACCCTTTTGTACCTTCCTGCGACCCCGGCAAGCATCGGCCCTAGCGGAACCCACACTTGTGCTGACATCTCTTTGACCCCTGACACCCTATTCACCCCGTTTTAAAATACGAAAAATAAACCCAACGACACCAATAAAGAGTGTATAATGAAAGGTCAGTGGTAACGGCCGCCACTTACAAGTTGTAGTTGTTGAACCCTTTTTTTTGGTTGGGAAATCATCAAATAACTTCTCCCGCTCTGGGCGGAGCGGAAGGGTGTCAGACTCTTACTGACTAAAACCCACCCGTATTCCTTCCTGTTGCCTGTGTTGCCAGGGGCCTCGGTGACCCATAAGTACCTTCCCGCGACAGTTGTTGAACCCTGACCGGCGCTTTACTTTTTGTAAATTATTTCTTCACCACTGCTCTCAAAACGGTGAAGG
Source organism: Atethmia centrago (assembly GCA_905333075.3). Taxonomy (NCBI): domain Eukaryota; kingdom Metazoa; phylum Arthropoda; class Insecta; order Lepidoptera; family Noctuidae; genus Atethmia; species Atethmia centrago. The sequence continues at coordinate 7,828,232 of HG995392.1, read as the reverse complement.
AAAACATCGTGAGGAAACTGAAATGTCCTAGACCCGAAAATTCGAAGACACGTGACATCTACCAACCCGCACAGGGCCCGCGTGGTGGAGTATTGGCACGCGCTCTCTCACTGAGATGGGTCTGTGTCTTAGCAGTGGAAACATTATAGGCTGATTATGTAATGAAAGGTCGGTATTTAGAATTTGGGTTATTTCTGATCCTTGGCGAGTCAGAAGAATGATTTCCAAAAAATATTCTCGTATCAGTATTTCCTGCAAACACAACAGTTATTCAAATTGTCACCTGCCACTGTTTTGCTGGAGAATAGGGAAAGCGTATTTCCAGAAAACTCACATTGGAGATTCATACTTAATACAATAATCGTCTTGTAATTTGGTTATGTAAATAAATATTGTACCAAACATTAAAAAAAAAAAAATACAAGAAAGGAAAAAAGAATTGTTTATTTGTCTCAGAAACACGTACACACGGCTAGATATCAAGGTATATATTTCCAGTTTATGCTGGTCTTTTATTGTATAGGATTTCCGTATAATGAGAGGTCAGCTTATACTGGAATTGACATGCTTGATATGTAGCCATGTGTACAAAAACATCAGTTAACTCGAATAAAAGAGAAATATTTAAAAAAATACCAAGTGCGTGTCGGACCACAAACAATGAAGGGTTCCGTAGTTGGGATGAATTTATCCCAAGGACAAACATAAATGTAGTTGAATAAATGTTCTCCTATACATCGACATAATGTCACGGTCAATTCTCCAACTGCAAATCTTTGTTTGTAACAGCAAATATTTTTTTTTTTATGTGATAAAACTACATATTAACGATTTTCAGACTTTTTACTTTACATGTGCTGTGAGAACTTGCTTTTTGCCAAAGTTCAAAAGTAGTTAGTTATATTAGTTCATTCTAGGTCAATGGGAAGTAATAATATGTCACATACTCGTAAATGGTCGTATTTTTTTATTGCGTTGATTTAGAAGCTTGTATTTTATAATAATTTTAGCTTTATACCTCCACGCGTTCCTGATAAAAAGGGTATTGAGCTGTCAAGATCCTTTTTCTCAGGAACGCGTTATTACGTTGTCCGTCCGTCCGTCCGCCTGCCTGTTGAGACAGACGAACGGACGGACGGACAACGTAGTGATCCTATAAGGGTTCCATTTTACTTGTCAGGTATGGAACCCTAAAAACGACGAATATATGACGTTAATGTCAAAGTCATTAACTAACTATTAACATAATCCATTAGGTAACCATTTATACAGTCGTAACCAACTTAATTAACCGGAAAAAACGAAAAAATATATTTCAGCCTCGTTACTTCTTAATAATAATAAAAAAACGACTAATTGCGAGTCGGACTCGCGCACTAAGGGTTCCGTACCCCCAAAACATTTAAACATTACCATCTTTTTATTTACATTACATGTTCGAGACCAGTCTGTTACATATTTATTTTGTGAAAAATTCAGCTGATTTACAATCACGGTTACAAAGATACAGCCATCTGTGACAGACAGACATGCAGACAGAGGTGGCTACGTAGGCTTAGTAATAGGGACAAAGACAATTATTAAAAAAAAAGTAACCGTGGAGTTTCTACGGAACCCTAAAAACATTTTCTACGTCGTTACTTCTAAATCATAAAAACTGTGTACGATTCTTCGAGTTAAATCATAAAATGTTTCGTTGCTACACATTTTTATGGGTTCCTGCCGTTTCCATGGCGTTTTCCGGCGAATTTGAATAGGTATATTTATATTGAGTTATTTGTGAACACTTTTTTTTTTTTTTTTTTAGGGTGGGAAATCATCAAATAACTTCTCCCGCTCTGGGCGGAGCGGGAGGGTGTGTCAGACTCTTACTGACTAAAACCCACCCGTATTCCTTCCTGTTGCCTGTGTTGCGGGGGCCTCGGTGACCCATAAGTACCTTCCCGCGACCCCGGCAGGCATCGGCCCTAGTGGACCCCTACTTTTGTGCTAACGACATCTCTTTGAGGCGCGCGTGGAATACGACGCGCCGTCGACCCGGGCCTGGTCCTTACCGGACGGTGAGCTACCCATTGCTCACCGTCCGCAAGCCCGCGCCTACGGTGGCCGGAAATCCGCCCGGGATTCCCGACGCCCTGGGCGTCTCCTGCGGCGGCTAGGGGCGAGAGGGCGCGAAACTTGCCTTTCCCTCAACCGTCCCGCCTCCTCCTTTGCGAGCATTACTGCTTCGCAGAAGGAGGTGACGGCTGCCCATGCCCTCTCGCTCCGTACCATGGCCTGAACCAGGGCCGGACGCGAGAGGTCTCTGCCGCCGATCGCCTCCACGAGGACACGGCGGTGCTCTGCCCAAGCCGGGCAGACCTCCACCGTATGCTCCACCGTGTCCTCCAGGCGATCCACACAGTGGTGACACCCGGACGTTTCCTCCCGCCTTATCCGACACAGGAACCTCCCGAAGCTGCCGTGTCCGGTGAGGACCTGCGTCACGCGGAAGGTAAGGACGCCGTGGCGCCTCTCCAGCCACTCCTCAAAGAGGGGACTTATCGCCGCAATCGTGGCGTGCCCAGCACTGGGTTGCAACAACCGTACTTTCCATGACGCCATGAGATCCCGCCGGAGCTCCGTCCGCTGTGCCGCGATTTCTCGCGGCAGCGGGCTTACACCCCGGCGTTTCGCCTCCTCGCGCCACTCCCATACGTGCGCGAGGACTTTTGCCTCCAGATCCCATGGCGGCAATCCGGCAAGGAGGCTCGCTGCCTCACAGGAGACCGTGCGGTATCCTCGGACCATCCGGATGGCCATGACCCTTTGATTTGTGAACACTTGGGAGTATGATTTTTTGTTTAATTTTCCGATCATTGCTGAAAAGGTCAGGGATAATGACGAGATTTTGCACGTGACGGGTTATAGGAACCAGCGGGGTAATTGCGTATCACACTTGCAATGCCAATGACATTCATTTTGACAGCTCAACAATATTAATTGCGTTGTTTAATTGGTCAAGGACAGCTAATGACACACAATTGATTTTCTATTGTTTGACACCGAATCCGAGTCGAGCGGGGCTTTGCAGGTTAAGTTGTTGAGCTGATGAATTCAGACATATGAAGCAATGAATAAGAAATTTCCTTCAAATTCCTTCCGAATGTGATTGAAATTGTGTTAAGCAATCGAGATGCTGATTTTACAGCATACTGTGCTGTAAGCGCCGAGTAATTGTGAAAAGAGATCGTACCAAAGTGTGTTTGAAGTTAAACAAGAGTCTTAAAAAAATTAATAAGAAGTGAGTGATGATTTTCTCTAAAATAAACTGTTAACCGCTAAATCTAAAATTAACTTTTCCTTTCAGCACCTTAATTCTTCGACTACACCAAATGACTTATATTGGACTCTTTATTACGGAAGACGTTTTCATAACGTTCTTAATACGATGGTTTCATATAACTAAGCTATACTTACGTATGGCTGAGGGGCTTGTGGCTAAGTAATAACAGCCGCACGAGTCGATCGGTCAGGTTAAGCTACGCTTGCCGCGGTTGGTCCGTGGATCTTTACATACCAAGGCCCCTCCGTGCCTCCGAAAGCACGTTAAGCCGTTGATCCTGGCTGTTATTTGTAGATCTTTGAAAGTTGTAATGGGTCGTCAAAAGCTCGAAAGTCTCACAACCAGGGGAATCGTGTTACCCAGTAACTGGGGTTTTGGAGGTCAGATAGGCAATTGTTCCATCTAAATGTCAGTATTTGACATTTAGCTGCATCTGGTTAGACTGGAAGCCGACCTCAACAAAGTTGGGAAAAGGCAAGGCAGATGATTATTTATTTATTTATTTATTTATTTATTTATTTATATATTTATTTATTTATTTATTTATTTATTTATTTATCTTCTTACATCGACCATTACAGAAAAAAACCCATAGCGATAAATGCGCCTATCCTAACTTAATCAATACAAATTTCCTAACTCAATCAGTCTATTTGTAACAAATTACGAACAATGCATTCCTTGTGAATTCACTCAGAGAACAACAATAAGTCCATCTCAACCGCCATGAGGTCGAGTGTGCCAAGTGCACGCGTCAGTGGCGCCTCCCTTAAAAGGTTGGACCGAGCGCGCGATTTCACTAGTAGTGGCGGCTTCCGGCGTCGCCACACGTACCTGTCCGGGACACACAGACTCAGCTGCCCTAAAATAACTGTATTATGCACCTTCCCTCTCAGCAACTTAAATATATATGAGGTGAGTGCGAGATCCCTCCTTACCCTTAGCGCATTGTATCCTACCATATCTAAAATAAATAAGGTTGGATACATTTATGGGTAAAAGGGATAGACTCCGTAATACCGCATATACACATATCTTATAAATTTATTTTGTACCCTCTCCAGCATGAGACTATATTTAGGTTCATGCGGAGCCCAGAGGACTGCATTACATTCTAACTGACTCCTCACCACTGCATTATATATTGCTATAATAGCTTTCACATTCGTGAACCCCCGAACCGTACGAAGCATGAAACCTAAATTTCTATATGCTCTTTTGCAGCTACGCATCATATGATCACGAAAAGTCAAACCGGTGTTAAAACCTACCCCAAGTCCTTGACTTCTGTGACCCGTGCCATAGGTAACCCGTCTATATGGTAGTTATATACAATGGGATTATGTACGAGAAAAAGTGATGGTCACACACTTCGAGATATTAAACTGCAAGAGATTTTCTTTGCTCCAGCTCACTACCCTTTGCTCGTGAAATATGGATCTGACACGTGTCCCGCATATTCCACATATTGCTGCCTATCCCTCAAATAACTGGCAAAAAACTGGAGAGAATGTGAGGTGAAACCAACACCTGCTAACTTTCTAAGCACTATGTCATTTTCGACTAGGTCGAACGCTTTTCTGAAATCAAAGTAAGCAACATCAGTTTGTCCCCCACTATCCACCGTTGGCTCCAGATAAGCCATGTGGCACAGAAGATTGCTGGTGGTACTTCTGCCCGGTCGAAACCCATGCTGAGCGGCTGATAGCTGTGCCCTAACCTGAAGGTATATGCTCTTGTGAATAGCTGTTTCGAATACTTTTGCCGGCGTCGACAATACTGCAACTGATCTATACCCATTCACAGATTCTGCTGACCCTCCCTTCGGAACCGGAACAACGCGAGTCACTTTCCACCTCTCTGGAAACACGGCGGCTTTGAGGCACTGGTTATAAATATGAAGAAGCGGCTTAGCTAATACCAATCCACAATCCCTGACTATGAAAGGCGGAATGCCGTCAGGCCCTGTGGACCGTTTCGGCTCTTGAAGCGCACGTCCAAGTGCACTCGCGCCGCTCCATTTCCGCTACCAGCTTTAGCTATAGCCGCGCCTACATCCAACTCCGGTCGCTCCAGCCTATACACAGAACAAAAATACTCCGCAAACTCTTCCTCGTGTCGGATAAGGCGGGAGGAAACGTCCGGGTGTCACTACTGTGTGGATCGCCCGAAGGACACGGTGGAGCATACGGTGGAGGTCTGCCCGGCTTGGGCAGAGCACCGCCGTGTCCTCGTGGAGGCGATCGGCGGCAGAGACCTCTCGCGTCCGGCCCTGGTTCAGGCCATGGTACGGAGCGAGAGGGCATGGGCAGCCGTCACCTCCTTCTGCGAAGCTGTAATGCTCGCGAAGGAGGCGGGACGGTTGAGGGAAAGGCACGTTTCGCGCCCTCTCGCCCCTAGCCGCCGCAGGAGACGCCCAGGGCGTCGGGAATCCCGGGCGGATTTCCGGCCACCGTAGGCGCGGGCTTGCAGACGGTGAGCAATGGTCCTTACCGGACGGTGACGTCCGTAAGGACCAGGCCCGGGTCGACGGCGCGTCGTATTCCACGCGCGCCTCAAAGAGATGTCGTCAGCACAAAGTAGGGGTCCACTAGGGCCGATGCCTGCCGGGGTCGCGGGAAGATACTTATGGGTCACCGAGGCCCCCGCAACACAGGCAACAGGAAGGAATACGGGTGGGTTTTAGTCAGTAAGAGTCTGACACACCCTCCCGCTCCGGCCAGAGCGGGAGAAGTTATTTGATGACTTCCCACCCTAAAAAAAAAAAAAAATAATAAAAAAACTCTTCCTCAGACCGTTGACCAGATAATGCCACCCCCTCTTTCAAAATCGCTTGCGGACTTCTCGTACCTCTGTTAGACTTGGCGTATTACACAGCATTTGACCTTGAACCCGGTTCCGATATTGCAATGGCTTTCATTTTGACAGTTCAACATCATTCATTGCGCTATTTACATAGTCAGCAGACAATTTTTTCTAACATAAGAAGCAATGGATTAGCAATAACCTGCAAAATTATTGGGATTATAATTGTAAGTACGTTACGTAACTAGGGTCAGGGGGGACTAAGACATAGGGTATCCTGGTAGTTCGTACGGCAAAAGTTAATACAAGTAAAAGTAAAAGTCACGATAAAGTCCAACTCAACTTCCAATTTACCTTGAAAGTATGAGAAAGCCGAGATTTTCGTCACATTTGCACATAATCTCTCAAAGTATGTCAGATTTAAATATTAGGATAATGTTCCCTTTAGGAATGCCATCTCCCCTTAATCGACTTTTAACACAGGAAGTTACGGAATTCTCATGTATTTTATTTATTTTTACTGTCTTATCATACTCGCAGTGTGACGCTGTTTTATAGCTATTTAAGGTGAAAGACTCAGGGAAGCTCGCGAAATTCAAATTTCCGTTCGTTTTTTTTTTCAATTTGCAGCTGCTGTATGTTAATCTAAATATGATTCGCGGCAGTATCAAATATATATTTATATAATTAAAATCTTACAAATCATCAATAAATGTTGTCGATTTCTAAGAAAACTACGTAACTTGCTTCTTTTTAGGGTTCCGTAGTAAACTAGGAACCCTTATAGTTTCGCCATGTCCGTCTGTCTGTCTGTCTCTCTGCCCTCGGCTTAGCTCACAGACTCTTATCTTAGTACTAGAAAGCTGTAATTTGGCATGGGTATACATATTAATCACGCCAACAAAGTGGTTAACTAAATTCTTGGAAAAAAGTTTTTTTTAGGGTACGTGCCTTGCACGTAAAGTGGGGATGATATTTTTTTTCCCGTCTATCCCATAGTGTGGAGTATCGTTGGATAGGGTGTTCAAAAATATTGCAGATTTGTACAAACACTTTTTCGATTCAGGGATCCGTATGCGTAATAAAGTGCTTAAAGTGTTTATTTTTGGTAGTCAAATGTCCCCCTGCCAGATACCATTTATCTGGCAGGGGGACATTTGACTAACAAAAATTAGCACTTTAAAGCACTACTACTTAATTAGCACTTGTTTTTGGATATGTGAAAAAATTATGGCAGTAGTATATAATATAACGAAATTAATAGTAAAAAATATCACAGTTAAGTAGGATTTACATGTTTACGAGTAATAGTCCACCAACTTACATTTGCAGTTGGTGAATTGACCGTGACGTATATCGATGTATGGGAGAATATGGTTTTCAACTACAGTGTTGATTTTTTTTTAAGATAAATTTATCCCAACTATGGAACCCTTCATTTTGTGTGGTCTGACTCGCACTTGGCCGGTTTCTTTTATATTATTGTTTCCATGTTTAAACACATTTAAATGTAGTTATTTATTTTCTTTTATATTATTGTCTCAAGTTTAAACACATTTAAATGTAGTTATTTACTTTATTTTACATTATTGTCCCAAGTTTACACACAATTAAATGTGTGTATATAATTTATTGATACTAATTAAATATAGCAATACCAATTATACATTTTCTAAACCAAACGGAAGATATGAGTACGAAATAACTTCGTGTCAACAAATACAAAAACACTTATTTCTATTCATAATTACATTAATACGAACACGACCAAAATACGCTTCGTGCATCCCATCGGTCAAAACGCTTGCATCGGGCGATCGAGTCGTGAGCCGTGCTATACGATTATCGCCTTAGAGGTGAGCTTGCACAAGTTTGGCCGATAGTACATTAATACATACATACATTAGAAGAAATGTTGTGTAAGGAAACGCTTGGATTTGTACTTATAACTTTTCGAACTCGTTTTTGAGCTTGCAAGTCATTTTTTTTTTTTTGAGGGTGGGAAATCATCAAATAATTTCTCCCGCTCTGGGCGGAGCGGGAGGGTGTGTCAGACTCTTACTGACTAAAACCGACCCCGGCAGGCATCGGCCCTAGTGGACCCCTACATTTGTGCTGACATCTCTTTGAGGCGCGCGTGGAATACGACGCGCCGTCGACCCGGGCCTGGTCTTTACCGGACGGTGAGCTACCCATTGCTCACCGTCCGCAAGCCCGCGCCTACGGTGGCTGGAAATACGCCCGAGATTCCCGACGCCCAGGGCGTCTCCTGCGGCGGCTAGGGGCGAGAGGGCGCGAAACGTGCCTTTCCCTCAACTGTCCCGCCTCCTCCTTCGTGAGCATTACTGCTTCGCAGAAGGAGGTGACGGCTGCCCATGCCCTCTCGCTCCGTACCATGGCCTGAACCAGGGCCGGACGCGAAAGGTCTCTGCCGCCGATCGCCTCCACGAGGAAGCTTGCAAGTCTTCAGGAATAATCCATGAAAAGAAACAACAAGTTTATTTGTACAAAACGTTTTCTACAAATTTGAAAAAAGTTAAACATCTGTACAATTCATCCAAATATACGACTAAATAATTTTCACTCCCATTTTCCGTAAGCATCGCCAACCTTGTCTTTAGGACCACCGTGCAGTAAGTGCTCTTATACCTCTCATGAGAAATGGACCTTCAAGTAAAACACTCCTTAATATGGTGTTTTTGTTTTTCTTAAATCCGAACTTAAGAGGCTGACAACAGCTAAAGCGCGGGCAATGTCGGACTGCATAGAAAAAAAAGAGAAGCGCGATGACACAATGTTGGTATTTTTTGTAAAATATGAAGCAATTACCTATTTACAAAAAAATCTGTAGAATGGATAAAAAAATTAAAACACTATTATGCTAATATGTTGCTTGTAGAATAATCTGACAAAAATCAGAATGATTGCATGTGTGGTATATTAGTATGGTTTTTAACCGTTAAACGAAATTTTTAGAGGTATCTTCGTGATTTTTTTCTATCCTATCAAAATAGTTGTATTATGTTTTCAACACACTATCTACTTATCGTATATCCTGAAGAATATCTTATATTTTTCTGATTTTGTTTACTGCAGTGGATCATATACTTTAGGCATTATAAAACTTGCGTTTAGCTCCTGTAGTTCCCTTAATGACTTTTTCTTTGAATTACTTACTTTTGTTTTCATGCCAAAACTTGGTCACAGGAAAAACAAAAGAATTGCTTCGTATAGTTGTAATATCTTTCTTAGGTGAATGTAATAAAGTTTGAAGCCCTTTGAGGGGTTCTGAGTGGAATTGTCGGTGAAGTTTATCATGAGTTCCGTTGTAACTAATAAAAGCTTCGTATCCCGAGGGAAAAACCGAAGATTTATATGAAAAACTAGCTGCGCCCCGCGGTTTCATCCGCATAAGTCTCGATGCCGTGGAAATATCGGGATAAAAAGTTTCCTGTTTCCTAATCCAGGTCATGTCATGGTCATGGCCAGGTCATGGTCTATTCATGTGCAAATTTTATCCAAATCTGTTCAGCCGTTTTAGCGTGAAAATGTTAATGTCTACAAAACCGTGCAATGGTTCCTTGTTTAGATGTTTCAGGTGCAGTAAAGTAATATAAGCGACAAACCTTTGCCATGTTACGAAAATAGCCTCAAGAAACTTGAAGCTGTAATATTTCCCGTCTTTTCGTGTAGACGGTCCTTTAACTAAAGGTTTAAGTACCGTCGATACGAAAAGTTAGAAGATGCAGGTGCTTCTGATCAGACAGGTGTATTTGGGTCGAGTAGGTACTGTAGTTTTGTATGTGACAGTTGATATTTTTTTCACGTTTACGATTTTGGGCCCATTAAGAAAGTTGTTCGGGTTGATGACAAAGTCAAAGTCAAATTATTTATTTGAAAAAGCACAGAAAGGGCACTTCTGAACGTCAAAATTAAAAAAAAAAAGAAATTGATTCTAGTCGCTCCTTCCAAAAGGTAGTTTCGTATGGAGAAGAACTTTCACGCTAAAACGGCTAAACGCATTTGGATAAAATTTAGCACATGGGTAGACCATGATCTGGATTAAGACAAATAATACTTTTAATCACGATATTCCCACGGGATCGAGACTTATGCGGGTGAAATCGCGGGGCACAGCTAGTAATATTTATAAATATGAAAGTGAGTTTGTTTTGCTTTCACGCTAAAATGGCTAAACGGATTTGGATGTGTTATGGCACATGGATAGACCACAACCTGGATTAGGATTTAAAATACTTTTAATCCCGATATTCTTACGGAATCAAGACTTATGAGGGTGAAATCGCGGGGCGCAGCTAGTAGGTAATATTATAAATATGATAGTGAGTTTGTTTTGTTTTCACACTAAAACGGCTTAACGGATTTGGATGTGTTATGGCACATGGGTAGACCATAATCTAGATTAGGACATAGAATACTTTTAATCTCGATATTCCCATGAATCAAGACTTATGCGGGTGAAATCGCAGGCGCAGCTAGTAATATTATAAATATGATAGTGAGTTAGTTTTTCTTTCACGCTAAAACGGCTTAACGGATTTGGATTAGTTTTGACACATAGGTAGAAAATAACCTGAATTAGGACATAGAAGACTTTTGATCCCGATATTCTTACGGGATCGAGAATTATGCGGGTGAAATCGCGGGGTGCAGCTAGTAATATTATAAATATGAAAGTGACTTTGTTTCGCTTTCACGCTAAATCGGCTAAACGGATTTGGATGTGTTTTGGCACACGGGTAGACCATAACCTGGATTAGGACATAGAAGACTTTTGATCCCGATATTCTTACAGGATCGAGACCTATGTGGGTGAAACCGCGGGGCACAGCTAGTAATATTATAAATGTAAAAGTGAGTTTGTTTCGCTTACACACTAAAACTGCTTGAACTTAAACTTTAACACATGGGTAGACCATGATCTAGGTTAGCACATAGGATACTTTTCATCCCGGGATCCTGTGGGATAATTTCCAACCTCCACTCAGGTGAAGCCGCGGGAAAAAGCTGGTTTAGCTATAATTCGTAATTTAAGCAAAAAAATATATGATTACGTATCAGTTACGTACATATAAAGACTAATTGCAGTAGTGGCCTAGCGGTAAAAGCAGCGCCTTAGAAAGAATGAAAGAATAACGTTTAATTGCAGTAGTAGCCCAGCGGTAAAGGCAGCGCCTTAGAAATAATGAAAGAATAACGTTTAATTGCAGTAGTGGCCCAATGGTAAAGGCAGCGCTTTAGAAAGAATGAAAGAATAACGTTTAATTGCAGTAGTGGCCCAGCGGTAAAGGCAGCGCCTTAGAAAGAATGAAAAAATAACGTTTAATTGCAGTAATGGCCCAACGGTAAAGGCAGCGCCTTAGAAAGAATGAAAGAATAACCTTTATTTGGACACAGTTCGTGAAACACAAAATACAAATAACAGACTAAAAAAAAAGTTTTAACGACAATAATGTGTGCCTCACGGCTGCACCAAAAAGTTTCATTTCAGCATTCATGACAGACAGATGCTGTCTGAAGCTGGTTTTCTAATGAACCTTTAGGGACAAATGACGGGGAGTACGAACAGTTTCAACATACCTAATACATATTTTTTATACTTCATCATCTGCCTAGCCTTTTCCCAACTATGTTGGGGTTGGCTTTAAGTCTTACCGGATACAGCTGAATACCAGTATTTTACATGGAGCGACTGCCTATCTGACCTCCACATCCCAGTTACTGGGTAACACGATACCCCTTGGTAAGACTGAAGAAGACGGGTTGTCATACTTTCGAGCTTCTGACGATCCGTGACGACTGTCAAAGATCAACAAATAACAGCCGGGACCAACGGCTTAACGTGCTTTCCGAGGCACGGAGGGGTCTTGGTATGTAAAGATGGTCACCCATCCACGGACCAACCGCGGCAAGCGTAGCTTAACCTGATCGATGGACCCGTGCGGCTGTTATTACTTAGCCACAAGCCCCTAGCCCATATATTTTATACTTATACATGAATAAATTAATTAGTAATTAAATATAGTAACAACCTTACGAGTTATAGGTCGAAGGTTCGAACCCAGACTTTGGCTTAACTTTGCGTAAATTATTTCATCACCACTGCTCTCAAAACGGTGAAGGAAAACATCGTGAAGAAAAACCGGCATGTCCTAGAACCAAACATTCGAAGACATGTGACGTCTACCAACCCGCACTGGGCCCGCGTGGTGGATTACGGCCCACTCCCTCTCATGGAGAGGAGGCCTGTGTCCCAGCAGTGGGAACATTATAGGCTAATTATGATTATAATGAAAGACTAATTAATATCCGTACCAAAGGACCAAACTGAGGCCCAAAAGGGCCATTACTGAAATTTTCTAGTAGATTTTGTATACATTTCAGGATTCTTTTCGAGAATTACGTGGAAGTCATCGAAAGTGAGTGGTTTATTAGCACTGCCATTCAATATTAAAAGGGTGTTCGCAGTGTTTGGGTAGTAAAGGTCAATTGAGCTCTGTGTGACCTAATTTGATGGAAAATGATCTGACATTACACAACTCTTAAAATTTTCCATTCAACCACCCTTCATTTGTCACGATGACCTCAATTTTTTATCTTTGGCTCTTCAAATTAATGCCCTAAATCTATACACAACAGAATGGTTTTTTTTATAATTATTGTGTGCTTTTCCTTTTTAAACAGAGTACCTAAATGGTTTATCACAATTGAAGTCGGCAGAGCAGTTGTGGCCCAGTGGTAACGACCGCAATTTATAAGTTTTAGGTCGTAGGTCCGAACCCTGATAGCTTTACTTTGTGTAAATTATTTCATCACCACTGCTCTCAAAACGGTGAAGGAAAACATCGTGACGAAACCGGCATGTTCTAGAGCCAAACATTCTAAGACATGTGACATCTCTCAAACCGCACTGGGCCCGCGAGGTGGATTACGGTGCACTCCTTCTAACTGAGAGGTCTGTGTCCCAGCAGTGGCAAAATTATATGCCGATTACGGTTATGGAATGAATGGCAATAGGCTCGCCCCCTGTAACAAACCTATAAGAAACGTGTTTTTTTAACGAAAATGTAAAAAAATGGCGAGAGCGGTGGTGGCCCAGTGGTAACAGCCCCGACTTACGAGTTGTATGTCGTGGGTTCGAACTCAAGCAGGCACATTTCTTTGTGTAAACAATTTCATCACCACTGCTCTCAAAACGGTGAAGGAAAACATCGTGACGAAACCGGCATGTTCTAGAGCCAAACATTCTAAGACATGTGACATCTCTCAAACCGCACTGGGCCCGCGAGGTGGATTACGGTGCACTCCTTCTAACTGAGAGGTCTGTGTCCCAGCAGTGGCAAAATTATATGCCGATTACGGTTATGGAATGAATGGCAATAGGCTCGCCCCCTGTAACAAACCTATAAGAAACGTGTTTTTTTAACGAAAATGTAAAAAATGCCGAGAGCAGTGGTGGCCCAGTGGTAACAGCCCCGACTTACGAGTTGTATGTCGTGGGTTCGAACTCAAGCAGGCACATTTCTTTGTGTAAACAATTTCATCACCACTGCTCTCAAAACGGTGAAGGAAAACATCGTGAGGAAACCGGCATGTCCTAGAGCCAAACATTCTAAGACATGTGACATCTCTCAAACCGCACTGGGCCCGCGTGGTGGATTACGGTGCACTCCTTCTAACTGAGAGGTCTGTGTCCCAGCAGTGGCAAAATTATATGCCGATTACGGTTATGGAATGAATGGCAATAGGCTCGCCCCCTGTAACATGGGACTTCTTCTTCTTGCCCGTTCTTCTCCATAGGTACCTACTACGCTTTGGAATGGGCAACTAGCTTCATATTTCTAACTGACCGACTGCTTGACAATTCAAAAGTGCCTGTAAATGGTTTAATTGAAATAAATGCTTTGAGTTTGAGTTTGACTTAAACAAACCCGGCGAAATCTGAGTACACCTCTGCCCAATCCTTCGGGAGGAGGATCCACAGAAGTGATGTTATGTATCAATAATGTTTTTGCAACCCAGTCCGTACGTTTTGTAACTATTTTTTTTTAACGTAAAACAACGGTAGCACTTTAACTGCCATGTCTATCACCGGTGCCTGACCGACTCACTATCGGTTCAGACCATGTCAGGCCGGTGACTGACACCGAAGCATCAAATTAAAATGACCGCAGTATTCCGTCTGGCACATTTACAGTGTTCTTTTCTATTAGGAATGTCTGACATGGCCCCAAGCAAGACATATTCAACATGGCCTTCAACTTTTATATCTAGAATAAAAGTTATAACATATTAAATTTTTTATACAATTTTAAGATTATTTTTATTTACTGAGGTAATCACATATTTTTGGCGAATCATTATGTTTAACAAACAATAAAGATATTCAAAATTATTATTGCTTGCTTGGTTTTTTTTCTTGCATATAGAGACTGTCAACTGTCTGTATGTTTATCTCATAGCATCTTTTTTTGTGGGTGGCAAGTTATTAATTAACTTCGCCCGCTCTGGGCGGAGCGAGAGGGTGTGTCAGACTCTTACTGACTAAAACCCACCCGTGTTCCTTCCGTTGCTTGTTTTGACAGGGGCCTCGGTAACCATTTCGTACTTTCCCACGACCCCGGCAGACATCGGCTCTTGTGAAACCCTACACTTGTGCTGCCATCTCTTTGAGGCACGCGTGGAACACAACGCGCCGTCGCGTCGACCCGGGCCTGGTCCTTATCGGACACCCATTGCTCAGCGTCCGCAAGCCCGCGCCTACAGTGGCCGGAAATCCGCCTGGGATCTTATAGCATCTAGAGTAGAAATTCCGAGCTTTCCTCACAGTCCCTTCTTTTCTTGCTAACATATGCTTCTTCTTTGTATTTTTAGTATCTACGTGCCGGACAAAATGTTTGACACGGCGCAGGGACTACAATTTGTACTATATACTATATAATTATTCAATTTAAACCATTTGGAATCGCACCGCAAGAAGTTAAATTTGGACGATTTAGAAAATGTACCTTGGCAGGTAACGTGATTGTTACTCGTACCTACTCGTACTTCATTGCATTTTGTTTTGTTCTAGTATTTATAAAACCATGAAATTGAGAAATATCCGACATCTTTGTTAGGTGTTAATAAAATGAAATCACGATTTTTGAGAGCAGTGGTGATGAAATAATTTACACAAAGTAAAGCGCCTGTCGGGGTTTCAAACCTACGACGTCGCCTGCTCGGTCGCTCATAAGACGCGGCCGTTACCGCTAGGCCACCAATGCACTGCTCTTGCTCTTATTCCAATTTATTTGTGGTCAGCACAACATGTCTTTATCTTCCATACTTCTCTATAAGTCGTCATCTCGTAGTCACTCCTTTTCTAGCCATATCATCTTTCACACAGCCCATCCATCGAGAACCGATGGCTACCGAGAATTTCTCAAATAAAAACTAAACTTGATAAGAACTACTTAATGAAAGACCGGTTCGCATGTCAAAGCTTTAAAAATTTGCAGAAAAGTCAACTTTAAATCTGTGTAATGTTGAACGTAAACGTTCCTACTATGTTTGTAACTGAAAATAAAGTTAAAAACCTTTTGAAGCTGTACAAAAACGTTCCAGTTTGTAAAAGGAAATGTCGTAGAAAACTTTATGGTTTATAGCTTCAGAAATATTTACAGCGTGTGGGAAACCGAGGCTGATACTCGTAATTGTACTTGCTTTTTAATATTGGAACTACTTTTTCAATCCAGAGATGGGTTTAATTATTGAAGGCGGAACTGTGAATAGGCTATCACATAATATGCAATTGATTTATGAAGACAGGGCCCACTTGAACCAGAAATCACATAATGCATATAGTGCTACTTACGAGTTGTAGATCGTAGATTCGAACCCGGACAGGCGCTTTACTTTGTGTAAATCATTTCATCACCACTGCTTTCAAAACGGTGAAGGAAAACATCGTGAGGAAACCGGCATGTCCTAGAACCAAAAATTCAAAACATGTGTCATCTACCAACCCGCACTGGGTCCGCGTGGTGGATTACGGCCCACTCCTCTTTCACAGAGAGGAGGCCTGTGTCCCAGCAGTGGGATCATTATAGGCTGATTATGATTATGCATTGCACATCATTTATCAGTTGCCTTCTTCTTTCTTCTGATGCTCATGCTTGGTCATTAGAAGTTACAATTAAGTATTGTTATTTTTTGTTACAAAGCCATTCGTACATCATCATCATTTCACCCGAAAGACGTTCACTGCTGGGCAGAGGCCTGCCCCAAGCACCGCCACTTCGACTAACCAGTCGAAGTCCGTGCTTTCCGCATCCAGCGGATTCAATGGCCTTCACAAGGTCGCAACAGATGGCCCATCGGACCGAAAGGTTTTTGAGTGGCGACCGCGTACCGGAACACGTAGCGTTGGAAGGCCATACAAACACAAAAATATCAATAACACTAACTTCTGCCCGCGACTTAGTCCGATTGAAATTTCTTATTTTAACATTAAATATACTTGCCTATGAGTCTCGGCAATACTGTAGCATCCCATTAGTGAATGAATTTTCAGAATAAAATCAGTAGTTCCGAAGTTTATCCCCTTCATACAAACTCACAGATGACAACAGAACGACCAAATCCCTGTCTTCCACATATAACCCCGAAAGATAACTCACTACCAAATACGACACGAAATAAACGACGATTCCAGCTTGCGAAAGCAAATCCAGCTTCCGTAAACGCAGCTTAACTCGACAATACGCCACCAGATCAAGCGCCACATAAATTGTGCACCAGACCTGACGGAATAAATTACAGCATCAACTAGCTTCACACCAATACAGGCCTTAATTTCAGGAGTTACAGCTGAAACTTGCTTGTAGATCCGTGAAATCGAGTTAGCTATGATCTATTCCGAATCAACGTGATGTAAGACCTGGTCAACTGTTTACAGAAGTGAATGTGTGTTTTACTATTTATGTTATAGTTAGAGAAAACATTAAACAGATTTAGTTTGGACACATGGTAGGTAAATAACGTTAGTTTCTAGGTATTGAGTCAATGTTTATTAGGGTTCCGTACCTAAAGGGTAAAACGAGACCCCCATAAGGGTAGACGAGAACGAGACTAAGACTCCGCTGTCCATCTGTCTGTCTGTCTGTCCGTCTGTCACCAGGCTGTATCTCATGAACCGTGATAGTTAGACAGTTGAAATTTTCACAGGTGATGTATTTCTGTTGCCGCTATAACAACGCTACATTAACAGTTTCATAATAGAGATGATGACTAAAACTTTTGTCCTTCAGGTAGATTATTAAAAAATATTGAATACGTATTTTTTCTATTTTCACGTAATCAAAAGATTACGACGATACATTGTGTTAAAATGTGACATGACGTCACCCTTTGCTAGATTTTATACTGAATTGTGACGTAGCGAGCCCCTACTCGGGGAACTTTAATGCGTTTTATCTAAGTCGTTTTTTGTTGTGATCCCATCAAAAACATTTTCATGTAAAATGTTGGCAAGACGAGACCACGTGGCTCGCACTGTCAAAAACTTATCAAATCTCATGTAGAGCCAAGCTTCTAACTCTACACGCCCTAACTCTACAAGACCTAACTTCACAAACTCTACACCTTAGTCAAAATATGTGGCCATTTCGCTACATTCACATAGGGGCGTAAGGTGAAAAATTTATTCACTGTTTATTACTTTCTGTTACAATAGTTCTTTTATTAACTCAGTCTACCATTAGAAAATCCTTTATTTTCCTATCATCTAGATATCGTTATAAAACTTTCAACGTGACTTTACCAAGGCATGTTGATAAAAGTGTAACTCTACAAAAACAACAAGACCGGGCTATTTATTGCGCGCTTGGATTTATAGCCCCGAGAAATATACGAACAATGCTTCCCTTTTATGTCTCCAACAATTCTAGAGCATTAATATCTGGTACATTAATAAACCAGAAGTGCTACAGAAGATCGGAAGATAAATATATTTATTGGGGAAAGGAGAAACAAGTGATAATAATTGTAAATAATTTATTTGCGTAGAACATGTTAATCATATATTGGTATTAAATAATTAAATGGTTTAAACATGTTTAGCCAGGATTTAATTCAGACATGTTACAGTTGTAATGGCAAACATGTAATTTGGTTTCAAGGCTTTCAGGCGCGACTTGTCGCGCGACGCGATATATAATATAATCAGCCTATATAATATGTTCCCACTGCTGGGAGACACAGGCCTCCTCTCTATAAGGAGGAGTGGGCCGTAATCCACCACGCGGGCCCAGTGCGGGTTGGTAGATGTCACATTCACATTCTTCGAGTTTTTGGTTCTAGGACATGCCGGTTTCCTCACGATGTTTTCCTTCACCGTTTTGAGAGCAGTGGTGATGAAATCATTTACACAAAGTAAAACGCCTGTCTGGGTTCAAACCTACGACCTACAACTTGTAAGTCACGGCCGTTACCACTGGGCTACCACTGCTCTCAAAATGATGATGAAATAAATGGTGCTATTTAAAGAAGCTACTCTTTATTCATCAATCATCCAAATCATCAAAAAAATCAAATATTTACGATTCGCGACGCGATACTGCGATATTATATCCGTAGAACAATCTCTATGAAAACGCGCGTGACTCTAACACAGGGGTGACCTGTTCTCCTGTGAGGCAGCGAGCTTCCTTGCCGGATTGCCGCCATGGAATCTGGAGGCAAAAGTCCTCGCGCACGTATGGGAGTGGCGCGAGGAGGCGAAACGCCGGGGCGTAACTCCGCTGCCGCGAGAAATCGCGGCACATTGGACGGAGCTCCGGCGGGATCTCATGGTGACATGGAGAGTACGGTTGTCGCAATCCAGTGCTGGGCACGCCACGATTGCGGCGATAAGTCCCCTCTTTGAGGAGTGGCTAGAGAGGCGCCACGGCATCCCAACCTTCCGCCTGACGCAGGTTCTCACCGGACACGGCAGCTTCTGTAGGTTCCTGAGTCGGATAAGGCGGGACGAAACGCCCGGGTGTCACCACTGTGTGGATCGCCCGGAGGACACGGTGGAGCATACGGTGGAGGTCTACCCGGCTTGGGCAGAGCACCGCCGTGTCCTCGTGGAGGCGATCGGCGGCCGAGATCTCGGCGTACGGCCCTGGTTCAGGCCATGGTTTGGAGCGAGAGGGCATGAGCAGCCGTCACCTCCTTCTGTGAAGAAGTAATGCTCGCGAAGGAGGAGGCGGGACGGTTGAGGGAAAGGCAAATTTTGCGCCCTCTCGCCCCTAGCCGCCGCAGGAGACGCCCTGGGCGTCGGGAATCCCGTGCGGATTTCCGGCCACCGTAGGCGTGGGCTTGCGGACGGTGAGCAATGGGTAGCTCACCGTCCGGTAAGGACCAGGCCTGGGTTGACTGCGCGTTGTATTCCACTAGGACCGATGCCTGCCGGGGTCGCGGGAAGGTACTAAAGGGTCACTGAGGCCCCTGGCAACACAGGCAACGGAAGGAATGCGGGTGGGTTTTAGTCAGTAAGAGTCTGACACACCTTCCCTCTCCGCCTAGAGCGGGAGAAGTTATTTGATGATTTCTCACCTAACAAAAAAAAGGGTTATATTTTTTATTGTTTTATTAATATTTTACATAGATTATTTTATATTTTGTGGACGTGAGAACGTTGTAGGCTTAATAGAATAGATTTCCCATTGCCATTGCCATTTTCGTTAAGTACCTGGTACTTCTTGACAGGCCTACACTCTACTCCCATACCTATTAACACTGTGATTCGAAAACATTGTAAAAGCCAATTATTTATAAAAGAGTAACCGTGGAAATCTTATTTTCTCCATAGGAAACGAGAAATTGGAACCGTACACCTAGCTTCTGACGTTTCTTATGTGGCCATATAGGATTATGTGAAATAAAATATTTTGATTAGATTTTGATTGATTAATTTAGCTAGGATAAAACATGCAAAATTACAGGGTTTTTTTTTTAAATATTACAAGTTACAGGGCATCAACGTTTTATATCCATACGTTATTTTAAATTATAGAAGCTACAACACACATGCATACCATCACGCCTTGTTTCCCCGAACGGTTGAGCAGAGGTAAATTAAATATTACACCCATATTTCGCCAGCTATGTTTAAGTCCCATGGAATAGGGGGCGAGCCTATTGCCATCAACCGAACACTATTCCAGACTCGATCTCCGATAAAAAAATCCAATAACACTTTGACTGACCTAGGAATCGAACCCAGGACCCCACGTTCCACTTGTATTTACAACTTCATCCTAATCCTAATATTAACTGATGCAAAAGCGGGTTAGTCTGTTTATTTGTTTGTTTGTTTGTTACGCTTTCACGCTAGAACGGCTAAATGGATTTAGAT
This sequence comes from Atethmia centrago, assembly GCA_905333075.3. Taxonomy (NCBI): domain Eukaryota; kingdom Metazoa; phylum Arthropoda; class Insecta; order Lepidoptera; family Noctuidae; genus Atethmia; species Atethmia centrago. The sequence goes on along the minus strand of HG995392.1, from coordinate 7,807,698 downwards.
GAAATTTGGCACATAGGTAGACCAAGCCCTGGATTATGACATAGTATACTTTTTAACTCGATATTCCCACGGCATCGAGACTTAGGTATGTGGGTAAAACCGCGGGGTGCAGCTAGTATTAAATAATTTTGAATTTAATATTTTGGTTGGCTTGGTTTGGCTTGGCGGCTTGGTAATGACTTTCAAAGCGTTTCTCATTTCGACAACGACTTTCGACGTGATTGACATAAGCTTTTTGGTATTTTATGTCAGTCACGTTCTTTTTAGACTTTTCCATCATCGTTATTTATTTATTTATTCAAAAGGACACTTTTATTTACATAACCAAATTACAAGATGGTTATTTACATTAACTAAATTAAATTAAAACTGAGTTACATCTAAAAAAGGCCCTCGAGGCATTGTACCGAGGATGCTGGCGGCATTTCCTCGCTGAATTGCAGTACTGATGCGTTGCGCGAGAAAGGCAGCTTTTAAAATCGGTACTCCAAAAATATTTTACATTAATTAATAAAAGTTATACAGGTATAAGTTCTAATGTATAGACCAGGAATACACGACATTCACATACTTAATTATAGCAACACCTCATGAGATTAAATATATATAAATTAAAAAATTAAACAAAACAGTTTCGACTAGGTAGATACCTAAGTCTAAAGGTCTAAAGGCTTATGCAGACTGAGGCGATATTGCGGGCGAACCAGCCATATTTCTTCCTGTCGGGGTCGCGATATCGCCCCAGTCTGCAGGAGCCTTTAAAAGAAAAAGAATAAATAAAAATAAAAATAACACAAATATCGCTGGTAGAATGTCACTTTTGTATTTCCGCTATAATTACAATCGAAAACTTTTTTTGGGTCAAAGTTTTCTGTAAGTCCAAATATTGTGTTTTACGCTGTGGTCCTATGATCATGCAGACTGGGGCGATATCGTTGGCGTGACAGGCATATTTCTTCCTTTTGCGGCCGCAATACCACCCCAGTCTGCAGGAGCCTTTAAAATTAAAAGAATAAATAAAAATAACACAAATATCGCTGGTAGTCACTAGTGCCACTTTCAGACTTCTTCTTATGTACTCATTTCTTATTCTATCCATTCGTGCATTCGTGTCACACCACACATCCCTCTCTCTTGACTCTCATCTCTCCTCTAGCATTCTCATCTCAGCTGCATGCAATTGCCTTTCATTGATCCCTTTTGTGGCCTAACATTCTGATCCATACACGACAGCAGGTCTAACCATTGTTTCAAATATTAAAAAAAAGAAAAAAAATAACCATAAAGACGAACATATAAACCTCCTCCTTTTTGGAAGTCGGTTAAAAATAGGTAATGAAGTAGATAAGTAAGGAATTTGTATTTTTTCGGTCTTCGTATAACCGATGTCACATGTAATCTGCACAATGATATGTATCCTTTGCCTTTACCGTAGTCGGGTAAAAACAGCCAGATACAGTATTTATAGCGAGTGTAGATTTATAGCCGCTGGTAATACACGAACAGTGTTTCTCTTTTATGTGTCTTCTACTAGTACTCTGTTGCATAACTTTTATGTATTTTTTGTTTGCTAGTTTTACGAGCATTAAGGCTCCCGCAGACCGGCGCGACGCGACAGCGGGACGCGACTAGAATAGAACAATGTCTACAAAAACTTCATGGAAATTTTTCTACTAGAATCGCGTCACACCGTTTCGTCCCGCTATACATATAGGTCGGTACATAACTGTTTAGTTATTTTTTTTTTATAATTTTAACCACTACTGGGTAGCTATTGGCCTTCATCTCATCTGATAGTAAGTGATGATCAGCCCGAAGAAGGAAGCAAGCTTCACCAGGAATCCTCAACCACAGAGGAACTGGCTATCTTACCTCTAACTGCCGAAACAAAACAATGCTGTTAACATTGTTGTTACGGCGACAGACTTAGATAAGTTGGTGGTAGCTAGCCAGGCGACTTAGAACAAGCCCTACCACCAACCAAATCGAGCAGAAAATGTGGCCCTTCTGGGTATCGAACCTGTAGGTTAAGCATGACGCTTTCTATATCTTCGAAGAATAGACACGGCTCTTTCTATAAAAATAACATTTTGTTTCTCCATTTTTGACATCCCACCGTAGAAATCCTTCTTCATAAAAAAGACACATTACACACACAAAGACAGATTGTAGAAGGATTTCTACGGTGAGATGTCAAAAATGGAGAAACGAAATGTCACTTTGTATAGAAAGAGCCGTGTATTTTTTGGTTTTTGTGGATGGGAAATCATCAAATAACTTCTCCCTGGGCGGAGCGGGAGGGTGTGTCAGACTCTTACTGACTAAAACCCACCCGTATTCCTCCCGTTGCCTGTGTTGCGGGGGCCTCGGTGACCCATAAGTACCTTCCCGCGACCCCGGCAGGAATCGGCCCTAGTGGACCCCTACATTTGTGCTGACGACATCTCCTTGAGGCACGCGTGGAATACAACGCGCCGTCGACCCGGGCCTAGTCCTTACCGGACGGTGAGCTACCCATTGCTCACCGTCCGCAAGCCCGCGCCTACGGTAGCCGGAAATCCGCCCGGGATTTCCGACGCCCAAGGCGTCTCCTGCGGCGGCTAGGGGCGAGAGGGCGCGAAACATGCCTTTCCCTCAACCGTCCCGCCTCGTCCTTCGCGAGCATTACTGCTTTGCAGAAGGAGGTGACGGCTGCCCATGCCCTCTCGCTCCGTAAGAGCCGTGTCTATTCTTCAAAGAAATAGAAAGCGTCATGCTAAGCCTGCTGGGATCTCCGGGTTTGGGACAGGTGGTCTTACCACTAGACCACAGAGGCGGTTATAGTCCTCCAGACCGAATTTCGGCCATGAAGGCCAGTATCTAGTCACGGAGACTCGTTATCGGCGCGGGAGATATTTTAGTGCACAAGTGTGTGCGCAGACACAGGTGCACTCTCTCTTCCCTCACTCTCACAGTCCGACGGGACAGCAATCCGACACGAAATGATATAATACCTATTTAGAAACTCATTTTATACCGTATATTAGTTTTATGAGGGCTGAAAAAAATCGGCCAACTGTTAAGTCAGTCAAAGTCAAATTATTTATTTCAAATTGCAAAGGGCAAAAAAAAAATTGTAAAGGGCACCAAAAGGTAATTTCGTATTGAGAATAATGGGATAGAAACTCTACCGTTACTCTTTTAAAATTGTTTTACAATATATTGTCTGCGTGTCGGACAACGCACAATGAAGAGTTTCGTAGTTGGGATGACCTTATACCAAGAACAAACTTAACATTGTAATTGAAAATCATGTTCCCCTATTCCAACTGCTAATGTAAGTTTGTTCGCACAATATTGAGTGATATACCATGTTTTCGGGTATAATTACTAAGCTAAATGTAACTATTTAGATAACTAAACTAACCATATCTTAAAAAAAAAACCATTTAGTTAATTTTTTTTTTCTCCCCCCTCCCCCCCTATTTTATTAAGTCATGTATAACGTGTGTAACAATATAAAAGATGTGACACTATTTAATAGGCTGACAACACCTAAAGCGCGGTCACTGTCGGACTGCATAGAAATGAAAGAGAAGCGCGATGACACCACGCTGGTAATTTATTGCAAAATATGAAGCAATTATCGATTTACAAAAAATCTATAGATTGTATAAAACAAAACACTATTATGCTAACATGTTGCTTGTAGAATAATCCGACAAAAAATCAGAATGATTGCTTGATTGATTGATGTATATTGGTATGGTTTTTAATCGTTTTAAATGACATTTTTAGAGGTATCTTCGTGATTTTTTTCTACCGTATCAAATTCGTTATATTATGTTTTCAACACACTATCTACCTAGCATATATCCTTAAGAATATCATATATTTATCTGATTTTGTTTACTGCAGCGGATCATATACTTTAAGGCATTATAAAACTTGCGTTAGGTCCTGTGGTACCCTTAAATAAAGACAGTATTTACTCATCATTCGCCGTGTTATCATTTTGCTCCGATTCCCAGCATCATCGTCCTGACCTGTCTAAACCTGTTTGTCCTTTAATACAATTTTGTCAAACCAACTTTACAATCCCAAGTGTATCACTAAAACGCTTTTCACTTGTTTTGATCCCCAATCCTCAGGTTAACAAAGTCACGCACTCCATTTCAGAGCACAACATGGTTGCCTAATTTTAATTTAGGGTCGGGTCGGTTTAACCGCAAACGGTGTCCCGAAACCTTTGAAAGAGTCTTTTTGTTCCCAAGTTAGGCCCAGCGTCCACGACGCTACTCAAAACTAACTTGTTCCAAATTCAAATCACCAATGCACACTATGCACGGTCACAGAAGAAAGCAATAAAAAAGAGGGTGTATGCTTATGACCGCACAATAGAAGTGAAAACGTACGACTGGAGTCGAGTGTACGCGATTCATCGTCACCGGAGCCGAGGGTACCCGATTCAGCGTCACCGACCGACTAGAGCCAGGTGTACGGATTCAGCGTCACCGCCTGACGGGACCCGATTCAGCGTCACCAATCGACTGGAGCCGAGTATACCCGATTCAGCGTCAACGACCAACTGGAGCCGAATGTACCCGATTCAGCGTCACCGATCGACTGGAGCCGAGTTTACTCGATTCAGCAACACCGACTAGCTGGAGTCAAGTATACCCGATTCAGTGTCACCGATGACTGGAGCCGAGTATACCCGATTCAGGATCACCGACCGACTGGAGCCGAGTGTACCAGATTCAGCGTCACCGACTGACTAGAGCTGAGTATACCAGATTCAGCGTCACCGACTGACTGCAGCTGAGTATACTAGATTCAGCGTCACCGACTGACTGCAGCTGAGTATATTAGATTCAGCGTCAACGACCAATTGGAGCAGTGTGTACCCGATTCAGCGTCACCGACCGACTGGAGTCGAGTGTACACGACGCGACTTACCAACTTATAAACTAGTTTGTGATTATTGGTTGTGTCGTATACGGACCGCCAATATGGTGGATCCGCAGTGGCAGCCCTCGAAATTAAAATTTTCAGTTTGTTGCAATTTGCAGGTCAGTGTCAGGTCGAACTTTTCCCGGTGAGATTTGTTCTTATGGAACAAATCTAACTAAGAGAGATGTATCTAATGATGTATCTAATGATTATGACTCTGTAAATAAAAAATTTGTTAACGTCGCGAATCATATTTTGATCAAGATACAACCTGCGAATATCAAAAAATTAAGATAATTTGAATTTCGCGGGCCTACTGCGGATTCACCTTAAAATACTAGTGCAGTAACATTCTGGCTACTTATTCAAACTCAAACGCTGATTGGTCAGTTTTGCGGATTAGACAGTCGCATCAACTCGACAATTTCCAGTGTTCGCCAGATTTGTTGAATCGTCAGTTTAGTACAGTCAACGAAAAATATTTGCTTACTTTTAAGCAAACAAAAGTGGATGTAAGGTATACCTAACCCAATTAAAATCAAACTTAAAATTGTATTTTTAAAATCACAATCTTTTGAAGTTTAAAAAACCTAATTAATAAATATTTAACTAACTTCTTACATCATATAACTGCTATATAATATATAATAGACAGACCTTAATAAATATTTGTATTTTTTATTTAATTTCGCTTCGTTGGTCGCAAGCGTTACTGCTGTGCATGAGATTCTGGGTTCGATACTCAAGTCGCAAAAGGTTGTGGCGGCCATCTACATTGCCACATGCAAACTACGCATCACACTGACGTCACGCAAAATCCTGCATCGCGCAAGCAGAGTTTACCGCGCAACTAGCATATATACAACATCCCGACATCAACCGTCGGGCAGTTGCCCACCAAACACGACACCCGTCTGGTCGAAGGTCGTGTCTGGTGGGCAACTGCCCGACGGTTCCTTTTCTATGGAGGATGAGTGAACCTCATGCCTCTATGAGGTTGTATTGTTTTTTCAATAGCGGCTCGGAATCTAGTTTTGGGTCGGTTAAGGGCTCGCCTCCTATTACATGGCACAACACATCTGATGTACTCGAACTGCACCTCTGCCTTACCTTTTAAGGAAACAGGCGTGATGAACGTAATACATAATTAAATTAGCAGACGTGTGTGCAATTTTCTACCGACTGTACTTTGACTGAAGAATGGACTAAAACTGACGAATCAACGAAACTGGCGATAACTGGAAACTGTCGAGTTGACGCAACTGTCTAATCCGCAAAATTTACCAATCAGCGAAACTGACTAATCAACGAAACCGGAAACTAACCAGTGACCCGTATGAATTTATGCCAAAAACAAACTTGACATTGTAGTTGAAAATAATGTTTCCCACATATATTCCAACTGCAAATGTAATTTTGTACGCACAATATTGAGAGATTTACCTAGTTATTTTAAGACCATAGACTTCTTATAAGTTTTCATGTACCTAATCTATATGTAAAGAACTAATTTCGGTATTTTTTTCAAAACTTTAGGCTCCGTAGATTCGGAGATAAGGGGAATGGTCTATTTTCATATACATATTTTTAAAAATAACTTTAAAAGTATTTATTTTAGAATTATAATATCTGAAATCCATACAACAAGTCCTTTCATTTGATGTGTCACACGGTACAGTTTGGAAATTATTTTGCCCCCTAAAAGTGACGCTCATATTATTAAAAAATATTTATTTATGTTATACGTCCATATTTGGGTCATAGAAATTTATATGTGTACCAAATTTCAACTAAATCGCTCCAGTAGATTCAGAGCAAATTAGCTGTGATAGAGACAGACAGACAGACACACGAGTGAACCTTGGAGTTCCCTTTTTTCCTTTTGAGGTACGGGACCCTAAAAAACAATATAAAAGAATTTAAAATATAAGATTAAAGATAAAAAACAATATAAAACAATTTAAATTATAATTATGATTAAAGATAAGCCCTGGTGGCAGTTATGAGATAACCAGTCTCAACTGACGGCGCCCGTTCACGTGCATGACGCGTGGATCAGCATTGGGGAATTGAGTTTCAAATGGTCACTTTTCAGTACCGTCGTAGACGACTAGCTTTAAACCCTCGTTTAAAAGGACCGGCTTTTTGTTTTGTCGAGATTCGAGAAGCTAAATATAGAATTTTTTAAATGTTTATTTTCGGTCCGTTGTTATTACGTAAATTTCTATTTTGGGAAGTTTTGTTTAGACTTCCTTGAATTTTGTAACGGTCATGTTGGAATTAAAAATGCGTAATTTATATTTAGAAATAGATTACTAAGCTGACTGCCTCGTTGGTCTAGTGGTCACAAGCGCTACTGCTGAGCATGAGGTCATGGGTTCGATTTCCAGGTCGGGCAAAGTGTTATTGGGTTTTTCCATTTGGATTTTTTCAGTAGCAGCCCGGAGTCTGGATTCCTGCACGGTTTATGCCAATAGGCTCGTCATCTATTACGTGGGATTTTGACAACTGCCTGGAAATGTGGGTACTTATACTATAGGTACACCTGCACCTAACCTTTCGAGGAATCTCTGATCTGTTAGTTTAATGTCGGCTCCACACTATCGTCCAACAGTTCAACATTCCAACAAGACCCCAGTCTGTCCCAACTCACAAATTCACGATCGATCAAAACAGACTCTCCAACATTAGCAAACATGCACGAACTATTTCTCTACACGTGGAAGGTTGGACGAACAGTTGGACTGTTCGACGATAGTGTGGAGCCGGCTAAGCTTACAAAATTACACTCCCGGACTCCTAAATGGAGCCACCACGCATTTTTATGTTTCTAGGCGTAAACGATAAAAATAATAATAAGTGACGCCGGTAGCCGGTAGTGAGTTCAAACCTGCATAAAAACCTATAACTCTGACGCTCGCTGGTAGCACACCTCCGCAGCTCCGCCGCGAAACCATTGCAGCGAAATCGCAGTAGTTCAATTCAACTGGCTGGCGTCATGATTCGCTACTCGAACCGGATGTGAGTAGCGGAACACGACAACTACTATATTAAGAGAGAACCTTCAAAGTGCCAATAGCGTAACGTAATGCCGTGGTATTTAAATAGTGGGGATGTTTTGATTTTAGACAGGGGATTTAGGGACGTAGTGAGCGCAGTTAACATTAGTTTCAACTTTGGCAACATCTTTAAAAATTTGGGCCAATTAGTTGCATAGTCCTTTGAAAAAGAGAAGAAAATCGGATTTTGCTCGCTCTTAAAGAAGCAACAAGCTTTGATTAGAGCATCTAAAGTCAATAGCGATTTCTTTGTTTATTTTGTTTGGCATAAACAGAGTATCGTAAATCTTTTTACTTATTTTTATATCCATTCTGACGTTCAAATTATGGACATTGTACCTGAGTAGCAAGCTGTGGCAATTCTTCAGTCTCGTCTTACTCCACGAAGCGTACAACTTCATGTACATCGTTGCACCGTTCAAAGTATTTACCATCGATACCTGGAGATTGTAGCCGCTTCGTGCGCCGTCCGGGAGGACCACCAAAACGAGTCACTACAGCACGACAAGATCCAGGTCTTAGAACAGCTTCGAGACTTTCATGGACTGGTTGTTTGCGCTGGAACTGTTAGAAGAAAACTCGAAGAACGTGGGCTGAAACCTCATAAGCCAGCCAATTAAACCGACACGAGCTCACAGAATGGCGCGTCTACAGTTTTCACGCGAAAATTTGCAAAGGACTGAACGTCAATGGCTTTGTTCGTTTAGTTGTGTTTGTATTGTGCATGCTGTGGTCTCATCAGTAAAGGAGTACACTTAACATCTGATCCCCTTCCCATGATTTCCCTTTATTTATGTGTGATAAAGCATTTACGGTGTCGCTCTGTACCAAATCTACCTTAAAACGCCAGTTCTGGGTGTTGTAATTAAATGAGGAGCACTCTCGATGACTGGCATTAATTTACTTACCCTGCTTACTCTCCAATGAGATTATAGGCACTCAGTCATAGCTACGTGACCTTTGACCTTTTCACTTAAACGTTTAGGTGACCACCGTACAATATTGAACACTACATATTTTTTATACAGCATCAGCATAATCAGCCTATAATGTTCCCACTGCTGGGTCCTGCCTCGTCTCTGCGAGAGGGAGTGGGCCGTAATCCACCACGCGGGCCCAGTGTGAATTGGTAATGTCACATGTCTTCGAGTTTTTGGTTCTAGGACATGCCGGTTTCCTCACGATGTTTTTCTTCACCGTTTTGAGAGCAGTGGTGATGAATAGAATAGAATAGAATACTCTTTATTATGTACACCATAAAAATTACAGATACAAAAGTTGAAATTTTACAAGGGGTGACACAATGGGCGGTCTTATCGCTAAAAGCGATCTTTTACAGACAACCTTTGGATGGATTAAAGGGGGAGGAGAGACAATACTGCAGGTAGTCAGTGGTGTACCAGTTACATATACAATAAATACGTATAATACATAAAGCATATAGTATACATAACATATATCATACATACATACATACATACATACATATATATATATATGATATAAACATGAAACAAGATCAAGAACTATATAACTATAAGTAATATTGATGAAATTGTTTACATAAAGAAATGTGCCTGCTTGGGTTCGAACCCACGACATACAACTCGTAATTCGGGGCCGTTACCACTGGGCCACCGCTGCTCTCGCCATTTTTTTATATTTTCGTTAAAAAAACACGTTTCTTATAGGCCTGTTAACAAGTACCAGGTACCTACTTAGCAAAAAAGAAAATGGTCTACAAATCTAGTCTGTGGGAAATTATCTCTTACTGACTAAAACCCACCCGTGTTCCTTCCGTTGCCTGTATTGCCAGCGGCCTCGGTAACCCTTTCGAACTTTCCTGCGGCCCCAGCAGGAAATCTACAGTCTGATAAGCGTAGGCTTATTAGACTGTAGACTGTTAGCAAGTACCAGGTACATACTTAACCATCTTCTATTTTGTTAAGTAGGTACCTTTTGCTCGTAGGTTCAAACCCAGACATGCGCTTTACTTTGTGTAAATTATTTCATTACTACTGCTCTCAAAACTATGAAGGAACACATCGTGGAATAAGCGGCATGTCCTAAACTAAAAATTCGTAGCAATGTGACATCTACCAACCCGCACCAGGCCCGCGTGGTGGATTACGGCCCACTCCCTCTCACTGAGAGGCCTGTGTCCCAGCAGTGGGAACATTATAGGATGATTAAATGCTAAACAGTGAAGTTCCATAGTTTTTATTGCATGATAAATGGTTTTGGAAAATAATAAGATAATTTTGCAATGAACCACATAAGTAGCTCTCTATTCCCGACAGGTAGAACAAGATCTTCGCCTTTTTGAACTGTAATATGCGTTAAATTGTTGCACATTTTTAGGCGGCAAGTTCTCGCCAGTTCTAAACACATCACATGAATGTTTATTTTAACCTTTTGATTTAGTTACTACACGCTAAGGTTGGAAGTCACTTGCACGTCATAGAACGACAAGGTTTTTTTATGTGTCAGTTAAATAGTTTCAACCTACACACAACCCAACCATAACCCTCCTTAAATATACAAATACCTATATATATGTATCGCAGATTATAAAAGTTGAGCGATAAGTCTCTCAATTGATTATTGTAGTACTAAGGTGAGGGTAAACGCCGTGACGCGCCCGCTAGAGGGGAGCGACACGTGGGCAGAGTCGTGGTAAGGGAAGTGACTGAAAGACGAGTCAGTCTTGTCTTGTGAGGGTAACGAACGGATGCAGACCTCCACTTCTCCTATACGAAACTGTCGGTTTGCCCGAACTTAGAAAATACTGCGTGGACGTTATTAGTATTGTGCTGTGTTAATTATTGTGAAAGTAAAATTACTAACTGATTCGCTGTATCATCGTGTTTGATTGTAAACCTGCACTATGGATTCCGTACCACCGAATCTAAACAAGATGATGACGGCACTATCGCTCAGCCATCGCTGACGCCGTCATATGTTTTTTGTTCTTTGCTCTTGTTTCATGACTAATATTGCATATATTTATATATTATGTTTATTTTTTTTTTTTATTTAAGTAGAGATCGGATATTCGGATGCATATTCACCTAAAGTTGAGATGTTGGCGAATGTGGAATGCGCTTTTGTATCGAAAAAATCCCGCAGTTCCGGGATCAACAAGGTTTCTGATTAATGAATCAGATTAGTATTATAATCAGTACTACATATAACTTACTTTCAAATGTTGGTTTATATGGAATGCACTATAGTAAAAAAAAAACCTGCGATTCCGGAATCGACAAATTTTGTGTTTTTTCTGACTATGTAAGCGGCTGCATATCTACCTACCTAATATGTAAGTAGGTAGTAAGTAAGTAGGTAGGTAAATACCAAACTGCCATAGCAAATAATGTTAATATAAGATAACGGACTACATATATTTAGAATAATTGATGTAGCTACCTATTGAAACAAATAGTTAAACATTATTGTGCTTAGTGAAATTATGTTAAATTCCTTTCCTCTCCACATACTTAGCGAAAAAAACAGTATATGTTAGCACCATTATATTAATAGAAAACGACGATAGGCATTTTGCGAGTTTGTGAGTGGGACGGCAAATTATACCTGCTTATGCGCAAGTAGCTACCCTGACAAATAGTTCTCTTAGTTTATTTAATTACAATAATTGCATTCGTCGCTGTGCTTGCCATGCGTTCGGGTGTGTTTTTTTTTGTTTTAACTAACACACACCACCCCTCCTCTTACACCCTACATATACATATTTTAGAAGTCGCTTCTTTATTATACACCCGACTAGCTATGCATTCCCGGTGTTCCTGGCATCCCGAGATTTTTTTTTTTTACAGATAAAAATATTTTAAGAAGCCGCTTCCATACTTTCACAGCCAAAATTTAACTTTAGGTAAATATGCATCCGAATATCCGATCTCTGGTTATAAGTATGTATTTATTGTATATAATTGTAATTGTACATGGTACACCTGCACAGACTACCTGCAGTATTGTCTCTCCTTAATCAATCCAAATGTTTTATTCAAAAGGTCATCATCATCTGCCTAGCCTTTTCCCAACTATGTTGGGGTCGGCTTCCAGTCTAATCGGATCCAGCTGAATACCAGTATATTTACATGGAGCGGCTGCCTATTTACTGGGTAACACGATAACCCTTGATAAGACTGGTTGTCAGACTTTCAGGCTTCTGATGACCCGTAACAACTGTCAAAGATCTACAAATGACAGCTGGGACCAACGGCTTTACGTGCTTTACAAGGCACGGAGGGGTCTTGGTATGTAAAGATGGTCACCCATCCACGGACCAACCGCGGCAAGCGTAGCTTAACCTTATCGACCGACCCTTGCGGCTATTATTACCTGGCCAGCCCCTCCATAAAAACTATAATAAAAAACATAATAAAGAAAAATTGCGATAAGACCACCATTGTGACACCCTATGTAAAATTTCTACATTTATTTCTGTAATTTTATGGTGTACATAATAAAGAGTATTCTATCTATTTATTTATTTATCTTAGAGGAGTTTCAATTCTGAGAATTGTTGTCTAGTGTGTGCATGAAACAGTTGACCTAGTAAGTGGCAGAGCAATTACGAGGTCAATTGTTTCAACTCTTTCGAGTTGTATTTGCGCAGAAACGAAATGTTGACGAGTCCTTACAAATTTTACTCTATGACAAGTACTCCACGAGTCTAAAACAACGGAATTAAAGCCTATTCTTGCAAAAAGACAGTTGATTTAATCTTGAAGTCTTTAAATTCGCTAGCTCCCGGAGTTCCGGTATTGAAACCTCTTATAGAATGGAGTTGCTAACACGAGCGGAATGGAACGTTCGACATTACGAAATGGAACATCGAATTATGACGTTCAATTTAAGACAGGGTTCTACAACCCTATCTTAAATTGAACTTACAAAATATCCTAACCTAACCTAGCCTTTACTTTATTGTGTTTTTTTTTAAGTTGTGTGCTGTTTAAAATAATAAATGGTACCGTCAACAGTGGCATCTTTACTTTCCATGAGCAATTTTACCAATGAGTACTGTACATAAATATATCTCGATTACAAAAAATCTGTTTCCACCATTGTATACCAAAGAGATACAAAAGTAGAAAAATCAACTATATTTAACAGATTTTTAGTAATCGAGAGGTAAGTATTTAAGTACTGTAAAAATAATTTTTGCATTAGCTGGAACCATTGTAAAAAGCAGTTGGACCAGTCTTCCTTAGGGACTTCTTAAATGGGTTCGTGGAATCCATTCACCGCTGAATCAGGGTTCGTAAAACGTGTGCCTCTTTTTTTTTTTTTGTCAGACTCTTACTGACTAAAACCCACCCGTATTCCTTCCGTTGCCTGTGTTGCGGGGGCCTCGGTGACCCATAAGTACCTTCCCGCGACCCCGGCAGTGGCCCTAGTGGACCCCTACATTGTGCTGACGACATGTTTTTGAGGCGCGCGTGGAATACGACGCGCCGTCGACCCGGGCCTGGTCCTTACCGGACGGTGAGCTACCCATTGCTCATCGTCCGCAAGCCCGTGGCCGGAAATCCGCCCGGGATTCCCGACGCGCAGGGCGTCTTCTGCGGCGGCTAGGGGCGAGAAGGCGCGAAACTTGCCTTTCCCTCAACTGTCCCGCCTCCTCCTTCGTGAGCATTACTGCTTCGCAGAAGGAGGTGACGGCTGCCCATGCCCTCTCGCTCCGTACCATGGCCTGAACCAGGGCCGGACGCGAGAGATCTCTGCCGCCGATTACCTCCACGAGGACATGGCAGTGCTCTGCCCAAGCCTCGCAGACCTCCACCGTATGCTCCACCGTGTCCGGGCGATTCACACAGTGGTGACACCCGGGCGTTTCCTCCCGCCTTATTCGACACAGGAACCTCCCGAAGCTGCCGTGTCCGAAGTATGTCTTTAATTTTAGGAAACCAAAAAAGTCGCAAGGTGCGTGGTCTGGCCACCGTAGGCGTGGGCTTGCGGACGGTGAGCAATGGGTAGCTCACCGTCCGGTAAGGACCAGGCCCGGGTCGACGGCGCGTTGTATTCCACGCGCGCCTCAAAGAGATGTCGTCAGCACATATAGTAGGGGTCCAGTAGGGCCGATGCCTGCCGGGGTCGCGGGAAGGTACTTATGTGTCAACGAGGCCCCCGCAACACAGGCAACAGGAAGGAATACGGGTGGCTTTTAGTCAGTAAGAGTCTGACACACCCTCCCGCTCCGCCCAGAGCGGGAGAAGTTATTTGATGATTTCCCACCCTCAAAAAAAAAAAAAGGTGCGTGGTCTGGGCTGTATAGTGGATGCGTCATCAATTTTTCATTTGAAGCCTTCAAATACGCTTCCGTTACCTCAGCGGAATGTGAGTACGCGGTATCGTGGTGAAGGACGACATTACTTCGAGGACGCAATTCGCCAATCTTCTATGACTCTGATCAAGCAAGTGTTGACGTATCAATCTGCGGTCACTGTCCTTTGGTCTTCAAGCGACACTGTTGTGTAATGTCCTGATTTGCCGATAAATGAATCAACCATTTTTTTACCAATGCTTAGACTTCTCTTAACTTTCGCCGGCAAGACGCATTCTGACGCCTGGCTTTATCTTTCCGGTTCAAAGCAGTACACCTAGGTTTCGTCACCTGTCACGATATTATATACAGCCAATCACTATCCTCCATTACACTTTTTATCATTGTACGTCACCACTCGACATGCAGTCGTTTCTGGTCTTTCGTTAAATCATGCGGTATCCATCGAGTGTAAGGCTTCCGAACCTTTAGATGCACATAAAAATGTTTTGCGTTTAGCTCATTCGAATGCCTAATACAGTACGAATTTGCTGACAAGTATTTTTTTGTCAGTTTCAATCAGTCGTCGTACGGTATCAATATTGGATTCTGTAACCGCCGTTGCCGGCCGACCTTCACGTACATCGTCATGGAGACGATCACGTCCACGTCTAAATTCTCCGAACCACGGATACACAGAGCTGCGACATGGGGCTTCATTGTCAATTTAAGTCTATGGCAGCTCTCTTGTTGACTTAAGCCACAGCGAAAATCGTAAAAATCATTGAGCGAAAACTTTCACGTGTTCAATTCATTGTAGTAGTGACATACAATTTTCTAAAGGACGCCACAATAAAAATAAAAGAATGACAGTCTCGCAAATTAAAAAGTAATATGTTCCCAGAACTTTCAGTATGCCCCATGTACTACAAACCGGCGTTTTATTTAACCGTCAGAGAGCTAACATTTTGAATGTCAAAACAAATCACAACAGACACGGCTCAAATAAACTCATCATTGTGAAATAGGAGTCTACGACGGAAATTGCTCGATTTCCTGATGGCATTCATACTTGTAATACCTCAATTTAACACTGATTCACGACTATAGGAAAAGTTCGTAAGGAAATGCTATTCTGTAAAGTTCACTTGGAACCACACTCAGGATCGAGGACCGCACGCAATTCGAAAGCGAATTCATTTGTTTTTAAACTAAATCATCTCAGATTTACGAGACGCCGTTCGAATTTCGAAGTAATGCATAATAATATAGAGAATAACAATTATTTTGTAGACTGAAGCAAGAGTAGCGATCATAGCTCTTTTGTTTTTTTTTTAAGAAAAAATATTTTATTTGGGACAGGAAATACAAAGGAAATTAAAAAAAATATTTAAAACTAACAAAATGTTAATTTAAAAAAAAATGCGTGAGGCCAAAAAGGCTCTTTTCCTAACATAATGCTGTGATATTTAAAAAATAAATACCGCAGCGCTGGTATTCTGATAGGGCCCGCCGCGCCGTGATTCCACGGACACATCTACGGACACATATACTTACATACCACTACAGGAATAAAAATCTATAAAATATTAGCTACTAGCTTAAAAGTATCCTATGTCCTAGGAGCCCTTTTGGCGTCGCAAGTTGTTTTTATTTATTTTCTTTGTATTTTGTTCAATCGAAGAAATATGTAAATATTGTTAGTTTTAAATATTCCTTTTTTTGTTTATGTATTTCTTGTGCGTGTCCCAAATAAAATAAATTTGTTTCTTTATTTCTTTCTTTCTTTCTATAGATCCCTGCAAAAGTATCAATCGAATAATTAATTATCTTGCGTGTTCCCACTTAATACAACAGAATATTAAACACCACATACCTACAAACTTATCATTCACACACCTTCTAATTAAAGAATGCGAGGGGGAATGAATAATATTATTTTTTCAATTCAGGGAGGGGCCGGAGTAATCTCTAAATATTAGAAAACCACGTCCCCCCGCCGCGTCTGTCTGTCTGAACGCGATAAACTCAAAAACTACCGAACGCATTGATTCAAGATGAAGGTTTTAGGGTATAATTCATCAACGTTTTCTGTGAATTGGCTGAAATATAACGATGATTGTTAAAGATGTCGGAAAAATCATGCCGTCTGGGAGCTTTACTGGCCGCGTCAATAAATAGAGTTATATGAACTCAAACTCAAAGCGTTTATTTCAGTTAAACCAATTACAGGCACTTTTGAACGAGTGACAAATCAAAGAGTCGGTCAGTCAGAAAGTTGAAACTAGTTGCCCATTCCAAAACGTAGAAAAGAACAGTCAAGAAACTCCACGGACACTCTTTAAAATCACGATATTACAAATCCTGGGTACATTATTCTTGTTGCAATATGTGTGCACAATGTAAAAACAAATAAATTAAAGACAATTCAGAATATAAGATTAAAAGATTAAAAATAAGGTCTGGCAGTTAAGAGATGATAACAATGTCCTACAGAATTAATACATTGTTTACCTGAATTAACACATGTAATCCCGGTAGTACGTTCCCATGGGATATTTCCCGACATACACGCGGGCGAAGCCGCGGGAAAAAGCTAGTTAAAAACAATTAACGGCTTAATAACAAAGTACTCCAACAGCTTTGTAAGGACATCGGACGTGACGCCACGAAAAGGCTATCCATCATGAAAGGAACTTAGGAAAGTAGTGGAGGTACATTTTTAGGGTTACCTCAAAAGGATAAAAACGGAAATCTTATAGAATCACTTCGTTGTCCGTATTTCTGTCTGTCTGTCTGTCTGTCAGTCTGTCAAGAACCTTTTGTCTCAGGAACGCGTGGAGGTATCAAGTTGAAATTTATTTCAAATAGGTCCCTTGGTGCTCTAAACAAATCAAGCATATAAGTCAACGCAATTAAAAAGTACGGCGATATACTTCGATACTCGTAAATAAAACAAAACCTATAGGGTTATTCTCGTTGACCTATGTAATGTAGAATCATGAAATTTGGCAAGAAGCAAGGTCTCATAGCACAAGTAAAGGAAAAAGTCCGAAAATCGTTAATTTGTAGTTCCATCACGTGATAATTTTTTTTTTGCGTTTACGAACTACATTTGCAGTTGATGAATTGACCGTGGCGTATATCGAACTATGGAAGAACATGATTTTCAACTATAATGTAAGGTTTGTTTTGGGGATAAATTCATCCCAACTACGGAACCTGGGCGAAGTGCGTGGTCCGACACGCACTTCGCCTGTTTTTTTTTATGTACGGGCGTTGAAAAATGTGCTTTTGGAGTTTGAAAAGCGAGCTAGTAATGATTGAAGAACGGTGGAGGAATTGTAAGTTTACGGAAGAGGTTTTCATTGCCCTTAAAGGATTGTCTTCATTGGGGTTCTTTAACAAATCTTCCTTATTGAATTTGCACGAATGGTTACCATGTCTTACTGTTTACATTTGCTAATTAGCATACCTTTTCTTAGCGTTAACGCTACTTATTATTCCGATGGCTGTGTTAAGTGATCAATGATGCATTTGAGCTTGAAACTAAACGATTTTTTTGTTGTTTTATAACGAATACCTACGTGCAGATTTAGATTTATAATTTTGGTTTTAATCTTGTTTTATTTCATGGCGTGACGACTGTGACGACAATTTAAAAATTATGAAATTTATTATTTAAAAACATTTTTTTATAAGACAATCAAAAATGTTGTTTTTACATATACTGGGTCAAATTATGTAGATTAATTACCAAGGTTAACTCCGTTATCATGATGGGTATCGATATAAGATGAGATAAAACAAATAAAAACGTTTGCTTGTAGTATATATATTTACTTAATGATGTTCTTCAAAAAGTTCAGGTGCGTAGTACTCGCAACCGGCGTGCGTGTATGACCAGATGTATGAACGTAAACGAAGCAAAAGGAGTATGTAAGGAGCATAGCAGGTGGCGTTCTATAGGTTCTGCCTACCCCATGGGAAGAAGGCGTGAGTTTATGTTTGTATGTGTGTATGTATATTTACTTACTAAATACTTTTCTTTTTTTTTTGGATGGGAAATCATCAAATAACTTCTCTGGGCGGAGCGGGAGGGTGTGTCAGATTCTTACTGACTAAAACCCACCCGTATTCCTTCTTGTTGCCTGTGTTGCCAGGGGCCTCGGTGCCCCATTAGTGCCTTCCCGCGACACTTACTAAATACTTGAAGCATGAATTGAGAATTTTTTTATTAATAAGGTCTGTGAAGTTATCACAACTAATAAAAACAGATTTTTAAACTGCTATTCCAAGTAACATCACCCCTTAAGGTCGGAGACTCCAAAAGAAGGATACCTATTCATTTTAATTATCATGTTGTTACGTTGTAAATTTGAGTACCTACCAAGGGTTGGTATTACACAGCTGCATTACTAATAAGTAAAGTAGCATTTACCTGAAAACATTAGTAGTACCTTGTGAGGTTTCTAAGTAATTTATTTCATTGTAGTTGTGCAAGTAACTTTGGTCTGCACTTGATGGAAGGACTCATTCCTTCAACTATATTTCGTCACTGGACTCTTTAGTAAACACTTTCTAACATTAAATCAATTTTCTAAACCCTGATAACAGGTTTTCACAATTAATTAGAACAATAAATATAATGTTTACATTCCAACTGTCATCCAGTCGAACGTCAGATTCTGTCGTTTAGAAACGACATCTGATGGTCGCCGGTTCACAGTTGTAGTTTAATCAATAATTGAACTTATTGATTGCCAACCATCGAATTAAATCGTATGGAACAATCCTTATTAATTTTCAGCTTTCAGTAAAACTTAATAATAAAATAAATAACCGAAAGCGGAAATGAAATAGTTTTTACAATATAGACTTTTCTTCTAGAAACTTCGATGTCAAATAAATCCATTTTTAATCTGTGATTTATCTTTGACATAATGTAGCCAGGTTGTACGTTGTTAATTACCCCAATTAATATTTCGGAATAATTACCCCGATCAAGACAAGTTTTAGAATTGGGATTTATAAATAAATTGTTTGTTGGTCTAGATCATGAAGATTCTTATTGTTTCAGAGTTTAAACGTCACGTTGGAATGTTGTTAGTGATTTTCAAGAATTTATTATCTTGGTGTAGTATTTATCTTATAATCATTTTACCCGAAATATGGGAGATTTTAGAAATAGTCTGTCTATTTCCGGTTTGTAATCCGTGACAGGATTATTAAAGAGTGGTGGCGTCTATTTGCCCTTGAACACGCTTGAGTGATACTGGAAAACTAATTCCATGTTTTAAAAGGTAAGGATTTGGTGGTAATAGTGCCTAGAAGTGGTCTGTGAGCCCTTCCCTGGTTGTTAAAAGGATATTCTAGTGATCCATGGATATTTATTACAGGATTCCAAATTGCGCATACGCAGACTATTTTCCAGCCAGTCGAGGATCTTACAGTCAAGTGCTTTTTCCCTAAGCCAACCGTGAGTACTTCACCTGCTGACTATTTGCCTTAGATATTTCATGGGATATTCCTCAGTGTTAACAATGGATTAGATTCTTGTTCAGGGATACGCAACAAGTCCTTGTTGCGGAGTTGATGGATGCCACATGGGTAATCCTCATTACTCTTGTCCCACCGCTCAGGATCAGGCAAACAGAAGTCGTAACTCCTTATGTTGTATTTGAAACAAGGCCAAGTTAACCGGCTAATGTATTAGCCTTTTAGATTTCCAAGCTCAGTCACCTCCCGGAAGGTTAATTTGCTTCCCTTATATTATTAGGTCCCCGTATTGTCAATTCCAGGAGAGGCACCTCGAGAGATTCGTCTCGCCGCCAGGATCTAGAGGAGAGTCTGGGACCTGGACGCGAGACCCGTTCCTCGAGGCAACTCGAAGCCTCTTGTGGAGACGACTGTGCGGCTGGCAGACCCCGTCTAGCGAAAGCGCAGGCGGGACGGTTTTTTTTTTATACCTTATTACTTTTCTATTATAATAAGGTTTCAGTAGGAACCTATTGTTTACCGCAGTCCGGTTTTCTGTAGTGGAAACCGGTCTGACAACTAAATTGAAATAGAGGATCTTGGGTTCGACAATCCTCGTTCATCCAGACGAATATTGGACACCTTCGTCGGCTCCAGGATCCGGGACTCTTCAAAGTCCCTGGCGCCCATTTAATAAATATTAACATACATAATAACTGGAAGGTTAAACAATAATATTCAAATTAATAATATTAAATTAGAACTTTTAAAAGGAACAGTACTGGGTTTATCTCCAACTCCCCACGACCGAAGCTTTATCCGCTGAATTATAAGCTGGCTGGCAAAAGTAGGCTTTCACAGTAGTCGCCTACCTCATTTTTAAGACGGTAGCCCCGTATCGGCTACCGTGTGTTATGTTGTGAAGAATTAATTTTATAATTATACTGTATTGAAGATAGTTTCTTGTTTGTTTTCAATTCAATACCCAACCACCTGGCCTCTGGGCTTATGTTAGTTTACCGCTAGGGGGAACAAAAATAAAAATATAACAGTGGCGACCAACGTGTGTATTAGTTGGAGATAGAGGTTACGTCTTTGCTGTACCTTACAAACCAGAGTACTGTTTCTAGAGCCTTCCAGTTATTCTAATTTTAAAAAAAAAAAAACCGTCGCGCGGAATCCTTTGTTCACGTGTTCATGTTTATGTTTGTACTGTTTTATACACTATAATTTACTTTTTACACTTCTTGCTGCTTTATACACTTTACAATTTTATTTTACCTGTGTCCCTTAACATAACACCAGGACTATTGTCCTTGGATACAAAAACCTAGTATTATAAAAATAAAATAAACTTAAACTATAAGACTGCTATTTATGTAACTGCGTTAACTATAGATAATATTTGCATATTGCTCGATATTGTAAATTGTGACAGCCAGTTTATGCTTCAGTTAAGTTTAAATTATCATTAATTTTACAAAATGGAGCGACCCATTAAATTCAATTTACTTCACAAAGATGAACTCATATATGAAGTACTGGTCCGAGACGCGAAACCCGCTTCAACAGTAGGGGAACTACGAGTACAAATTAGGGATCTCAGTAAGTTGATAAGTACCGACGATATCGTGGAGACAAATATAGATCCGGAAACCGAATTACAAGCAATTAGGGCCAAACTGTCAGAAATTGGTGAAATACTAGACAGGTACCCGTCCAATTTCAAAAAATTTAACCGCGCTAAGGCTTTAGGTTTCCACCTGTATCATCGTTTCAGTAGGATTACTCCCACAACTGAACTTAGTACCGATTATGCAGCCGTTGACAAACAGCTAAGCGGTTATTTGTCTAAAATTGATTCGGTTAACGTGAGTTTCCATCAATCATTTACCATCGCCGAGGAGACAACGAACGTACAGTCAAATTTGCAGACGAAGGACGTCATCATTTCCTACAACAAAGAGACGGTTAAATCCCTAGGACATAAATTTGACGGTACGGGTTGCGTGAAAGCGTTTATTGAGCGTCTTGAGGAGCTTTGCGAGGCCAGAGGTATTAGCGAAGCCTCCTTACATCAATCTGCTCTAGATCTTTTCTCGGACGGAGCTGTATTGTGGTACCGAGGAATTAAAGCGTCGGTTATTGATTGGGCGGAACTGAAGCAGCAGTTACTCACAGCTTTCGCTCCGCCTGATTACGATATGCGTCTCATTTCTGAAATAACAAATAGAACGCAAGGGTCGACTGAGCTGTCTTGTATATTTATAGCAGTCATGGAGAATCTTTACAATAGGCTATCTTATAGGGTTCCAGAACGCGATCGTTTGGCACGGATCAAGTTCAACATGAGACCGGAATACACGTTGGGATTGTCAATAATGGTTATCAACACGCTGGACGAGTTAAAAGAGAAGTGTAGACAACTGGAGCTAGGCTTTCATAGCAGGGCTCAATTCCATGAGCCGCCCAAACCAACGTCTTCTTTTGTTGCAGCAGACTTGGCATACAAAGCCCCGAAAGGTTCACAAAGGATTGAAGTCGTGCAAAATGATTCTAATTCGTTGTTCTGTGTTCGTTGTAGGGTTAAGGGGCACTCGTTATCACAATGCAAATCCAAAGCAATTGTGTGTTACCGTTGCGGCAAGAAGGGCGTACGTGCACCATCGTGCCCTACGTGCAGTAAAAAGCAGAAGGATGCTCAGTCCTGTCCAACCTGCACTTCAAAAAACTAAATTTACGGAGCTACAGCCAAAATTTTGATAAGTCCGATTGGGACAATTATTTAAAATTTTTAAAATTATTTTTTCATTCACTAAGGGTAGAAACAGTACGCTATAAGACCACGGGCGATAGTCGTCCACATTTAACAGTTTCTATAAATGATGTGCAATATTACGGTTTACTCGACTCGGGTTCTAGCATTTCAGTGTTGGGTTCCGATGTTGGCCAACAATTCATAAGGGCTGGTGCGACTCTACACGCCGATAGACAGTTGGGCAGCATCATAACTGCCAATGATTCGCGGGCATCCGTGGAGGGTTATTTATTCTTACCAGTGACTCTCATGAGAGTGACTAAGGTTATTAAATTCTATATTATTCCAGACATTACCACGCCGTTGATTTTTGGCGTTGATTTTTGGAAAGCCTTTAATTTGGCACCTAAAATTTTTAATAAATTACCATTTAAATATATACAAAACAATAGAGGTCATACATGTGTCTCGGAGGTTAGGCACCTACAGCCGTTTGACGAATTAACAGCGGAACAAAAGAATGAAGCGGAGTTATTAATTAAAGATTTCAAAAAGGTTTCCTTTGAGGCTAAAGGATTGGGTCGTACCCATCTGCTGCGTCATAAAATAGACACAGGAGATGTTCCTCCTATTAAACAGCGTTATTATCCTTTATCACCTGAACGCCTCAAGGAACTAAACCGACAGCTGGATGAGATGTTGGAGATGGGAGTGGTGGAACCTAGCAATAGTGCGTGGAATAACCCGGTTCTACTGGCTCCTAAACCTAATGGGGAATGGCGATTTTGCCTGGACAGCCGAAAGCTGAATGCGGTCAGCAAGCAGGATGCGTATCCACTACCCTACGTCTCTCACATCTTAGACCAGTTGCGGGACGCGCGATACCTTTCATCGATTGATTTGAAATCTGCTTTTTGGCAAATCGAATTGGACTCCGTTTCATCCAAAGAAAAAACCGCGTTCACGGTTCCCGGTCGAGGTTTGTTCCAGTTTAAAGTTATGTGCTTTGGGTTGACGGGAGCCCCCGCCACCCAACAGCGTTTAATGGACAGACTTTTCGGCCCGGAGTTTGATAATAAGGTGTTCGTATATTTAGATGACATCATTATTTGCTCATCAACCTTCGAGGAGCACATTTCGCTTCTTCAACGAGTTTTAGACAAACTAAAGCAGGCTAATTTGGCAATTAATTTACCAAAGTCCTGTTTCTTTCGACGAGAACTAAAATATCTTGGTTACAAAGTGGATGAGCATGGCTTACACACTGATCCGTCGAAAGTTCAGTCAATTGTCGACTTTCCAACACCTACAACTCGTAAGGAAGTGAAAATGTTTCTTGGAACGGCCTCATACTATCGACGTTTTATTAAAAACTTTAGCTCGATAGCAGCCCCTTTAAACGCACTAACAAGTACAAGCAAAAAAGCGCCGCCTTTTGAGTGGACGGCTGAAACAGAAACCGCGTTCTCAACCTTGAAAGAGGCATTGGTGTCTGCTCCAGTATTGGCTTGTCCAGATTTCTCACAACCTTTTGAGATTCATTGTGACGCATCCAGTTTTGGGATAGCGGGCACTCTGACTCAGGTTATGAATGGGGAGGAGCACCCAATAGCCTACTGCAGTCGTTCGCTTAATCCGGCGGAACGCAATTATTCAGCAACGGAGCGTGAGGCTCTCGCTGTAGTCTTCGCCGTGGAACACTATCGTCCTTATGTAGAAGGCGGTCCTGCATTTAAAGTGATAACCGACCACTCGAGTTTAAAATGGTTCTTTAATTTAAACAATCCCTCTGGTCGATTAGCTCGTTGGGGTTGTCGGTTATCACCTTATAACTTCACTATTGAACACCGCAAGGGCAGGGACAATGTGGTTCCAGATGCCTTATCTCGTGGCGTTCCGGTGCTGGAAATTAAAGTGCCTGACACGGACACTTGGTTTAAAGGGTTATGGGATAAATGTGTCAGTACCCCCAGATCGTGTCCTAACTTTATTATTAAGGAGGATAAACTATACCGTTATTCAAAAAATAAATTCGGGGTGGCTAGTGACTATGATTGGAAGCAGGTAGTACCGGAGGGCAATCGTCAAGAATTATTGAAGAGTCACCATAGTGGCGAATTATCACCACATTTTGGAGTGTATAAAACCTATAAAGGACTTGCACTCCGATACTACTGGCCTAACATGTATAAGGATGTGATTAACTACGTTGGTAAATGCGATACGTGCGCCGCATATAAACACTCACAATTACCTCCTCCCGGTCTCTTAGGTGATGCGAAAGAGTGTTCCAAACCATTTGAAACCTTAAGCATTGACTTAGTAGGTCCGTTGCCACGGTCTAGAGCGGGATTCACATATCTCTTAGTTGTCGTGTGTTGCTTTACGAAGTACTGTTTACTGTTTCCTTTACGTAGAGCTGTTGGTAAGGCTATAGCACAGAAACTAGAAGACGGCGTTTTCCTCGTACACGGTATACCCCGTACGGTGATAGCAGACAACGGGACGCAATTCACGGGTAATGAGTTTCGTTCACTCTTGGAGAGGTACAAAATACCTCAAATCCACTTCACACCTCGTTATTGCCCAAGCGTGAACACCGTGGAACGCTATAACCGTACCATAATGACCGCGGTATCAATTCTCGTGGAGGATGATCATCGATCCTGGGATGTGAACATCTCAAGGATCCAATTCGCTATGAACACCTCCACAAATGTAGTCACTCGTTTTACACCGTTCTTCCTAGTACATGGCAGAGAGGCAGTTAGTTGTGGTGATGTCTTCGGCGATGTTACCGTTGGACAGCCCACTCTAGCCTGCGCTTCCCGCAGTTCATATGCAAATCAGCTAGGGGCATTGGATGGTATCTTCGATAAAGTAAAGGACGCGCTCATCAAATCTCATGAACGTAGTGCTCGTTATTATAATAGTAGTAGGAGGCACGCGGAGTTTGAGGTAGGCGACACTGTGTGGAAGAAAACATATCCCCAGAGTGACGCCTCCAAATTCTTTATGGCCAAATTAGCACCTAAATACGAGAGATGTATAATTAGGAAAAAACTTTCACCCTTAGTGTATGAATTGGAAGGCTGTAGTTCCGGTAAAAACCTTGGCACATGGCATATCAAGGATTTCAAATCACCATGTAGCAAGGATTAATTTTTTTTTGTATATTTTCTTCGAATTTAAAATATAATTTAAATTCGTTGGTCGCAGTGACCATTGAGGGCTGTATATGCCTTGAGGTTGCTGGTTTTTAATTTAGCATTGGTAGCTGTATATGCACGGTGCTAGAAAACCGTAGGTTCACATTTGTGAGCTATATGGAGTAGAGAAGGAGATTGTTTAAAAGTTGTTTGTAGTCTGTGGTTGTTGCAGGTTTGACACCCCTGTAGAGTGTATAAAACCTCCGGACTGCTGGTAAGGCAGCAAAATGATAGTCCTGAGATTGGAGGCCATAATGGCGGGCGTGTAGGCTGCATTGATGGAAAACGTTTAAGTTGGTATTTTTTTTCAGGGGCGAATAACCGTCTCGTTCATTTTATGGAAGACGGTTAGCCAATTTTCATTATTTTGTAGCATCTAATTTCTTTTGGTATTATTTGTGTACCAGCTCAGCATTATTATAGGCTGTCAGCTCATTGTAAAAGGTGGTGTACGATGGAGTAGGGTGGTCTCTCCTATATAAATATAGTAGGTCAGACTTATATTTTTACTCTTTTTGGAGCTTGTCTTTTACATGTTTGTAAATGGATTAGACTCGCTCCAGGAGAAATAGTATATATTACACAGGTCACATGGATAACTATAAATAAGCCATAAAACACGGGCGGAATTGTAGACTCGTTAACCAAAGCCATCTACAATGTCGCCTAATAGAGCGGGTTGTTACTCTATACTTGAAGTGTAACTAGAATTCTGTATTGTTTATGTATATACCTTATCCTACCTATATAGTATCATTTAAGTTTACATCAGCTATGACAAATAGAAATCGTACACCAGCTTCCACGTATTTTTTTTTTCTTTTCTTTTTCTGTTCCTGTTTTCAGGCATGAACATTGTAGATTGTTGTAGACGTGTTTGACTCTTGGAGTCTGCTTTGACGCTGGAGGGCCAGCGTCGAGATTTGCCCTAGGGGTCAAATCTCTGGTGGTTGGGGAGGTACTGTTACGTTGTAAATTTGAGTACCTACCAAGGGTTGGTATTACACAGCTGCATTACTAATAAGTAAAGTAGCATTTACCTGAAAACATTAGTAGTACCTTGTGAGGTTTCTAAGTAATTTATTTCATTGTAGTTGTGCAAGTAACTTTGGTCTGCACTTGATGGAAGGACTCATTCCTTCAACTATATTTCGTCACTGGACTCTTTAGTAAACACTTTCTAACATTAAATCAATTTTCTAAACCCTGATAACAGGTTTTCACAATTAATTAGAACAATAAATATAATGTTTACATTCCAACTGTCATCCAGTCGAACGTCAGATTCTGTCGTTTAGAAACGACATCTGATGGTCGCCGGTTCACAGTTGTAGTTTAATCAATAATTGAACTTATTGATTGCCAACCATCGAATTAAATCGTATGGAACAATCCTTATTAATTTTCAGCTTTCAGTAAAACTTAATAATAAAATAAATAACCGAAAGCGGAAATGAAATAGTTTTTACAATATAGACTTTTCTTCTAGAAACTTCGATGTCAAATAAATCCATTTTTAATCTGTGATTTATCTTTGACATAATGTAGCCAGGTTGTACGTTGTTAATTACCCCAATTAATATTTCGGAATAATTACCCCGATCAAGACAAGTTTTAGAATTGGGATTTATAAATAAATTGTTTGTTGGTCTAGATCATGAAGATTCTTATTGTTTCAGAGTTTAAACGTCACGTTGGAATGTTGTTAGTGATTTTCAAGAATTTATTATCTTGGTGTAGTATTTATCTTATAATCATTTTACCCGAAATATGGGAGATTTTAGAAATAGTCTGTCTATTTCCGGTTTGTAATCCGTGACAGGATTATTAAAGAGTGGTGGCGTCTATTTGCCCTTGAACACGCTTGAGTGATACTGGAAAACTAATTCCATGTTTTAAAAGGTAAGGATTTGGTGGTAATAGTGCCTAGAAGTGGTCTGTGAGCCCTTCCCTGGTTGTTAAAAGGATATTCTAGTGATCCATGGATATTTATTACAGGATTCCAAATTGCGCATACGCAGACTATTTTCCAGCCAGTCGAGGATCTTACAGTCAAGTGCTTTTTCCCTAAGCCAACCGTGAGTACTTCACCTGCTGACTATTTGCCTTAGATATTTCATGGGATATTCCTCAGTGTTAACAATGGATTAGATTCTTGTTCAGGGATACGCAACAAGTCCTTGTTGCGGAGTTGATGGATGCCACATGGGTAATCCTCATTACTCTTGTCCCACCGCTCAGGATCAGGCAAACAGAAGTCGTAACTCCTTATGTTGTATTTGAAACAAGGCCAAGTTAACCGGCTAATGTATTAGCCTTTTAGATTTCCAAGCTCAGTCACCTCCCGGAAGGTTAATTTGCTTCCCTTATATTATTAGGTCCCCGTATTGTCAATTCCAGGAGAGGCACCTCGAGAGATTCGTCTCGCCGCCAGGATCTAGAGGAGAGTCTGGGACCTGGACGCGAGACCCGTTCCTCGAGGCAACTCGAAGCCTCTTGTGGAGACGACTGTGCGGCTGGCAGACCCCGTCTAGCGAAAGCGCAGGCGGGACGGTTTTTTTTTTATACCTTATTACTTTTCTATTATAATAAGGTTTCAGTAGGAACCTATTGTTTACCGCAGTCCGGTTTTCTGTAGTGGAAACCGGTCTGACAACTAAATTGAAATAGAGGATCTTGGGTTCGACAATCCTCGTTCATCCAGACGAATATTGGACACCTTCGTCGGCTCCAGGATCCGGGACTCTTCAAAGTCCCTGGCGCCCATTTAATAAATATTAACATACATAATAACTGGAAGGTTAAACAATAATATTCAAATTAATAATATTAAATTAGAACTTTTAAAAGGAACAGTACTGGGTTTATCTCCAACTCCCCACGACCGAAGCTTTATCCGCTGAATTATAAGCTGGCTGGCAAAAGTAGGCTTTCACAGTAGTCGCCTACCTCATTTTTAAGACGGTAGCCCCGTATCGGCTACCGTGTGTTATGTTGTGAAGAATTAATTTTATAATTATACTGTATTGAAGATAGTTTCTTGTTTGTTTTCAATTCAATACCCAACCACCTGGCCTCTGGGCTTATGTTAGTTTACCGCTAGGGGGAACAAAAATAAAAATATAACAATGTTTAGTTATCGACCCATTACGTCGGCGGAGTTTAGCTAACTAATTTATTTGACCCTGTATTTGACAGGCTCGGGTTTTACCATTATCATGCCTGATGGTAAATTATCAAACGGTCGACGACGGTGCTCGCTTGCCTAGAAGTAACGTATTTGTTCGAGCCATGAAGTCATCCAGGTATTTGAGTTCGTTGACCCGTATGAGGTTATAAAACCAAACCAGTTCAGTAAACAAAGAATAAATAAATCTGAAATCTTTACACCCCGTATATTTTATGACTTTGATACAGATAAACTCTGTTACACATATAAAATACGATTTCAGGGTTTATAGTAAGGTTTAAAGCTCCCGCAGACAGGTGCGACGCGACAGTACGACGCGATTTTGGTAGAAGAATTTCTATGCAGTTTTCATAAAAAAAGTTTTAGTAGAGTCGCGTCGCGCCTGTCTGCGGGAGCCTTTATTGTGTCAAAATGGTGGGGCCAAAATGCTGCTTTTGGTAAATGAAGCAATGTTTTTATGGGGAAAATAATCTAATGATAAGTCATTGCCGCCTATGGACATCTGCAGTAGGTACCAGAGGCCTCGCTCACACAACATCACGCCAACATAATCCCTGAAGTGTAAGCAGAACTGTACCTATAGTACACCCTCATTTCGTTAAGTCCCATGTACCTAATAGAGTACGAACCTATTGCCATCAAATCGGCACAAATCCAGACTCCAGGCTGGTACAGAGCAGTTCCAAATGGAAAAATCCAATAACACTTTGCCGGACCTATGAATCGAACCCAGGACCTCAGGCTCAGCAGTAGCGCCTGCGACCACTAGACCGACGAGGCAGTAACATATCTTCTTTTGTGGATTGCAAGCAAGCTGGGCCACCTGAAGGCCTAGACAAAGTGACATTTTACCAGCGATTATAAGGATGGTGGAAAAGTCAACAATGCAGAACCATAATCAGCCTATAACGTTCGCACTGCTGGGACACAGACCTCCTCTCTGTGAGAGGGAGTGGGCCGTAATCCACACCGCGGGCCCAGTGCGGGTTGGTAGATGTCAATTGTCTTCGAATGTTTGGTTCTAGGACATAGGGTGTCCATGCGATGTTTTCCTTGACCGTTTTGAGAGCAGTGGTGATGAAATAATTTACACAAAGTAAAGCGCCTGTCAGGGTTCTAATCTACGACCGACTCGTAAGTCGCAGCCATTACTATTGGACCACCACTGCTCCTGGTATGGGACTGACATAAACTACCGAAAAGCTTATGTCAATCCTGGTGGAAGTCGCTGTGGAATACGAAACGCTTTGAAAACGATTGTCACTTGTTTAGTCCTTCTGATGGGTATTTGTCACCGCTGCCTACAGACATTTGCGTAGAAGATGCACTGCCATTCCAGAGTAAAGCTGGAATGTCTCATGTGACTGTTATGACACTGGCAGTCATACCTTACAAACCGAAATACAACAACACTGCTTGGGGGCAGAAATAGATATGGTTATTGGTGGTGGCATTGGAAGGCCTCCCACAAGGTGGACCGATGACCTTTTGAAGGCCGCAGGAATCCGCTGGCTGCGAAATGCACAGAACCGGCTGAAGTCGCGGTGCTTGGGGAGTCTTATAATAATCATAATAACCCCACCATAATATCTCTACGTTGACGTCATGGTGGGGCTTGCGCGCTTCGTACTCTAGGTCTGCGCCGGTAGAGTTTATTTTGCCGGAACAGGTCTAGGGTAAGGAGTCAGACCAAGAGAGATACAGAAACCCGCAGGGCAGCATGTGGTGAGCTGTTGGGCAGTAGCGACCCCACGAACCCTTTCTCCCGGGAGAAGTCTTGTTCCTCGTCATCGGCTTGCCTTTATTGGCCGGCTGGAGTGAACATTGACGAGGAACAGAACTCCCACCTCATTCTTGCCTTTATTAGCCGGCTTGAGTGGGGATTCGCAAGAGCAAACGTGCTCGGAGGAAGGAAGTATTCCAGCAAATGCTGGTAGGGATCTTGACCATGTTCCGGGATGGTTCTGATATTCGTGAAATACCTCACCACTCCTCAAGCACCTCAGGACATGTTGCCCCTTGACGCTACGTCACTATGGTGCTAGCAACAGCTTCCGGGGCCCAGTATTGAGTGTGCAAGTCACCCTCTGCCATTTTATCCGTGTATTACATAACATTGATCAGACGGCGGACATAGTCCTTCCATAATTTTAGGTTACCAATCCAGTATAGCCAACCAAACCCATATCCCATTTTGTTTTGTTTCCATATTCTGCAATAGTCCTGCACCAACCGGGGATTATCCTTGGGTGGATTTGCATAGTGCATACAGAGATAATCGTCTTTTTTTTTTTTTGAGGGTTGGAAATCATCAAATAACTTCTCCCGCTCTGGGCGGAGCGGGAGGGTGTGTCAGACTCTTACTGACTAAAACCCACCCGTATTCCTTCCTGTTGTCTGTGTTGCGGGAGCCTCGGTGACCCATAAGTACCTTCCCGCGACCCCGGCAGGCATCGGCCCTAGTGGACCCCTACTTTTGTGCTGACGACATCTCTTTGAGGCGCGCGTGGAATACGACGCGCCGTCGACCCGGGCCTGGTCCTTACCGGACGGTGAGCTACCCATTACTCACCGTCCGCAAACCCGCGCCTACGGTGGCTGGAAATCCGCCCGAGATTCCCAACGCCCTGGGCGTCTCCTGCGGCGGCTAGGGGCGAGAGGGCGCGAAACGTGCCTTTCTCTCAACCGTCCTGCCTCCTCCTTCGCGAGCATAACTGCTTCGCAGAAGGAGGTGACGGCTGCCCATGCCCTCTCGCTCCGTACCATGGCCTGAACCAGGGCCGGACGCGAGAGGTCTCTGCCGCCGATCGCCTCCACGAGGAAGAGATAATCGTTTGGTGTCTCAATCAAATCAATTGGTGCCTCGTTCCATAAAAAGTGTCTTAACGGGCCTCTGCGAGTTCGCGAGGCTTCGGCCTCTTGTACATCTTCCAAAGGTCCGGGACCCCAGGGTCCCGAGATATGTCAAAGAGAATTTAAATAATAATAATACTAATATCAGCCAATGACCTAATTGCCAAGAGCCTCGACCAACACCTAAGGAGGCTCTCGTTGGACGGCTGGGTTAAGAAAGTGGTACTTCTGGACACGGCTCGCATTGTTAGGAGGTTCCTCTCTCTGGAACCCTGACCGCCGGTAGCTTAGATCCTGTTCCCGATACCGGTGGGCTACCATTTTTTTATATTTTTAAATGTTTTTATATTTTTTTTATATTCTGATATTTAAAAATATAATTTTATGTGTAAATAGTGAAATAAAAGATAATACTCGTAATACTAATTTATTTCAGACTAGGTTATCCTTGAAGTGTTAGTATAAGTAACACAGTCAAACTTAAGAACTATGTTAATACTCGTAATACACACATACATAAACAAACTATAATAATTATCCTATATGTAGGCGAATCCAGTGCCTCCAGATAGGACTCTCAACATGTTCAGCAATGATCCTCAAGTAGCCGTTAGGACTATCTCTCACTCTGCTCATCGGCGATGCTGCTCTTTTTCGAATTATGGCATAATTGCCATCCACTTGTGATTCTGCAAACATTGCTGATGCACTGCAATAGCGAGGCAGCCCCATCAACATCCTAAAGGCATTGTTATACTGAACTTTCAGAACACTCACAACCCGCTGCGTGTAGCTGGCCCACAGACCTTCCCGCGACCCCGGCAGGCCCACAAGGGGCTGCAGGTATTAAAAGATTGGCAGAACTTTTGTCCAGCATTAGACAAGGCTGCAGGTATAAAAATATTGGCAGAACTTATGTCCAGCATTAGACAACGTCTTTCGGCTGGAATGCCCGGGGCGTGGACGGACCGTGCTCTGCCAGGGGCTCAAACAAATATGTGTGTGTACATTTTATATGAACTTGTTCACTCACACATGTCCGTTTCCAGGCCAATGGAGCTTCAGTGCCGGACTGTGGGTCACGGCTTTGTCATGTTCTGAGCACAGCCCTGATATGTGTGGATGGATCTTTAGCCTACTATGGCGTGTCGAGTAATCTAATTATTATGATGTATAATTATTATTAATGTGATACTGATTGCATAGGTACTGAAGGCATGTGTTTGGTGGTTAATAATTAATAAGGAATACTAATCGTCTGATTTGATAGACATGTAAAGTCGAATTATTAATTCACTGGTGTAATCTGACATGCGCTAGCTGTTCACTTTGTGTAATAAAGTGGTTACATTTATTATACTCTACACTTTTACACTTATTATTATATTTTTTTTTATACATGTCGGCGCATCCGCCTCTCAAAACGTCAGCTGTCAATTGATGTAAATGTCAACGTCCATAACGAACACCAAGCACTGGTGAGGCGGCCATCTTTTAAAATGGACACTTAGTGTTGAACCACGGTGGAGTGCGCACGCGACCACGTGCTCGGTGGACGTTACATTTTAATCCGCTTTAATCTTAGTGATCTGTATTTAATTGTTGGAATTTTTTATTGTACGAGCAAGACTTATAAGTGTAGTGATTATTGCGATAGCTATTTTATTGAAATACCGCCCCTTTATCCGATAATGCACGCCTACATGAAGATGTCTAACAACACTCATGCTAGTCGAAAGACTTCATACTTATATAAATCGAATTGTGATTAAACTAAACGATCACCATTACAATAAATATGACCATTTTATTTCACGAAGTGACAGCCAGCACATGTCGGATTACTTCTACACGCTAGTATTAATTTGATTTTGGGAATCGTATTCAAATTAATTTGATGTCAAATATCATAAAGTAATGGTTGATTGTTGTTAGGTTGGTAGGCATCTTCTTAAATTTAACAATAAAGACCTACTGCCTCCGGCTGCATGAGATTGTTTATATTGATATACGAGTAGGTCATCTTGTTTCGATTTTTTTTTATTTCACTTTTTACAGTCGGGTTTGTCACTTTGTCTAAGCCCTCAGGACTAGTGATGTCATCAATTTTCAGTCATCAATTTTATTTGAGGTTGAGGGAGGACCTCTCTTTACCTCGTGAGGTCCTCACGAGGCACCCCTCATTCGAGGTGAGGAATCGTCAACGGCGTATTCACCTCACGACTCGTGAGCCCGTGCCGAATTCAGCGGAACGGACGAGGGAGCGAAGCGGCCGGGCACGACGACGACTCACGAGTACTCACTCGCGACAACTCGTTCGCCTCATCCCTCGCCACGATTTCATACTGTCAATGTCAATTTTTGAGCACGCGTGAACGAGTGAGGTATGGTGAAGTGGTGCAATGAGGAAATTCGAGTAACTCTTTCAATTTGCGATCATGAGTACTTCAAACGAGGGACCTCATGAGTGAGGGACTCATCACTACTCAGGACCCCATTCTCATAATTAGACCGAAACCGCTGTACCACGCCTTGGGAATTCGCGGCGAGGCGGGGGGCGGGACGCCGTGAACGTGTGATTGAGTTGATGAATGAGTGGCCTGCACTGCCACATACTTAAGACGCGGTACAGCGATTTCGGTTAAACTAGGCAGCCAATACATTTATTGAATAAGCCAAAAAGAACGAACTAGCAACACTAAAAGTAACATTATGTTACCACGTGAAGGTGTGTGGTAACATAATTTTACTTTCTACTACGATCCTTAAGGACGCTATCACATTTTTCCGCAAATATCAGTGCTTTTCATGTACCATTTTAATGAATTAGGAGTCACATCTGCAAGGATATCTTGGTTTCAAATGAAAGATAATATATTCATCTCCAGAATGGGCCCATAAAAAATATACAGCCCCATACAAAATTTTCACACAAATAATTCATAACCATCACAATAAAAACCAAAAAATTAAAAAAATGGGGTCTGAATAGGAACCAGTACAGCGAAATCCACTGCATAGTTAAACATAAAAATAATAAGAAATTGTTGTTTATATAGTCTTCTATACGGTAAGCTAAATATTTTTCAAGTAAACAAATAACTTTTTCATTTATGAGAAAAATAAGAAACGCCCTCAAATTTCTCCATACATTTTCTACTCGCGGACACTAGCGGTTCGTCATTCCGCGCTCAGACGCGCTCGTGGAAGCATGGGTGTATCAGTTTTTCGCAAAAAATAATTACGTATAGAAGTGAGTGCTGTATTGTATACTGTGGTTGGTCGAAGTTGATACTTTTTCGGACCGAAATAAAAGTGAGTACGATTTTTGGAATTTGTTATAGAAATAAATACATAATTGTAATTTTTTGTACTATGGTTGTAGATTACGGATAAACATTGTGTAAATAATTATATTATAATTTATTTTTGATACATTCGATACAATAGTCTATTTTGAGGTTTTTGGGGGTGGGGATTACGAATATGTACTCCATTTTTTTATTCAAGATGCCTGAAGATGTATTTAAAAAAATAAAAAAATCGACATGTTATCAATTGTGGAGGTTTTGGAGGTGGTGTTTACGATTATACCATCCAATTTTTGACTCAAGAAGGCAGATGTAAATTTTTGGTGATAAATCGACTTAGTTGTCAAATCATAAATCCAAAATAGTAGATGGTTATATCTGTCGACACCAAGTATGGTTTTTGTTTGTGTTGTGCATTGCTAAAATATTTATATTTGTTATTTATAGATGCCACGAATTCGAAAATTCGGACAAAGACCAAAAAAAACTGCACACGTGGCACTAAACAAAAGTTAAATTAAATATGATATTAAATTAAATATGAAAAAGCAAAATTAAATATGAGTACGTGAAAAGAGACGATAAGTTCTGGAAGGAAAACATGGAAGGACATTTAGTAAAATTTTACAATAACTGTTTACTACCAGAACTAGTTGACCCTCGATATGCGAGGTCTATGATTCTTAGAGATCATAGCTCACACATACGCGCAAATATACTGACGGAAACAAATAATGCGTAAAAGGTTATTGAACTGTCAAAATGAAACCCATTGCTATTAATAGTGTGTTACGCAATTAGGGTGCTGTATACATTTTGCGATTTGCAATCTGCCTTTATACAAAATAATTATTATACTTTTTACTACCTACTTTTGATTTATTTTTTATCAAACATACTGAACGCGCGCCTCAGTCTCAGTAAATAAAATACTGTTTTCTTAAGGGAATAATTATTTTAAAATATCAAAAAGAAAGTCTACGATAATCTCCCAGGCTAGTATTTGATTAAGTAATGCTCCAAAAATTGTCAATAAAAATAATATTTACACGTACATCTTTTCTAACTAAAAGTAGCCTGGGGGATAATCGTAGATGTTCCGTAATAGTAAAATATTAAGATTGTTAGTTTCCTTAAGAATATAGGTACTTTTTAATCCATATGGCCAGCGCTTGAAATTTTTGGGTACCTACGTAATGGCTGATGAATTTCGAAAATACTAAAAACATGAATATCACGCAGATAGTACTTAGTCACGGTTACTAAAATTCGATTGCAAACTTACAACTAACTTTACTCAATAAATACCCGTAATATTAATTTTACTATTTATTAAAGTACCAAGATTAGTTGAGTTACGTATAAAATCGAGCGGAGAGCGGTTTCAAAGTGTGTGTGCGCGTAATATCGTTGTGTTGCGATTCAGATACCTAAACTTGAGCGAGTTCAAAATGTGATAGCGTCCTTAAACTACTTAAATACTTGTATTGTCTGTTTAGGAGTTCTTAAATAGTTGCTCAGAGCCCAAAAGACATTACGCTACACATTAGTGGTCACCAAATAGCGTAACTTTGAAGATAAGACTGTATATTTAAAACAAAACTTTTGGGAGGTGTTTCCTAAAGACAGTTTTGTTAATATTTACCTTTATGCAAGGTTGTAAGCTTTTACTGGCGGGTTTTAATCCTCTCGTTCCTGTTGTGATGAAGACGCCATCTTGGATCTGTTTTTTCAGAAATAGGAACTATTGGTATTATTATTTTTTTCTTCTTTACTTGGCAAGAGTCCAGTATAACCAAAACCAGATGATACCCACAGAATAGAAAGCAAACTGATGTAATTAGTGCATCGTGTGTATAACATATTATACAGGGTGAAAACAGAGTAATAACCAGGGGCATCACTAACCAACGCAGTGTTCAACGGAAAGTAGTTTGTGCTGCCAATTACAAAAACTCAACTGCGAGCGTAGGGAGCTCTAAAATTTTAGCACCTCGGTTAAGTTAAGTTTTCTTTTAATAATTCGTATAGAAATAGGAGTTACATTACCAGTAACATAGTTTTCGGACAGCAGCGCGCACATCATTGCCGACGGAACGGAATGTTGCCCTTTTAAATATTATATATTTATTCTTTTATTTCTTATTATGATCTCACTGTAAGCTGCGCATTATGCTAAGCGCTGGCCGTTTTGAACTTGTTCTTTTTTGTATTTGTGTTCCTTCTTTGTTTACCAAAAATAAACGTATCTTCTTTCTTCTTTCTAAGTTTTCTTTTGATAATTCGTATAGGAATTGGAGTTACTTTGCAGAAAAGCTTACAAATTAACAAAATGTAGGATGCAAGAGCGAGCGAAGCTTGGTAACCCGCTTTAAAAAGTATAACCCAACCAACATAATAGCGTAGGTACGAGTACTAGACATCTTGCCGCGTGGAGGGTGATGCTTAAAATTATGTATTATTACTAACCTAACCTGTATGTCAAAACGTCAAACAAATAGTTTGCCGACAGCTGCGAGCACAGATTACTATTAATAGGCCGACGTCGTTGCCGACGGAACGGAATGTTGCCATTTTAAATATTATATATTTACATAAACATGTAGAATTAAGCAGTTTGCATTTATTTCTTATTATGATCTCACTGTATGCTGCACCGGTCGACGTCATTACGTCAACGCCGGCTGTCTCTGAAAACCAGCGCTGGGGCTTTGTCTTGCATAGGGTCGCAGCATTATTCTGACTGCTGGCCATTTTGCGTGGATGTGACGCATATTTTCCCCCAACTTGTTCTTTTTAGGGTTCCGAACCCAAAGGGTAAAACGGGGCTCCCGTTTTACCCTTTGGGTAAATACGGACTTACTTAGACTCCGCTGTCCGTCTGTCACCAGGCTGTATCTCATGAACCGTGATAGTTAGACAGTTGAAATTTTCACAGATGATGTATTTCTGTTGCCGCTTTTTACCTTGGGAGGCTCGAGCACCCGCGGAGTCGGCGCCCCTGGCCATAACATAGCCGTTATCTACGCATTCTGAACTAAGCAACATTGAGCAAACGTTATTGCTGGGTAACTATTTTTCTTTTTGGTGCTTAAATTCGCTGTTTAGGGCAGCGTGTATTATAACCCACGCAAAACATTGTGCTTACGCCCATAAGCAAAATTAACTCTCAACTCCTGTAACTACATGTGCCCACTTGCAAAGGTACAGGAGTTGTAAGGGTAAGTTAAGTTATAAATAAAATTTTAATTTAGTTGTCGTGAAAAGAAGTAAAAAGTTGGAACTTTGATCTTAAACATCCCTGTAACCAAGAGATTCCTAGGTATGGTCCAATCTGCTAGGGTCACGTGGCTGCCGGGGTCGCGTGGAAGTCCAAAAGGGTTACCGAGGCCCCTGGCAACTCAGACAACGGAAGGAATACGGGTGGGTTTTAGTCAATAAGAGTCTAACACACCCTCCCGCTCCGCCCAGAGCGGGAGAAGTTATTTGATAATTTTCCAACCCAAAAAAAAAAGAAAAAAAGGTATGGTCTAATATAAAAACAATGATGGAGAGTATATCTTAGTGACTTTGGGCTTCGCTACGCGTCTTTTTACTCCCGTTATAGCAATGTACCTACTTATTTATTCTGTTTTTTTTTTATAATGATAGGGCCTGCCGGGGTCGCGGGAAGGTACTTATGGGTCACCGAGGCCCCCGCAACACAGGCAACAAGAAGGAATACGGGTTTTAGTCAGTAAGAGTCTGACACACCCTCCCGCTCCGCCCAGAGCGGGAGAAGTTATTTGATGATTTCCCACCCTAAAAAACTGCTTAACTGAGCTTGTCTGTGGGTGCCTCAATAAATCTTTATTCTTTTTCTCCGTAGCATTCTTCTTAGAACGGTCATGGTCTTAACTAGTTTATTGTCTAGGGGTTGTGTATCATGGGCAGCCGTCACCTCCTTCTGCGAAGCAGTAATGCTCGCGAAGGAGGAGGCGGGACGGTTGAGGGAAAGGCACGTTTCGCGCCCTCTCGCCCCTAGCCGCCGCAGGAGACGCCCTGGGCGTCGGGAATCTCGGGCGGATTTCCAGCCACCGTAGGCGCGGGCTTGCGGACGGTGAGCAATGGGTAGCTCACCGTCCGGTAAGGACCAGGCCCGGGTCGACGGCGCGTCGTATTCCACGCGCGCCTCAAAGAGATGTCGTCAGCACAACAGTAGGGGTCCACTAGGGCCGATGCCTGCCGGGGTCGCGGGAAGGTACTTATGGGTCACCGAGGCCCCCGCAACACAGGCAACAGGAAGGAATACGGGTGGGTTTTAGTCAGTAAGAGTCTGACACACCCTCCCGCTCCACCCAGAGCGGGAGAAGTTATTTGATGATTTCCCACCCTCAAAAAAAAAAAAAAAAGGGGTTGTGTATCTTTATTCTGATATAAAACAGCACGATGAGTTTTTATTACAAAATTGTCCCAAATATACTTCCCCCTGGCAGCTTACACTAAATAAGTAAGAAGAATTTCACTTAAAAGACTAAAACCGCAGTAAATTAGTGGTCTCGACCAAATAGTTTCCTTTGAAGACAACATTCTTTGAGAAAATGCTTTGTACACATTTTTTGTCACTTAAGCTTTCGGCTTTGAAGCAAAAAATCGCTTTGAAGCGCTTTGAGCTTGCAGTACAAGGCACCCGCCCCACCACTGGCGATTAACGAGAAGCGAGAAGAGGCAGCAACTAAAAACATGTTGGCGAGCAACGAGCAGCGAGTGCGTGACGGCGACGAGCAATTACTCAACGAGTCGCTGGTATGCGTATGCAGCAGTAGAGCAGTGGCGTGGGTTCGAACCCTGACAGGCGCTTTACTTTTTGTAGATAATTTCATCACCACTGAGAGCAGTGGTGATGAAATTACGATACGATATTTTCCTTCACAGTTTTTAGAGCAAAACGGTGAAGGAAAATATCGTGAGAAAACCGACATATACTAGAACCAAAACTTTGAAGACATGTGACATCTACCAACCCGCACTGGGTCCGGGTGGTAGATTACGAGCAAAAATTTAGTGTTAGCAGTTACACAGTTGTGAACAATCTAAATTATAAAGCAAAATTTTAGCCCTTTTATTGCAAAACGTCGATAATTTGTTAACTACCCTGATTAAGAGTTGGCACTTGCAAATTGAAACCCTTAAGTCTATGAAAGCCGATTTTCAGCCCACCGGGCGCTGTAGCGTTCTCGTCGACTCGCACGAACGTCAGGCTAGACTATTAAAGCGCGCTTTGTCTAGTGACATTCCCTACTCATAATCCTTCCAATAAATATATGTTTCTTGAGCGAGAAATTCGTTAATAACTAGTCGCTTCCTCAACAGCGGTGGGGAGAGATGCTTTATATTCGGAACTTATTACTTATTTGCTCTATAAACTCATGCCTATAGAGCAAATACAAGAAAAGTCTAGACTTAGCATATTTTGAGCTAAGTTTCATAACTTAGCTCAAAATATGCTAAGTCTAGACTTTTCTTAACCTGTTGCTTGCTAACAAAGCTAGCTAGGATCTTGTAAATTGATTATGTAAGTACTTAGCTCATTTACATGTTCAGTGCACGACCATTTTCTCTATTTTATGAGTCAGGCTTCCGAAATACTCTAGATGAACTAGACAGCCTTATAAATCCATCTACGAATGTATGTAAGTAAAGTCTTTAATTTCTAATAATACAGGACATAATAAATCATAATAAACTTTAACCTAAACATACACGTTTTTATTGTAAACAAAACGTGTGTTATTAAAAAAGATTTAAGAAAATGTTAGTAGCGTTTCACTTTGCACTAGTTTGTTCATTATATGATATCAAAATCAAAAGTAATTTATTCAAACTAGGCTGAGAATCAGCACTTTTCGAACGTCAAAATTACTTACGATAGTTCCCTAAAACGCCCGCCCTTCTTCATGCTATTTCAAGATTATCCATTATTAACGAGACACCCTGTATATCGAAAATATACTTATAGAGTGATTTTAAGTTGCCTTATTTCGTTTAAATAACACCCACATATATAATGATCCATTTTCTCAGTCTGAGCTCAAAATAACAAATTCTATATAACATCACTTAGTATAAATCCATGAAATAACATTACAAGTTAAAACATTTGAGCTTAAACAAGAGTTTAAATTGTATTAGCCTAAAACAGCAGCACATAGGTACATGAAACATAATTATATCTATACA
This sequence comes from Atethmia centrago, assembly GCA_905333075.3. Classification (NCBI taxonomy): domain Eukaryota; kingdom Metazoa; phylum Arthropoda; class Insecta; order Lepidoptera; family Noctuidae; genus Atethmia; species Atethmia centrago. Next base: position 7,766,403 of record HG995392.1, on the reverse strand, counting down.
TATAATTATGTTTCTATATTATATTGAAATAACAAGCTAAATTGTGTTGTTCTGGAAAGAAGTTAGTTTAATTAATTAATCTCAATGCACCTACATTTTACATCAAAATTATATTAAATAGAACATAACTAAACACAAAGATATTTAAGATAGATGCTATAGAGAGGCTATCAAAAGTAATGTTAGAAAAATTGTGAGCCCATTTCTCAGTGACGCCATCTAGCGTAATATAGCAGAATTACACACCTAAGTATGACACGTTACACTTTTAGGCTTCCCACACAAAACTGCGAATTCGCATCGCATCGCAAAAATCTGCGAGCTCGTTGTCATTTTATTATGAAAAACTGACATCGAGGTCGCAGATTTTTGCGATGCGATGCGAATTCGCAGTTTTGTGTGGGAGCCCTTACTGACACCAACCTTGGATTACCAACCGTCAGATAGTTTGAAACATCTACGATATTATTTACTTTATCTAAATACTGGGTAAATTACAAAATACTAACGAAAATAAGTCGTGGTTAAGTCTAGTCGTTTTATCACTACGAGATTTGCAATGCCATAATGCACAATTGCGGCATATATAGGTACTTAGAAAATTTTCTTTTGGTGGACACGAAGACTACTTCACACACTAAAGTGACTAGACTGAGTGACTTTTGCCCACTAGGACAAACGTATCGGATTACGATTTTGTTAGCTATGTCCCGCCTATTGTTAAATAAATTATTTTATTTATTTATTTTATTTTATTTATTTATTTTATTTATTTTATTTATTTTATTTATTTTATTTATTTTATTTATTTTATTTATTTTATTTATTTTATTTATTTTATTTATTAATATCTGACTAAACATAAACCTTACTTGGAAATAAAAACAACAATTGAAGCTTTTATATACAATTACAAAATTATTTCTATACTTTTACAAGATTGTCATTTTGCCTGTCCTCTTCGTTTTTACAGTTCTATTGTTGAGTCCATAGAGCTACGTACTAAACATAGTTTGCATACCTCATCTTAAAGACTATGCGACTGAAGTAAACCTTCATTTACATACATATTATAAATTAAAGTCGCTTTTCATTTCCTTCTGCGACCGCGTTGTTCTTCTCAACAAAGCAACGGATTATGATGGGATGGGGAATTTATTTCTAAAAGGTTTATGTGTTATTAAATTAATATTTAACTTACGGATATATAATTATGGAAGTTCCAAAGAAATCTCGATATTTTGTCAAGTCGTAAAAGGAGGGGCAGGTCGCTAGTCCTAATCCTATATAACTAATATTATAAATACGAAAGTAAGTTTGTTTGTTATGCTTTCACGCTAAAACGGCTGAACGGATTTGGATGCAATTTGGCGCATGGGTAGATCGTGATCTGGATTAGGACATAGGATACTTTTAATCCCGATATTCCCACGGAATCGAGACTTATGCAGGTGAAACCGCGGGGTGCAGCTAGGAATATCATAAATGTGAAAGGAACTCCGTCTGTCTGTAAGGTACCTTTTCATGCTTTAAGGGTTGAATGGATTTGGATGACGGATAACACGACCAAGGTCAGGACATGAGATACTTTTAAACCTTTTTGGCGCAGCCTGAGGCACACACTATTGTTGTTAGAACATTATTTTCATTTTTAGGGTTCCGTACGTCAAAAAGAAAAAACGGAACCCATATAAGATCCCTCGTGTCTGTCTGTCCATCTATCTCAGCTGATTTGCTTCGAATCTACTGGACCGATTAAGTTGAAATTTGGTATAGGTACATATGAATTTATGTGACCGAAATACGGACAAGTAACGAAAATAAATTCATTTTGAATATGAGTGTCACTTTTGGTGGAAATAAGTAGTTGTTTTTTTTTTTTGCAAACTGTACGTGTGACATATCAAATGAAAGGGTTTGTTGCGAGGGTCTCAAATATATATATTTTTTATATAATAGTTTTGAATTTATTTAGGAAATTGATGAAAATTTACCATTTTGCTCCGAAACTACCAAGTCTAAAATTTCTCGCGGGAAGGTACTTATGGGTCACCGAGGCCCCCGCAACACAGGCAACAAGAAGGAATACGGGTGGGTTTTAGTCAGTAAGAGTCTGACACACCCTCCCGCTCCGCCCAGAGCGGGAGAAGTTATTTGATGATTTCCCACCAAAAAAAAAAAAAAAGTCTAAAATTTCGAAAATAAAATAGTTCTTTACTTCTAGATTACAGGAAAGCCTCTAAGAAGTCTATGGTGTTAAAATAACATGGTAAATCTCTCAATGAAATGTATGTGGGAAACAAATACAGAGAATAGTTCTTTGCTTATAGATTACAGGAAAACGTCTAAGAAATCCATGGTGTTAAAATAACATGGTAAATCTCTCAATATTGTGCGTCAAAACTTACATTTGTAATGTATGGGAGAACATGTATTTCAACTACAATGATAAGTTTGTTCTTTCGATAAATTACCTTGGAATAAAATTCAATATATATTCATTGTACGGAACCTTCACCACGCTAGTTCAACTCTCACTTGTCCGGTTTTTTATTTTGTTTTGAACGAACTGTGTCCAAATAAACGTTATTCTTTCGTTCTTTATTAACACGAACCTTGCCATGGGCTAGAGCTTGTGTTATGTAAGTAAATAATTTTGCCCAGTACGTAATGATCACAATATTATTGCCCTTTTGGTCAGTTCACAGTATTCACAGTGTGTAATTTACATAAATGTAGGAATTAGGACTATCATTTCGATAAATTACTTTTGGTAGCCTCGGGCTCTCTCATTTGAAATGCTTTTACACATACATACATTATACGTAAACTTACGCCTAATTCCCATGGGGGTAGGCAAAAATTCAAAATCTAAAGTCATTTATTCAAACTAGGCTGAGAATCAGCACTTTTCGAACGTCAAAATTACATAAGACAGTCCCCCAAAACGCCCGCCCTTCACCACTTCCTAGTGCTTTAGCTGGGAAGAAGGAGTGACGCAACATACTCCCCAGCAGCACAGCTGTCTGTTCAGTTAGAAAACAAATGGATTCTATACAATAGTATGCGAAATAATTTACACTACACGCAACACAAAACATTAAAGATAGATATATAGATAGAATATTATGTACACCATAAAAATTACAGCTATAAATGTAGAAATTTTGCATAGGGTGACACAATGGGCGGTCTTATCGCTAAAAGCGATCTTTTAATGACAACCTTTAATGGATTAGGAGGGAAAGGAGAGACAATACTGCAGGTAGTCTGTGGTGTACCATTCACATACATATATCTGTACAATAAATACATACATACATAAAATATATTAAAATAATCTATATAATATATTCAACAATAATTAATCATAAAACTAGCGCTAAGAATCAAAGCAGGCCAGGGAATAAATTATTAGCCATATGTACACTATATTAAATTATAAACTACAGAACGCCACCTGCTACGCTCCTTACATACTCCTTTTGCTTCGTTTACGTTCATACATCTGGTCATACACACAGGCTGGTTGCGAGTACTACCCACCTGACCTTTTTTCACCAATGAGGTCACTATATGTCTTCCTGGGGCGTCCCCTCCTGGCGTTTCCACTCACATCTACCTTGTAAATACCTTTTGTTGGTCGCCTTACATTCATCCTCATGACCAAACCATCTAAGCATACTCTTTTCAATTTTTGTCACTACATTTTCTTTTAAACCGCACCGTTGCCTTATCGCATCATTTTTAGGGTTCCGTAGTAAACAAGGAACAAGGACAGACAGACAGACGTACGTCTGCCTGTCTGTCCTGCTTTGAGCTACAACTATATAAAATAATAATAGATAATATAAATATATTTTTTATTGATTTGAATTAAATAAATTATATATTCATTATATATATATATATATATATTGAGTTGAATACAACTCATCTGCCTAGCCTTTTCCCAACTATGTTGGGGTCGGTCGGCTTCCAGTCTTACCGGATACAGCTGAATACCAGTATTTTACATGGAGCGACTGCCTATCTGACCTCCTTATCCCAGTTACTGGCTAACACGATACCCCTTGGTAAGACTGGTTGTCAGACTTTCGAGCTTCTGACGACCCGTAACGACTGTCAAAGATCTACAAATGACAGCCGGGACCAACGGCTTAACGTGATTTCCGAGGCACGGATTTGAATACAACTATCAATCGGAAATAAGGCCTTATTTCAGAGCGATAGTTGTAATTCAAATCACATTTAATGACATAAATATATTTATATTATATATTATTTAATATTTATAGCCTCAATGAATATTTAAAAAAAAAACTTTTAAGAACAGAAATATAAATAACTTATTTACTAATAAGAGGACCTAATGTTTAAGTACGTTTCGAGGTACCAATATACTCGTATTTTACTATATTCTGTCAAATCCTAAACGTAGGCTAAAGCAATGTATTGAACAAAGATCTAACTTAAACCTAGGCCATGTATAAAACCTATCAGAATCCGGAATATAGGTATTGGAACATTTCGGGAAATCCGTCATGTCCCCGATTGATAGATCGGCTATGTTCGGATCTCCTTTTTACGACAAAACAAAAAAGGATGTGTGAAAATAGGTGGAAACGGGATTTTATTTAGTTTATTGTCCCGTTTTTATTTTATTTTGGGTATGATGAAATAGGGATTGTAATGAAATGGGCAGAATTGAGTACGAAATTCAGATTGATTGTATTTTTTTGCAGGTTAACTTGAGTTCCCTACAACAATTTCCAGGAAATGAATTAATTACAATATTTCGGACGACCCGGCCTTGGGGGCCCCCACCCACCCAGCTACCCCGACCAAGTAGCATGCTTACCTGGGAGATACTATACATTTTCGAGCTCGCTTCCCTTGCTCCTGCAGCATAGTTTATCTTGTGTCTTCTGCTTTTATGCATTAGTCGACAAAGCAACTACCATTTGTTTAACATTTTCAAAAACAATCTAACATTTTGGAGGAGCTAAAATAGCTATTCGAGGTGCTAAAATTTTCAAGCTCGCTTGGCTCGCTCTTGCATCCGAAGTTTTCTTAGAGAGATCACAATTTAATCAGTGGCGGTACCAGTTATTCGTAAAATCAATCATGTACGTTTTTACAAAAGTACTATATTTAGTATTGTTTGAAGAGAGTGTTAAGGAATACGAGGAAACGTCATTGTTTAGAAACGATTTATGACGATCGTTGACGTAACTTCGGTGACTTAGTACCTATATAACGAAGACTGCATTATTTCTGATGTTTAATTTTGTAGTAATTTAAGTCAGTTAAAATTTTTATTTTCTGTAAATTTGGCAAATATAACTTATTATTTGCCAAATTTCCAAAATGGCTTCGGGATGAGCCCGGCCTCAAATGTCAAGTGCCTACGGGCACTGGGTCTCTAAGTCCGAGCCTGTTTTATAATATGTCACCAAAATTAAAAAATAACAATCAGTGGAACAGATTTTGATACGGAACCTTAAAGTAGGTAACTATTTTATTTCTTGCAGAACCCTCATGGATACCCTCCGTCTGAAAAGAACGGTGGGTTCTGTCGGACTCCTATCGACTAAAACCCCACTGTTCCTTCAAGTACCATGATTAGGGGGCCCGGAAGATACTTGGTACATTCACCGCAGCCCCCACTGGTACCTTAAAGTACCAGCACTCTTTTCGATCCTTAATAATAAACACCAATTGGTTCTTGTTTGTACTATATCCAGCTTTATCATTGCCAAATTAACGGACATAGTTTTTTCCAAAAGAGTCATAGCTCCATAAAATCTCCCTTATTAGTTTTATCACAAATAATGTACTTCTACGTTAAAAAAAAACCTACATACCTACTCTAACACGACGTACTTCTCTTCAAAAAAATCCTCTTTTCCTTCACTCCTCAAATTCCTTTCACGTTCGGCCATGCGTAAAAGTAACACACAACGGTTTTTTGTATATTTCAAGGAAAAATTTGAAAAAAGTCTACGTACTCCGCCATAACGATGACGGAATGTGTAGCCGATAGCTCGACTTGTAATATAGAGGTGTCTAAGGATTTTACGAAGAAAAATATTAAGGAAAAGTGGAAGAAACGTGATATTGTAGGTACTTAATGACATAGATGTGTGGGCCTGATATAGATTTGTGCTTTGTCAGCATGGTAGAAAATATTCTACGGAAATCAACTTTCATACAATCGATATGTGATATTAACTTATTTTTTCTGTCTACATCTTTATTATCCATACTATAATAAGTCACAAAGAGGTAAAATTTGTGAATTTGTATGTAGAGGATAATCTTTGGAACTACTTATCCGATTTCGATAATTCTTTCACTAATTGGAAGCTATACCTACCCATCACGTCTGCTAGCTAATTAAATTTGACCCTACATTGTTGTTGTTGTTGTTGTTGGATATTGTTGAGGCTGCCTCGTTATTGTAGCGCGTCGGAAATGTTTGCGCAAGCGCACCGACGGCTTCTATGCAATTATACGCAAGAAAACTGCGTCGCTACTGAGGAGAGCGAGGGGCAGTCGGAACAGTATCCTGAAAACTGTAGCCGGGAGCTTCGGCTCTCCGATTGTACAGCAGTTCTTGCGGAGGTTGATTTTTAATAACACTAGGCAATAAGTTTTTTTTTGTATTTTATTAATACTATACCTATGGATATTTGGTGTACGAAATAAACGAATTCAAATCAATTCAATTGTTTGCCAAAGTTTCGATATTTATAAATTGTATACTTAATCCTTCAAGCTCAAACTTAAACTATTTATTTCAGTTAAACCATTTACAGGCACTTTTGAATTGTCAAGGAGTCGGTCAGTTAGAAATATGAAGCTAGTTGCTCATTACAAAGCATAGTAGGTACCTATGGAGAAGAACGGGCAAGAAACTCCATGGACATTCTTTTAAACAGAAAGATTAGTATAAATAACGTTGAATTTATAACTAAATGACGATGTAAAAAAACCCGTCCATAGTACAGCAAAATGAACAAAAAGAAAAAACTATTACAAAATAAAACAATTAAAAATAAGCCGAGGCAGCTAAGAGATGACCAGTCTCAACTGACGGCGCCCATTCACGAGCATGACGCATGGATCAGCACAATTCAGCTCAACCATTTTGAAGGGAGCTAAATGATCCAACACACGCGCCACCATCAGCGAGACATGAGTGAGCATGACTAACTCTCAGCCACATTCAAGTGCGTGCCACTTAATGTAAGGGTGTCGTGCCAGACGCAATAATCAAAATGAATAAAAATATACATGGCTCAAGATGTTAATCTACCCTCCGTAACTGGACGTAATAGTGGCTATTATTTACAATTTGTTTTATATTAAACAAGATTTATGAATACCAACTAGGTAATTAGGGAAAATTACAGAAATTACAATGTATACCTACCTTCCCAATATTGCGTAATAATCTAAATAATAACAACCGCAAGACTCGATCGACGGCTAAGCTACGCTTGCCATGGTCGGTCCGTAGATGGGTGACCAGACCATCCATTACAAATCAAAACCGTGCCTCGGAAAGCACGTTAAACCGTTGCCGCTGGTCCGGCTGTCATTTTTAGATCTTTGACAATCGTTGCGGGTATTCAGAAGCATGTTTTTTACAAATACATATAGTATGTAAACTCACGCCTTCATCCCACGGGGGTAGGCAGAAACTACAGAACGCCACCTGCTACGATCCTTACATACTCGTTTTTCTTCGTTTACGTTCAGACATCCAATAATCAATGTTTTTAAGCAGGGCCAGATTTAAAGGTGTAGAGGCCCCGGAGTAACCAACAGTATTCAATTTATACTCATCTAAGCTGAAGAGTTTGTTTGTTTGAGCACGCTAATGTCTGGAACTACTGGATTTGAAAAAATATTTATGCATTTGATAGCTCAATTCTTGATGAAAGTTATTTAAAATCAAGCTACGATCCTTAGGAGCCGAGCAAAAAGAATAAAGTCAGACGGAACGCTAAGCGACAACGAAGTAATGCGATGCGACACGTTGGGTTGGGTTGCCGAGGGAGTTTCTTTTTCTATCTGTATCTTACGACTTTCACGCGAATGATATCGCAGGCAGACGCTAGTAATTTATATACAGAGTGAATTTTTGAGACGGGGCAGTACGGGTAACTTAACCGTTGTACCTACAGGTAAACAGTCTTAGGAGACTGTTCTTAACCTTTTGATCTAGAGAAACTTTGATCTGCATTCACAGGTTTTATTGTCTTCAAGAAAATGGGCAGCTTTCACAAAAACTTTAAGATGCCAATCGATCCTGTTTCAAAGGTTCAAACAAGTCTGTCGTACCAACTGAGGTTTAAGTACTAGAAAAGTCTTCCCATAACTTCGTAGGAGAGTCAAATGCACTTTTTCATGATGACTAACTGCCCATGAACGTCAGATCAAAATCCGACATTCATGGGCAGTACATGATTTTAGTGACTTTTAAATCTGTTATTACGCCTTCAAATAATGCAAATAAGTTATGCAAAAAATGTATGTTAAACTAGAACGCGTATACATCAATTCTATATGTGAATATTTAAGTATTGGAGTAAAATACTATATGAATTAAATTCAGGAAATAATGTCTACCCAAAGCATAAAAAACGATATTACTTTCTAACTACTAAAGTTATTTTCATGTTTTTTTTTTTGTATGTACAGATAATGTTACTATGTATAATTTTATCTGTGATTTTTTGTCAATTATTCGTGTTTGTGATACTAAAAAAAACATTCCCTATGAAACCGCACCGCGGCGCGGCGTTAGCGCGACGTGCATTTGTATGGTCAAGGTCAACGGCGATTACTCGACCCTTAAGGGATTCCCTGATACAGCGCGCCATAACACGTCGACACCCGTCAACGCGAAAACGTACGAAAACGCACGAATGATCCAGATCCTTCAAGTACTTACACTATGGGAGCGGCACAGATTGGATGCGAATTAATCGTACGTAGGATTCGCGTGTATAGTACCTACTGAAGACATCAGAAGTCGATCCCAACTTGTTGGGATATTCTGTTGCCGTCGTGCGTTTGAAATATAAAAAAGACATCGAAAAATGTATTTAATTCGGTTTTTGGAATCAAAGTAATTTAAGTAATTAAACTTATCATTTATAAAACCATCACCAAGGATCCAGGACTTCAAAAGAAAATTTAAAAAGGTACCTTGTGAATGTGATCTTTTAATGGACAAAAAGGAAGTTTTTTGTTTTTCTTATCTAATAAAATAAAATTGTGCAGGCCTCTTATTTGTGGACGCCAGGGGCTAGAGCCCCCTGTTGCCCTGCCCTAAATCCGGCCCTGATAACCAGTCTAGCAATTAAGCTTTTAATGAAAATAAAAAAATAGTTAATTATAAACAGATTTATTTATTCAGACACTCAAATATAAATTTTACAAATTAATTAACTAAAACGTCATCTACAAAGCCAGCCATTAACAGAACTAACCAATTACTGTGTGTAAATCAATTACTGTTTACAGCACAATTTGTAACGTATTAAGCAATTTACACAAACTATGATCACACAACAAGTAAGATAAATAAAATCAACTACGTTTAACAACTTCAAAATAATTATTTCAACCATATAATGTTCCATTTCCATGACAGATGGCGCCGTAACCAATTATTTCAGGCTTCTATTATAATTCTCACACTGCAGGACAAAGTCTAATTGCTCAGCGGGGCGAGCACGGTCTACCTACTGTGACATGGCTTTAGTCACAGATTTTATCACAGTTTGGGCGATAAAACCGTATTGTCTTAAATGCCAGCACGGTGCGCGGCAGGCAGCGTGAGATTATTTTTTGACATTGACATAACTTCTTGACGTTTAGTCGAGACTCTTATGTCTTATTTGCTAATAAGGGCGCACCCATTTTGTCACAAATATAACATTAATTTATCACCTTTGGAGGTGGTGATATGATTCGAAAATTTGACTGCGAATTACTGCACCAAATGGCAATAAATTAGCGGCGCGCAACCGGTTAATGGGTGGCGCAAAAGTAATGTCATAATGTGAACGAGCCATAATATTTGCAGATGGCGCCAAATGTCACTGCGCTTTGACATTTATACTGTACACATATAAAGAATTAGTTGTCAACAAACCATGGAGCGATACATACCCCAAGAGCGTGGAATTATTGTTAATGCTTATTTAACAAATTTTCAATCAGTTGTTTAAATGCAGCGTGAATTTCGTCGTCGTGTTCCATGTGCTCGAACGATTAAGCGTTTGGCTGAGCGCCTCGTGCAAACTGAGTTCACTACAGATCTAGCAAGAAGTGGCCGGCCTCGTATTGCTCGTTCAACCGAGAATATTGCTGCTGTTAGCGATGATGTCAGAGAGAATACACAAACATCAACGAGACGGCGATGCACACAGTTAGGCAACAGCAGACGTTCGTTGCAACGAATTTTGTGAACGATTTGAAAATGTTCACGTACAAAGTGCAAACTATTCACGAATTGCTGCCTGCTGACCGTCGGACAAGATTAACTTACTGCCATACTTTGTTAAACTTGTTGCAAGAACTATTTCTACTTAAGTGCAGAGAATCCACATGAAATGCACGAAGAGCCATTGCATCCCCTCAAAGTGACTGTTTGGTTTGGCATTGGCAGTGAAAAAGTGTTTGGCCCTTATTTCTTGAGGACGCCGATGGCACCACGGTAACTGGAGAGCGTTACAGGCAGATGTTAAACGAGTTTTTTTTGCCGCAAGTTGCTGCATTGGATGTCGATCATTGTTGGTTCCAACAGGATGGAGCAACCGCTCACACAGCTCGAGCAACGATGGAGATTTTGAGACACCAATTTCCAGGCCGAGTGATCTCCCGTTTTAGAGATTTGATCTGGGCGTCCAGATCGCCAGATCTAACGGCACCAGACTTCTTCCTTTTTTAATCTCGCGTTTACCACAACAAACCACGAACCTTGCAAGTCTTGAAAGCTAACATTGAAGAAGAAATGGCCAATTTTGAGCCAGATATTTTGCGAGCAACAATTCAATTCATATTTTTTTCGAATTAATGTCATCAACTTTACACCTTCAAATAAACTTTTCATGAAAACAGAATACTTTCTTTTTTTAATTTCTAACAAAATGACAGTCAATTTAAATTATGACATTACTTCTGCGCCACCCTGTATAATGATGTTCTTGCCTGTAGGCAAGAGGCCCAAAGCAGGAAACTATTCCGGAGAAAAATTCGGGACTCTTATAACCCATTCGAGTTGCCAGACCGGGAGTTCCAATGGATTTTCCGCCTGACAAAGCCTATGGTGGTTTAAGGCTTCTGCAGACTGGGGCGATATCGCGGGAGCGACAGGCATATTGCTGCCTGTCGGGCCCGATATCACTTTTAATTTTTTAATTTACTATATCACACTACTCACACCATGAAGTCAGCAACAAGAAAGGCACGTCACGCCCCTAGATTATGTCACATGGTTGGCTAGCATTTAAGACAAATTGTAAGACATGACATAATTTATCATGTCTTGTCACAAAAGTCTTGGATACGCCCGTTCTCTCCCCGCTGGAAAAAAATACATAGGGTTCCTACACGACGTTACATTTCCTTTGGTTAATTAGTGGATTACTTTAAAAAGAACGACCTTCCAGACCTCAACTTTTGCACTTCTCACAACTTTTTTTTTCATTTATCTTAAAAGCCAGTATTCTACGACATTTAAAAAAATATTTTTAAATGTCGTTCGTTTGTTTCTTTTAACTTATCATCACGCCTGTATTCTCCGAATGGTAAGGCAGAGGTGCATCTATAGTACACACATATTTCGCTAGTTATGTTTAAGTCCCATGTAATAGGGGGCGAGTAAATAAATTCTGTAAATTGTTTATTCTGTAAATAGGATATGAGAATCACTTTTACACGTCATATTAAAAAAAAAATAATAATAAGCTAGATGGAGTCGACATTTCCTATCTGACTGAGAAGAAATGGCGAAACAAACTCAAGGGTCAAAGTCTCTTTTAAAGTCCAGACGTAATCTTGGTCAGATCATGTGAGGACCACGTAGATCCATGTCTGAAATGGTCTTTTGAGGAAAGAACCACACAAATTTGAGTAGACCTGTCCAGTCAGTGCAGGCATTTGTCAGTAATCGTGTAGCTCAACTCAAAACTTAAGGAGCTCAACGACTCGACGAACAATACCAAGGAAAGGACATTTGGGTTGGCCGCATAAAGTACTCAAAATGTCAGACCATCATTAAAACTAAGAGAGAAAAAAACAACAAGAAAAATAAAAATAACCCACATAGTGCTCACATTCACAATAATTAAAGTAATATAATACTTTTCAAGGTACATAAATATTGGGCAGCCGTCACCTCCTTCTGCAAAGCAGTAATGCTCGCGAAGGAGGAGGCGGGACGGTTGAGGGAAAGGCACGTTTCGCGCCCTCTCGCCCCTAGCCGCCGCAGGAGACGCCCTGGGCGTCGGGAATCTCGGGCGGATTTCCAGCCACCGTAGGCGCGGGCTTGCGGACGGTGAGCAATGGGTAGCTCACCGTCCGGTAACGACCAGGCCCGGGTCGACGGCGCGTCGTATTTCACGCGCGCCTCAAAGAGATGTCAGCACAAATGTAGGGGTCCACTAGGGCCGATGCCTGTCGGGGTCGCGGGAAGGTACTTATGGGTCACCGAGTCCCCTGGCAACACAGGCAACAGGAAGGAATACGGGTGGGTTTTAGTCAGTAAGAGTCTGACACACCCTCCCGCTCCGCCCAGAGCGGGAGAAGTTATTTGATGATTTCCCACCCTCAAAAAAAAAAAAAAGGTACATAAATATTCAGGTAATTTTTATTATAATATTCATCAATGTTAATATGTATATATAGTTGTATATATAATGATGATTTTGCATAATTAAAATGTCAAGTTTTACGGTTTTATCACAAGGCTTATTAGAGCGAGCAGCTCAATCCCAAGCTTTTTGTCTTCTAAATAATCAGAAATTTTATAGTACCCTTTTACAAAGTTTGGTTTTAATACAGCTTTTAAATCGTTTAATGGGTAAATTTCGAATATCAATAGGAAGTTTGTTGTAAAAGCGTATACATTGATCCACGAACGAGTTGCATACTCTGTGGAGGCGAGTGTGAAGTACAGCAAGATTATGTTTATTCCTGGTATTTAAACTGTGGATATCGGACATTTTCTTAAAATTTGATATATTTTTGTGTACATACATAATATTATCAAATATATATTGAGAGGCTACAGTCAGAATATCTATTTCTTTGAATTTTTCTAGAAGGGAATCTCTTGGACCTAGGTTGTAAATGGCTCGAACAGCCCTTTTTTGTAAAACAAAGACGGTATTAATGTCCACACAGGTTCCCAGAGAAGAATCCCATATGACATAAGACTATGAAAATAACTAAAATAAACAATTCTGGCCGTATCTACATCGGTTATCTGTCGAATTTTTTTAACAGCACAGGCGGCCGAACTTATCCTTCCTGACAATTTTTCTATGTGTGGGCGCCATTGTAATTTAGCGTCAATAGTTATTCCAAGAAAAACTGTCGACTCAACAGGGTCCAACTCTATTCCATTAAGTAGAACATTGGTAGTTAGCTGCCTGACATTTGGCGTTGAAAATTTAATGAGTTTAGTCTTTTTTTCGTTCAGGAGAAGATTATTTACATTTAACCAATGGACAACTTTAGAGAGTGCATCGTTAACATGTTCAAAATTTACCAGCAGTCGTTTGATTTTAAAAATGAGGGAAGTGTCATCTGCGAACAATACAATCTTGTGACTATCCCTTATGTGATAAGGTAAGTCATCGAGTCATCAGTAATCGAGCCTATCGCCATCAACCAGGCACAAATCCATACTCCGGGCTGCTACTAAGAAATACCAGATAAAAAACCCAATTTAATGAAATTAAATGAAATAAAATAAAATTGTTTATCCTGTAAATAGGATATCAGAATCAAGGTCATATTAAAAGGTCATTTTACAAGTCATATTAAAAAATAAGCTAGATGGAGTCGACATTTCCTAGCTGACTACCCCAGAAAAGAAATGACGAAACAAAGTTAAGGGTCAAATAAACACTTGCCTGACTTTGGAATCCAACCTAAGACCTCATGCTCAGCAGTAGCGCTTGCGACCACTAGACCAACGAGGTGAAACAAGGTGATGTATATCTGCTGGGGTTGCGTGGAAGTCCAAAAGGGTTACCGAGGCCCCTGGCAACACAGGCAACGGAAGGAATACGGGTGGGTTTTAGTCAGTAAGAGTCTGACACACCCTGAGGTCCGCCCAGAGCGGGAGAAGTTATTTGATAATCTCCCACCCAAAAAAAAAGGTGATATCTGTGCCAAACTGCCAACGTTAGATTATTCCAGACTTGTGGACCTACTGCGACTCATTTTCTATATTGTGTGTAACAAAGTAAAAATGATTTGCGACCGGCCGGTGACATTGTAATTAAAATTCTAGCTGAATCTTTATAGGTTCCCTGTGCTGCCTGCGTCTGAAAAGTAATTTAGCTTTTGACTCAAGTAAAAATAAAATATTTACAATTTTGTAGTGTATATTCTTTTGGATTAGATGAGTATAAAATGCCATAATTAACGCGAAAAACAAGATATTTTATAACAAAATATAAGTTCTGTTGGTAATTTACACGGCACTTGGCCAAATAACACAAACATTAAATTGAAACCAATGTTTTAAGTCATGATTTAAGTGAGTCGTCGAATCTGGTTCAGGAAGTCCGTAAAAAAAGTTGATAAAAAAAGAAAAGGGATAAAATAATCATGTAAGTAATTCCAGGAATGTCAAATACAAGACCAATAAAACATAAAACGTTTCAAAACATACAACAAGAAGTAAGAAATAAGATTGTAACAATTTTTTTTTTTCTGCGAGGAAATGCCGCCAGCATCCTCGGTACAATGCCCTGAGGGCCTTTTTTAGGCTTAACTTACTTTTAATTTAATTAAGTTAATGTTGATAATCATCTTGTAATTTGGTTATGTAAATATTTTTTTTATATGTATTGATATTATTTGTATATTTCTTTTTTTAATGTATAATCAGATGTACAATAAAATATATAAATAAATTATTTGATCGAACTAAAATACACCGTTAACCATAAATTGTTCACCATCGTGGTTCAAGATAATTTACTTGTGACGTTTTGTACCTTACCTACCTTAAATAATCTAAAAACAAAGCTAAGTATTGCAAACCGGCCAAGTGCGTGACGGACCACGCACAATGAAGAGTTTCGTAGTCGGGAAGTTCGGATGGATTTATCCCAAAAACAAACTTAACATTGTAGTTGAAAACCATGCTCTCCCAAACATCGATAAACGTCACGGCCAATTCACCAACAGCAAATTTAAGTTGGTCGACCATAACTCGTTAACTTGTAAAGCCTACTTAGCTGTGATAGCTTTTCTTTTGTGATAGCTTTTCTTTTAGTGGCATTATCTGTTGCCATGACTTTTTTTACATCTCCATTTACAACCATTTAAATGGCAGGGGGCGGGGGGAGGGACACACTTGACTGTAACAAAAATTAGCACTTTAATGCTTAATATTACGCAAGTGCATCCTTGAATCGAAAAGTGGTGTTCACAGATCTACAATATTTTTGAACCGCCTCGCGCCTATCAAACGATACCCCACACTATGGGGATACTAGAAAATAAATGTCATGAGGGAGGTAAAAGTAATTCTTTTTTAATTATTTTGTTCCAGTTTGTCGGCGTAATTAATATGTATACATAAGCCAAATAACAGCATTCTAGTACTAAACATCTCTGAGCTACAGCGGGGACAGACAGACAGACGGACATGGCGAAACTATAAGGGTTCCTTGTTTACTACGGAACCCTAAAAAAGGAAGAGCTCATAAGGCAACTTAAAAGATCGTTCCACTGTCAGTGGGAAAAGTGCCTAAAAGGCTCACAGCGTTAATGCGTTGGATAGCAATGCTGATTCTTTAAAAAAAAACGATTTATTTATTTATTCAACCTTTATACACAAGTAAAGCCGAGCCTTTTCGAAGCCCGAGGCATTTTCCACCAGTCAACCTTAGGGTGATGCAGAAACAAAACATGACAGATGCAACATAAGGGATAGATAACTTGCAAAACAAAAATATATACATAGTACATAGACACAAACCCACATATACACAAAATAAAAAGTGTCAGCAGAAATAACGATTGATAGGGGAGAAAATGAATCAGCGCTGGGATGATTCTGCCATCTTCTTAGGAATATATTCCCGTGCCTCCACTTTAAATGGTAACAGACTGGTTGGCATCCTGATGTTCAGAGGGAGCGGGGCGAAAAAATCTAAAAAAAAAAAAAATATCTATGGACAGAGCATAAGTATTCAACATGGGAAGTCAGATAAGAAGGAGAAGTTGTTTTGTCGAGTATGGAAAACCAAATAGACAGAGCCCTTAACTCTCTGCGCTGACGAATAGGACACCATTTTAAAACCTATCGGTGCTGGACACATGATAATACAAACGATGAAACAATGATAAAACGATTCGAATGCAGTTCTTTAGAAGGCGGTCAAGTTTATTGAGGAGACCTGCATTCAGATCATAGTGACGCACATCACAATAGTCAATAATGGGAAAGATTAGGGACTGTACAAGTATTGCCTTTTCGTGTGATGGGGGAAGGTTTTTCAACCCATAGAGCGACCGTAACGCTCCGGTGACTTTTTTACTGACAGTCGCGACCTCGTTTCGCCAATTTATGCAGACCAAGATCCTTAACATCGGAGCTAAACGGGATAGCTGAGTTATCGAACATTACAGGTTCCTCCTACTGTGGGGGCTCCCTACAATGATAGCCTGATACTTGGTAGGGTTAACCACCACCCCGAATTGATTAGACCAGATTGATTATCTTACACTATGAATAGACGATAGTTAGTAAACAATTTCAAGAGAATATCAAAGTTACAAGTCACTATCAAGAAAATAGATTATGTATTCGATAGATTGATACATAACTTAATTTAATTCTAGTTGTATAAAGGATAAAATGGGGAAACCAATTTGATACTCACTTAGACTTTCACGGAGGTTTCTCTAATTACTTGGTTTTGTGAGATAATACGAGTAGGTAGGTATTAAATGAATTACAATTTGTAACTGAATTAATACACAATATGAAAGTAGTTTGTTCAGAATCGTTTACTGAATCGATTTTAGTCACTTAAACTAATATTTTATAGAGAAAAGATTTTTTTTTAGTATGTTTGATTGTAATGGATTTTTTTTTTGTGTGAGAAATTATAAATTAACTTCTCCCGCTCTGGGCGGAGCAGGAGGGTGTGTCGGACTCTTAGTGACTAAAACCCACCCGTGTTCCTTCCGTTGTCTGTGTTGCCAGGGGCCTCGGTATCCATTTCGGACTTTCCCACGACCCCGGCAGACATCGGCCCTAGTGGACTTGTGCTGACATCTCTTTGAAGCGCGCGTGGAACACAGCACGCCGTCGGTCCGGGCTTGGTCCTTATCGGACGACGAGCTACCCATTGCTCACCGTCTGCAAGCCCACGCCTACGGTGGCTGGAAATCCGCCCGGAATTCCCGACGCCCAGGGCGTCTCCTGCGGCGGCTAGGGGCGTGAGACCTACTATGCAAATAACAGTGACAAGAAGTTATTAGTTGTTATATAAAAAATATTTGACCAATTTTAAAAATGCATTAGCCTATAGAAAGCTCCACTATCAGCAAGTAACATGGGATGAATTTTACTTAAAAAAAAAATGGAGATTCTTACGAAAATTGTCTATAATGTCACCCAAGGTATCAAAACTTTGCCCATAAAAGTCATTACTTGGCGTGTGCTGCGAAATTGATGGATGATACATAAAATATGATGTACTACATGTTTATAGTGCTGATCATTACCCACAAAACAGTCCCCGAGGCGATATGTCTAACTATTATAACATAAACATCACCACTTCTTTCCCCGAAGGGTTGGGCAGAGGTGTAGGTACCTGTGTACACCCACATTTCGCCAGTAATTTTTTAAGTCCCAGCGAGCCGATTGCCATCAACCGAGCATAATTCCAGACTCCGGGCCGCTACTGGGAAATTCCAGATAGAAAAACCCAATAACACTTTTCCCAACCCGGGAATCGAACCCAGGACCTCATGCTCAGCAGTAGCGCTTGCGATCACTAGACCAAAGAGTCAGTCTAAACTTAGTCTAACTATTATTAGTTACAATAACCGTTTTTTGTTCAAATTTGTCAATGATAACACGGGTACAATCGAGAGATGGTTACATTCGTATCGTGATGTTATTCCTCATTCAACTAAATAGTTTCATAATCAAGGTTGAATAAGTACATGTAAATTCCTCTTTAAATTATTCAAATCGGACCATTCGTTCAGAAGTTAAGACGGGCATAAAAATGCTAAAAGTAAGAAAAATGCCGCGGTGTGAGCGAACAGCCCTTCGCGTAGTCTATAAGTTACAATTGCGGTCTAAGTCAAAATTATAATTGCGGTCCACCGCAATTATAATCATTCCAGACATCGACTTATTACACTCCAGTCTAGTACACATCTTTCGCATGCCAGACACTAATCAATAATAATAATAATAATAATAATTATTATTATTATTGAGTGTGCAAGTCACCCCCTGCCATTATATCGGTGTATTTTATACATATAAAGCATTGGTCAGGTAGGGGCCATAGCCTTTCTATAGCCTCCCAAACCCATAGCCCAATATGTTTTGTTCCCATGTTCTGCAATAGTCCTGCATCAACCGGGGGTTGTCCTTGGGTGCACCATCATAGAGCAAACAGGGATAATCGTCGGTCGGTGCCTGATGCCATTACAATTGTCCAAGGGGCCTCTGCGAGTTGGCTTCGGCCCCTCGTACGCCTTCCAAAGGTCCGGGACCCCATGGTCCCGAGATATGTAAGTACAAAAAAGATAATAATAATAAATTATTTATTTCAGACAAAGTCCATAGGGTTAGTAACAATTTACGTAACTACTAGTGGTAGTAGGTACAGAAATATACAACTAAAACTAAAACATACAACATCAATGTGCCAAGCCTTTACACAAATAGGTATGTTGGGATCGGCTTCCAGTATTATAATCAGCCAATAATGTTCCCACTGCTGGGACACAGGCCTCCTCTCTGTGAGAGGGAGTGGGCCGTAATCCAGCACGCGGGCCCAGTGCGGGTTGGTAGATGTCACATGTCTTCGAATTTTTGGTTCTTGGACATGTCGGTTTCCTCACGATGTTTTCCTTCACCGTTTTGAGAGCAGTGGTGATGGAATTGTTTACACAAAGAAATGTGCCTGCTTGGGTTCGAACTCACGACATAGAACTCATAAGTCGGGGCCATTACCACTGGGCCACCGCTCAGTCTAACATAATGCAGCTTAATACCAGTATTTTACATGAAGCAACTGCCTACCCTGACCTCCACATCCCAGTATATAATTATATATTAGGGTATCGCTCATACACTTAAAGTGAGGATGTTTTTTTCTGGTTTATCTCGTTGTGTGGGTCTGTCGATAAAAAGGTCGTTCAAAGATATTGCGAGTGTGTGAGAACCATTTTTCGATTCAGGTTTGCGAAATATAAGCTTTATAGTCCTAATTTTTGTTAGAATCAAGTGTACCCCCACTGCCAGTTAAATGTTTGTTTTTGGATAAATGTGAAAAAAATTACGGCAGTAGCTTATACAAGGTGTTTTTTTTATATCCCATAACTCTAGGGTATGAATGAGACCATATCAAAGAATCAACTGGCATGTGAATTATTTTTCATTTCACTTTTTTTTGTTTTCATTTTTCATACAAAAAAAAATTCGACAAAGTCACGATTATTAATAATAATATCTAAATAATAATATTAATAAATAAATTTATTTTATTTTATTTATTTATTTTATTAATGTAAAACACTCTTACGTGAAATATGACAACG
Source organism: Atethmia centrago (assembly GCA_905333075.3). NCBI lineage: Eukaryota > Metazoa > Arthropoda > Insecta > Lepidoptera > Noctuidae > Atethmia > Atethmia centrago. Next base: position 7,746,339 of record HG995392.1, on the reverse strand, counting down.
TCGCATTTTTTTAGCTTTAAATATGAATGATTGCTTTGAATGAAAAATAATTGCTTGTATTTATCAATGAAACTTAGATACCGACACACATCGAGAGTCTAGTGTTAGTATTATGATATCTTCGAAACTGTGCATTTTTGGACCACATATATTCTAGGATATTTTGTATTATTTTTACTTATAGAATATAACCCCAGAGTTATGGGATCCTGCCGGGGTCGCGGGAAGGTACTTATGGGTCACCGAGGCCCCCGCAACACAGGCAACAGGAAGGAATACGGGTGGGTTTTAGTCAGTAAGAACACACCCTCCCGCTCCGCCCAGAGCGGGAGAATTTATTTGATGATTTCCCGCCGTCAAAAAAAAAAACAAGGGATATAAAAAAAAAAAGTTGTATAACGAAGTTAAAAAGATAACTATCCCAGCTAAGTAGGCTTTACAAGTTAACGAGTAATAGTCGGCCAACTTACATTTGCAGTTGGGATGTATGGAAGAACATGTTTTTCAATTAAGTACCTACAATGTTAAGTTTGTTCTTGACATAAATTCCTCCCAACTACTGAACTCTTCATTGAACGTGGTCCGACATGCACTTGGCCAGTTTTTTCTCAAAGCCACCCACATTCATACTCAAGACATTCCTCACGAAATGTTCCTCATTCCACCATATTATTATGCTGACTTAAATTCTGAAGCGTATGCTTCTGCTTATGACTTACGTTATTTGATCCTTCATAATTATTATTAATTCGAAGGATTATAACTATAACACCACGTATGATCAAATTAATCGTTATTAACCATTGGATAACGTGATCAACTATCAATGAGCTACCAAACACTACACACCGCGTTTGGTGTTAATGAAGTGAGTTAGTTGGTGAGTTAAAGGGTTATTAACCTGGTTTGGAGTAAATTATCTGGGTATTAGGGTTATTGCTGATCTGAAGCTGGTAATAATATCGGCGATAGCAGTTAAGTAGCAATAGAATAGATGTAACATGTACTTCCATTAAACACCACAGTTTGATGAAAATCTGTACTAAAATAACAATGAGTTTGTACGCAAACGGTGAAGGAAAACATCGTGAGGAAACCGGCATGTCCTAGAACCAAAAATTCGAAGGCATGTGACTTCTACCAACCCGCACTGGGCCCGCGTGTGGATTACGGCCCACTCCCTCTCACAGAGAGGAGGCCTGTGTCCCAGCAGTGGGAATATTATAGGTTGATTATGTGTGTTATGTGTATGCAAAATTTGTGAGTTTGTCCGTAGGGGTAATCTTGGGAACAACTGAACCGATTCCGAAAATTCTTCTTCCACTAATGGGAAGCTACAGTATTGCCGAGTGTCATATGATATATTTTATGTTAAGGCGCTGACAAGAGGCAAATGACCAAAAGAGGCTTGTCTTAAGAAAAAAAATTGCCAAATCTGTAGTTTGAGGTAGCGGAAAATATATATGTTAATTTTTAACATATTTCCCAGAACATGGTTGTTACCAAAACACGTTTTGAAAAAAAATCTCGATACAAACTAACGTTAAACTAACCACTTACTTTGAGTTCCAATCAAAAATATCTTTAATAAGTAGCAACATAAGTTACGTATTTAATTATTAACAAGATGTCTTATGTGAATGCAAAACTTGGTTGTTTTTATTTTCGATTACTCAACTCAATTTTGAGTAAATAGATAATTGCTTCATATTTTGCAATAAATTATAAGCGTTGTGTCATCGGACTTCTCTTTCTTTTCTATGCAGTCTGACAGTGACCGTGGTTTAGGTGTTGTCAGCGTCTTAAAGATAACAACTTTGACGACAAAAAAACTAAAATTTTATTAAGACAAAATTAAAAGTCACAGGTGCCTGTTAAAGTTGAAAGGAAATCGTTTGGTTTGATATGGGCATGTGATGAGGAGGGATGAAACGCACGTGACTAAAAGAGTGATGAATATGAATGTTGATGAGTGGAGAGGGAGAGGAAGGCCAAATAAAAGATGGATGGATTGTGTGAGGAATGATATGAAAGAGAAGGGAGTGAATGATAGCATGACGGCTGACAGGGGAGGATGGAAGAAGATAACGTGTTGCGCCGTTCCCAAATAACATGGGACAAAGGCAGGAAAATGATGATGAGGTGCCTGTTAAATAATATACATACAAAAAGTGAAATTATTAATTCACAGGAGTAATCTGACGTGTGCTAGCTGTCACTTTGTGTAATAAAATGGTCATATTTATTGTATTCTAGACTTTTACAGTTATTTACATTGATTTTACACTTATATAAATCGATTAAACACAACCATTAAACGATCACCTTTACAATAAAAAATATCACCACGATCCACTGCAGTAAACAAAATCAGAAAAATATATGATATTCTTAAGGACTTATGCTAGGTATATAGTGTGTTGAAAACATAATATAACTAATTTGATATGATAGGAAAAAATCACGAAGATACCTCTAAAAATTTCTTTTAACGAATAAAAACCATACTAATATACATGCAATCATTCTGATTTTTTGTCAGATTATTCTACAAGCAACATATTAGCATAATAGTGTTTTATTTTTTTTATACAATCTATAGCTTTTTTGTAAATCGATAATTGCTTCATATTTTGCAATATATTACCAGCGTTGTGTCATCGCACTTCTCTTTCTTTTCTATGCAGTCCGACAGTGACCGCGCTTTAGGTGTTGTAGGCCTCTTAATGTGTATAATTTATAATTTATTGCTTGTTGAGTTAAATAAAAAAAATCATTTATTTTTATTTTTTTAATTGTTTCTTTACAAGTTTATGTATCTAGTGCTCTTTTTTAAGTGATGGATCACTTAACTTGAATTCGAATTATTTTCCTATTAAATGTAATAGTGTACTAATTGTTGAAGAGCCAAATAAATAAATAAGTTCCTGAGGGGTTAGGCAGAGGTCTCTCCTCTACTCCCACATTTCGCCAGTTACGTTTAAGTCCCATGTACAAAGTGGTAAGCCTATTGAGAAAATCCTGATAGAAAAACCCAATGACACTTTGCCGGTCTTAAGAATTGAACCCAGGACTTCGTGCTCAGCAGTAGCGCTTGCGAGATTAATATATGAATAGCGTTTTGTGTGCCTGCGTGTCTGTTACGCGTGTTTGCGTGTTATTTATTCACTGGCATCATCAGGTTGTCAATGTGTAAATCTTACTACCTAACTAATCTTACAAATGCGAAAGTGAGTTTGTTTGTTTGTTAGGCTTTCAAGTCTTAACTACTCATCATCATTAAATTTTGCATTCACGTTGTCAAAGCAGGAAAAGGACATAAAGGCTTCTACATACTGGCGCGACTTGTCGCGCGACGCGTCGCGACACAAAGGCACCGCTTGTAGCGCTACACGCGGTGTCTTTGTGTCGCGTCGCGTCGCGCGACAAGTCGCGCCAGTATGTAAAAGCCTTAACTACCTTTCATCTAGAAACACGTACTGTTCCGGAGGGATAGAAAAATGATTGATTGACAAAATCAACATTAATACGAGCGAGGCCGTGTCCGTGGCTAAATCACCTTAACAGCGGCAGTTTTTTAATAAAAGCTTTTCCTAATTAATCCTTTGGACCACAAAACTTTGATTTTTAGCGACAAAATGACACAAACCGTCAATAACGCTGTTAGCAATAAAGTCGAGCAAGTTTCTGTCATAAATAAATCATAGTATTAACTTGCTACCTAAAGGAAACGAGAAATATGTGAAACGTGTTTAGTAAAGGAACCTATCCGGAAGGAAAGTTCGAAAGTACCGAGGCCTCTGGCGACGCGCAGGTAAAGGAAGGAACACGGGTGGGTTTTAGTCAGTAAGAGTCTGACACGCCCTCCCGCTCCGCCTAGAGTGAGAGAAATTATTTGATAACTACCCACCCAAAAAAAAAAAAAGATTTCGGAGACTTAAGAGCGTGTACGCCGTACAGCATTTCACACAAAGTCCTTATTTTTCGAAATGTATGAACCGATTTTAATAAAACTTCACACACATAAGCAGGATACAATAGGTCAAACATTTTAGTAGAAATATTTTTCCAAATGTCTTATTTAAAAAATATATATTTGGAAATTTCTGTTTGTATGGAAAATTTAAAATCACTTCAATTTAACTGTCACACTATGTTTCGAAAATGTTTTCTACTAACATGTTAGATCTATATTCTGCTTATGTGTGTGAAGTTTCATTAAATCAGTTCAGTCATATCGAAAAATAAAGACTTGAAAATTTGTATTTAATGCCGTACGGCGTACACGCTCATAATACCCTTAGCAATATGGCAATGTCGTGATGGCGCAGTAGTGGAGGCCTTTCCTCACACAAGATTGTTTGTCAAATCCAGTCAAACACCAATGTGACTTCTTTCCTTCATACTGACATTACTGACGCGCGAAGCCACGTGCTAAAGCTGTTGCAACAATAAAAGCTAATCAGCCTATAAAGTTCCCACTGCTGGGACACAGGCCTCCTCTCTATGGGAGAGAGAGAGGGCCGTAATCCACCACGCGGCTCAGTGTGGGTCGATAAATGTTACATGTCTTCGAATGTTTGGTTCTAGGATATGCTGGTTTACTCACGATATTTTCCATCACCGTTTTGAGAGCAGTGGTGATGAAATAATTTACACAAAATAAAGCGCTTGTCTGGATCCGAACCTTCGACCACTACTCGTAAATGGCAGCCGTTACCACTGGGCAACCACTCCTCTTTAAGAGTCATACTAAGAAATGTACAATACATTACTTCCTAGGAAATCTAAATTTCTACCGTAAAATCGTTTAAGCCTTGCAATGCTATGAAATTACGGACTCACATTCGTTACATTTTATACTGCATGTATTAAAAAGGTGTGGCGCAGACCATCAAACTGAACCACTTTCTTCATGGGACCAACATCATCATCATCATTATTCTCTTGCCCTTATCCCAATTTATTTGTGGTCGGCGCAACATGCCCCTTTCTTCCGAACTTCTCTGTTAGTTGTCATCTCGGTAGTCACCCCCTTTCTAGCCATATCATATTTCACACAGTCCATCCATTGTTTCTTTGGTCTTCCCCTACTCTTATAGCCATCGACATTCAAACTCAAGACTTTCCTCACGAAATTGTCCTCATTCCTCCGCATCACATGGCCATACCATGATAACCGATTTCCGCACAACTTTTCAGTCACCGGTGCCACTTTCAGACTTCCTCTTATGTACGCATTTCTTATTCTATCCATTCGTGTCACACCACACATCCCTCTTAGCATTCTCATCTCAGCTGCATGCAATTGCCTTTCATTCATGATGCCGACATCGCAATCGCGAATAAAATATCAACCATACAAAACAACTGGTAAATTGCTAGTACTGTTTCACAAACGATGGGACACTTTAATATCGCACCTCCGTCGTTCAGCTGTTTTACATAACGGAGCTGTTTTGTAAAACAGCTAGCGATTATGTAAAACAGCTAATTAAGCAATCCATCTGCGACAGATACGTAGATATGTATACTGAAGTATTGTGACTGACGGACAGTGCTCAAGCTAAATCTCTGACAATAGTTACATGGAATTTGGAAAATATTTACCCAAATAGTTAGGCAGAAGTGCACCCTTATTTCGCAAGTTATGATAAGTACCTTATAATAGGGGGCGACCTTATTGCCATCAACTGCGCACTAATGTAGGCTCTGGGCTGCTACTGAGACATTCCTAAAAGAAAAATCTAATCAAACTTTGACGCCCCTGGGGATTGAACCAAGCACCCCAATTTGCGTAACACACTTGCTTTCACAATCCGAAGGGTTCTGAAGAAAATTCCTAAACCATTGCTTCATATTTACACTGCCGGCCAAAATTTTGAGTCCACTTGTAAAAATCTTTGTTACCAACAAAATATTTCAGAAGTACATAATTATGACAAAGAGCTAATTTGAACACTTTTTGTATATTTTTAAGTTATCATCCTATAAAGATCTATTGTTTCAAAACATCAATGAGTGCCGCGCAAGGACCAGGTGGTAGAGTCATTGTAATATTTTTATGAGCTGCTCATTACCATAGTATAAAGAGGGGAAGTAAGTTATCTTCATACAAACGTACCGCCCGCGGCTTGTATGTGTGCGCCAAAATATCTATGCGTCGCCGCACGCACACTTAAACAAAATCTCGACCCGTTTCTCAGTGCGCCAGTCGGGGCTAACACCGCACGACGTTCGCACGTCACGGCTTTTCGGCACCGCTAATTGAATGAAAAATGTGTGATAATCGCAGAAGAACGTATTGTTGTGTGTTTGGGTGTCTTAATAATTCATCGATTCCAGAATTGTCTCTGTTCAGATTACCTATTGAATAGGAAAGGGAAGCAAGTCACTTATTCTAGCATTTAATTTTTACTTGATGATGTGATACCTACTTAGTTATTTTTTGTTGTATTAGTTTTCTATCAGACAGAGGAAGTAGGTAGGCCTACTTTCCCACTAGAATGTATTAGGTACTTTTGATCCGTCAATTGAATTGCCGCTATTGCGATTCCTCAGTATTGTAGGTATATTAACTAAGTACCTACTTACAGTTATAAAATAGTAATTAAAAATAAGTAATTGACTAATTGTGAATCAGATAAATAGAGCAAATTTCGAATCATAACAACAACAAAAATTTGATTATAGTCTAAGAGACAGGCGTTAGTTTTTTATGTTGTTTTACGATGTTTTATTTTCATCATCGTTTAGGTAAAACCGACCTCACAAACCCTGTACCCAGACAATACAAGTAAAAAATACAACTTCCCGACCCTTGCCAATTTATAGGCACTGAATTAAAATTTAGCTAAAAGTGACAAACCTGAGACAGTAGGCAATTATATCGCAGATTGGGCCGGAGATAGCCTACTTCCCCTCTTTATACTGTGTCATTACTAATTATTTTGGTTTTGATTCGCGTTAACCGAAATTCAGGATTACTTTAGCTTCCTAAAACATATTTACTACCTGAGTTTTCATTTAGTTAATCTTTCTCTGTCTTGGTTAGTCTGAGCTCGTCGTTGTTACAGTGAAGACATCTTAAAATGGAAAACGTGCGCGAAATTAGCAGTGAAACTCGTTCTGCCATAGTTGCTTTACACAACGAAGGCAAATCTGAACGTGCGATTGCCTATCAACTTAAGTTGTCAAAGACTTTTGGTCATAACACAATAACCCCGATACAAAGAGACTGGCAGTAACCAAGATCGTTCGGGATCAGGAAGGCTGAGAGCTACCACTTCTGGAGAGGATAATTAATATAATTAAACCTCTTGCTTTGTATTTTGAGTTTTATTTCATTTTCCTTCTTTGCTGTAGGTGGTCTCAAACTTTTGGCCGGCAGTGTATGTTTGACAAATTCGTATGCTTGGCAACGTCAAAAACGCAATGAATGTTGTCGATTGAGGGTTTAATGAAATGACGTTCACTAGGTGGCAGCACTGAGACGTCAGGTCCAAGCATCTGTCAAAAGTGTCAAAGCGCCTATAGTTTCTTTAGTCGTGACTGAATGATGAACGTCATCTTATCTCATAACTGTCGAAATGGAAGACCTTTTGTCACTGTGGTACCAACTGGTGATTGATAGTGTGTTATGTAATTATCCCGCAAGTTTCCCATGAGGCTCTTGATTAAGGGAGCGTTTCCACTAACGTGGAGCTGGGCGGAGTGGTGAGGAGCGGACCGTGAATTGGCCAATCACAGTGCTCGAAATCTTCACTCCGCAGATTTGGAGCTGTGATTGGCCAATTCACGGTCCGCTCCTCTCCACTCCACCCAACTCCGCGTCAGTGAAAATACACCCTAAGAAAAGCACAAAAAGAGTTTTAGAAACTACACCTTTATATGGATCTAACGAGACTTTGAAGTTTGTAAAGGAACGAAGTCGCGGACAATAGCTGGTTTCATAGACAAGTTTATATCCTTGACTGGCCGCGTGCGGGGCAGCACCAACAGCCTTCTGAATAACTTATCGAGAAGGATTGATTGCCCGGTTCTGAGGCACTGGAACACCATCCACGGATCTGGAGGTGGCCATTTTAATATTGTGGCGGCATCTACATTGCCACATGCGAACTACGCACTACTCTGTGGTCACGTAAAATCCTGCATCGCGCAAGCAGAGTTTGCCGTGCAGTTAGCATATATACAACATCCCGACATCAACTGTCCTCCCTATTCTATGGAGGATGAGTGAACTTTACATCCTGTTGCTCATGCCTCTATACTATTAAATACCACAATACTAATTAATAATTGACTATCATAAATATAAGTATTGTTTACCAAGAATTTATGCAATGTATTTTTTTCTGGAATAATCATATCACAGATTAAGACCATCAATCAAAAAACCTAATACTGACTTAATAACTTCGAATAAAGACACCACGTCAATATTAAAACGTAACTACATACTCACAGGTTTACGTCAACCCAATCCTACCAAAGATTTGGGTCGTCGATAATTTTCTAAGTAACGAACGTAACGTAAAACGCTAAGATAATGATCGTGACTGCTTTACCGGCAATCTCATAAAACTGCTTTAATTTCAAAAGTAACATGGCGTGACGGAACACCGTTATAAATCGATAAAGGTTAAAGCAGACGCGATACTTTTAGCCTTTTAAACTACCTTGTTGGTCCAGTGGCCCCAAGGGCTATTGCTGAACATGAGGTCCTGGGTTCCCAGATTGGGCAGTGTTATTGGAACAGGAATTTCTCAGTAGCAACCTGGAGTCTGTATTAGTACTCGGTTGATGGCAAAAGGCTCGCTCACTATGACGTGGACTTAAATGTGGTCGTACTATAGGTACAGCATGGAGCATAGGTGGAGCATGCGGTGGAGGTCTGCCCGGCTTGGCCGAAGCACCCGGCGGTCCTCGTGGAGGCGATCGACGGCGGAGATCTCTCGCGTCCGGCCCTGGTTCAGGCCATGGTACGGAGCGAGAGGGCATGGGCAGCCGTTACCTCCGTCTGCAAAGCAGTAATACTCGCGAAGGAGGACGCGGGACGGTTGAGGGAATGGCAAATTTCGCGCCCTCTCGCTCCTAGCCGCCGCAGGAGACGCCCTGGGCGTCAGGAATCCTAGGTGGATTTCCGACCACCATAGGCGCGAGCTTGCGGACGGTGAGCAATGGGTAGCTCGCCATCCGATAAGGACCAGGCCCGGGTTGACGGCGAGTTGTGTTCCACGCGCGCCTCAAAGAGATGTCGTCAGCACAAGTGTAGGGGTCCACGAGAGCCAATGCCTGCCGGGGTCGCGAGAAAGTCCAAAAAGGTTACCGAGACCCCTGGCAACACAGGCAACGGAAGGAACATGGGTGGGTTTTAGTCAGTAAGAGTCTGAAACACCCTCTCACTCCGCCCAGAGCGGGAGAAGCTTGATAATTTTACACCCAAAAAAAAATAATTGTCAGCGGTCAGTCGCAATGGCAAATTCGCGCATTTTAATATTTGGATGCTGCATTGCATTTAAGCGATGAGAGCTGTTATGGAACATAGAACCATGTTTTATAGATACCAAAGCCGCGACACAGCAGCTGCGACTCGTATCCGAATGTCTGTGGAGTTTAGCGTTCGTTCACGGTATCAAGATTCCGAAACGCGACTGATTTATATAAATACGTATATTATAATAAATATGTATGATAATACTTATGTTCCTCTAAAACAGAGCACCTGCCGTCTTATCTCTTCTTCATTGGTTGACTGGTAGAGAATGCCTAAGGCATTGAATCCGCATGTATTCCTTTCGGGTGCGAGAAGTATAAAAGAAATAAATAAATCACCAATGCAAAAAGTATCGTGTCGGCTATGCCCCTTAATTCTGACGTCACGTGGCGTGTTGGAACACAAGTATATTGATAATAAAGTTGATTCAATATGAGGAAAAGTTTCGTTATTATTGGTTAAAGTTACCGGGACTGAAATGTTACTTTTTCTTGTGTTACTTTTGTTTTAGTTATGTATTCTGATCGTTGGTTAATCCGGTTAACTCAATTTTGCCCTGGAAATGAGTCTGTAAAATAAATAACTAACTAATATGTAGTTATTTATTTTTCTTCCTTATAACAATATACTTCGTTATTTACAGAATGTATGTTTTAGTCGACTGAGCATGGGGTTTAAAGTTAAATTCCCAGGTCAGTGATATGTGGTTATAATTACAAATTCCTCAGTAGCAGTCCGGTGTCGGGATTAGTCCCCCGTTGATGGCAATAAGATCGCCCCCGATTTACATTTGACGGATCAAGTACTTTCGGTCGGGCCCATATCTTCGTTGACAGACTTAGAGAGTAGACCTTAGATTAGTTGTTTATACATAGACTTGCACATAACGAATAAAAATAATTCGTTTATTTACATAATCAAATTACTTGCTCCGACTTTCGGTACCTCGGGTCGCTTGTCCAAGGGGATGGGGAAATAGACCGAGATTTAACGCACCGGATCAACTCGGGATGGACGAAATGGCGACAGGTCACAGGAACAACTTGCGACCCACGGATGCCCCTCAAGTTAAAGGAGAAATTTTACAAGTCCGTGATAAGGCCTGTCGTACTGTATGGATCGGAGTGCTGGGCCGTGAAGAAGACGGACGAAAAAAGAGTGCATGCAGCGGAGATGAGAATGTTGAGATGGATGTGTGGTGTGACGAAAATGGATAAAGTAAGAAATGAATATATAAGGGGCAGCTTGAAAGTAGCGCCAGTAACAGAAAAGTTGAAAGGAAATCGTTTGACTTGGTATGGGCATGTGATGAGGAGGGATGAAACGCATGTGACTGAAAGAGTAATGAATATGAATGTTGATGGGTGGAGAGGGAGAGGAGGGCCAAAGAAAAGATGGATGGATTGTGTGAGAAATGATATGAAAGAGAAGGGAGTGAATGATAGCATGACGGCTGACAGGGGAGGATGGAAGAAGATAACGTGTTGCGCCGACCCCAAATAACATGGGACAAGGGCAGGAAAATGATGATGACATAATCAAATTACAAGATGGTTATTAACATTAACTAAATTAAATTAAAACTAAGTTCAACCTAAAGTGCCTACTTTAGGTTGAACTTAGTTTTCATTCTCGGCATTCTCGGCATTCTCGGTACAATGCCTCGAGGGCCTCCTCGAGGCATTGTACCGAGAATGCTGGCGGCATTTCCTCGCTGAATTGCAATGCTGATGCATTGCGCGAGAAAGCCGCCAGATTTTCGTTCACCAGTCACCCCACGGACCGAGGGTCTCGACGCCAAGGGGCACAAAGTTGTACTCTCTGCCAAGGCCTCTATACAAGGTGACGTTTCGCATCCTCGTCAAATTTCAGGAGGCTGCTATGAAAGACATATATAATCAAATAAAATTACGATACCTGCTCAATAATTAATATATACTTGATTTTTCAGTTATTTAAGTTTGACAGTATTTTAGAATACACCGTTTTCACAGAACAGAATCACCCCATTGCGTATGCGGTAGTGTGTGTGTAAAAGGGCAATGGCAGTCCGGCATCACATGGGCCGCGTTTTAACATGCGTGTCCCACAAATGCCAGTTTCCGAAAATTAGAAAAAAAAATCCTAATTATTTAATTATTGATTCGTGTCAAGAATCATTAGCATAGTTACCTCCTTGAATTTGACGAAGCTGCAAAACGACACCTTGTATTTAATAATTTGACGAATAAAACGTGTCTGTATTAAAAAGTGTATTAGGTACGTACATCTCTCAATCCTTTTGGAAAAACCAGCCATGAAATTATGTTCATGACTTTGAGTATTTATGTCTCGCTCAAAATAACTAAAACAAACAATCCAACTTTGTTATGTTGGTGTGTGTGACAGCTACGTCTTACACTCGCGCCACGTCATTGTGCTGTCAATGTGTTATTCTAGTGTGCATGCATTTTGCGGCCAACAGTTAGACGCATTTTTTTTCGACGAGTTCACAGCTTCGACTGTCTATCTAGACATATTTATATCTTTGGAACAACAATACGTTCGTATTTAGGCTCCTGTCCCACCACCAGCGACGAGGAAGCGACTAGCTATCCACGACTTTCTCGCTCAAGAAACGTACCAAAGATTTTGTACGTACCAGCGGTGTGGACAGTCAGCGATCAAATATTAATATATGCATCTCTTTTACTTATAAGAGACCTACCAACTAATATATAATATTATCTCTTTTGCAGTGGTGGCCCAGTGGTGACGGCGACTTTTTTTTTTTGGATGGGATATCATCAAATAACTTCTCCCGCTCTAGGCGGAGCGGGAGGGTGTGTCAGACTCTTACTGACTAAATCCCACCCGTATTCCTTCCGTTGCCTGTGTTGCCACGGGCCTCGGTGACCCTTTTGTACCTTCCCGCGACCCCGGCAGGCGACGGCTGCGACTTACGAGTTGTATATCGTAGGTTCAAACCCAGACAGGCGCTTTACTTTGTGTAAATTATGACATCACAACTGCTCTCACAATGGAAAACATCGTGAGGAAACCGGCATGTCCTAGAACCAAAAATTCAAAGACATGTGACATCTACCAACCCGCACTGAGCCCGCGTGGTGGATTACGGCCGACTCCCTCTCACAGAGAGGAGACGTGTGCCCCAGCAGTAGTAACGTTATAGGCTGGTTATGTATCTCTTTTACCTACACGGAGGGCCCGTCTAAGTAAAAGAGACAACAAGTTTAATAGTCGATCGCTGACTGTTCCCACCGCTGGCGAATACTCGTTAGTCGCATCGACAAGAGCTTTCAAAGAGAATACTCGCTCAAACGACACTCACACTTGGTAAGCAGAACACTCTCTGAGAGATTCACATGTGGTATAAAACGCATACCAGAGAGTAATCGCTCATCGCCCTCGCGGACAAGCTGCTCTTTGCTCGCCAACTCGTTTTTAGTTGCTAGCTCTACTCGCTTCTCGTTAATCGCCGGTGACGGGACAGATACCTTATTGTCTTGTAGCTTACCGCCGCCATTTTGTATTTCTCGAGTCTTTTGTTTTTGTTTTTATAATGGCGCAATTTCTCTGAGTTACCTACGGTCAAATTATTTTCCAATTAATCCAAAATGTTTTACGTGTTTCTTGAAATAAATATGAAATCTGGCCAAGTGCGAATCGGACTATGCACAGCAAGGTTCTGTGGGTAGTTGCATAAAGTACCGTTTCGTTTTGGGTTCCATTTGTTTATATTTTCTTCAGGTACTTTTAGAACACAGTGCAGGTTGTCTGTAGAGTTCAGGTTGTGATGGAATTTCCACAAAAATAATCAAACGTGTAGTCTACGAAATTGCTCCAATCATCACTTACATAATAAATCAGTGTCTTGAGGAAGGTATTTTCCCGAAATATTTGAAAACTACTGTAGTCACCAACATTCAAAAAAGAAAACACGGAAGATGTACGATGTTATAGACCTATCGCTCTCATTCCAATAATAGCTAAAATATTTGAAAGAGTACTGTATAATAATCTTAATGAATATTTCGAAAAAAATAAAACAATAATAGATAATCAAGTTGGATTCGGAAAAGGGAAATCGGCTAATACAGCAATGCATCAGTTTTTACAAAAAAATATAACGGAACTAGATAAAAAAAATCAGGTCACAGCTCTATACATGGACATGACAAAAGCGTTTGATTATGTTGACCATGGACTACTACTACATAAACTAGAAATATACGGAGTTACAGGTAAATCACTAGAAATAATCAAATCCTATCTTAGTAATAGAATATAGTTCACTGAAATAACACAATTATGTCTATTCCCAAAAACAGGATATAAATATACACAAGATCTATAAAATATGGTGTACCTCAAGGGTCGATACTAGGACCACTACTATTTCTCATTTATATAAATGATTTACCTAACGCTATTTGACACCCTATGGTTTTATTTGCAGATGACAGACAGTACGGCTCTTTTCACAAATCAAAAATAAAAATCATGAACTAGAAATTAATGGTTCCCTATCTAAATTAATACACTGGCTTACAATATATAATCTAAAAATAAATCTTACAAAACCCATTACATGAATTTCAAGAATAAAAATGCAATTGATTTTCTATTGTTTGACTCGGAATCGGTGTCGCGCGGGGCTTAACAGGTATATAAAAATGATTGTGATAATTAATGTAATGACATTTAAATTATAAAAATAGTAAGTAATAGTAATAGTAGAATAGTATGAGATAATATAAAATGTATGAATAATGATAATGTATTAATTATCATTATTCATACATTTTATAATATCTAATATAATGTTAACTGTTTATGGGTAATATTTAGCATGTACATTTTTTTTTCTTGTATTTTTAACCATTTAAATTGCAATGCCTTCACAGGCAACTAAGTTCTAAGAACCTACCTCTTGTTAACATCTTCAAAGTTCTGTAAACTTAGTTCGCAATAAAGAATTTGAATTTGACAGAACATAGTTTAAAATGTCAATGTTATCAAGCATAAAAAAAATTGTATTTCTTATTGATATTGTGAAATACAAAATTATTCGATTAACAAAAGAATTAAGTAAAAATTACATTTTGATTTTTTTACATACATAACATCACGCCTTGTTTCCCCGAAGGGTTGGGCAGAGATGTACCTTAAGTACACACCCACATTTCGCCAGTTATGTTTAAGTCCCATGTAATAGGGGGCGAGCCTATTGCCATCAACCGGGCACAAATCCAGACTCCGGGCTGCTACTGAGAAATTCCAGATAAAAAAACCCAATAACACTTTGCCCGACCCGGGAACCGAACCCTGAAAAACTGAAAACTAGACCAGTGATTTTTTTTAAGAACAGAATATTGGTCCTTATAATAAACAGAAATGGAATGGCTGGTACTTAGTATAATAAGGTTGTACTATTAAAACTACCATAACCAGCGAACCAGTTATTATCTACAGAAATGTAGATTTTATCGAGTACTGGCAGTAATAGAAGCACATTAAATTCTAATACATTGAGTTTTATTCCCATAACGGTCGCAAAACTGCCTTGACACAATTGCTAACTACAAAATTGTCAAATGGTCTGGCAAATATAGTGTAGATAATATTATTGCCTCGTGTATCAAGTGGTCGTGTGACTGTCTGTGACGTACTCGTATTTAAGGCGCTGACAAGACCCAATTGACCAAAATAGGCTACTCTTAAGAAAAAAAAATTGCCAAATCTGTATAGTTTGTGGTAGCGGAAAAAAAATATGTTAATTTTGAACATATTGTCCAGAACTTGGTTGTTACCAAAACACGGTTTGGAAAAAAGTCTTGATACAAACTAACGTTAAACTAACCTCTTACATTGAGTTCTAATGCAAAATATCTGTATCAAATATCAACTTACGTTACGTATTTAATTAATAACAAGAACGTCATAATTGAATGCAGAACTTGGTTGTTTTTTATTTTCGATTACTCAACTCAATTTTAAGTAAATAGATAATTGCTTCATAATTTGCAATATATTACAAGCGTTGTGTCATCGCGCTTCTTTTTCTTTTCTATGCAATCTGACAGTGACCGCGTTTAAGGTGTTGTCAGCGTCTTAATAACAAAATATCATATGTTTTTCAAAACCTCCACATGGTTTGGGCCTTATAAATTCTTTATGTAATGGGAAACAAACTAGGGACAGGTCGATTGCAATAATTTAACAAATTCTAAAGAAAAGCGTAAAATATCCGATTTCTAACTTCAACTTACAATACTAGAGTCACACCTGGGGGTATATTTTCTAAGGCCCTCAACGAAGATACGGTCCCGTCCAAAAGTAGTTGATTCACAGTACCAAATTCAATTTTTCGGTGAGGCAAATACATATCGAGTGTCGGACAACTGTCAAATCGTGCTGTCATTCATTCTTAGTTCGGGCCTAAATCAAATCAAAACTCATTTATTCAAACTAGGCTGAGAATCAGCACTTTTCGAACGTCCATATTACATAAGAAAGTCCCCCAAAAAAAACGCCCGCCCTTCACCACTTCCTAGTGCTTTAGCTGGGAAGAAGAAGTCGCGCCACAACTCCCCAGCAGCACACCTGTCTATATAGTTATACAAACTTGATTCTATACAAATCGTATGCAAAGTAATCATATATCCCTAAGTGATACGGAGTAGGAAATGGCCGTAACTTCGATCGAAAATACGGGCTTCGTGCTGAGAGAGTAGACCCCTGGTTACCATAAGTTGGGCACAGAATCGTCTGTGCCCAACTTATGGTAACCAGGGGTCTCAATCAACGGTTCGTTTGGGTATCGACCCAAACGAACCGTTAAAATGATTGAGATATAGTACAAAAACAGCCATACACCTATTCTGCAAAAGTATGGGAAGATAGGCTGAGCATGGTGTTTTTAGCAATTTGGGATACTGATATTGGGAATCCATAAAGGAGTTGATTTGAGACCAATTTTTCTTTTTTGGTATTTGTATATTGTATTTTTTTTTTAAGTTTAAATACGTAAAAATCTCTTATTTATAAATAAATTATTCCTATTCTTATAAATGTCAAGTTATATTACAGGAGAATTATTATGACAAGTGTCTGAAGGAATTCCAAGAAATTATCTCCTTAGAACAGAAAACTTTAACTATCTAACTTCTTTACAAGTTTAGCAGCAAAGTTAGTTTTTGTATAGTTATTACTTTAGCAAGACAAGTATTTATTTCACGGTAATTCGCGTCTAAGATGATTAAAACTTAATGAAAGATAGATTAGTTAGAGAACTATGATAAACTATAACATGTTTAATTAGTTATTATTTTTAGAATTCATACATTTCATAATTCCTAACCAACATTATAAATGCGAAAGTGAGTTTGTTTTTTTGTTACGCTTCCACGCTAAAACAGGCAAACAACAATATTTACAGGTGTGAATAAGTAGGGATTATTTAAAATTAAGGGGCTTGTGGCTAAGTAATAACAGCTGCACGGGTCGATCGATCAGGTTAAGCTACGCTTGCCACGGTTGGTCCGTGGATGGTTGACCATCTTTACATACCAAGACCCCTCCGTGTCTCGGAAAGCACGTTAAGCCGTTGGTCCCGGCTAACATTTGTAGATTTTTGACAGTCGTTACGGGTCGTCAGAAGCTCGAAAGTCTGACAACCAGTCTTACCAAGGGGTATCGTGCTACCCAGTAAGTGGCTTGTGGAGGTCAGATAGGCAGTCGCTCCATGTAAAATACTGGTATTCAGCTGTATCCGGTAAGACTGGAAGCCGACCCCAACATAGTTGGGAAAAGGCTAGGCAGATGATGATTTAAAATTACGGAACAGTGGACATAAAACAATACTTTCATTTTGTTTTATTGGTTTGAAATATGGTTTGCTAAAGAAAGAAAAAATAAATTTATTTGACCCAGGTTATGGTACACAATAAAGAATACAAAAATAAAAGCAGAAAGTACTTACAACAGTATTGTGTGACTCACGGCTGCGCCAAATAGGCCCAGTTCAGCATAAAATGCCAGACAACTAGTGCCTGACGCTGGTTCGTAACATAAGGTCCAGTTCAACAACCTTACGTTACGAGGACGTCTTACGGATGTAAATCAGTTTTATAGTGTGTGTAAATATTTAAATAAAAAATAGATAGATAATTATGTGCTACTGTGGCAGCATCTACATCGCCACATACGAACTACGCAACACACTGACGTCACAAAAAATCCTGCATCGCACAAGCAGAGTTTACCGCGCAACTAGTTTATATACAACGTCCTGACATCAACCGTCATGCAGTTGCCCACCAGATACGACACCCGTCTGGTCGGAGGATCCTGCCTTTTCTATGGAGGATGAGTGAACTTCACACACTGTTCCTCATGCCTCTATACTACCTTTTTATCTGCTGGCTAGTATTTTTACAAGGGCTTAATGCTATTCCCATTTATTCCATGCCGACGAGAGAACAGTCAAAACCACATTAATTCTTACATGAAATATTATAGAGCTACAGAACTATTCTCCCCATTAGAACCATGACCTCAATTCAACATAACACATCCTTCAAACCACCCTGCCTGTCCCAACCATCCGATTATAGGGCACAATAGGAGGTTCCATCTTGACCTCAGGTAAGGCGGCAATAATCCGTATGAAAGTATCCTATAATTTACCAACAATTCAGGATATAACATGGCTGCCAAATCCTACCCTACTCCGTTCAACTGCTTTTTTTTTTGTTTGCTTTTGTTTGCTCTTCAAAAATAATAATAATCATTATAATTATTTATTGTAGCCTTGGCTCTTGTTCAAGGGGTTCCTGTTTCATAAGAGCCAGACCTCTCAGTTAACAAGGAATATTATTATTATAGCATGCATTGGCAGATGAAGGGCGGGCGTTATGGGGGACTGTCCTCATGTAATTTTGACGTTCGAAAAATGGTGATTCTCAGCATAGTTTGATTAAATGACTTTTGATTTTGACATTAGACAGTTGACAGCTAGGTTTACAAAATAAAAAGTGAAAAAAGAGTTTAAATATAAAAGAGTTTCTTCCAGAAATGTCCTAAATAAATAATGATAAAAACCAGATCAAAGTCAATTTAGAACATAGTTTAGAAATACTTTGCGCATGACTTTTTTCGTAAGTACCTACTGCCTGCTATTATTTAAAGACTTCTAAGTAACCTATTTTATTAATTAATTAATTTACCAACGTTTGCATGCACTATAGAAGAACTAAATGTACAAACAAAGGTTTTACAGCAGTTTCTTATTATTACACCTAGTAGGCGTACGTACAGTCGCTATCATATCAAGTTCATTCGATTTTGAACTTAACCGTGAATATTTTAAGGTTTAAAATCTTTTGGAAAAATTTGACAGTCAAGCTGGTGACTGTGCAGTATTAAAGTAGAGCAGTTTTATTTATACAAATAAATAAAATAATTGAAGTGTCTGTTTGTAATGTCAAAATGGGTTTTTTCACTAAATGCATATGGAAGTATATACGGTACTTATATTATTTTTTGTCCGAAACGGCTGGACCGATTGTGACGAGACTTTCGCTGGCAGATAACTGATGTTATGAAGAGTAACTAACTTAATTTTTGTTTTAGTAAAAGCCACGTGGGCTAAGCCGCGGGCAGCAGCAAGTATCTGAATAATTACCTAAAACCTATAGGATTTCATTTGGATGGGATTTGTGCCCGGTTGATGGCAATAGGCTCGCCCCCTATTAATTACATGGGACTTAAACATAACTGGCGAAATGTGGGTTTACTACAGGTACACCTCTGCCCGACTCTTCGGGGAAACAAGGCGTGATGTTATGGTACCTATAGGACTACTCGCCCTTAAAACCATCAGCTCGACCTCAATCTAACATGACCCATCCTTCAAACGGGCATGTCCCACCTATCCGATTATAGGACACAATAGGAGGATCCCATCTTGACCTCAAAGAGCCTGCAATAACAAAGGATGGGCTTAGAGGACGTAAGGCGATTTAGGGATTGTAAGGGCGAGGTGGCGTTGTAAGATGAGAGAGAAAAACTATGTCTGCCGCCTAATATTGTTTTCTTAATTTGCAGGTCAGGTTGTACACGGTGGAGCATACGGTGGAGGTCTACCCCGCTTGGGCAGAGCACCACCGTGTCCTCGTGGAGGCGATCGGTGGCAGAGATCTCTCGCATCCGGCCTTGGGTCAGGCCATGGTACGAAGCGAGAGGGCATTGGCAGCCGTCACATCCTGCGAAGCAGTAATGCTCGCGAAGGAGGAGGCGGGACGGTTGACGAAAAGGCAAATTTCGCGCCCTTTCGTCCCTAGCCACCGCAAGAGACGCCCTGGGCGTCGGGAATCCCGGGTGGATTTCCGGCCACCGTAGGCGCGGGCTTGCGGACGGTGAGCAATGGGTAGCTCACCGTCCGGTAAGGACCAGGCCCGGGTCGACGGCGCGTTGTATTCCACGCGCGCCTCAAAGAGATGTCGTCAGCACAAAGGTAGGGGTCCACTAGGGCCGATGCCTGTCGGGGTCGCGGGAAGGTACTTATGGGTCACCGAGGCCCCCGCAACACAGGCAACAGGAAGGAATACGGGTGGGTTTTAGTCAGTAAGAGCCTGGCACACCCTCCCGCTCCGCCCAGAGCGGGAGAAGTTATTTGATGATATCCAACCCAAAAAAAAAGTGCAGGTTGTATCTTGTTATCAAAACATGATTCGCGACCTTATCATAGAATTATAATCATTAATACGTCTCTTAGTTAGATTTGTTCGATAAGAACAAATATCTTATGGAAAAGTTACTATGGAACAAATCTAACTTAGAGAGATGTATTAATGATTTTAATGATAATAATTCTATAAATACATATTTTGTTATGGTCGTGAATTCATCATATTTTGATCAAGATACATCCTGACACTGGCCTGCAAATTGCAAAAAATGAAAGAAAATTTGAATTTCGCGGGCGGATCCACTTTAATGGTAATACACGAAAATACTGCAACCCGGGGTTAGAACTGGACCTTACCGTCAGCAGACATGCTTTAGACTGAAAATTGCACCAATTATATTATACATCGCAGCATTATTTTATTTTATTTATTCAGGGACAATAAACAGCTACAATATGTGTTGAAACAGAGAAAAGATAATACAAAATATTAACAATATTGCAGCCCACTATATTATCCGCATATTAACAAGAGAGTGATATAATTATAATGAGTGCCACTATATAGGTAGTAAATAATTACATCACATTCATAATAATTAATTACATCATGCAAAATAGAGATTCGTTTGGAAACAGAGGAATAATTAACACTAAAAACAAATAAATGATAAAATCTTATCATGCTGCCTTTTTTTTTTATTATTATTGTTTTGTTAGTTTTATGGTCTTTTTTATTGTTGTAATTCCTGTGCGTGTCCCAAATATTTGTTTTTCTTTGTTTCTTTTTTTCATATTATGTTACGAATTTTTTCAGACATTCCTCGCTTAGTTGGCATGGGATGGGACCTCGCCTAAACATGCGGCGTTGTAAAGTGTTTGTCAATATTATTTCCAGTTCGTTAAGTGCCTGTTGCATCTTTGAAGTCAATGAACAACGCCTTACAAAGCGTCAAAAAGAGTTTTATGAAACTTGAAAATTCTTTTGAAAACACCACTCCGAAGCAAAAGTGAGTTTGTATGCGAATGGAATCGTGAGTAACAGTTAGTTATTTAGTAACCAATAGGTACCGTTAGTAAATGATTTCCTTGTTTACCAAGTAGATAATCATGGAATCCTTAAGAATCCTGCAGACAGACGGTAAGCGATAACTGTAGAACAATTTCCGTGAAGTTTTGCTAGAAATTGTTCCACCAGAGTCGCGTTGCGCCTGTATGCACGAGCCTTTATTCACATTGCACTCGTTCAAAGCAGGAGCCTACTATGATTTTGAAACAGTTACAAAAACAGCACCCACTGCTGGCTTTTCAGCTAGAACGAGGTATATTGCAAGGGCCGAGAAAGACGGTGTTTAAAGTACCGATGTCCTGAACAAACTTGTTAAGGATTGCATCGGTGGGGCGGGCAATAAAGGTACTCCACAGCGTCTCTTTGCGATTTGATATCTTTACTTGCTCTTTGGTGGAATTCCAGGTTGTGACATTTAACGTGTGGGGAGTTTGTTGATCACTTTTTCTTCCCAGCTAAAGCACTAGGAAGTGGTGAAGGGTGGGCGTTTTGAGGGTCTGTCTTATGTAATTTTGACGTTCGAAAAGTGCTGATTCTTAGCCTAGTTTGAATAAATGACTTTTGATTTTGATTTTAACATATTATCTTCTGTATGACTTTTCTGTCAGAATAAACGTTTTCTCAGAATCTATTTTAAATGAAATTAAATTGGGACTACATTGTTATATTGGGTTCCCACTTGTAAAAACAAATGTAAATGGATAAAAATAAATAAATATTAATATTATTTCATCGGTTTACAGGAAGATGTAGTGACAAAAATTGAAAAGAGTATAATGCTTAGATGGTTTGGTCATGTTGAGAAGATGAATAAAAGGCGACTCACAAAAGGTATTTACAAGGCAGATGTGAGTGGAAACGCCGGGAGGGGAAGCCCCAGAAAGACATATAGTGATCTCATTGGTGATGTTCTTCAAAAAGGTCAGGTGCGTAGTATTCGCAACCGGCGTGCGTGTATGACCAGATGTATGAACGTAAACGAAGCAAAAGGTGTATGTAAGGAGCGTAGCAGGTGGCGTTCTATACTGCCTACCCCCATGAGAAGAAGGCGTGAGTTTATGTTTGTATGTATATATTATTTCACTTGAATTGCCTTTGACCGGTTCTACAAGAAAAGTCTTAAATGGGGTATTTTACTATAGACGAGAAAAAATCTATAAATATATTATTGAGATAGTTTAGGCAAAAACGTGTCGGAAAATATTAGTTTTAGTTCATAAAATAACAAAATAAATTTAAAAATTCAATTCAACGTTTTCAGTTTTTCTAATCTGTTAAAAAACACCATGAAATAGTAGCCGCCATGTTATTACGTCATACGGCTATGTTAACAAAAACGTGTCAATTATCATACAAAGATCAGCGCATTTGTTTTCATAGCCCAGTGACGTCATGACCACAGAGCAACATGGCGTCCACTGCGTCCAGCGTTTTCGTCAACCTACGCGCGAAATTTGAAAATGTAAAATTTTAAACGCATTTTTATGGCACTTATCGATTGAATAAAAATTTTGCGATTTTTTTTTGGACATATTAGCACTATAGAATTTAATTAAGATACTTTTCAAAAATGGGTGTAAGACCCTATTCACTGACAGTTTACATTTGCTTACACACCGCTAAACCCCCGGGAGATGAAAATTTATATTGACCCTGGTCAATTTTGAAGTGGCAAATTGGATGTTGATACTTAGACTTCTGCTTATAAGTAAAAGTTAGTTTTATCATCGTTCTTTGAGAAAAATCCCATCGGGCACTTGTATGTATAATAAATTAAACACTACGAAAAAATAAGATAAGTGTGCCTATCAACTCCCAGTCACCCAAAAAATTAATACAATACGTTGAGAGAGTTCCTTCATAGTCTCATCCCTTCGTTTTCCTCAATTATTCCATTCGGCACCTCTACCACTTACATAAGATGTGAGTTTCTGTCGCATTCGGCAATTTCCGCCGACGTTCGGGTCACGTAGAAATGTGTACTCATTGTTAGGGCAAGTAGAAGTGCGGCATTCAAACTATTTGTTGACGGAAGTGAACGTTCACTTCCGTCAACAAATAGTTTGATCAGATGAGTGTGGCTTTTACTAAAGAAAACTTTGAATGCATCCAATTCAAAAACATTACTCTCTTTTCTTTGAGCAGTCATGTATAACAACATAAAATATCATTTCTTCTTATAACTTAGGATAATATATTGTAGCCTAAGGTCTGACTTGGCTAGTTCTCATATACGAATTATTATGTTCGATGGCTAATTTCGGAAAACCGAAAAAGTAACAGGTTTAGAACTTGCGAAGGCTTTAATATAATTCGTATATGAAACTAGCCAAGAAAGACCTTAGGCTACAATATATTATCCTAAGTTATAAGAAGAAATTATATTTTATGTTGTTATAAATAAATTTCAGGACTGACCATTGAACTTGGCACCCATTTAGATCTCACTTCTTTTGTCGTTGAAGTCAACAACCAAGGCATATATTGAACTTATAATATTGAACTTGGCTCTCATTTCACATTTATGTTTTTGATAGGATATCATTACTTTTTATACATAAATTATTAGTAGGTACTTATTTATACCCGGTTGATGGCAATAGGCTCGCCCCCTATTACATGGGACTTAAATATTACTGGCGAAATGTGGGTGTACTACAGGTACACCTTCGGGGAAACGAGGCGTGATGTGATGTTATGTTATGTTATGTGTGTTATTTATAACAAAATTAATACCAAATTGTTTTTGTTAAACTACTGTATTTTCCTACATTTGCGGGGTATAATAGTCTTTTTTGTGTTATTTTCTATATTTTCTTGTACCTTTGAAATATTCGAGAGAATTGCTAAATATATGTAAGTATTTTTATTATGTTCGATGGCTAGTTTCTACCAGCAAGCCAAATCTTTGGAATAATAATATAAGAACCGACAAGTAACAGGTTTAGAACTATCATAAGAATATATAAGTATTTTATTAAAAAAACCTATGAATTTCGTAGCATAAATCGCAACCTTATAGGTCAGAAATCGAGAGACAACTGGACAGCGAGACGGCGCTCGCGCTTAAGAGCGCGGCTGCCACTCGCTCGGACACGTTCGCGTCAAAATTTTATCGCACCGCTCCCAACCCGCTGCTCCGGCGTCGCACCGCGCGCCGTGTACCGAAATGCCTATATTATTTAATAATTATTTATAAGTAATGATCTTACACTATTGATTTGCGCTAAATATTGAAACAATAATTAATACTGAATCCCAGTTAATAACGTAATAAATACGAAAGTCGAATATACTCTTAGTTATAAGTACTAAAACGGAAATATTTGGATTAAAAAAAAATAAGGGTGGTATTCAACTCGTTATATATTCACGTGAAGACCTTAAAATCCACATAAAGACCGGCTGTCATAAATTTTGATTGCTAGTGTTCTTAATAGAATCAATTAAGTGAAAAATTATAACAAAATGATAAAAAAATACCAGTTTCTGGTTTATTCCTTTGTATTCACTTAATTACCTATCTGCATGCCAAAATTGAACTTTCTAGGTCATCTGGAACTGGGTTAGAGTTTTGATCTATAGGTCAGTCAGTGATAAAAATGACGATTTTTGGACGTTAATATCTAAATAACCGTTTGAGATGTGTTTATGAAATTTGAAGCACATATGTATCTTGTAAGTCTCAATATATAAGCCGAATGTGACACCTTTATGTGAAATAGTTTTTGAGTTATGAGGGGGTCAAAAATGGCTCCAAATGGTTCGTGTAATATTACACACGGTGCTGCTCGCCAGTTCTGTTACTTGAACTTGGCTTGACACGCTGCCGCGTGTCTAGATATGGTACACCTACGAATTTCTGTGACCCAAACACGGACGTGAAACGTAAATAAATGAATTTTGAATATGGGAGTCACTTGGGGGGTAAATTAGAAAGTTTTGCAAACTGTACCGTGTGACATATCAAATAAAAGGGCTTGTTGTGAGGGACTAAAATATTTTTTTACAATTTTAAAATAAATAGTTTTAAAGTAAGTTAAGAAAATAAATTCTCTCTCCTCTCCCACCTTATCTCAGGAAAAACGAAGGCTTTTTTACTAAAAAAAAAAAAAATACAGGAGATTGTTCTTTACTTATAGATTACAGGAAAACCTACAAGATGTCAATGGTGTTAAAATAACATGGTAAATCTCTCAATATTGTGCGTACAAACTTACATTTGCAGTTGGAATGTATGGGAAAACATGTTTTTCAACTAAATGATAAATGATTTTATTTCTGTAAGTAGGTTTTTACAAACACTTTTACACGTCAAACATATTTTTTTAAACTAGATGAGGTCGGCGTTTCCTATCTGACTACTCTGAGAAGAAAGGCCGAAACAAACTCAGAGGTCACAGTCTCTTTTAAAGTCCAGACATAATCTTGGTCAGATCATGTGAAGACCATGTCGATTGGTGTCTGAAATGGTCTTTTGATGAAAGAACCACACAGATTGAGTGGACCTGTCCAGTCAGTGCACGCATTTGTCAGTCGTTGTGCAGCTCAGCTCATAACTAAAGGAGCTCAACGATTCAACGAACAATACCAAAGAAAGGACATTTGGCTAGGCCGCAAAAAATACTCAAAACTGCCAGACCATGTTAAAAACTAACTGAGAATAAAACAAAATTAAACAATGACCCACATAGTCTTCACATTTACAATAATTAAAACAATATAATACTACACAGAGTAAATATTCATGTCATTGCATAAATAAAATTCAACAATGTCAATGTGTATATCCGGACATAATCTTGGTCAGATCATTTGAGGACCATGTGGGTTGGTGTCCGAAATGGTCTTTTGAGGAAAGAACCACACAGATTTGAGTGAACCTGTCCAGTCACCTACAATGTTTTTCCCAAAGAATCAGCATTGCCATCCAACGTGGCAATGCTGCCAGCCTTTTGGGCACTTTTCCCATTGACAGCGATGCCGACGAATTTTTTGATGCCTAATGAGCTCTTCCGCCTTTTTGTTATTTTTATTATATACTTGTACACGTTGTAGGTATTTTTTAAGTATATCTATTTAAATTTAATGAAAGATTAAATAAATTACTACAATGTTAAGTTTGTTCTTGGGATAAATTATCTTGGAATAAAAAAACATGGTAGATAACATATTCATTGTACGTAACCCTCATCACGCGAGCTCAATAAGCACTTAACTTATAAGTACCTAGTCTTTTTTATACTCAAGGGCTGAGAAAAGTCGGTTAATATGTTCGTCTGTTTTTTTTTTATGTAGTATGTTTACCGATGTCTCTGTCAATTGAGGACCGATGATGATTTTTGTTTGAAAGGGTATGCTCTCGAGATGGTCCCATTGTCACCAAGTCACAATCTGATGAGGGGATCCCATGAAAATCGAGGGAAATCCTCAAATTTATAAGCACACCTATAGCGATTTGGGTATTTTTTATAGTAACTCGTGCATTTACTCTCGGAAAGCACAATTTGGTGAAGTTGATCTGATGATGAACACCCCAGATGGCCACTGGTACTACTTAATAATAAGTATTTCACGAGTTGCGATTCGATTAAGAACTTTAACCTGTTAAGCCCCACGCGACACCGATTCGGAGTCAATTGTGTATCACAATAGAAAATCAATTGTGTGTCATTAGCTGTCCTTGACCAATTAATATGGTTGCTAAGCAATTTATACTGGTCACAACGCATAATTGGAGCAGATGGTGACTTCACCATCAAATTCGGAAGTCGGTGGCAAAAAACTAAAATACAGATCCAATGACTCCGACTTCCGAAATTAAAGCTATTTTAAATTTCGTAGGGTTTTTTTGAAGTCGGTTGTCTTTTTAGGGTTCCGTAATACACAAGGACTCGGGTCTGCAAACGTTCTCCGACAGTCATTTCTCCTTCGGACTGATAACCGACAGGACGTTTCGTTTTTGAAAGATTCGTCCATAGAACGTTTCACCTATGGACGTTTCGCCGACAGAACCTTTCATATGAGCGAAGGGAACAGTTGGGAACAGTGACCATTAACGCGCGAAGGCGAGCGAGCGTAGCGAGCGTGTCGCGGCAGCGACCGCCGAGCGCCAGATCCCCTCTATTACTGTCGTCGAAAGTAACGCATATGAAAGGTTCTGTCGGCGAAACGTCCATAGGTGAAACGTTCTATCGATGAATCTCTCAAAAACGAAACGTCCTGTCGGTGATCAGTTCAAAGGAGAAACGACTGTCGGAGAACGGTTGCAGAACCCAAGGACTCCTTATAGTTTCGCCATGTCCATCTGTCTGTCTGTCCCCGCTGTAACTCAAAGACCCCTAGTATTAGAAAGCTGTAATTTGGCATAGGTATACATTTACGCCAATATTTAATCACGCCAATAAAGTGATAAAATAAAATCTTGAAAATTTGATTCAAGGATCTGCTTGCGCAATATTAAGCATTAAAGTGCTAATTTTTGTTAGAGTCAAGTGCCCCCCCCCCCCCCCCTGCCAGCTAAATGGTTGTTTATGGAGATATAAAAAAATTCATGGCTGTAGTACATATAATGAAATTAAAAGGAAAAATATCACAGCTATGTGGGCTTTACAAGTTAACAAGTAATAGTCGGACGAAGTTACATTTGCAGATAGAGAATTGACCGTGACGTATCGATGTATGGGAGAACATGTTTTTCAACTACAATGTTAAGTTTGTTGTTGTGATGAATTCATCCCAACTTCCCAAATACGGAACCCTTCATTGTGCGTGGTCCGACACGCACTTGGCCGGGTTTTACTACATAACTTCGTTCATTTTATAAAATGATAATAAGTTTATAAACTCACTACCAATATTGTAAAGAAATTTATTGAACAACACAATGTTCTGGAGAATGTGCAGGAATATAATAAGTAACTCAATTTCCACCTTCTTCTATACGCTCACTGGAGTTGAAAATTTGCGATACAGTGTACCTTTTTCGTTAAGTAATGTTCGAAAGTTTTTTAAAGGTGATTGGTTTCGAAGAGTCGAGCTAGCTCGAGCGAGTCGAGCTTGGTCGATATTATTCTACTGAATTCAGGGACATAATTATTTCTTGATCACAAGAGAATGAAGGAGTTTTGATCACAACCCCTTACTAACTGCGTAATTTCTAATCTTAATTTTCACTTTTTAACGTTATTCTAAGTTATTCTAGAATAATTTATGTACCTATAGTTCTCCCACATTTCGCCAAATATGTTTATGTCCCATGTAATAGGGGGCGAGCCTATTGCCATCAACCGGGCACTAATGAAGATTCCGGGCTATTACTGAGAAATTACAGATGGAAAAGCCCACAACAAAAGTGCCGATGTCATTTATTGTATTTTTAACGTTATTCTAAGTTATTCTAAGATGTCTTTAAAATTGCAAGTACTTAGTTGTGAAAATTAAAATTAATAAAAAAAAATGGAATACGGGTGGGTTTTAGTCAATAAGAGTCTGACACACCCTCCCGTTCCGCCCAGAGCGGGAGAAGTTATTTGATGATTTCCCACCCAAAAAAAAAAACATATAAGTAGACTAAGTGGGAAAAATACGTATTCTTGAAGCTACCTCAAAATCTACCCAATCATAGTTAAAAATATATATGGGACTACCTAGAATGTAGGATCTACCCTTTCAAACAAAAAAACTTGGTCCAAATCGGTCCAGCCGTCTTCGAGTAATTGGGGCAAAATCATTAAAAAAAACGACGAAGACGAACTGACAAACTCCTCCTATTTTGAAATCGGTTAAAAATGAGAAAAATAGACATAGCAAAAGTGGTCGAAAGCTCCAATGTACAATAGGTACATTGGAGCTTTCGACCACTTTTCGAGCTATGATTTTTGAGTATTTTGTATAAGAAGCAAGTGATACAGTCTTACAGCTAGAACATCCGCGACCTATAAGCCATACGAACTCAACATCAAAATCTAAAAATCATTCATTAAAATTAGTCATAAAATCATCAGCAATTTTTTAACGGCAAAAATTACATAGGACAGTCCCTTAAAACGCTCGCCCTTCACCACCTGTACTAGTGTTTTGGAAAGAAGTCTCGCAACATACTCCCCAGCAACATCTGTTAGTGCTCATCTTATCTTACCTCTCTGAAGCATCCTAACGTCTTTTAATCACATTCAGACTGTTACAGTAAACTATAGATACTCCGTTGGTTTGGGACTTTAGGTAGTTAGCTAAACATAAACAAAAAAATTACGTGACGAGAGAGCTGTCAAAGGCGTCTGGTTAACCGATTAAACGTAATACCTGTCAAAGTCAAAGTCAAAGTTTTTATTAATGCGATTTTTCGTGATAAAACAGGGTCTTAAAATATTTTATAGTACCTCAAAAAATCTATCCATTACGGCATGCATTGTTAAATTACAATATTAAAAATTAAGTTAAACATTACATGAAAAAATATAAATACATAAAATGTCAGTCCGATGAAATTTTGTCAACTAGGCATTCGTCAATGGTATAATAGCATTTGTCTACTAAAAATTTATTTAGTTTACAAACGTAAACTAAATAAATTTTTGTCAGGTTTAATTCTTTTATGTCATTTGGTAGCTTATTAAAATTTTTTGGAGCCATGCAAAGTATGCTCTTGTGCATAAGGGCGGTTTTTGAACTTCTTAGGCATAATTCATGTCTATATGTTGGTCTTATGGATCGATAGCATTTTTCGGAAGCTTTTTTAAATTAATCACTGTTTTTCTTTATGAACAAAGCGGTCTCATTTATACAGACAAGGTAACGTTAGTATTTTTAAGGCTCCTACATACTGGCGCGACTTGTCGCGCGACGCGTCGCGACATAAAGGCACCGCTTGTAGCGCTACACGCGGTGTCTTTGTGTCGCGTCGCGTCGCGCGACAAGTCGCGCCAGTATGTAGGAGCCTTTAAGGCGATAAAATGCGGTTTGCAAGTTTCTGTTGATTTAAGCTTGCACATGGACCTTATGCACCTCTTTTGCGCTTTAAAAATTTCAAGTTTTTCACAAGAGTTGGCCCAGAGTTTGTTGTCACTTCAGTTGTCATGCTACGTCACAGTTGTCCTCTTCAATTTAGCAACGTTATAATTCGTTGAGGCTTAGATAACCTGATATATTATATTATATCCTTTAATTATAATATAACCTGTTATATGATAACATATTATATTATATTATTATTATAAACTAGATGCGCCCCGCGGTTTCAACTGCATAAGTTTTGACCCCGCGGGTATATCGGGATAAAAAGTATCCTATGTGTTATTCCTGGTTATAAACTATCTGTGTGCCAAATATCATCCAAATCCGTTCAGTACTTTTTGCGTGAAAGAGTAACAAACATCCATCCATCCTTACAAACTTTCGCATTTATAATATTAGTAGGATCTAACCAAAAAATTGTGCTCAAGCAGTTACATCTATGAAGAATGTTTATTAAACATTAATAAAAGAGGAAACTATTGTAAAAATTGGTCATAAAGTGTTTTTCAAAACCAACTGTGATGCTCTCATCTCTCAAAAAACCCTTTTTACAATTTGTTTACCTTTAGTTAATTAAATAAACCAATGGAGTATAAATAAACGCTTTGACACCGTTGTTACACCGACCTTTACATATACGTTGTGGAAGGCCTCCGGGGCTCCTAATTAATGACAATCGTACAATGCGATACCTGCTTGGTCAACCACTACAATGAAAAGTGCAGAAGGTCCAGTTCAATGACGCTTTGTTAAAATGGCAATAATAAAGGAAAAACTAGAACGGTGAATTCACGAACCACTCTCTAGCAATTCAATCAAGCAAACGGAGCGACTGCCTAACTGATTTCCACAACCTTCTGACGATACCTAACGACTGTCAAAGATCCACGAATGACAGCCGGGACCAACGCGGGCGTGATTTCCGACGCACGGAGGAATCTCAGTGTGTAAAGAGAGCGATTGCCTAACTGATTTCCACAACCTTCTGACGACACCTAACGACTGTCAAAGATCCACGAATGACAGCCGGGACCAACGGCGTGATTTCCGAGGCACGGAGGAATCTCGGTGTGTAAAAAGAGCGATTGCCTAACTGATTTCCACAACCTTCTGACGACACCTAACGACTGTCAAAGATCCACGAATGACAGCCGGGACCAACGGCGTGATTTCCGAGGCACGGAGGAATCTCGGTGTGTAAAGATGGTCACCCATCTACGGACCAACGCCAGGGTTGGTTTGTGGGTGACCAAGACCCCTCCGTGCCGTCGACGGCACGAGGCACGAAGCACGTTAAGTCGTCGGTCCCAGCTGTCATTTGTAGATCTACAAATAGCAGACTTTTGTCGGACTTTCGAGAGTCTGAAAACAAGTCTTACCAAGAGGTATCGTGTTACCCAGTAACTGGGTTGTGGAGGTCAGATAGGCAGTCGCTCCATGTAAAATACTGGTATTCAGCTGTATCCGGTAAGACTGGAAGCCGACCCGAACATAGTTGTGAGCGTAGCTTAACCTGATGGATAGACCCGTACGGCTGTTATTATTTAGCCACGAGCTCCTTTCCACTGTGTAGCAACTACAGGTAGTAATAATAATAATAAATATTTTATTTCAGATAAGAACCATATGATGTTAGTAAAAATCTTAACCTAATGTTACTAAAACCACACTATATACAAAATTGAAACGTCTACGTGTGCAGCCGCATCCAGTGAGCCAGCATGGGGCTATCCCACCTATCACACAATACACTCAGGATGCTGTGGGAGCTAGCACGCATAATGCTAACAATGTAAAATGCAATGTTCCCCGCGCATAGAGTTTAGCGGCCAGTCGTCTTCCTCGCGCCGAGGATACCCACCGTCAATAGACTTTATGTCGAACACTGGTTTTTTTTTACACTCTTTCACCCACGACATTCAAAGGTCCCATCACACTCAATGTTAATTATCTTTTATTTATAGGGTTCCGTACCTCAAAAGGAAATGTGTCTGTCTGTCTGTCTGTCACAGCCAAGACGGAAAACTAAAAAAAAAAATGCCAACTGTACCATGTGACATATCAAATGAAATAACTTGTTAAGAGGATTACATTTTTAATATTAATTTTAAAATAATTAGTTTTGAAGTTATTAAAGAAAATAGATGAAAGTTGACCCCACCTTATCTCCGAAACTGCTGAGCCTAGTTTTGAAAATAAAATAAAGAGAATAGTTCTTTACTTATAGATTACAGAAAAACTTATAAGAAGTCTATGGTCTTAAAATAACATGGTAAATAACTTCATATTGTGCGTACAAACTTACATTTACAGTTGGAGTGTATGGGGGAACATGTTTTTCAACTACAATGTTAAGTTTGTTCTTTTCATCCCAATATAAATATATGCCTATTGTTTAGGTAAGTCAAACTATGAAAACAATGATGCTTCGGACACCCCAACAAAACAGTGTCTTGTAAAAACCTTTTTACAAAAAAAAACAACCGTTTAAAAAAAAACACTAAAATGTAAAAAATAGCTTAAATTTCGGAAGTCTTTGGTTCTGTATTTTTGTTTTTCGCCACCAGCTTCCGAAATTTGGCTGGGTATATATTTTTGTTTTTGTTTCAAAAAGCGCTCAATTAATTACGATAAAATTTATATGGGATCACTTCTGAAGTATGACCTACCAAACAAAAAACGAATCATCAAAATCAATTCATAATTGTCGGAGTAATCGCGTAAAAAAGATACAAAACATACAGTCAAATTGAGAACCTCCTCGTTTTTTTTATTTGGTTAAAAAGGTACACGAGATTCGTTTTTTTACAGTTTTGACTAGTTCTGGAAGCTTTAATAGTCCTCACCACAAAAATAATTGTTCACGAGCATTCATTGGACGCGCTCACGAACAAATTATAATAATTCGAAAGGGTAGTGCTTATTAAAACGCCACCATCAAAGAAATGTAGAGCTCGCTATGTTCAAGGTTTGGACGCAATTAAAACCCAGACATATGCTGACGAGAGATAAAAAAATAAAAATCCTGGGCCTTCTGCGCTCATATTTGTATTACGCACGTGACTCCTAACCGCATGACCCAATTAGGACAACCACCAACCATACAGACTTTTTAGTGGTTTCAAAGGAGTACGTGCTTCCTCTAAACGAGTACTCTAATTAAAATGTTATTTCAAGTTACACGGCAAACATTTTATACGTATGTTCGAAATTAAGAGCTATTTTTAGGGTTTTCGTTTTTATTTTACTTAGGTAAGTGAATGAGCTTGGTTTTGCTTTTATTTTTGACCGACGAAAAAAAGTAAAAGAGACTGCCTCGTTGTTCTATTCAGCGTGAGGTACTGGGTTCGATTCCGAGGGAAAGTGTTATTGGATTTTTCAATCTGGAATTTCTCATTAGCAGCTTGGAGACATACATGGAACTTAAATATAACTGGCGAAATGTAGGTGTACCTACTACAGGTACACCTCTGCCCAACCCTTCGGGGACACAAGGCGTGATGTTATGTTATGTTATTCATTTTTATGTCACTTTATAATGAAAGTTTTTTTTTATAAATTACTAGATGCGCCCCGCGGTTTCACCCGCATAAGTTTTGACCCCGTGGGTATATCGGGATAAAACACCCGTGTGGCTTTTTCTAAAACAAAAGTATCTGCCAGTGAAAGTCTCGTCAAAATCGGTCCAGCCGTTTCGGAGATTAACTGGAACAAAGAGACAGACAGACAATTTTTTTTTGAACTGTTATATTAATATATAACAGTATATGTTATATACCCACGGGGTCAAAACGTATGCGGGTGAAACCGCGGGCGCATTTAGTTTTAATAAACTAGTATATCGGGATAAAAAGTATCCTATGTGTTATTCCTGGTTATAAACTATCTGTGTGCCAAATTTCATTCAAATCCGTTCAGTACTTTTTGCGTGAAAGAGTAACAAACATCCATCCATCCATCCTTACAAACTTTCGCATTTATAATATTAGTAGGTTATTTTTTTCTGTAAATAAGTTAATACAAACACTTTTGTTTACACATCAAATATATTTCAAAAGGATTAGTAGTTGAGATTCAGGTATTTTGGCATCTGTATATTGCCCCAGATACATCGGTTTGCATCAGCTATCAAATAACATCCAGTTAACATGACCAATTTCGTCACATTATTTCCCAATATCATCAAACGTGACAATTACATTACAATGCCTAAGTACGTGACAAAACAATCACGACTTTTCGAAAAATCTCTAAAGGTCGATTTACAGCAAACGACAAAATGCACATTCTCTACCTATTTTCTTTGTGCAAACGGGGACAGAGCATTCTTTCATTGGTCCCATACAAAAATGCCAAGAATATCAAGAAAATAATGCTCTTGTTCTGGTTCTATATTCATTTGATGTAGGGGTGAGCGACGACGAACCGTTTATAAAGTCTGTTTTGTGTTCTGCGACGATGAAAACATTTTACGTCCTAGGTTCAAACAGTCTTCGTTGCACAAACCAGTATTCGAATTACTTTACGTGATTTTTATTTTACTTTAGGCCAGCGCGCGGCGACGCGTACGTCGTTCCCGTCGGTACGGAATGTTGCCATTTTAAATATTCGTATTTTCTTGTTACAATCTCACTGTGTACTGCACCGGTCGACGTCATCACGTCACCGCCGGCTATCGCTGAAAACCAGTCGCAGTATTATGCTGAACGTTGGCCGTTTTGCGTAGAATTGACGCATATTCTCCCCCAAATTGTTTCTTTTTTGTATTTTTGTTCCTTCTTTGCTTCTCTTCGTTTACCGCAAATAAACGTATTTTCGTTCTTTCTTTCTTTACTTCTTTTTTACGTCTAAGTAAATACAATATTTAAGTAAGTACCTACTTAGTACCTACTTGGTGATCGAAAAGCTGGCGGCTTTCTCGCGCAACGCATCAGCATTGCAATTCAGCGAGGAAATGCCGCCAGCATCCTCGGTACAATGCCCCGAGGGCCTTTTTTAAGCTTAACTTAGTTTTAATTTAATTTAGTTAATGTTAATAATCATCTTGTAATTTGGTTATGTAAATAAATATATCTCACAGTACGTACTGTTTATTTTATTTTATTTTGTACAATACCTTCATTAAACCTGACTTTGTTTCCGTACGTCTTTTTCGGGTGACCACTAAAATTCAGCACTGTGCTGTGGGTCCCCCATAGCACAGCATCATGTTGAGGAAGCCTTATTGTCACAGTCATGACGTGCCAGCAGCTGCCAACTGTTTCTATTTTGTGCTCGTGATTATACAAGGCTCGTGCAGACTGAGGCGATATCGCGGGCGCGACAGGCATATTGCTGCCTCGCGCTAGTCTGCAGGTGCCTTTACTCGAGTTAATTATCTTTTTGTATGCACTTATGTTCTGTGACAAATAAACTTATTTTTCTGTCTTTCTTTCAACCAATGTCTGTAAACCCACTTTAATAGCAGTGAATCATTTGTAACTGTTCGTCGCGTGAGGCCTCTTGACACGACACTCTTTTGTTTTAGTAGTAATTAACGCCTCGAAAATATCTGTGTTTTTCATTGTTTGAGGTTTTATTATGACGAAAATTCAATAGTGTTTCTTCCGTTCTTGGTAAGTTGTGTTATTGAGTTATCAGCTGGTTTTTATTACCCACATACAGGAGGGGAGCTCGTGGCTAAGTAAAATAGCCGCATGGGTCGATCCATCAGGTTAAGCTACGCTTGCTGGGGTTAGTCTGTGGATGGGTGACCATCTTTACATTCCGAGGTCCCTCCGTGCCTCGGAAAGCACGTTAAGCCGTTGGTCCCGGCTGTTATTCGTAGATCTTTGACAGTCGTTAGGTTATCAGAAGCCCGAAAGACAACCAGTCTTACCAAGGATTATCGTATTACCCAGTGACTGGGTTGTGGAGACCAGATAGGCAGTCGCACTGCATCCGGTTAGTCTGGAAGCTGACCCCAATAGTTGGTAAAAGCCAGGCATATTGTTTGTAGGGAAAAGGGGTATATATCAAACATAACATTGTTAAACATATTGTATCTACCTATTCTAAGTGAATGATGTGGCCTCTTATAACTGGAAGAGTACACTTGTATTTTTTTCTTTTATTTATTAGGGAGGGAAACAAACAGTGACACGTTACATTTTGTAGGAAGAAATACAAAAAAAGATATGGTCAAATGTAGAACCAACAACATTTTCCTGTTCCTGTTAACTTGCATGTAATTGTGTAGTCAGCCTATTGCCATCTGCCGGGGTCGCGGGAAGGTACTAAAGGGTCACCGAGGCCACAGGCAACAGGAAGGAATACGGGTGGGTTTTAGTCAGTAAGATTCTGACACACCAGCTCCGCCCAGAGCGGGAAAAGTTATTTAATGATTTCCTATCAAAAAAAAAAAGATTTTAGTATCTTTTAAATCTGTTATTACGCCTTCAAATAATGCAAGGAAGTTATGCAAAAAAAGTATCTAAACTAAAACCCTAAGTATTGTAGTAAAATACTTTTTGAAATAAATTCAGGAAGAAATGTCTACCCAAAGCATAAAAAAACGATATTACTTTCAAACTATTTATCATATTTTCTTTTTTTGTATTTAAAACAGACAATGTTATTATCTTATTATTTATTAATGTATGTATGTATCGTTGAGCTCCTTTAATTATGAGTTGAGCTGCACAACGACTGACAAATGCGTGCACTGACTGGACAGGTCCACTCAATCTGTGTGGTTCTTTCATCAAAAGACCATTTCAGACACCAATCGACATGGTCTTCACATGATCTGACCAAGATTATGTCTAGAGACTGTGACCTCTGAGTTTGTTTCGGCCTTTCTTCTCAGAGTAGTCAGATAGGAAACGCCGGCCTCATCTAGTTTAAAAAATATGTTTTGACGTGTAAAAGTGTTTGTAAAAACTTACTTACAGAAATAAAATCATTTATCATTTATTTATCATTTATGATTTTTTTCAAATATTAATATTTCGTTACTAAAAATAAATATTCCCTTTGAAACCGAACGGCAGCGGCAGCACGGCGTAAGCGCGACGCGCATTTGTATAGCTAAGGTCACCAGCGCTTACCCGACACTTAACCTGACTCTACTTCAACAATACCTAAAAGCATAACATTTTAACCGTCATGACAGTTGTGCTATAGCATGACATGTGTTTGTCTGTCTGTCGTGCACTGACTGGACAGGTCCACTCAATCTGTGTGGTTCTTTCATCAAAAGACCATTTCAGACACCAATCGACATGGTTTTCACATGATTTGACCAAGATTATGTCTGGACTTTAAAAGAGACTGTGACCTCTGAGTTTGTTTCGGCCTTTCTTCTCAGAGTAGTCAGATAGGAAACGCCGGCCTCATCTAGTTTAAAAAATATGTTTTGACGTGTAAAAGTGTTTGTAAAAACCTACTTACAGAAATAAAATCATTTATCATTTATTTATCATGTATGATTTTTTTCAAATATTAATATTTCGTTACTAAAAATAAATATTCCCTTTAAAACCGAACGGCAGCGGCAGCACGGCGTAAGCGCGACGCGTATTTGTATAACTAAGGTCATCAGCGCTTACCCGACACTTAACCTGACTCTACTTCAACAATACCTAAAAGCATAACATTTTGACCGTCACGACAGTTGTGCTATAGCACGACATGTGTTTATTTTTTTCTTTGTTTAATTGCTTTCTAACGTTGTTAATTTATTTCATTGTGCCTGTTATTAAATAATAATACGAATTTTTTGACGCCCTGTGATATTTTGCCCTCCCTTTTTATATAATTGTACATATTATTATTATTATATGAAACTGAATAAAATTATAATAATAATAAATAATATTAAATAATAAAAGTATTTATTGGGATTGGCACAGGAGATCACAAATTAATCTAAAGAAACACTCACAAACAACATAAAAAAACACAAAAACAAAGTAAAATGAAAATAAAAACAAAAAGTCCTGTACGAGGCCAAAAGGCTCCTATCTCAGCATAATGCTGCGATACTTGAAAATAAGTGTCGCAGCGCTGGTATTCTGATAGGGCCCGCTGTGATGTGTGAAAGGAACTTCATTCTGTAACTGGTGTCCCGCGACACCTCTCGACTTTTTATCATACCTTCCGCTAAGTCAACTGATGAGCACCTATAAGCCACCCCAGTGACTTATGTCACTTTACCCCCTAACGTACCCTCCTCTGGTAATCTCTTTTACATTCCGTTTCCCTGGCGTTCTCATAAAGTGCTTTTCGCTTTTTCCTCTGTGTAAAAAAAGTTGGATGTGGTTTTTAAACAGTCGGTTTAGAGCACAGATTTCGTTATTTCTGTGGTTTAAAGTGAGTTTCTGAGGTAGTATGGAAGGTGGTAACGGAAATTATAGGAAACTAGCTGTTGCAGGCAGCTTCGCCCGTGTGGAGGTCGGAAATTATCTTACGGGAACGTGGGTACTACTCATACTGTGCTGAAAATTATCCTATATCCTACTTGTGTGTCAAATTTCAACGAAGTCTGTTCAGCCGTTAAGGTTTGAAAACGTAACAGACAAATAAACAGAGTTAAATTCGTCGTATTAGTATGGAAATATGGTTAGACATCATTTAGCTTGTCTATGTTAGAAACGAAAACTACATTTTTAGATTTTTTCGAGTACAGTATTTTTATCTCAAGATGCGACGCGCGCTTTACTTGTGGTAACCAAGAGTATAAATACGCAGTGAATGTGTGTGTTAACGCAGGAGCTCTCGGTACTCTAGTGTGCGGGACGTGTTACACTAATAAATAATATTTCTTTTTGATAACTGTTAATATATTTATCTTTTAAAATACAATACACATTCGTTTGTGAGTTCATTAAAGACTGTCTCTGTGACAATTCATCATTTTTCATCTATCTTCCCATTTTAAATATATATTTTTATTAAGTTGCCAGTGTCAACTAGCGGCTAGGATCATGCATTATCATAGAACCTCTACAGTACCGTCACGTCATAGACACGGGTGAATTCGGAAGTGGGTGTGTGTGAGTGTATGTGTGTGTTTTGTGCTGACGTTACTTGTTTTCACGCACACATTCACAGCGTGTTTGTCACCAACATTTGGTTACCACAAGTAAAGCGCGCGGCGCTTTGAGAGATAAAAGTAATTAAAACTCACCTGGCCTTTATGACCATTCATTTAATTTATAAAAAAAGTAATCAATAAATATTAAATAATCTTGAATATAAGAGGTCCAATCATAGTACGTTTACCTACATAATATCATATAGTAATTAATGGGTCCGTTTCATTTTGAAACCCTAATTCAATTAGTAATAACTGCCAAGTAAGTTATACCTATAATATATAATAATAAATAATATACTCAAAGGGAACAAACTGATTGAGTGGGTAGATACCAAATTAATCAATTTTCTAAACTTCTAATGAAGTACCTAATCCGAAGTCTACAATACCTAAAGGTACATTTATTAATCCTTTTATTAATTTCGTCTGATCACACAATCCCTAAAGGATTATCAGAGTATCGATAATAATCGAAAAAGGACAAAGCTATTTATAATCGTACGAGTAAACCCTTTTTTGGTAAATCTACTTTAGGAGAGAGGTTTAATCAATAAACTAACTAACTTTTCAGTCACCGGTAACAATGCCGAATAACATCAATCAACTCAACCTATCGTAGTCCACTGCTGGATGTAGACCTCTCCCCGCCGCAGGAGACGCCTTGGGCGTCGGGAATCCCAGGCCGATTCCCAGCCACCGTAGGCGCGGCCTTGCGGACGGTGAACAATGGGTAGATGACCATCCGATAATGACCAGGCCCGGGTCGACGGCGCGCTGTGTTCCACGCGCGCTTCATAGAGATATCAGCACAAGTGTAGGGGTCCGCTAGGGCCGATGCCTGCCGGGGTTGCAGGAAAGTCCGAAAAGGATACCGTGGCGTCTGGCAACACAGTCACCGAAAGGAACACGGGTGGGTTTTAGTCAGTAAGAATCTGACACACCCTCCCGCTCCACCCAGAGCGGGAGAAGCTATTGATAATTTCCCAACCAAACAAAAAAATAAGCCCTCTTCCAGGCTGCGCCACTACTCCCTGACCTCCGCCTTCCGCACCCAGTCTGTACCAGCTACGTAACACATTACGCTTGCCGAAACGCGGTCTCCACTCCAGGACTCGTTTGCTCCACCGGCCATCGGTCCATCGACAAACATGCCCTCTCCCTCTTCAGCTTTCTTCCTCTGCAAGCTGTCTTTTCTTTTCCGTATAGTTTCCTCTTCATCGAAATTCCGAGCATAGCCCGCTCCATACCGCGCTAAGCGACCTTGAATTTGTGGACTAGCTGTCAAAGTCCACGTTTCAGCACCGTATGTCATAACGGGCAAGACTCACTATGTGGCCTTGGTTTTCGAACATTGCAGTATAGGCGACGAGAAGACTTGACGATTTTTTCCAAACACTGCCCAACCCAAATGGATCCTTCTATCGGCTCCTCTCTGAAAGTTATGTGTACCGAGCTGGATGAAAAACAACTTAAAGGTACTAAATAACTAACTAAACAAATTAAGTAGTTAAAAAAACCGACCAAGTGCGTGTCAGACCACGCACAATGAACGGTTCCGTTGTTGGGATGAATTTATCCCAAGAAAAAACTTAATATTGTAGTTAAAAACATGTTGTCCCATACATTCGAACTGCAAATGTAAGTTGGTCGACTATTACTCGTTAACTTGTAAAGCCTACTTAGCTGTGATAGTTTTCCTTGTAACTTCGTTATACATACTTTAACGCTTAATATTACGCAAACGGATCCCTGAATCGAAAAACGGTTTTCACAGACCCGCAATATTTTTAAACGGCCTATCCAACGATACCCCACACCATGTAACAGACAAGAAAAAATAATATCATCCTACTTTACGTACAAGGGAGGTAAAGTAGGGATGATATTATTATACCCTATTATGCCCTTCAAAATGTATATTTTCAAGATTTATTGTACCACTTTATCGGCGTGATTAATGTATTCCTAAGTCTCTGAGTTATGCCGCGGACCGATAGACAGACGGATATGTCGAAACTAAAGGGTTCCCCTCTATTTACGGTTCCTGTCCCTTAGGTTGACTACGGAACCCTATAAAGGGTTAAGTTCTTATCCCTAAAACTCGTCTTTTTCTTTAAATTATTCTGAATCGAAAGGAGATTGCTCTATGAAATTAATAATGGCGCCCATACTCAGAACAAAACTATGTAATAGTCAATGTTGATAAAATATAAATAAATACTAATGTTCCAAGCACGGCTGGCTGTGCTGGCGCCGCTGCTGCAGCTGCTCAGACCCTCAAGCGGCGCAAATACTGCAACCTTATAGGAAACTACAGTTTTGAGCCGTTTGTGGTCGAAACGCTCGGGTCATGGAGCCCAAGTGCGCGTCTCTTTTTTAAGGAAATCTCTCGCCGATTGATCGACACTTCACGTGACCAGGGGGGTAACCATCACCTCTTATAGCAGTATTATTATAATATTACTTCACAGTGGGAAAGTGATGGAGCTATACAGGACCTATAGCTCCATCTCTTTCTCACGCTAAAGTAATATTGAAATAATACTGCTATAAGAGGTGATGGTTACCCCCCTGAGGGCTGGCTCGTTCTTTGGCCAAAGAATTAGCATTGTCATTCAACGTGGCAATGCTGTCAGTCTTCTGGGCACGTTTCCGGATGACAGCGATGCGGACGAATACTTTGACGCCTAAGTGTCCTTTTGTTTTTTGTATTAATTTGTATTATATATAGTGAGGCAAATACTTAATTAACATAATTACAAAACAGGCAACAAAAATAAAATCTTTGACAAAAAAAAACGTTTATACAAAAACCTTCCCACTTTAACTAATCAGTACATAAATCG
Source organism: Atethmia centrago (assembly GCA_905333075.3). Classification (NCBI taxonomy): domain Eukaryota; kingdom Metazoa; phylum Arthropoda; class Insecta; order Lepidoptera; family Noctuidae; genus Atethmia; species Atethmia centrago. Next base: position 7,704,138 of record HG995392.1, on the reverse strand, counting down.
ACTAATGAAGGCTTGATTAATTTCTTCTGACCCAATTATCACGACGTCTTCAATCGAAAACTTCAAAGGGACCTTTCATAAAACTGTCGATGGCTTGTAAAGATTTCTTCAACCATTTGTGACCTCTCATGGGTCTAAGCCACCTGAAGAATGTCCTTTGAAAATTATGAAAGAATATTTTCAAAGTATTTTGTTGTGGGGATTAAATTATTACAGTGGATTTGTTGTTGGCTGAATTTAACGGGTAATTGGTTTAAAAAATTATCTGGTAAAGAATGCTACGTAGGCATTTTAGCGCTAAAATATTTTTTTGGTAGTACGTCGTCTCTGTCAGTCATAGCTGTGTGGAAGTCTCTTTCTAAAGCTCGATGAGTCATATTGAGGCCCGAGTCATGTAAATGCCTAAATTCTCACATATAAGCGGCACGCGTCAACGTTCCGCTTGTGTATTTGGGTACGGTGCTCAAATACGGCACTTTGTCTACGGCTGCAGTGGCCTCTGCCAATGCCGTTCGTGTTTATGAGCAATATAGAAGTGTTGTGGAATCCGTGGATTTGGTATCGGCAGAATTTAACGGGTAATTGATTTAAAAAATTCGCTGGTAAAGAATGCTACGTAGGCATTTTAGCGCTAAATTAATTTATTGGTAGTACATCGTCTCTGTCAGTCATAGCTGTGTGGAAGTCTCTTTCTTAAGTTCGATTTGTCATATTGAAGCCCGAGTCATGTATATGCCTAAGTGCTCACATACAAGCGGCACGCGTCAACGTTCCGCTTGTGTATTTGGGTACGGTGCTCAAATACGGCACGTTGTCAACGGCTGCAGTTGCCTCTGCCGATGCCGTTCGTGTTTATGAGCAATAAAGAAGTGTTGTGGATTCCGTGGATTTGTTATTGTCTGAATTTAACGGGTAATTGATTTAAAAAATAGCTGGTAAAAAATGCCATGTAGGCATTTTAGCGCTAAATTAATTTAATAATGTTTGTTGTCCAAGTGGGCCCAAGTCTAAATGTCATAAGTGTCTGTAATTTCAGTGACACACATACTCTTGAAACCGGAACACGGCAATTTCTCTTTTTAGGAGTCTGTATCCAAAGGGCGCCAACGTGCAACGGGGCCCTATTATTAAGGCATCGCTGTCCTTTCGTCTGTCCGTCCATTTGTCACAGGGCTGTATATTTTGAACCGTAATAGGTAGGTACTTACACTTGAAATTTTCACAGAGTGTGTACAACTATGGCCGCTATAATAATAAAAATAAAATAAAGTTGAAAATTAAAGGGGGTCGCCATATACAAGAAACGTATTTTTTGACGTATTCTTTACTAAGGATTTGAAAGAAAAATGTAGTGTTAAATGTTGTAAGGTGGTACGCAATCCTTCATGAGCGATTCCGACTGACAGTTAACCGATTTTTTCTATTATACGGTTCCATAATCTCTACATTACCATAGTTTTAACAAACTACGAACTCTAAACAACAAAACTTCCCATTAGAAGTACTAACGAACATGATAACCGCACTGTTTAACCCCCAAGGGGCTTAGTAAGTAACTTTTAACCCTTTCAAAGGTAAATAAATACTCCCAACTGAATTAAAACTCGCATGGGGGTTGAAACATAAATATTTATAGGTCTCATAGGGTTGGTGACTTTGGTTTGAAAGGATGTGTGGCTTGTTTAGCACCCCTTTTTGGTCATAAGGATTGTAGCTAAAAAAAACAGCTGTCCCATACATTTTTGTTGACTTAAATCGACAAAATGTATGGAACAGCTAGGCGTTTGTTTTTTTTCGTGATTTCAATGTTCGTCTCATAGTGAAACAAAATCATCTAATTGTTTTTTTTTTTTTGTATAAAAGCATGTTATTTAAAAAAAAATTTTACCAAAATATTTTTTTTTAAATAAAAGCTTTTATTTAAAAATAAAACAAATTGTCACCAAATCTTTTTTTTTTTTTTAAATAAAAGCTTTCGCACACAAATTCTTTGATCTGTATTTATTTCCTATTGTATAGTAGTTCGTCATCAACATAGACGAAGCAGATAAAATACTTATTATTGAGAAATACTTATTAAGATTATAAAAAAAACAACTCATACAAACATGACCCTTACATCCCTCTCATCGAAATCGGTAGACGCGGTACAGTTTTATTGCTGTACAAACATTAAGATGATACGTAAAAAAAAAATCATAGCGAACTGGGCCATAAGAAAGTGACAGTATTGACTCTGTCACTTTCTTATTCCCCAGGTCGCTGTTTTTTTTTTTGGAAGTAATAACTCCACGTGGGAAAAAAGAGAGCGTGTTATGCGCCGGCCTTATACCTATATCGCTGACGGCGCATCAACGGTGGAAACGTACCATCATGACCCACATACAAAGAATTGGCAAACTGACGGAAACGCTGACGGTGCGGCACGTGTAAGCGACGCGCGGCGCGGTGGCCTACGTGACCATCAAGCTCGTTCATTCCGATTCCTACTTCGAATCTGAACACTAGATTTTCGTTCTAATTTTAAGTAAAGTTTGTAATACTTATTTTAATTAAAGCATTATAATAAATTTCGGTTTTTTTTGAGTCCTCCGACAGCGTTCGACATAATTGGCGCAGTCGGTAGGATACTCGCGGGCCGGTTCGCGATATAGATTCCCGAATATTGAAATTAGGCGAGCCGCCCGGGTGGCCTTAGGCACCTCTAACGAGTATCCCGAATCGTCGAAGAGCTGCGGAGATCCAGACATTGATACTGCTCAGGAGAAGCCGAGATGTACAAGTAAGTGCACGAGAATCTTTCTAGTGTCGCTTTCCCTTACCCTTAACCCTTGATACTTTATTTCAAGATTTTTTACCCTAGGAATTTAGGGACCCGCGAGACTGTTTCTTATAGGCAGTCGAGACGGGAAGATTTAGTGGATAGTAATAGGAACATAGATATAAACATAGATAGTATAATGGCACACGACCCCGATGGCATTTTGAAGGCCATTCGCCTGGTCCCGGAATTTGATGGGAACCCCCATATCTTAACTCGATTTATTAGAATTTGCGATAAGTTAGTGGATGCGTATATACGTGAAGGTCCTGAGCATGACTTAAACAATTTATCCTTGATTAGTGGCATATTAAATAAAGTAACAGGCAATGCTGCTCGAACTGTTAACTCTAACGGTATCCCCGAGAACTGGAATGGCATCAGAAGCGTGTTAATAAATAACTTTGCTGATCGTAGGGATGAAACCACCCTCTATAATGACCTCTCGTTGCAGACACAGGGTAATGATACGCCGCAAGAACTTTATGATAGGTGCCAAACCTTATTTAGCACTATCATGACATATATTACACTTCATGAAACGTTGACTACGACTATTAACGCTAAGCGCGATTTGTATAAAAAGTTAACAATGCAGGCCTTTGTGCGCGGGCTCAAGGAACCTTTAGGTTCGCGCATACGATGCATGCGACCAGATTCTATTGAGACAGCATTAGAGTACGTACAAGGGGAATTGAATGTAATGTATCTGCAACAGAGAAACGACAGTTTACCTAAACTCACTAACACTCATCCCAAGTCTGCAACCCAGCCTAACCAGTCACCCATGCATGCAGGCTTCCACAGTCCACGCAATAATAACGCTATGCCCGTACCTAACCCGGTCATGCCCGCTTATATGCAACCACGCATGATGCAACCACAGCCACCAAATAACTATAGATTTAATGCAGGTTTTAATACTTTTAATGCACCCTATAATCAGCCCCGTATGCCTTCGCATACGCAACGAATGTTTGGCGCCCCACCTCCAAACTACAATCCGCGAGGTAACACGTTCGGTATGGCTCCAAGACCCCCATCACAAAATCAAGGGGCCAAGCCCATGAGTGGTGTGAGCAATTTCGTTGCTAAGCCACTACCTCCTACTCGTAGTAATTGGGATTGGTCTAGGCAAGGCAATCCGCCACCCATTAATTACTTCAGAACGCGCGATGTAAATGTCAACGAATGTTCAAGTTTCGAAGACTTCTCCTACCCTGAGTATTATGGGTATGAGCAGGAGCCTAACTACTACGAAAATTATTATCCTATGGATTACTACGGCAATTATCCATGCGTATACGATGGCATTCCGCAGACTGAGGTGTCGACTGACATGACAAATGACGGTAGCACTCAAGTAAGAGAACAGCCCCAGCCTTTCACCAGCGAGGAGGATTTTCAGGGGGCCACGAAATCAAAAAGATTAAAATAGAATTAAACCTTCAAACACAGCGACAGTTACCATACGTTCATATTGCTAACCCTAACCTAAACCTATTAATAGACACCGGCGCTAATCAATCCTTCATAAGCCCGGATGCTGTGGAGAGATATTTTGCACATTTACCATTGAACCATGATCCATTCGAGGTCACGAACGTACATGCAACAAGTAGACATAGTCACTCCATTAATATACCATGCTTCTCCGAATTCAGTGATCCAGAGCCTGTAAAACTATTTGTGTATAAATTTCATAATCATTTTGATGGTCTTATAGGATTCGACCTACTTGCAAAATGGCATGCTAAATTGGACCTTAAAGAATTGACGTTGACCACGAAATCCGCAGTAAATCGTATTAAAATATACAACTCCAGCAACTTAAATTTGTATGAAAATATCATCCCGGCACACAGCAAAAAACTACTAAGATTACCAATTAACGCACAGGACGGACAAGTTTTAGTTAACGAACAGATAATTTGTAACTGTATTATTCATGAATGCCTAACAACTGTTTTAAGTAACCGTGGTATAGTAGAAGTTGAGAACCCAACTCCTAATGATATGATATTCTCATTAGACCATCCGGCACAGGCATCAGTGTTTAATATTGAGTACACTCATTCGACACAATCTTCGCCCCGTGTAAAGGAAATTATATCAAAGTTGCGCACTGATCATTTAAATTTAGAAGAGAAGGCCAATCTGGAATCACTGTGCGCTAAATATGCTAACATTTTTTATATCGAAGGGGAACCATTAGCTTTCACCAATAAAGTAAAGCATTGCATTAGAACTACCGATGAAAACCCCGTATATACCAAAAGTTACAGATACCCATTTATTCATAGGGAAGAAGTTACTAGCCAAATATCAAACATGTTAGAACAAGGGATAATTAGGCCATCGGAATCAGCATGGAGCTCACCCATTTGGGTAGTACCAAAAAAAGTTGACGCTTCAGGAAAGCAAAAGTGGCGTCTCGTCATCGACTTCCGTAAACTAAACGAGAAGACGATCGACGACAAGTACCCAATACCGAATATTAATGACGTACTCGATAAATTAGGAAAATGCCAATATTTTACAACCCTTGATTTGGCTTCAGGATTTTTCCAAGTTGAAATGCACCCCAACGACATTCCCAAGACCGCTTTCAATGTAGAACATGGGCATTTCGAATTCTTACGAATGCCCATGGGACTTAAGAATGCACCCTCTACGTTCCAGCGTGTAATGGACAATGTCCTCAGAGGACTCCAGAATGTTATCTGTCTTGTATACTTAGACGATATTATCGTATTCAGCACGTCATTACAGGAGCATATGGATAACCTAGAGAAAGTCTTCCAAAGGCTGAGTGAATCCAACTTCAAAATTCAGCTAGATAAATCGGAATTTTTAAAATTGGAAACCGCCTACCTTGGTCACGTAATAAGCAGTGAAGGCATCAAACCTAACCCCGATAAGATAGCAGCCGTAGAAAAATATCCCCTACCGGAAACCCCTAAACAGATAAAGCAATTTTTAGGACTTTTAGGATATTACAGGAAGTTTATTCCCGACTTCGCCCGGATTACAAAACCCCTAACACAGTGTCTAAAGAAAGGGAAAAAAATTACATTTGACCCCGACTACATTAACAGCTTTGAGAAATGCAAGACGTTACTGACTAATGACCCTATCCTGAGGTACCCTGATTTCACAAAAGAATTCGTACTGACGACTGATGCCTCCAACTATGCAATAGGCGCGGTGCTATCACAAGGACCCATAGGATCAGATAGACCCGTATCGTACGCCTCACGTACTCTCAATGAAAGCGAAATTAACTACAGTACGATAGAGAAGGAACTATTAGCGATTGTCTGGGCCACTAAATACTTTCGGCCATATCTTTTTGGGCGTAAATTCAAAATCGTGACGGATCATAAACCACTACAGTGGGTTATGAACATTAAAGAACCAAACTCAAGGTTAACTCGATGGCGGCTAAAATTAAGCGAGTACGATTTTACAGTCGTTTATAAAAAGGGCAAAAACAACACTAATGCCGACGCCCTATCCCGCATCGAGCTAAACAATGAGGAGACTAACTCGATGATAGCCAATCCGACTGTCAAACCCCCAACCTTAGATAACTCAAATACCCTCACCGCACATACCGACAATGAAAACCCTATACTAGAAATACCTATCACTGACGATCCACTCAACAAATTTCATCGTCAATTATGTTTGACCATTGTAGGGGACATTAAAAGACGACCGACAGTGACTAAACCCTTCGACACTCACCTCCGAACATCTGTGCAGCTATCCGAGTCAAACCTAGAGGAAGATCTAGTTAATGCAATAAAAGAATATGTTAACCCTAAAATTAAAACAGCCCTCCTAATAAATCCGCCTTTAAGCATGTACAAAATTGTGCCCATTTTACAGGAAAAATTCAGGAATTCAGCCATGAATCTAGTAATAGCCAAAACGGAAATTGAAAATGTCAAGGAGTACCTTAGACAACAAGAAATTATCCGTCATTACCACAATGGGAAAACCAACCATCGTGGTATTAACGAGTGTTACTTGGCTTTATCACGTAGGTATTACTGGCCAAAAATGAGGGAACATATTTCTAAATATATCAATGACTGTACCATATGTGGACAGGCAAAATACGATAGGAACCCTGTCAGACCGATGTTCAATATAGTTCCACCAGCCACAAAACCGTTCGAAATTGTCCATATGGACTTATTTACAGCACAAAATGAAAAGTATGTAACTTTTATAGATGTATTTTCTAAGTACGGACAGGCATATAACCTTAAAGATGGTACCGCACTAAGCGTTATACAAGCACTACTAACATTCAGCACTCATCACGGCTTGCCACTCACCATTATAACCGATCAGGGTACAGAATTCACAAACCAAATGTTTTCGGAGTTCTGTAAAACACATAAAATAACTCATCATAAAACATTGGCTCATGCGCCGAATGATAACGGCAACATCGAGAGATTCCACCTAACCTTGCTAGAACATTTGCGCATCCTAAAACTACAGCATCGGGACGAATCTGTCATTAACCTAATGCCATATGCTTTGATAGGGTATAACAGCTCAGTCCACAGTTTCACGAAATGTAGGCCATACGATATTATTTTAGGACATACAGATCCAAGAGATCCATTAGATATTGACCTAACAGAACATCTGCTACAGCAATACACAAATTCACATAGGGAACAAATGAAGAAAGTCTACGAGCTAATTAATGAAACATCTCTCTCTAATAGAACTGCAATAATGGATAATAGGAACAAAGGTCGTGAATCAGATGTAGAATATCAGCCACAACAGCAGATATTCGTCACAAACCCAAGTGCTAGCCGTCAAAAGCTCGCACCGAGATACACTCAGGATACGGTTCTGGCAGATCTCCCAATTCACATATACACCTCTAAGAAACGTGGTCCAATAGCAAAATCGAGACTTAAACGAGTCCCTAACAGTGCCAAATTGTTACAGGATTCCACTACTGATGTTGGTCCTGCACCTGATACAGGCGCAGGAGATAAAACTTGAGGGACTCAACGATGGACCAGGGATTCTACCTTTTAAATTAGGACCTATGAGACTTACAACTCATTACCATACATTTTTACAATACATTGAACTTAAAGATATAAATAATAAAATTAGCTCCGTACGAACACAACTAATCGAAATCAAAGACACCCTAGATAACTATACTTATGCCCTGTACGAGTTACAGATTGATCATTTAACAAGTAAATTAAACAAGGCTTCGCTTCAACTAAGTAGCTTAGAGCCTAACCGCCCCAAAAGAGGTCTTATGGACGGTCTAGGATCCGTAGTAAAAAGCATAACAGGAAATCTGGACTATACGGATGCCATGAGGTACAATGATGCCATTAAAATTCTCAAGGATAATCAGGATAAAGTAATTGCTGAACAAAACCATCATATCAGTCTCAGCAAAGACTGGATGGGCCACCATACCGAAATTATAACCAAAATTGTTGAAAATCAGTCCCGAATTAACAACACTCTGCATGACTTACTGGACAAACAAAAGTATGCTCAATACAGTCTATTAAAATTTGCGAAGTTCGCGCAAATCCTAGGTATAGTTAGCGATAATGTAGATAAGTTACTAGATGAGTTACATAGAATTGAAGATGCAATAGCCTTCAGTCGTGCTGGAAGCACGCACCATTCTATGATAAAGTTAGAGACAATGACTAGTATGTTAGGAAAACTTAGTAGTATTTACGATAAGGACCAGCTGTTAGATCTGGAAGCTAGGGAATATTATAACGTCATAAAGCCAGGATCATTTTATAACGGTCAACATATTATCATAGCATTTCAATTCCCTATCCTATCTCCCTTTAAATATACTCTATATAGACTAGCTATAGTACCGAACGAAAGAAAGCAGATCATAGTTCCCCCTTACCCCTTTATAGCTATCACTAGAAACTTTCACGTGTACATAGAGGCTGAATGCCCGAAGTTAACCGAGCAGTACTTATGCGAAGAAAAACTCAATCATCAGTTAAGATCGCAACCAGATTGTATACAACGTATAATAGATGGCAAAATGACGGATGACTCCTGCGTGAAGACAACCATTTCACTCTCAAGACAAGCCATGGATAAGCTGGACGACCGCCACTACGTAGTCGTCTTCCCAAAACCTACGAAACTGCAACTCACCTGTGAACGAGATGAATTTAACACATTAACCGGCAGCTTCCTGGTTACCATCCCACGTAACTGTCTGCTACGAACACATGAATTCACCATAGTTAACATCAATGATCGAGTGAATGGTCAGCCAGTGAAGATAACCGAAATTACTACAAAATTGTATGAAGATCACGTACCTCAACGCCCGCTCCAGATAAACTCTATCAACCTAAGAAACCTACATAACTTACAAGATGAGATTAATCTTCAAACACCTGTGCAACTGGAAAGTCTGGAGACGCCATCACTCTACCATACAACCATACCATTCTACGTAATCTTATTTGGTGCACTTTTACTAACTACCATCATAGTATTGCGTCACCGCTGCAACGCCTGGAGACTCAAGCCACCTGCAGAGCAATCATTACCCAACGTTGCTGCTGCAAATCAAGATCATCCTTATGAAGTTCCAGAACCATCTCAACGCCAAGGAAAAACTCAGATGCCAGCAACATTTTCACTAAACGTCTTAAAATAGTTGCTGAGCTACGGGGGGAGGTGTTATGCGCCGGCCTTATACCTATATCGCTGACGGCGCATCAACGGTGGAAACGTACCATCATGACCCACATACAAAGAATTGGCAAACTGACGGAAACGCTGACGGTGCGGCACGTGTAAGCGACGCGCGGCGCGGTGGCCTACGTGACCATCAAGCTCGTTCATTCCGATTCCTACTTCGAATCTGAACACTAGATTTTCGTTCTAATTTTAAGTAAAGTTTGTAATACTTATTTTAATTAAAGCATTATAATAAATTTCGGTTTTTTTTGAGTCCTCCGACAGCGTTCGACATAATTAGCGCAACAAAGCGCTGGAACTAGAATAAAACAACGAAAGAGCGCCAAACCAAATAAAATTTGTTTAAAAATAAATTAAGCTATGTATCAAAAATATTTTTAGCCAAAGTTTTCATTTACCTAATACGCACATTTTGAATGCAATTTTGTAATGAAATTAGTATAAAATAGTATAAAAAAGTAGAGATCTTTTCGGAATAAAATTCTAGTGAGGAAATTGAACCCAATTTGGTTTTCCTTCAGTCGGAGTATTAATCAAATAGTCAATAAACATATACCCAAAAAAACAATCCATACACGCAGTAATAATGAAATAAATGCCTACGAAAAAGCCCCCAATTTATTTTGGTATTACTTTAAAAAATAGATTGCGACAAATTGAGAATTTACTCCTTTTTTTGAAGTCGGTTAAAAAATTGTTCTTAATAATAATTGATAATCATGAATGGGTTCAATGACCTATTTTTAGGTTTACGGTACCTAAACAAAAACTAAAGTTATTTATCTAGTCCGTTACTAAAAACAGCTCAATCGTATTCAGTACTTACTTGTATATTTAGATGCCAACTTCACAAAACAACACTGCAAAATGGCTTCTCCCATTCTCTAATTGTTTTCAAATAGAAATCCATGTTAAACACAAACAACCAGTTACTTGATTGAATACCAAACAAAATAACTGTTTCCTTACCATTAACCTACTTTGCAGAGGGTGATGCCATGTTTGCATATTATAATTAGTTTGTTTACTAATTAGTACGTATCATGGCTTGCATTCTGATTTATGGTTAATTATGAGAATGACGAATTTTATAATATTTCAAACGTAAAAGATTACAACGCATTATGTTGATAAGAGTCGTAAAAAAAGTTATTTTATTAATAAATAAATAAAAGTAAGTGCTTACCTTATCTGCGTGTGGCAAAATTAATGGAAATCTGCAACAAAAAATGCATATTAAATCTAAGATACTATTTATGTTAAACTAAATTGTATAGTTGATTAATTAATTTATGTTGAAACCCTCGGGCCGTTGGGTCCGAGTGCTCATGGCCTTGTTAAGGAAATCTCCAGACGGTTGGTTGATACTTCCCGTGACCCAAGGGCTGGGTTTTACCTTGGCCAGAGGCTAAGCATTGCCATACAACGTGGCAATGCCGCCAGTCTCTTGGGTACATTACCAGTCGACAACGATGTGGATGAATTTTACGACGCCCTATTTTAGTTTGTGTTTAGTTTTAGTTATTTTTATTAATTAATTAGATATATTTGTTTTTTTTTAAGTACCTGTATTTAAATGTAAATGAATGTAAATAAAAGACTTCCAAAATTGTATAGTACAAATATGTAAATAACCGTTATCGTTAGTAAAACCATATTCGAACATACAATTTTAACGATCCTGTTGCAATATCCGAACTAATATTATTGCGGAGCAGTCAACAGTAAAGGCTTTTATATACGGCGCCAGAACGTGGAAACTGAATTGAAAATGCTGAACAAACTATGCCTAAATCAATATAGATAACTGTTAGCGGCCGTTCACACGCCGCTGTCCTGTGGGTCCAGTGCGACTTCAGTTGCTGACAAATCACTCATTCTGTATGCAATACCATCTCAGCTCTCCAAACAAATCAAAGAAAATGAGCTAGGGCCACCATAGACTGCTTAAACCAACTTTGTTATCAGAAACACTCAGAAGCGTAAATTGTAAGCAAACGCATAAGATGGTATAATAGTTAGAAGGTTGAAAACTGTCAAAAATACCATTAATTTTGTATGAAAAAGGTAATTCTTCAAATAACAGAACCTCTTGTCGAAATACCCACAAGTTTTTTTTTTAAAAAAGCACCTTTTTTGTGTTCCTCGAATTTTGCCGGTGTATGTATTTCTTTTTATTGAAAATACTCGTTTCTTACATCGTATTTATTTTATTATCGATTAGCTTCTATTATTATTTTAGTTTTTCATTACACAACACAACACGACACAACACAACACAACACACACACGCACACATGTATGTCACAACATTTTATTTTATTTTGTATGATCTTTTTGTACCTTTAATTTAACCCATGTGTTTATTAATTTATTATTTTTTTTATTATTATTGTTGTTTATTATTCTATCGTATATTTATTATTATCTCGTGGGTTGCAGCCGAAAATTAGCGTCAGGTACATCTTGTGTTGTCATCTAACATTATGCTGAGCTGAAGTCCTTTTGGCATTATTGTTTTTTTTTTTTTTATGTGTATGGCATCTCGTAGTTGACCTTGAGAGGTCGTGACTACTTAACCGGACTTTCCTGTGGCTGCCTTAAGCAAACTCAAAGCCTCCAACCAGGGGCGAATTTCTTATAATACTAAGCGACTGCGCGCTAAGGGCACCCCCTGTGCGGTACGGACCTCGGCTTAGGGCGTCGCTGGGGGGAGGACAGCAAGGTAGGACAGGCTGGATCTGATCAGAATTATTATTAATCGGGAAATTTAAAACTACAGGCTCAGCTGCGGCGCGGGCTGGCGCTTCGTCGAGTAAGGGTCGGGGGGGAGGCATTATTGTAATTGTTTTCTGTTTTTTATAGTTTTGAGCTGTATTTTTGTTTTGTTGTAATGCCAGTACACGCATTTTTCTTTCTTTATTTATTTCCTCTGCCCGCGGCTGCGCCCACGTGGATATCGGGAGTTATCTCACGGGAACGTGCTACCGGTATAAAAAGTATCCTATGTACCCAGGGCATGGTCTATCCTATCATCCAAATCAATTCAGCCGTTAAAGCATGAAAGGGTAATAGACAGAGACAGATAATAAATGCAAATAATTGTTTATTTTTATTTTTTTAATAAATATATTTTTATGATTGTAAATGTCTAACTTAAAATTATTAATAATTCTGTATATTTATAACTAAAACAATATAAAAAATCCCTGTGCGACGCCAAAAAGGCTCCTATCTCAGCATAATGCTGCGATAATTTCTGATAGGGCTCGATAGGGATATAGGTAGATCTTTGTAAAAGGAATTAATGATCCGATAAAAAACATAACACACGTAACAAAGTTTATAAGTTTTTTTTTTTTGTTATAGAAATACCAGATCCGAAGAGATTATTCCGATCTGTCACCCCGCTTTGTCCCCTTAGGGTGACAGATGCCTGCCGGGGTTGCGGGAAGGTACTTATGGGTCACCGAGGCCCCCGCAACACAGGCAACAGGAAGGAATACGGGTGGGTTTTAGTCAGTAAGAGTCTGACACACCCTCCCGCTCCGCCCAGAGCGGGAGAAGTTATTTGATGATTTCCCACCCAAAAAAAAAAAAAAAAGGGTGACAGATAGGAAAAAAAAGTTTGATCTGTCCCCCTGTTAGCAATGAGGGGACAGTTCGAACTTTATTCACTCCTTAACGGTTTCATCTGTCCCCCTATCACTGACAGGGGGACAGATGAAACTTTTTATTCCTGTTTGTCCCCCACAGAATTTAATATATTAATTCTTAAAACTAATGCCACACATACTGCAACATTACATTAAATTAAAAACTAGTGGTTCGAACTGTCCCCTCATTGCTAACAGGGGGACAGATCAAACTTTTTTTTCCTATCTGTCACCCTAAGGGGACAAAGCGTTTCAGGAGACGCCCTATGCGTCGGGAATCTCGGGCGGATTTCCAGCCACCGTAGGCGCGGGCTTGCGGACGGTGAGCAATGGGTAGCTCACCGTCCGGTAAGGACCAGGCCCGGGTCGACGGCGCGTCGTATTCCACGCGCGCCTCAAAGAGATGTCAGCACAAATGTAGGGGTCCACTAGGGCCGAAGCCTGCCGGGGTCGCGGGAAGGTACTTATGGGTCACCGAGTCCCCTGGCAACACAGGCAACAGGAAGGAATACGGGTGGGTTTTAGTCAGTAAGAGTCTGACACACCCTCCCGCTCCGCCCAGAGCGGGAGAAGTTATTTGATGATTTCACACCCTCAAAAAAAAAAAAAAAATAGGGGACAAAGCGGGGTGACAGATCGGAATAATTCATTCGAAGCACGGCAGTATTAATTCAACAAATAGGTAGACGACATTTTGATTCTGGATTCCTGTAGGACCAGGTAAGTTTGTAGAAGGAGGATTACCGAAACTACCAAAGACCAACGAAGATTAAAACGAAGAGCTGAGCAAGAAAACTGGCAAAGCAATTAGATTAGGGCCACCATTGACTGCTTAAACCAACTTTGTTATCAGAAACATTCTGAAGCGTAAACTGTAAGCAAATGCATAAGAGGGTATAATAGTTAGAAGGTTGAAAACTGTCAAAAATACCATTAATTTTGTATGAAAAAGGCAATTCTTCAAATAACAGAACCTCTTGTCGAAAAACCCACAAGTTTTTTTTTTAAAAAAGCACCTTTTTTGTGTTCCTCGAATTTTGCCGGTGTGTGTATTTTTTTTTTATTGAAAATACTCGTTTCTTACATCATATTTATTTTATTATCGATTAGCTTCTATTATTATTTTAGTTTTTCATTACACAACACAACACACACGCACACATGTATGTTCAACATTTTATTTTATTTTGTATGATCTTTTTTATACCTTTAATTTAACCCGTGTGTTTATTAATTTATTTATTTTTATTGTTGTTTATTATTCTATCGTATGTTTATTATTATCTCGTGGGTTGCAGCCGAAAATTAGCGTCAGGTACATCTTGTGTTGTCATCTAACATTATGCTGAGCTGAAGTCCTTTTGGCATTATTGTAATTTTTTTCTGTTTTTTATAGTTTTGAGCTGTATTTTTGTTTTGTTTTAATGCCAATACACGCATTTTTCTTTCTTTCTTTCTTTCGTCTGCCCGCGGCTTTGCCCACGTGGATACCGGGAATTATCTCACGGGAACGTGCTACCGGTATAAAAAGTATCCTATGTACCCAGGTCATGGTCTATCCTATCATCCAAATCAATTCAGCCGTTAAAGCATGAAAGGATAATAGACAGAGACAGATAATAAATGCAAATAATTGATTTTTTATTTTTTATTAAATTGATTTCTATGATTCTAAATGTCTAACTTAAAATTATTAATAAAACTAAAATTAACAAAAGTTTTACAAAAAACAAAAAAAAAAACAATATAAAAAAACCCCTGTGCGACGCTAAAAAGGGGTCCTATCTCAGCATAATGCTGCGATATTTAAAAAATAAGTACTGCAGAGCAGGTATTCTGATAGGGCTCGATAGGGATATAGGTAGATTTTTGTAAAAGGAATTAATGATCCGATAAAAATCATAACACACGTAACAAAGTTTATAAGTTTTTTTTTTGTTATAGAAATACCAGATCCGAAGCACGGCAGGATTGATTCGACAAATAGGTAGACGACATTGTGATTCTGGATTCCTGTAGGACTAGATAAGTTTATGGAAATCCGAAACTACCAAAGACCAACGATGATGAAAACGAAGAGCTGAGCAAGAAAACTGGCAAAGCAATTAGATTAGGATTGTATGCAGAAAAGAGAGCTAAGTATTGTTCTTTCATGATAGATAGTATAGAGTTGTAACGGAGGTATTTTTAGCGGAAACAGAGGCCGATGCGATGGTGGGGAAAAGATCAATAATAGACCTAAAATATACATAATCAATATTCAAAAAGTATTTTTCGAAATATGTACATCATAGTACATTACCAGTTAAGTTTGCTATATATTATTAACATAGTAAACTTAACTGGCATTCAAAATTAAGAAGAGGCAATATGCTAGTACATTAGATCTAAGCGTGTAAATAATACAGCTTTACTCATCAAATAATACCAGGTTCATCTGAAGAAACTTGATCAAAACTTAGTACTCTCTTTGACGTCAACGGATAACTTAGCCATATCTTGATTTAACTTCTTGAAGAGTTTCATGTCAGCTTAAGTTTAATAAAATAGATAAGTCCCATTATTTTGCGAATGAAGTTGTCATTAAAGTCAAATAATGAAATTAATTAAATATAAAATGAAATTAACCTTTATAAATAAATAAAATTGAAGTGTCTGTTTGTAATGTCAAAATAACAGCTTTTTAGGGTTCCGTAGTAAACAAGGAACCCTTATAGTTTCGCCATGTCCGTCTGTCTGTCTGTCCCCGCTTTAGCTCAGAGACGCTTATTATTAGAAAGCTGTACTTTGGCATAGGTATACATATTAATAACTTTGGTTCAAAAATATTGTGGGTCTATGAACATCATTTTTCGATTCAAGGATCCGTTTGCGTAATATTAAGCATTAAAGTGCTACTTTTTGTTAGAGTCAAGTGTCCACCAGCTAAATGGTTGTTTATGGAGATGTAAAAAAAATCATTGCAGATATTTTTCCTTTTAACTTCATTATATGTACATATAATTAAATTAAAAGAAAAACTATCACAGCTAAGTGGGCTTTACAAGTTAACGAGTAATAGTCGACCAACTTAAGTTTGCAGTTGGAGAGTGGACCGTGGCATATATCGATGTATGGGAGAACATGTTTTTCGGTAAAAATCTAGTATCGTTTGGCAGGAGAAGGGGATGAGAGTGGGGGGGAGGTTGGGGGGTGGTGCCCCTTGCCCCCTGGCACCACTCCCATGAAAAGGTAACGCACCGTTATTGAGAAAAACACATTATTGTAACCTAACCTCAAAACTCTTAGTCGCTTAATGTTTTCCAACTACAATGTTAAGTTTGTTTTTGGGATAAATTCATCCCAACTTCCCAACTACGGAACCCTTCATTGTGCGTGGTCCGACACGCACTTGGCTGGTTTTTACTAAATGCATATGAAAGTATATAATGTACTTCAACATCTGCCTGCCTTTTCCCAACTAAGTTGGGGTCAGCTTCCAGTCTAACCATCTAAAATGCAGCTGATTACCAATAGTTTACATGTAGCGACTGCCTATCTGACCCCCACAACCCAGTTACCGATACCCCCTGGTAAGACTGGTTATCAGACTTTCGGGCTTCTGACGACCCGTAGCGACTGTCAAAGATCTACAAATAACAGCCGGGACCAACGGCTTAACGTGCTTTCAGAGGCACGATGTCCCATCCACGGACCAACCGCGGCAAGCATAGCTTAACCTGATCGATCGAACATCTACAAAGTATATACGGTACTTATTTTAATATAATATATAACAGTTCAAAAAAAATGTCTGTCTCTTTGTTCCGGCTCATCTCCGAGACGGCAGGACCGATTTTGACGTGACTTTCACTGGCAGATACTTTCATTTTAGAAATAGCCACAGGGGCGAAACCGTGGGTAGAAGCTAGTTAAACATAAAAAGAAAAGTTTAAATAAGGGTATGAACGTTTTAAAAGTCAGTAACCAGAAATAAATTCTAGTAAAAGCAAAAATAATAACTTCTTTTTAAACCGAATAACACTGTTTATTTTTTTATTTTTGCCTTAACTCGACACAGACACAATCATAGGAATCGTGGGTAACGTGGAGACACCCAGTCACAAAACAAGTATTTAAAAATATTAAAAGCCAATGCCTAACCAAAACCATAATCAATCTATAATGTTCCCACTGCTGGGACACAGGCCTCCTCTCTGTGAGAGGTAGTGGGCCATAATACCCCACGAGGGCCCAGTGCGAGTTTGCAGACGTCATATGTCTTCGAATTTTTGTTTCTAGGTCATGCCGGTTTCCTCACGATGTTGAATGCATGACCTCATCATATCTGCCTGCCCTTGACCATGTTACTTGTGGTCGATGCAACACGTTTTCTCTTCCACTCTCTCCTGTCAACCGTCACGCCATCATTCACTCCCTTCTCTTTCATATCATTCCTCACACAATCCATACGTCTTCTCTTTGGCCTTCCTCTTCCTCTAATTCCATGAACATTTATATTCATCGCTCCTACCTACCCAGATAATATTGATGATACATCTGTCACACACAGTCATGTGCACACGGGTAGGTTTTAGTTAATAAGAGTCTGGCACACCCTTCCGCTCCGCCCAGAGCGGGAGAAGTTACTTGATAATTTCCCACCCAAAAAAAAAAGCCCAGGTTTAACTCTGTTTAGGGAAGACCGAAGAAACGATGGATGGACTGTGTGAAAGATGATATGGCTAGAAAGAGGGTGTCTACCGAGGTAACAACTAATAGAGAAGTATGGAAGAAAGGGGCATGTTGCGCCGACCACAAATAAATTGGTGTAAGAGCGGGAGAATGATGACAAAAATATTCAAAGAAAGGAATTTAATTACGGAATTGTTTCGACCAACCAGTCTTTGTAAACAAAATATTTGAATTTCGAACGAACGTGAAGTTGAAAGTAAATACTGTATCCACAAAGAAAAGAGGAAATTAAATCATAATATTTGGTATTGGACTGACTAGGGTTGTCAAACACAAAAAACTGAAAGCTGGATCGTGCTGTATTTTGAACTAGTGACCCGCCCCTGCTCAGCACGGCTTTTACGACTTGGCAAAACATCGAGATTTCTTTATTATATGCATGTTGAATATCAATGCATTATACACATAAACCTTCCGGAATAAATTTTCTTAATGATAGTGAAAACCGCTTCAAAATCCGCTGCGTAGTTTAGAAGAACAACGTGATCCACTGATCACACGGACAGACTTTGTTTTATAATATTATGTAGAGATGAAAATCTAATACTATTTTTGATGTAAATATATTTTGTTGATGTGGTAAAGAGCCGTAAAAGAACAAGCAGTCAAAATCAGTAAAAGTCTATGTGTTTTTCTTTGCCATACGACAAGGGAGACTCTTTTACTGTTAGCCTACGTCATCCCACTGCTGAGCGAAGACCGAAAGAGCTGGAAGTCATGGGGAGCCATGACTTCTAGCTCTTTCGATCCAGGGTTGATTTGGACCATTGGTCTTTTTTTTTCTCTAGCTCGTCCCGCCATCTTCTACGGAGTCTGCCGCTACGCCTTCTGGACTGAGCTAGCCACGTCTGCCGTATGCCCAATGAGCCGTGGGCTAAAGAAGACAACGATCTATAAAAATATAGTCCAATTTTTGCCAACCCTAGATCGAATTGACATGACCGTCCCCTAGTGGACCCTTCGGCTTAATATTAATAAATAAGCAAATAACTTCTTTTATAAGGAAATAATCTCAGAATATCAATGTCTAATATCTTGTTATTCGTAGAAACCAGGCTTTTAGAAAACAATATGGTTTCTCGGAAAACACCAAAAGAAAAATATAAGACGTTAATCCGGGAAGACAGTAATGGAGGTTTTTCGCTTAGAATATTATCTTTACTGTAGTGTTTTTACATGGACGGTAAAATGATTACCTATATACAATTTATGACGAAACTACCTATTTACACTAGGTACTAAATTAAGTGTCTAACAAAATAAATGTACAAAACAAAAGGTCACTAAGGCTGCCATCAGACGGACTGCATCACAGCAACCGCGCGTCGTCGATATATTCAACTGCAAGTGAACGTGCTACATGCAGTTGTACGTTCGCCTTCGTTCAGTCATGACTTCAACTTTACGCGTCAGTCATGACTTCAACTTTACGCGTCAGTCATGACTTCAACTTTACAGCGTTCGTCACTAACCGCATACAGTTGTGTGCAGTTAGTCAAGGAGCATAACGCGCGTCGGTCGCTTCACACAGTTTAAATAAAAATAGATGTCGAAATACTCGTCCGTATTGCTGTACTCCGGAAACGTGCCCAGAAGACCGACAGCATTACCACGTTAAACATTAGCACCTGTAAAGCCCAGCGCGACTCCGCATCGGTGTCAAACAATAGAAAATCAATTACTAGAAAATCAAGTGTCTCATTAGCTGTCCTTGACCAATTAATGGCAATGGCTAATTCTTTGGCCAAAAAACGAGCCAGCCCTGGGCAGGCGTAGCACGATGCTTTTTTATTTCTATGATGAATAGACGCGGCTCTTTCCATACATAGTGACATTTCGTTTCTCCATTTTTGACATCGCACCGTAGAAATCCTTCTAGAATCTGTAATTTTGTCTTTCGTTTCTAAATGATCTTTGTCTAGTTCCCTTTTTATGTAGAAGGATACGATTTACAGTTGGACAGAGCAAGACAATAGTTCATATCTATTAAATATCATTGGCAAAATTACAGAAAAGTTAACATCTTTTAAGGAGGTCGAAGCGATTTGGGTACTTAGGTAAGATTTGTATTTGTAAACGAATATAATATGATCTTTCTCACGAAGATCGGAGACGCTACACTCGAAGTTGTGGTCGAGTATGTTTACCTAGAACAAACTGTCCAGTTAGGTAGGTCAAACTTCAAGAAAGAGGTCAATCGTCGAATCCGACTCGGCTATGCAGCGTTGGGGAAGCTACGCAATATCTTCTCGTCCCACATACCGCAGTGTCACAAGACGAGAGTCTTTGACCAGTGCGTGTTGCCAGTGACTTGACTTGACCAATGACTTATGGCACTGAAACGTGGTCACTTACAATGGGCCTTATTAGAAGGGTAAAAGTCACCCAAAGGACAATGAAGAGGGCTATGCTTGGAGTTTCCCTACGAGATCGAATCAGCGAACCAAGGTTACCGACATAGCCGGAAGAATTGCCAAACTAAAGTGGCAGTGGGCAGGGCACATTGCTCACAGAACAGATGGCCGATGGCGCCGAAAGGTTTGGAAGTGGCGACCGCGTACCGGAAGACGTAGCGTTGGAAGGCATCCTACAAGGTAGACCGATGACCTTGTGAAGGCCGCAGGAATCCGCTGGATGCGGGAAGCACAGAACCGGTCGAAGTGGTGGTGCTTGGGGGAGGCGTATGTCCAGCAGTGGACGTCTTTCGGCTGAAATGATGATGAAAGATACGATACCAAGGAAATTCTCACTATGCGTCAAGGTTGTTAAATGAAAACATAACACTTTGTCGACAAAGAAAATGTCCCCCAAATCCCTAAGTGAGTATTTTCTCGTTACTCCAACACATTGTATTAATATTTTCATTGTGCCACGCTAAAATCGCTTAGACTTATTGTAAAAGCGGCCAAGAGCGAGTCGCACACGAAGGGTTCCGTAACACCGTACAATATTATATATTTTTGTGGAACATTTTTGTAAAAAAAAAAACAGATTTTTATACCCCTGACCCCCTTTAATTTTTTACTTTATTTTATTTTTATTATTTGTTGTTATAGCGGCCATATTATTACATACTGTGATAATTATGAGCTTACCTTTTACGGTTTAAAAGATACAGACCTGTGACAGACTGACTGACAGCGGAGACTTACTGGGCTAGTAAGTAAAAAGACTTACGGGTACGGAACTCTAATAAATGAAGAACAACCGACTTTTGTCAGGTTCCATCAATAGATTGATTGCTGACTTTCCGGTAGAACTGAGGTGTTTTCTTATTGCTATCAATGATTCTTAATTAAGGAAAATTTTTGGGTTCAGGGGACTACAGGAGCTAAACGCAACTTTTATAAGTTTTATAATACCTTAAAGTATATGATCCACTGCAGTAAACAAAATTAGAAAAAGATATGATATTATTAAGGATATATGCTAGGTAGATAGAGTGTTGAAAACATAATATAACTAATTTAAAACGATAGACAAAAATCACGAAGGTACCTCTAAAAAATAATTTTAACGATTAAAAACCATACCTAATATACATGCAATCATTCTGATTTTTTGGCAGATTATTCTACAAGCAACATATTAGCATAATAGTGATTTATTTTTTTTTATACAACCTATAGCTTTTTTTTAAATTGATAAATGCTTCATATTTTGCAATAAATTACCAGCGTTGTGTCATTACGCTTCTCTTTCTTTTCTATGCAGTCCGACAGAGACCGCACTTTAGATGTTGTCGACCTCTTAATAGGAATTAGAATACAGTGATTGATCTTAATTAGTGGTGGATTAAAAGCCTTGGAAATCACGTTACTTAATTTAAAGAGGCATGCCATAGGCTTCGCTGCCAACGTAGCTGACAGCCAATTTGTTACATCATTCTGGGATACAACGCGCTTTTTCCTCTGGGACGTGCCAAAGGCTTAGGATAATTTCCGTTAGACAGAAGATACGAATACCACTTCCAAATAAGGGTGAATTCCATCCACGCGGTTTAAATATGCTGGTCGCGTTTAGTTTCCTACTAAATGAGACCAGCATAATAATATTTAAACCACGTTTAAGAGATGTCACTGTCATTATGACAACTCTTGACCGCGGTTTAGATGTGCTGACCGGTTTTAGCTTCATTGGTGAAATTGTTCTTACGTCGACTATTAATGTGGTTTTAGTTAGTACACTTAGATAACATCACGCCTTGTTACCCCGAAGGGTTGGGCAGAGGTGTACCTACCTGTAGTGTGTGTACACCCACATTTTGCCAGCAATGATTTTAAGTCCCATGTAATAGGGGGCGAAGCTTTTGCCATCAACCGGGCACAAATCCAGACTCCGGGCTGCTACTGGAAATTTCCATATATAAAAACCCAATAACACTTTGCTCGACCCGGGAATCGAATCCAGGACCTCATGCTCAGCAGTAGCGCTTGCAACCACTAGAACAACGAGGAGAAGGTTTTAGTTAGTAGTTCTGACAAAACGTAGATGTCTCAAAAACAAGACCGATCGAAATTGTTTTATTTTAAATGTCACTATTTAGGCCCCTGGAACTCATTAAGACGCTGAGAACACCTAAACCGCGGTCACTGTCAGATTGCATAGAAAAGAAAGAGAAGCGCGATGAAACAACGCTTGTAATTTATTGCAAAATATGAAGCAATTATCTATTTACTCAAAATTGAGTTGAATAATTGAAAATAAAAAACAACTAAGTTCTGCATTCAAATAAGACATTCTTGTTATTAATTAAATACGTAACGTATGTTGATATTTAATACATATACATATTTTGGATAAGAACTCAAGGTAAGAGGTTCGCTCTGTTCCCTTCGCGAGGGGAACACACCTCCCCGCCCATGGCTCCGCCTACTGCGGTGACCGATGCGGACCACACAGCCAACGACGACAACGACGATGCTCCGGAGGTGACCGAGGTAGAAATGAGAGCGGCGGTACGCAGGCTTAATGCCAAAAATACCGCCCCAGGACCCGACGGCTTACCTGGGAAGGCCTGGGTCGACTTAGGAGGCTCCTAAGCGCATGCTTGGAGAGGGGCCAGTTCCCGCTTCGTTGGAAGACGGGGAAACTGGTCCTCATAAAGAAGGCAGGGCGCCCTGCGGACTCTTCGTCCGCTTATTGGCCCATCGTGCTGCTCGACGAAGTGGGCAAGCTCTTTGAAAGAGTCATTGCAGACCGCCTCATCGGCCAGCTGGTGCGGGTGGGGCCGGATTTGGCGGAAAGCCAGTTTGGTTTCTGCAGAGGGCGCTCTACGGTGGACGCCATCATGGGCGTGCGAGCCCTGACGACGGAGAATGCTGTTGCCCAGGGTGAGGTCGTCTTGGTGGTGTCTCTAGACATCGCCAATGTCTTTAATACTCTGCCCTGGAGTTGCATCTGGAAGGCACTCCGGTACCATCGGATGCCGCCCTACCTCTGTCTTGTGGTCGAGGACTATTTGACGGACAGGGCTGTCATCTACCCCTGTCACCAGGGAGTGTAAAACCGGCAAGAGATGTCGTGTGGTGTCCCACAGGGATCGGTCCTGGGGCCGCATCTGTGGGACATCGGATACGACTGGGTGCTGCGCGGCGCCCTCCCTAGTGGCCGTTTCGTCAGCGTAGCACACTACGCTGACGAAACGTTGGCCCTGGCGCAGGGGAGGTCGCACCAGGCGGCGGCCGAAGTAGCGGCACGCGGGGTTGCGACAATCGTCGAAAAGATCCGGCAATTGGGACTCGAGGTGGCCCTGCACAAGTCCGAGGCCATGTGTTTTCATGGTCCTCGGAACGCGCCACCGTTGGGGTCCCAAATAACGGTAGGAGGGGTTTCCATCGGCGTCGAGTCGACGATGAAGTACCTGGCACTGTCATCGACAGCCGGTGGAACTTCGTGGAGCATTTCTGACGTTTGGCTTCCAAACTGGAGCTAGCAGGCGCTGCATTGATGCGACTCCTGCCCAATCTAGGGGTCCAAACGCATCCTGCCAGAGCGTCTACGCGGGGGTCGTGCGGTCCATGGCCCTCTACGAGGCTCCTGTATGAGCGCGTTCTCTGGCGCTGCGGCCAGCCCGTCGGTTGACCGCGGCCCAAAGGGTCATGGCCATCGGACGGTTCGGTGATACCGCACGGTCTCCTGTGAGGCAGCGAACCTCCTTGCCAGATTGCCGCCATGGGATCTGGAGGCAAAAGTCCTCGCGCACGTATGGGAATGGCGCGAGGAGGTGAAACGCCGGGGCGTAACTCCGCTGCCGCGAGAAATCGTGATACAGCGGACGGAGCTCCGGCGGGATCTCATGGCGACATGGAGAGTACGGTTGTCGCAACCCAGTGCTGGGCACGCCACGATTACTGCGATAAGACCCCTCTTTGAGGAGTGGCTAAAGAGGCGCCACGGCGTCCTCACCTTCCACCTGACGCAGGTCCTCACCGGACACGGCAGCTTCGGGAGGTTCCTGTGTCGGATAAGGCGGGAGAAAACGCCCGGGTGTCACCACTGTGTGGATCGCCCGGAGGACACGGTGAAGCATACGGTGGAGGTCTGCCCGGCTTGGGCAGTGCACCACCGTGTCCTCATGGAGGCGATCGGCGGCAGAGATCTCTCGCGTCCGGCCCTGGTTCAGGCCATGGTACGGAGCGAGAGAGCATGGGCAGCCGTCACCTCCTTCTGCGAAGCAGCTCGCGAAGGAGGAGGCGGGACGGTTGTGGGAAAGGCAAATTTCGCGCCGTCTCGCCCCTAGCCAGCAGGAGGAGACGCCCTGGGCGTCGGGAATCCCGGGCGGATTTCCGGCCACCGTAGGCGTGGGCTTGCGGACGGTGAGCAATGTGCAGCTCACCGTCCGGTAAGGACCAGGCCCGGGTCGACGGCGCGTTGTATTCCACGCGCGCCTCAAAGAGATGTCGTCAGCACAAATGTAGGGGTCCACTAGGGCCGATGCCTCCCGGGGTCGCGGAAAGGTACTGAAAGGTCACCGAGGCCCCTGGCAACACAGGCAATAGGAAGGAATACGGATGGGATTTAGTCAGCTGACACACCCTCCCGCTCCGCTCAGAGCGGGAGAAGTTATTTGATGATTTCCAATTCAAAAAAAAAAAATAAGGTAAGAGGTTAGTTTAACGTCAGTTTGTATCGCGACTTTTTTTCAAAACGTGTTTTGGTAACAACCAAGTTCTGGGAAATATGTTCAAAATTAACATATATTTTTGCCATTACCACAAACTATACAGACTTGGCAATATTTTTTTCTTAAGAGAAGCCTATTTTGGCCAATTGGGTCTTGTCAGCGCCTTAACACAATTATTTAAAAAAAAAACACGACTGCCAGAAAACTAAAAAGTAAAAATAAGTTGTAGGTATTAGTCAAAGCGAAAGGTCACTCATTTACTCGCTGAATAAACAGATAAATAAATTATATTATCTATCTTAATTGTATATACAGATTATAATAATAATAATACAAACGTTTATTTCAGATAAAATCCATAAAGCGTAAATTAACTTATACATCTTGTTTTTTACTTTTTAGTTGGGAAGGCAGGCGTGTTTTTTTTTTTTTTTTTACATACTCCTTTTGCTTCGTTTACGTTCATACATCTGGTCATGAACGCACGCCGGTTGCGAGTACTACGCACCTGACCTTTTTGAAGAACATCATTAATGAGGTCACTATATGTCTTTCTGGGGCGTCCCCTCCCGGCATTTTCACTCACATCTGCCTTGTTAATACCTTTTGTTAGTCGCCTTTCATTCATCTCAACATGACTAAGCATACTCTAAGTGAGTGAGTGAGTTTGTGTGTTCTTTAAGTGGTAGTATTTTTATTTTAAACACTAAATGCGGTTTTATACTCTCACGGCGAGGCGAGGCGTGGGGATGAAATGTTTGTTTTACACGTACACCCTACTTATGTAAAATGTATGCCAAAAAATTGTATAGTTTTGGCATGTGCTCATCAAGGTCTTCAATTTGACACCCTTATTGTAATAATTAAAGATTCGTTTTACATTTGGAAATGGAGCCATACAGCCATACCTATATTGTTTTTTTTTTCAAAAATATAAAATTATTTAGCATAAATGTCACTCGGGATGGTGTAAGGATTGTAACGATACCTCATACATTTAAATCTTTTCTGGCGTTTAAGAGTTATGGTGGCGCAGAAAACTCACATAGATACATAGGTACATACGTGAACCTTAAACACATTACACTCCTTCATGCTCCTTTAATCGTGTGATAAGTTCAGTGTTTTTGCAAGGGAAGGAACCCTGAATCACGAACCGTTTCTCACGCTTCTTTCCAATTCCTAAATTTATTAACACAAAAAAGGTAGACTCCAACTTGACTATCTCCTCAATCTATCCATTTTGTATCGTCTAAATCAGGGATTCCCAAACTATTTTGGGTAAGAGACCCCTTTTCCAAAATGAACTGATACCTCAGACATTCCTAACTTTTTTATCATGTACTTGTGCAAGTATGCACGAACTTGTGCATACTTATCGACTTGTTGAGTTTTTTTAAAGTACAACAATGATACTTCCTACTAAAATATTAGTCATTCTTATAAAAAATTGGTACACGTAACACAACTTATACAGTATCTTGAAAGTTTCAAAAAAGAACTTGTGACGAGGTCTAAAAATCAACCCCTATTAATTAATAGGGGTTGATTTTTAGACCTCGTCGACCCCCAAAATCAGTTTTCGTTTATCCCTGGGAAACCGGTTTCGACCCTAAGGGGTTGAAATCATCGGGGAGGATATCGACCCCTTTGGGAATCCCTGGTCTAAATGAAACAGGTAACATTAAGTTGATTCTACCCTGAAAGGTAGTTACGGTTAGCATTGACGGTAGTTTTTCAGGCCATTTCTCTGAGATAACTCAATAGAACCACTTACGGGACCAAGTGCTGCATTAAAAGCCTTTACGAAAGACATTACTTAATTAAGGAAGCACACCACAATTTCGTTGCTAATCTTGCTGACTGGCAATTTGGGTTGGGATACAATGCGCTTTGTCCCCTGGGACATGCTGAGGACAATTTCCCTTTGACAGAAAATACGAAAAGGTTTGTTACGTCAGAAGCCCAATAAGTCTGACAAGCTGTCTTACTAAGGGGTATCGTGTAACTAGGTTGTAGAGTTCAGATATTCAGTTACTCCATGTAAAATACTGGTATTCAGCTGCATCCGGCTAGACGGAAGACGACCCCAACATAGTTGTAAACAGGCTAGGCAAGTTGTTTAAGGCGCTGACAAGACCCAATTGACCAAAATAGCCTTCTCTTAAGGAAAAAAATTGCCAAATCTGCACAGTTTGTGGTAGTGGAAAAAATAGGTATATGTTAATTTTGAACTTGGTTGTTACCATAACACATTTTGGAAAAAAATAAACAAACTAACGTTAAACTAACCTCTTACCTTGAGAGTTCTAATCCAAAATATCTGCATTAATTAATGACAAGAATTTCTTAATTGAATTCTGCATTCACTTGGTTGTTTTTTTATTTACGATTACTCAACTCAATTTTGAGTAAATAGATAATTGCTTCATATTTTGCAATAAATTACAAGCGTTGTGTCATCGCGCTTCTCTTTCTTTTCTATGCAATCTGACAGTGACCGCGGTTTAGTTGTTGTCAGCGTCTTAATTGAGACATTATGAATACTTCGAAATAAGTTGCCAACGAGTGTAGTTTTAGTTAATAGTTCTGACAAAAGGTAGATGAGCCCTCAAAACAGGACAGATCGAAGTTATTTTAATGATTTATTCAACCTTTTTTGTATAAACAAAAAACAAGAAAAGAACATAAAAATAAGTACAAAGGTGATGCTTATACTCGTATCTAAAGAAATCTCTTTTCCGCAAAATTTCGAGTGTTGCTTTTTTGTCCAAGTCTTTTTGTCGTCCACTCATAGCACGTCACGTCTCATAGGTAATGTCCTAAGGGACATTCCCTATGAGACGTGACCTGCTATGGGTTCGTGGTGGTAGCCCGCAGTCTCATAGTTTGTGGGCAAAGCCCTTACTTAGGCTTTGCCCACAAACTATGAGACTGCGCGCTTGGAGGATGCCAAGAATGCTTTTAGACTTGCTTGCCCGGGTAAAGAATTTCCAGACAACCCAAAATCTCAAAGGAGCTTTTTTTTTTGGGTGGGAAATCATCAAATAACTTCTCCCGCTTGGGACGGAGCGGGAGGGTGTGTCAGACTCTTACTGACTAAAACCCACCCGTATTCCTTCCGTTGCGTGTGTTGCCAGGGGCCTCGGTAACCCTTTAGCACCTTCCCGCGACCCCGACAGAAAGGAGTTTGGACGATATTTATTGCGATTTAACATACAAATGGATTCTGAGACGCAGTTCAGGTCCGGATCGCCTTCCGATACCTTCCTGGATCCGACCTCACTTAGTCTGGCGACTGGTCTGGCGGCTTGGTGTCACGGTATGTACTCCACACACATGCCCTTGTGGCACGGACGTGGACCGACTGAGTCACCACGGACTTTGTTGTCAAAAAAGTGCATGCCGCTTTTCAAAACACCGACACTTAATGACATAATCCGCCGGTCTCTTGCCTGCATCAATGTGCCTGCTCTTCTTGAGCCGACTGGCATTGTCAGAGATGATGGCAAAAGACCTGATGGTCTGTCTTTGGTTCCTAGGAGTTTGGGACGGATGCTTGTGTGGGACGCTACCTGTGTAGACACACTAGCACCGTCCCACCCCCAACGGTCTACTTCTATAGCGGGAGCAGCGGCAGAAAATGCCGAAAATCCGAAAATTATTAAATATAGAAGCCTTGGCAGAGAGTACAACTTTGTACCCTTTGGCGTCGAGACCCTCGGTCCGTGGGGTCCCAGTGCACATAAGTTATTTGCGGAATTCGCGAGACGTCTAGTTGACGTAACTAGTGACTGAAAAGCTGGCGGCTTTCTCGCGCAACGCATCAGCATTGCAATTCAGCGAAGAAATGCCGGCAGCATCCTAGATACAAATACTTCGTGGGCCTTTTTTAGGTTTAACTTAGTTTTAATTTTTAGTTAATGTTAACGCCATCTTGTAATTTGGTTATGTAAATAAATGTATTTAAAAGTTCAATAATAAATACATTGACGAAGTGGAAAGATAGTGTTCTTTCAGTCTTCTTTTAAATACTGCAACAGTTTGGCAGTCCCTAATGTCCGGCTGAATTCTACATCCGCACCGCGTGCACGCGCGTGCCCGCGCGTTTAACTTTTAAATCGCACCGTGAATTCGCAAACATAATTATAAATAAGTTCAGTCTTTCTGCAAGCAAAGGAACCCTAAATCGTGATCCGAAGCTTAAACTCCTTTCCAATCCAACTATCAACACAAAAAGTAGTGACAAAATCGACTCGACCTACTGAATCTAGCCAGTTTTATCGTCTTAATGAAGCAGGTAACATTTAGTTGATTCTACCCTGAAAGGGTCTTCATTAACGTTACTTTTTCAGACCATTTCTCTGAGGTAACTCAATATAACCACTTATGGGATCAAGTAACAGGTACTTGGGTAGCCTGGAGTATAAAGGAGTTGTACAGCGTCTTTTGGTTGTAAGTGTTTCTCATACCTCTGTAACCTAAAAAAAATGTTATTAGATTCTATGTATTAAAAAATTCTAAATTCTCGTGTCAGTATCTTGCAATACATACGACTTATACCAGTTCCAAGGATATAGATAAGATAGCAATATACATTAAATGCTTGCTGCACCCAACAATTTAATTTATTCGGTGCTCGTTACAAACTTGACCTTAGAACCATATTGTCAAGTTAGAATTTTCTAATAGTATTTACTAACATTTTTTTAAGTTATAGAGTTATGATAAACAAGGTGTAAAGTTCACTCATCCTCCTTAAAAAAGGAAGGATCCTTCGACCTGATTGGTGTTGTATCTGGTCGGATACTGCCTGATGGTGATGTCGGGATGTTGTATATATATGCCAGTCGCGCGGTAAACTCTGCTTGCGAGATGCAGGATTTGTGTGGAATCATGTCTTTAATACGTAGTTCGCTTGTGGCGTTGTAGATGCCGCCACAAGGTGAAGTTAAATATTTGTTTTCAATATGATTTGACTGCTCTAAATCAACTTTCAGCAGTTTTGTGCAAACATGATCTAAGCCACGGGTAGGCCAAGAAAAAATAATTAATTAATAAGGCAGAAAGGTCATGTGTTAAAACTTGAGTATTATTTTCAAAATAACTACCAAGAATTCATATTACACATAACAAAACATCACGCTGGTAATCCCGAAGGGTTGGGCAGAGGTGTACCTATAGTACATCCGCATTTTTCTCGTCCCCTATTACAAGGAACTTAAACATTTGTAAATGAATAGGGGGGCGAGCTTATAGCCATCAACCAGGCACAAATCCAGACTCCAGGCTGCTATTGAGACGAAGAAGGAGGCGGAACGAGTGAGGGAGAGGCAAAGTTCGCGCCCTCACGCTCCAAGCCACCGCAAGAGACGCCTTGGGCGTCGGGAATCCCAGGCCGGATCTGCGGGCCCAGGCCGGGCTTGCGGACGGTGAGCAATGGGTAGCTCGCCGTCCGATAAGGACCAGGCCCGGGTCAATGGGTCGAGGACGCGTTTTGTTCCACGCGCGCCTCAAAGAAATGTCAGCACAACTGTAGGAGTCCGCTAGGGCCGATGCCTGCCGGGGTCACGGGAAAGTCCGAAAAGGATACCGTGGCCTCTGGCAACACTCAGTTAACGGAATGAACACGGGTGGGTTTTAGGCAGTAAGAGTCTGACACGCCCTCCCGCTCCGTCCAGAGCGGGAGCAGTTATTCAATAATTTCATTTCCCACCCAAAAAATAAAAAATGCAGGCTGCTACCGAGAAATTCCAGATGGAAGAACCCAATAACACTGCCCGACCCGGGAATTGTAACCAGAACATTATGGTCAGCAGTAGCCCTTGGGACTACTGGACCATCGAGGCAGTCAGCCAGACAGCCAGTCAAGGAATTCATATTACTTACTATCTGTTCATGCACTGATCACAAGCCTACAATAAAACGAGTGCAATATAAGAATGGTTTCAGGATGCTATTGGGGTTGCCCCGTTTCTGCAGTGCGTCTGCTATGTTCGCGCAGAATCACGTTGATGGCTTCCATGCCATCATTAGACAGAAATCTGCCTCGTTGCTCTGCAGAGTGCGGGCAAGCCCCAACTCCATCCTGAAAATCATAATACGCGTAAAGCGCGCGTCGCTTCGTGAGATATAAATACTGTAGCAACCCAGAGTCTGAAATTGTGCCCAGTTGGTGGTTAAAGGCTCGCCCCTTACTTCTACCTTTGAATGGGCACGGTCTATAGGAGCTCTCAGAATGCCTCTTACCATGTTAAAAATATTTACCAGTCTGTGAGATGGTAGCAGGGTCTTCATAGAGTGCGCCGGACGCACATTAAAGTACCTATCGCCACTCGCTAAGGCTATTTATTCACTTTTTATCACGTACTTAATAATGTGCTCTAATAAGCTTTAGCCTACGCTCTACGCTCAAGCGGACCGCATCCTTGGTACGGGTTAGCCCCAACATCGTATAAGCGATGATTGCGGGAAGACTGGACTGCCCATTGATAAGGCATTGTTCCAGCAGACATGTTGCTTTACCAGTATTGGAGAGAAGGTATTAATTTTATTGTTTTGATGATGTATTTATTTTGATTTGATTTGATTTAATTTTATTCGATTTATTGTGATTTAATTTGAATTGATTTTAATCATTTTATTTAATTTTGTTTTATTTTAATTTATTTTATTTTATCCTATTTGGTATTCTCTAATAATTTCTATTTATGTTTGGCAATGGGTGTTATTTGCCTGAAATAAATAAATAAATCGATGCATTTATAATTATTATGTGTTGAGTTTATGTTGATAACAATCGAAACTATCTCTCGTAGGCTTTGAAAGGCGAATCGGTAGCCTCATAAAGTGCCTCAGTTATAAGTGTCAATGTAGCTTAGCATAATTGCACTTTGTTATTTGTTCTTATCACTTATATTATAAAACAAAGCCGCACTGCGTCTGTCTGTCTGTCTGAACACGAAAAACTCAAAAAATACCGAAGGGATTTTCATACGGTTTTCATCAATGGACGGAGTGATTCATGAAGCAGGTTTTTAGATGTAAAATTTATTTAAAAAAAAACTACATTTGTATCTGTAAGTTTTATGGTGTACATAATAAAGAGTATTCTATTCCAAGGTTTTGTGTAAATTAACAGTTTTGTGTAGATACAAAATACTCCAAGTAGGATGAATATCAGTTACATTGTAATCTAAACCATATGCTCGACGCAACAGGCTGATCCGACACTACGACAGCAAAAAATATAGGAATATAAAATAAGTTCTGCTGCCCGTGCAAACCCGGGGCGGGTTGCTAATATCAAATACAGATTTTAGAAAATGAAATGTAAATCTGCTATATCTCGCTTTCTGTGGGAGTTATTTCGTGAAAAGGGACGGAAGTGTGTAACAGGAAGTGACAGCTTGAGCATGGAATAAGTAAGTACTTTTGTGCTTTTGTCATGATTTACAAATATTAATAAGATTTGTAGTGATTTAAATAGTAAATATAAAATTGGAATTATGTGATTTGCTTCAAATGATGTTTGTATCAGGGTAATCATGAAATTAAAAAGTATCTAATTTGATAGGTACCGTAAAAGTACTGGTTTTTTTTTTTAACACAACCGAATGGAAAACATGATATTTGGTGTGCGCCTGTGCGGCGTAGCTAGCTATATTTTTTCCGCTACCACAAACTATTTAGATTTGGCAATTTTTTTTCTTAAGAGAAGCCTATTTTGGTCAATTGGGTCTTGTCAGCGCCTTAACAGCAAGGAATTACTGTACTCGTGAAATTAATAAGTACTGTATATATTGTAAGCAGAGGGGGGTCGAATTTCAACCTGTGGTACCACCAGTAATGAATAATTATTCTAATAAATATTTCAGTATTAAGCTTTTTAAATTTTGAGGTTAACTTCTGTCGCTGTTCAGTTGCTTATTACCAAGGTGAGATGTCAGATGCTATGCGACTACTCGCTTGTTTTTTTTTCTTATCATGCAAAAATAATAATTACACCGTCTAGTACCAACTAATGTAATAAATGTAATAAATGTACAGCTGCCACCAAAAGTGCCGCAGGTTACGTTATAAACTAAACGTGGACCACTTCAGTATGTAATCTAGATAAGCCGCGCGTTACTCGTATCAGCAGGTACGCTTCCTTACAAAAGTGTTCTAGTTTTAGATTTAGATTAAAATAATGTGGAGGAAAAATGCTGTGGAAATGTGAGGTTTCTTGTTTGTTATTTGATGCCAGCTGAACTTCGAGAAATAGTAATAAAGAGGTTTTATCGTTCACCAAGCCTTTTTTTCAATTAACTTTGGTTTTTGTCTTTTTAACCGACTTTAAAAAAGGGAGATTGTATGTTCGTTTGTATGTATTTTTTTATGTATGTTCATCGATATTTTCGTCCACTTTGTGTATGTTGATGGTGTTATTATAAGTTCCGTTATTCCGTTCCGTTCTAAGTTAAGTCCGTTATTTACATTGGAAGTAGCTGAAAACGAATATGTGTTATTGTTACCACAGCTAAAAAGAGAAAAATAACAAACTTTAAACAAACAACCGTCTTCCAAAAAACACTGTAAAGTGAAAAATTACCTTGATTTCGGAAGTCGGTGGCAAAAATGAAAATAGTAAACCAAAGGCACCGAGTTCCGAAATTAAGTAATTTTTAACCTTATAGTGTTTTTTGGAACTTGGTTGTTTTTTAAGTTGTTAATTTTTCTCTATTTAGTTGTGGTAACAACCTGAACATATAGTGTTTTTTTTTAAGTCCAGGAGACTTACCTTACCTTAACATAAAGTGTCACAGATGCACATGGTTAAAAATATACAGGGTTACATTTTTTCAATTAACCTTTTTTTTCCCGCCTTTTTTTAAGTACCTACCAATTTTTTTTTCAATAAACACTTTTAATTAAGTAGTAGCTTTTGCCCGCGTGGAGGTCGAAAATTATCCCTGAGAACATTTTCATGCACACACTTTTCACCCCGGTAGTACATACTACCGGGATGAAAAGTGAAAAGGAAAAGTGTCTTATGTCCTAACGATCATGGTCTACCCAGGAGCCTAATTAGCGTTTTAGCGTGAAAGCTTAACAAAAGTCACTTTCGCATTTATAATAAATATTAAGTAAGGATTACAACAATCATGGCTTCGTTACGCACGTAAGAAAAGTGATTTTTTAACCGACTGCCCCAGGAGGAGGGTAATGTTTTTCGAGAGTATGTATGTATGTACAATGTCTATTTCTTTGACACGCTCTGTAGCCTAAACGGCTTAATAGATTTTAACATATGAGGTGACCTTAGATTCGTCTTAACTGTGGAAGTGACATAGGCTATATAATATTTATATATTGCATCTGCAAATACAAAAAAGGAGGAAAAGATTTTTTAAAAATAAATTGCAACAATATTGGTATCAAACTAGAAAGAAAACAAATTATTTAAAAAACAAAAATACCCAACTGCTAAAACACATTACTGAAAAGAGAAAAACAAACATTATAATCTATAGAATTTTGGTATCGCCATGGACAAACAAAAGTTACACCATATTTCAGGTTAATATTGGTTTGTGGGCCTGCGATACCAAAATTCTATAGATTATAATGTTTGTTTTTCTCTTTTCAGTAATGTGTTTTAGCAGTCGGGTTTTTGTTTTTTAATTAAATTGTTTTTTAGATTTTATTTTGATAACTGTTTTGTGATGGCCAGTACCGGGTGTCATCCAAGGCTGTTGTATACATTACTTCGCTATCATCTGATAAGAGATCACTAAAACTAACAACACCTGTTTTTCGCCG
Organism: Atethmia centrago; assembly: GCA_905333075.3. NCBI lineage: Eukaryota > Metazoa > Arthropoda > Insecta > Lepidoptera > Noctuidae > Atethmia > Atethmia centrago. Next base: position 7,669,241 of record HG995392.1, on the reverse strand, counting down.
AAATACTGATTTGTTTTACATCACAACCGACACATCATCATTGTTTTACCCATATCCCAATTTATTTGGGGTTGGCGCAACATGTCCCTTTCTTCCATACTTCTCTATTAGTTGTCATCTCGGTAGTCACACCTTTTCTAGCCATATCATCTTTCACACAGTCCATCCATGGTTACTTTGGTCTTCCCCTATTCTTATAGCCATCCACAATCACACTCAAAACTTTTCTCACTACATTTTCCTCCTTACTCTTATGAGGAAATGTGCTGCCGATTTCCACACAACTTTTCACTTACCACCTAACAATCTGAAGGGGAAAGAGATTTTAAGTAATAACATCCTGAAACGGGTGTCAGCTTCGAGGCACGCATTTGAAATGCTGGTGCAACCATTTTGTATTGATTCTCCTTCTCCCTTAAATCTATCCAAAGGTTGTCTTTAAAACTTTTAGTGATAAATATTTAAAATTTCTACATTTATATCTCCACGGTATCACCCGCATAAATCTCGATCCCGTGGTAATATCGGGATAACATAATCAGCCTATAATGTTCCCGCTGCTGGGACCCAATTCAAAGAATATTTTTTATAACAGTTAATTTATAATTTACACCTTTATTATTTTTAATGTTATAAAAATAATTAGCAAAAATGTTTATGTTAATTATAATGTAATTTAGATAAAAATAAAGTTTTTAATTAATTTGCAGAGTCAACGCGAATGCTTAACATACGTCTATTCGTAAAAAAAGTATTAACAGTTTTCTTTGAAATATAAACGTGAAGTTTTACAGACGTAAAGTTAAAAAAAAATTGCTTGATAGAAAATAAATAGACTCTTAGGGCCGATTCACACCAGAATAGCAGAAGCCGGCCGCGGCAGGGTCGCGTCGCCACGGGCGGCCTCCCGACACCACGCGCCAAGTCTCTTCATAACCAGTTTAGTTCTTACAGTTGGCAAGAAAACTCGTGCGGCGACGCGAGCGGCCTCGCGGCTCCGCGAGCAGTACCGCTGACGAGACGCGCGTGGCCGCGCGTCCTATTCGAGCTTTTCAAGCGATACTGGTCTTTTAATTATGTAGATAAAGTTTAAAATGATTTCATACTGAAACTGCTCGCCTTGCCGGCTGCCGGCCACTGCTTTCCCGGTGTGAATCGGCCCTTATAAATTACATGAAGTTTAACTGAGAATACACATTTCCACGAACTATGCACCTTTAGTATTTATAATTTCACGACTTCTTCTTCTTCTTTACGAAATCAGCATCATTCATTCAGCCGAAAGACGTCAACTGCTGGACATAGGCCTCCCCAAGCACCGTCAGTTCAAACGACTCTGTGCTTCTCGCATCCAGCGGATTTCTGCGGCCTTCACATGGACAGCTGTCCACCTTGTGGGAGGCCTTCCAACGTTACGTCTTCTGATACGCGGTTGCCACACCAGAACCTTTTGGCCCCATCGGCCATCTGTTCTGCCAGCCATGTGGCCTGACAACTGCCACTACCGAACACCACCAAGGAGTATTTGTATCATGTAGTCCAACCATGTACCACAGCATCTAACCATGCTTTGAACAGGCATAGTAGGTAACTAAACATTTATTTGGAACTATCCAAGTGACTGCACACAATTCGAAAGCGAATTCATATGTATTAAAGAGGCTGACAACGGCTAAAGCGCGGTCACTGTCAGACTGCATAGAAAAGAAAGAAAGAAGCGCGATGACACAACGCTGGTAATTTATTGCAAAATATGAAGCAATTATCTATTTACAAAAATCTATTGATTGGATAAAAAAAAATAAAACACGATTATGCTAATATGTTGCTTGTAGAATAATCTGACAAAAAATCAAAATATTGCATGTATTTATAGTGGGTATGGTTTTTAATCGTTAAAAAAATTTGTGGTATCTTCGTGATTTTGATCGTATCAAATTAGTTGTATTATGTTTTCAACACACTACATATCTACCTGGAATATATCCTGAAAAAGGCATATATTTTTCTGATTTAGTTTACTGCAGTGGATCTTAAAGGTACTTTTAGGCATTATACAACTTATAAAACTTGCGTTTAGCCTCTGTAGTCCCCTTAAGGTAATACATCTCTCTAAGTTAGATTTGTTCCATTAAATTACTTTTTCATTAAATCAGGATATTGGGTAACAAATGTAACTTAGAGAGATGTATTGTAATGATTCTATTATAATTCTGTAAATACATATTTGTTATAGTCGCGGATCATATTTTGATCAAGATACAAACTGACACTGATCGGCAAATTGCAAAAAACGTAAAAAAATTTGAATGTTGCTACAGCTGCGGATTCACCTTCAACAGACTATTGTATTTTTTTCCAAAATTTATTATAATTACGCCCAAAAACAGAGGAATAGTTACGTTAGTAAGAAATGAACGCCAACGACCAAATATCCTGTCAATCTTTAGAAACTCTGGTTCTTTCCCTTAGAGAATACCCATAAGAAAACAAAAAACAACGTATTTAGTTACATTTCAATTCAAGATAAGTTTATCCATCTGTTACAAAAGTTAGACAGCTGAAAAGAAAACAATCAAGGACTTGAACTATTTCAGAACAAAAAGATCTACCGAAATAGATTCTAAAGTAAGCTCCAAAATAGTACCTACAGTCCTATCTATTTTTAAATAACAATGGAACAATCTAGACAGGGACCTATAAATTAAGTAAGTATTCAAGTTGTACAAAAAGTAATAAATTTAATTAAATAAATTTATTTTAAATAAATTTATTTTACACTGGTACGTTTTAATTCATCTTTCGTTTATCGTTTAAATCATAGTTTTTCATGCGTTTTGCGTAGAGTCTAGAGCCATTTATTTGTTTTCAGTATGGCTGGTAGGTATTTATTTGCTTAGAATGTAGGTACATAAAAATAAGTTGTTAATTTATATAATAGGATCCATGTACATTCTGCCTTAATTCAGCATGCAAATATAATACAAAATAGAGGATAATAAAGATATTACAAGAAAATATCACGAAAGCAAAAGAAGTAATGATCGTAGCAGGTTAGGTTCTGTAGTTTCTGCCAACCCGCATTGTAAGAAGGCGTGATGTACGTAAGTATGGCTTCTTATCACGTTAGAAGTCTAATGCATGCTCTTAACGACTTAATTAAGTATGACTTACGCGGCTAAAGAGAACGCCGGGGAGGGGGCCCTAGAAGGACGTATAGTGACCTTATTGGTGATATTCTTCAAAAAGGTCTGGTGCGTAGTACTCCCAACCGGCGTGCGTGTATGACCAGATGTAAACGAAGCAAAAGGCGTGTGTAAATTGACGTTCTTTAGTTTCTGCCAACCCGCATTGGAATAACGGCTCCTGCATACTGAGGCGAAATCGTGGGCGCGACAGGCAGCAATATGCGTGTCGCGGCCGTGATATCGCCTCAGTATGCAGGAGCCTTAAGGCGTGAGTTTATGTGTGTACCTACGTAAGTATGACGTTAGACGTCTAATGCATGCTCTGTACGCTTGTGTCGCAGTCATCACATCCGTTGAACGCAAACGTTCAGCGGAAAGCACATAACTTTTTGCGTTAAACTGGTAAATGCTCATGTATCGTAAGTGCGTTTAGAAACACAAATCTCACATTCACAAAGCTCACCAAATGACACCTTACATAATATATGTTAATAAGATTCCTAGCGCCCTAGTACCTTTGACCGAGAAACCTACTATAATATTAAATACAAGGGGTGACATGAACCCAACTTAGAAACTCCTTGAGTAGGCTTAAGTTTCAACAATGAGCTAATTGGTATGTATAACAAGTTTAAAGACGTAATTTCAAGACTATTGTTAGTCAGTTATGGTTGCCTGGTAATTTTGATAATATCCTCACATTATGAAACGTTAAGCCTATTTATTATGTCTATTTGTCTGTCTCTATATTTTATTGTTCGTCCTTTGGATCGGTATTTTCTTTCACTCTTCGTCTTAGGGCAAATTCTAACACGGTGGAGCATATGGTGGAGGTCTGCCCGGCTCGGGCAGAGCACCGCCGTGTCCTCTTGAATGCGATCGGCGGCAGAGATCTCTCGCGTCCGGCCCTCGTTCAGGCCATGGTACGGAGCGAGAGAGCATGGGCAGCCGTCACCTCCTTCTGTGAAGCAGTAATGCTCGTGAAGGAGGTGGGATGGTTGAGGGAAAGGCAAATTTCGCGCCCTCTCGCTCCTAGCCGCCGCAGGAAACGCCCTGGGCGTCGGGAATCCCGGACGGATTTCCGCCCACCGTAGGCGCGGGCTTGCGCATGGTGAGCAATGGGTAGCTCGCCGTCCGATAAGGATCAGGACCGGATCGACGGCGCGTGGTGTTCCACGCGCGCCTCAAAGAGATGTCAGCACAAGTGTAGGGGTCCACTAGGGCCAATGCCTGCCGCCGGTAGGATTGCCAACTTTTTTTACAAGAAATAAAGTATATTTAGGTCTGAGAAGAATATTAAACAGTATTTTATAAAAAATAACAGTATTTTATTTATTAAATGTTTTAAATACATATTTTTAGAGCTTCTCGCAAAACTTATTAATTCAATCTTTTTAAAAACTTCATAAGCCTCATCACAATTATAACTAAAATTAAAAAAAATGAGGAGCTCATTTTTTATTAAATTAATATTTGCTCTATTTCTATCATCCCGCCACTTTGCATTCTTTACTGACAAAACTCTTTCAGTAAATGCCGAGGTGGCGGGAATAGAAAGTAGATATGAGACAATTATAGTAATATTTTTAAATTCTTCTGAGATGCTTCCTAATAAATGGCTCCACTTTTGGCCAGTACTCATTTCAAGAAAATCTTTGCTTTTTCATAAATAATTTTGAAATGTATTAAATATAATTAAATATAATTCTTTCAATTGGCTTTCTTTCTTGGCGTAGTAGGAGGAGAAGGTGATTCGTTTTCACTTTCCATCTTTTGTGCACTAAAAACATTATACACAACACAACTACCTAAATAAAACTACTTACTTTAATTAAAGTTGACTTAAATCTTCAAAACAAAAACAAGGTCCACACGAAAAAACGGTTGTTCTGATAACTCACACCCTGGCATGTCTGTGTCAGTGAGTGACAGTCATGTTTTGATGTTTTGATGTCTTGAATATTTGACATTGATAGATTCGTTCTAAAACTCCATTATTGTGATTTGTTTGTGGCTGCGCTGCACTGAGCGCCCTCTGACTAAATAAAAAAAAATTGTCTAAGCGTCTAAGTCTAACACTATAGTGTTAGACAGCATTTTGATGCTGAAAACAGTATTTTGTATACTTTATTTTTGTTCAACAGTAAAAAGTATAATGTAGTGAAAAACAGTATAATACTGTTATAAACAGTATAGTTGGCAACTCTAGTCGCCAGGGTCGCGTGGAAGTTCAAAAGGGTTACCGAGGCCCTTAGCAACACAGGCAACGGAAGGAATACGGATGGGTTTTAGTCAGTAAAAGTCTGACACACCCTCCCGCTCCGCCCAGAGCGGAAGAAGTTATTTGATAATTTCCCACCCAAAACAAAAAAAAGGGCAAATTCTAATTATTTCCGTGTACTGTTTACGATCGCTAAGGTATGACTTAATAAGTTTTAGTACATTTCCCCTTATTCCATAAACGCTTAACTTGTTTTGTAGAATGTCGTGATCGACGTCATCAAAAGATTTCGTCATATCTGTGAAGATTACTAGAGAATTCAACGGAACCGTGGGCACAGCTTGGTGACGCCAAAAATGTACCATAAACTAATATGGTTCTTATAGTCTAAAACGTCTAGTACGCAAAGAGTCAGTATTTCGTAAAAATGTTTAAAATTATCTTTATGATGCTTTTATAGAGGCATGAGGAACAGGGTGTAAAGTTCACTCATCCTCTATAGAAAAGGGAGGATCCTCCGACCAGACGGTTTTCGTGTCTTGTGGGCAACTCCCCGACTGTTGATGTCGGGATGTTGTATATACTCGTATGCTGGTTGCGCGGTAAACTCTGCTTGCGGGATGCAGGATTTTGCGTGACGTCAGTGTGATGCGTAGTTCGCATGTGGCGACGTAGATAATATAATATAGTTATAATGGTTGAGAGATAAGAAGATGGACTTCGGAGAACTTCGGGAATCATCGGCTGTGTTTCCGCTTGCATTTGCGTGGCATGTGTAATTTACCTTCCAAAAAATACTCCGCAACGAGACGCCGAGGAATAAATATATATCTACGTGAGCGTTCGTGATTCTTGAAATCTTTATCACCGACATAATTATTGCGAAAATAATACCGCAAACTATTAACCTTGAGCGGTCGCTATCGGTGAGTGAAGTGGAGTGATCTCGTGCAGATGAGTGAAGTGGGCCAAGGGATTAAGCCATAAGCAGCCTCAATCAGGATTCCTTGGCTATGATAGCTAGGATGAGTATTTGTCGTTGAGGAAGGAAACTTCCTCAACGACAAATACTCATCCCGAACTCTACTTAATAATAAAACCACGTATAAAAACTAAAATCACCGCACGCAAATTAGCAGCACTTACCACCACAGCTAGTTCGAAATAGTCACGATACCTAATCTATTGAAGGAAGCATTTTTGTGTTACTAGGGGCAAACAATTAAGTCCATTTGATGATAAGTTGTCACCGCCACCCATGAATATCTATTCTGAAGATGCGTTGTCATCCCAGAGACAACAAACCCTTATATTATGTCTGTAAGCAAACTCAAACACAAAGCATTTATTTAAAATAAACCAATTACAGGCACTTTTGAATTGTGAAAGATGAAGCTAGTTGCCCATTCCAAAGTGTAGTAGGTTCCTATGGAAAAGAACCTGCAACAATCTCCACCGACACTCGTTTAAATTAAAATTTTGTTTCAACCTCTTAATCACACAGGTACCCAAGCCGGAACAAAACTACCCTGCTTTAGTAAAATGAGGTTAATAAATTTTTAAGAAAAAGAAAATCCTACCTGCTAAAATTGTCCGTATATTCAAATCACACCACATACACGGCTAAATGGAGTAATTAGGTAGTGTGTCAATTTAATAAGAATTTTTTCCGAAGATTCTCTAACTGTACTTCCTCAAACGAGCTCCTTCAGGGTCCTTCAGAAAAAGCCCTATTACTTGATGTAGCGGCAGTAACAATTTTCCCGGTGCTTATTATTTCCACGGTATATGAAAAAATGGTGACCTAAATACCGTTCCGGTATTCGTTTTGTATGCTCAGTACCGTGTTTGACACATTGATTGATGATGTTTCAAACTAGTCTATGTGTTATTCTCCTGACGAAAAATAATAAAATGTAAAGGTAGATTATTCTAGTGCGGAAAATTCTATAAAAGTTGATGTTTCCGGTTTTTCTCAAAATATATTCTTCCTTGTGAAATGAACACGCCTTGTCAGTACGAATATTTCTCTATTTATATTCTTGCACACATACCGACTTGGTATTTAGCAATATTTAATAAACTATTTAAGTACTCAATATAACTTAGACTTCTTGAAGACAACCTTTAGATTCCGAGGCTCGAAGAGAACTAACTTAGCAATTACGCCGCACACCAAAAGTCATGTTTTCCATTTGGTTGTGTTAAAAAAAACCAGTACTTTTACGGTATCTGTCAAATTAGCTACTTTTAAACTGCATGACTACCCTGATACAAAAATCATTTGAAGCAAATCACATACTTTCAATTTTATATTTACTATTTAATCACGACACATCTTATTAATATTTGGAAATCATGACACTTGAATGACGTAAAGGCAACTAGAAGATGAGAAATAAGTGGAGAACTGCTATAGTAACTGGCCACATAAGAGGTAGAAATAAGGTAACGTGAACTAAAACGAAAATACAAATAAAAGCAAGAATATTTTTTATCATTTTAATTCATGGACCTGCTTGCACTGCCTTGTTTCTACCTATTTTGTTATAAGTGGCCAGCTATAGTGCGGCTAATTACTATAACAGTTACCCTATTTTTTTATATTTGTATGAAAATATCGACGAACTAAGGAACGGCCTAGAGACTGGTCTTCAATAAATGCGTTCTATTCTATTGTTCTGACTTTTAAAAACAAGATGTGGACACTCATAGTACAGCTGGTTCATAAGTTCAAGGTCGCTCATTGACCTATGGAAAGGACTATGTTGACATACAGAGCGCACAGAATAAGCAAGCTCCAGTCTTGATCATCATCTGCCTAGCCTTTTCCAAACTATATTGGGGTCAGCAAGTAAAAAACATACTGTACAAAGGCGGACTTAATGCCCGAGGATTTTTTTACCAGTCAACCTTAGGGTGATGCAGAGACAAAACATGGTAGGTGCAACACAAGGGATAGATAACTAGAAAATCAAAAAAATATACTAATACACAGATACATACAAACTTATAAACAAAATAAAAAGTGTCAGGAGAAATAACGATTGGTAGGGGAGAAAACGAATGAGCGCTGGGATGATTCTGCCAACTGCTTACGAATATATTCCCGTGCCTTCACTTTAAATTATAATCGACTAGTTGCCATCCTGATGTTCAGAGGGAGTGCATTCCAAAGAAAAACCGCCTGAACAAAGAAAGAAGAGTGAATGAAACCAGAGCGGTGAGGACATGGTTGCCTGAATGAGATCGCAGTAAGCGATAAGGCCGCCCATTGTATATTTTGTAGTGTATTATTTTTTGTAATGTATAATCTGGTGTAGAATAAAGTATATATAAATAAATAAATTAATTCATAAATGTATCGTAGAAGACGATGTCGATAAGTTTCTTTGTGAACCCTTTGACCGCCACGTCAAAATAGCAAAAACGTGCCCACGGCGCCAAGCTACGAATTATTCCATAAAATCTGTCATGTACTCACGCCACGGTCACGGCGACCGTGGCGTGCTGGGCACAGTTTGGTTTGTCATCTATACATGACTGTGGCGGTCAAATGGTTAAAAACAAAAAGTAATGAACAAGCCAAAGCCTGTGGAGTAATTACGTAACACACTGATTACTGCTTAGAATTTGTGCACAACGTCTCGTGAACAGAATACCGTCTTGTATGCATGCAACGTACTACCGAGATAAAATATAACCTATGTCATAACCCGTATCATGGTCTACCCATGTGCCAAGTTTCATCCAAATCCGTCCAGCCGTTAAAAGCGTAGCAAACAAACAAAATCACTTTCGCATTTATAATATTAGTTAGGATATTAATTAAACAAAGACAATTATTGATTTATGTAACCAAATTACAAGATGATTATTAACATTAACTAAATTAAAACTGAGTTAAGCCTAAAAAGGGCCCTCGGGGCATTGTACCGAGGATGCTGGCGGCATTTCCTCGCTGAATTGCAATGCTGATGCGTTGCGCGAGAAAGCCGCCAGCTTTTCGGTCACTGGTTACATCAACTAGACGTTTCGCGATTTCCGCATATAACTTATGAGCACTGGGACCCCACGGACCGAGGGTCTCGACGCCAAAGGGCACAAAGTTGTACTCTCTGCCAAGGCCTCCATATTTATTATTTAATAAATAAGTGTTTTTTTTACCATTTAACCCCGTCTCACCGGGACCACGGCAATGGGACGAACGGGAATAGATGAGAAATCTTACTGACCAATGCTATGTATGTGCTTACCTAATTCGCGTATTTATATCATCTGATGCCGAGCAGATGATATAAATATGCGAATTAGGTAAGCTGTGTGTCAATGCAACTATCTAGCAGAATATCAGCATCAGGTATATTTGCCTGAGACATGCTGAGCTGGACTACCATTTGGTGCAACCTGGAGACGCACACCGCACTTTAGTGTCAACACAATATTGTGATGACACTCTCTTTCTTCTTTTTTTTTTTTGTAGATTGGCACCTTGTAACTATGTCCTAATATTCATGTAATTAGTTTTTTTTTTTTATATAAACGGACTTATCTGTGGGTGCCTCAATAAATTAAGGCCTTCAGCCAGGGCATACAACTTACAAACTAAGCGACTACACGCTAAGGGCGCCCTCTGTGGGATACGGAGCTCGACTTAGAGCGTCCTTTGGGATAGGCTAGATCGGATTAAAGTAATTAGTTATCATTTAAGGCGCGGACAAGAGGCAAATGACCAAAATAGGCTTGTCTTAAGAAAACAAATTGCCAAATCTGTTTAATTTGTGGTAGCGGAAAAAATATATGTTAATTTTAAACATATTTGTCAGTACATGGTTGTTACCAAAACACGTTTTGAAAAAAATCTCGATACAAACTAACGTACTAACCTCTTACCTTGAGTTTCAATCCAAAATATCTGTATTAAATATCAACAAACGTTACGTATTTAATTAATAACAAGAACGTCTTATTTGAATGCAGAACTAGATTGTTTTTTATTTTCGATTACTCAACTCAATTTTGAGTAAATAGATAATTGCTTTATATTTTGCAATTACAAGCGTTGTGTCATCGCGCTTTTTTTTCTATGCAGTCTGACAGTGACCGCGGTTTAGGTGTTGTCAGCGTCTTAATCGTGCTTTTGTATCTCATGCTATCTCTTTTGTGTGCACCAAATAAACAATCTATCCATTTATCCACCTTCTTATAATCCTGTAAAAACACATCCTGAAGGAAACTAGTCTCCACAACATGGAATATTAGGTAGTGTGGAGGCTAGAGCTAGTTGGATTTGTAATGCTCTTTTGAACAATAACGCTTTTATTGATGTGAAAACTTCTCGCGGTGACCAATTCCTGGTATGGGATTAACTTATGGTTTCGCGTCACCGACATGCCCGCGCCGACATGCTGTAGTAGCAGTAAGTGAAGTTAAATTGACCACGTGAAAAGTTTAATTTGTGTATACTGTGCATTGTTTAAATTGTGTTTTAGATAGCCATTGTATTAAAGTGAAAACTTCTTTAGGCGAGTTTTATTTTTATTTTAGAACCAGCACTACAGCAAGAGCACTATTTTCTTGATGATCTTGTCATTTTAGTAAGGATAGACCAACGAAACAATGCTGTCACTGTTTACACAAAAAAAAAATGGTAAAGTTGGGATAGTATTTGCAATTATTTACGTGCTCTCGTTTGGTTTAAACTGACCTTAAAAAGAGTAAATAATGGTTCTGACTGTGTACGAATCGATGACCACATTGTGGTTGTAAGTTGGGGTGAATCCTAGGGGAGGGAGTTAACAGTTAACTAATGTATGACGCCCCTCATTAACATGGGTAGAGGAATTCAAACGACCTAGTCTAACACCGATCCTTAGACTCTTCATGACATCCCTTTTTCCTGTAGTTACAGTCCGATTCAAAGTTTATGGGCGGCTCGGAAAATTAGGCGATTCATTGCGCAGTAACGAATTCATGTGTCAGCGGGGGTGAGGGGTGCGGTTCTGCGCAGCGAGTAGCGCACTTCAGAGCCGCCATCAAGTTTGACACGTACTATACAGTAATGGATAATACAAGACGCCGCTCCACAGCAGCCTACGGCACGTGACGCACGTGTGCTTAGCTCCGCTTTATTGAATACTAGCACCTGCCTGCGATTTTGTTTGCGTAAAATTTCTTGTTTTAACATGAAATATAATATATGACACTCGGCAATAGCTACCATGGTTGGCATCGGATCAATAGTTCCGAAGATTACCTAAGATTAGTTAGATCTCTTCCACAAGAACTAATCTCGTAAGGGAAAATTCTTACGGAACAAAAAAAAAACGAGAAATGTATCGATGTAACGATTATATTTCTGTAAATACATATTTGTTATGGTCGCGAATCATATTTTGATCAAGATACAACCTGACACTGACCTACAAATTGCAAAAAACATAAGAAAATTGTGAATACGAGAGTGTAGAAGGGCACTTCGGTTCACTCCGTGCAACCTCGGCTCGTCTCGGGCGACTTCCGATCGTAGTTGGTTTTTGCGCCCGAGTCAAAGAACTTACTATCGCGGGCATGCAAATCGGACCACTTTCAAAACAAAATCCCACTCTCAATGACCACATCTGTTTACCGCCCCTTGTGCGTCGACCAATTTTTTTTTTTTTTTTAAGTTCTTTTCTCAGACTCTGTTACAATGATTCCAAATGTCGGACCACCCTTTACCCGGTTTGTTTACGGTCTTTTTTTTTCATTTTTTTTTTTTTTTTTTATTTGTGATGGGTTTGCTCTTGACTTTAGTCTATGCCAGAGGCGACAGAAACAAAGTCGACGATGGAGCGAGCTTACCCAGAAGAAGCCTGTTCACTCTCACTTTGAAGAGATTAGGGTTATATGCGTTCGGAAACACAGACGCAGGCAGAGAGTTCCATTCCTTTGCTGTGCGCATTATAAAAGAAGTTTGGAAACGCTTAGTGCGAGTTGGTGGGATAGCCACCAGGAAGGGATGGTAACCTGAAGTGCGCCTAGATGACCGATAATAGAAGGGGGCCGGTGGAATGAGGTCGTGGAGTTCCTGAGCACACTCTCCGAAGTACAATCTATAGAAGACCGACAAGCAGGCAACCTTGCGACGATGGGCCAAACTGTGAAGCTTGGCATCCATCATATACAAAAGCAGGCAGGAATAGTCCTTACGGTGCATGGTGGTGCGATTTGCAAGCCCACGATAGTACTTCGGACTTCGGTCAATTTCCAGACCAGGGGGGCAACCACGGCCCCTTATAGCAGCATATTTTATTTTAATATTGCTTCACTGTGGGGAAAAGATGGAGCTATACCCCCTGTATATCTTCATCTCATTCTCACACTGATGTTATATTATAACAATACTGCTATAAGAGGCCGTGGCTGCCCGCCTGTACTTCGTCGAAGCAACTTTGTGAGTATTGTAGAGCAAGTTTTACGTCGCAGTAGCTCCATTTAGGAAACACTGAGCCTGCCAAAAATCAAGCGACAACGTCATCATTATCATTCTCTTGCCCCCATTGATTTGGGATCGGCACTACATGTCTTTTAAAAATCAAGCGAGCCGATGGTATCAATTTTGAGTCACCATTTTAACGTAAGGGTATGGACACATGACCACGGCGCGGCGCCCCGTCACCGTGTACCGTAACGGCACGACGTCGTGCCGCTGCACGGTGCCGAGTGTGGTGCGCCACGCCTGTTTCAATTTGTTGTCCCTAAAATCTTCAATTGTCTTGTCCCAGAGGACGGGACCACCATGGCATGACGGTGCCTCCATTAATGAAATCAACAAGTCAACATCGATATTATCAGCCATCTTAACTTAGCGACAGCGAAATATCAACTGCCGAGCGGATGCGCTGTGAGACCGGCGCGGCGGCGCCGGCGGCGCGGTGCACCGTACACGGCATCGTGCCGCCGCACGACGTCACGTCGTGTCGTTTCACGGTGGCGGCGCCGGGATGTGTCCACGCCCTAAGTTTTAATCTAAAAACCATGACAGTTTTTCCACTTTCATCCTTCTATGTCGACATAACATTCAACAAGTAGTTTCAGATAAAAGCTAAGAACTCATTCATTATTTTACTGAAGATGATTAATCGCTACTGATTTCCTTTCAAGATACAAAGTCTTTAAGATGGAAAGGTCAAGACTATCCATCATTTTGGAGCCTCATCAGGAATATAGATAAAGATACGGGTCAAGTGTGTGTTGAACCTAAAATGAGGTTCTTCATGTAATAGCATGGCAAATAGGTCAATAGTGTAGGTGATGGAAAGTGGTCACGGCCAGATAAGGCCGGCCGCATACGTTCGGTTTCCGAATTAGGTTTCCAAATCAGGAATTCAGATTCGGAAACCTGAATGCTCTGCTTACAAACAAAATATTCAACAAGGCGCACATTATTCTTATTTTTTCCGAGCGGAAAAAAAACCTAACGATCGGTTCGATGCGTTCGGATCGTGAGAACGGAAAAAACCTAATGACGTCATCCCGAATGCAGCGCTCGCGTACATTTTGGCTCGTCCGCCGCACACGCACGGAAATTTCAATTCAGATCCGCGCGAGCCTTGTAATGAGTGGACGTTGTGTGAAACCGAAAATTTAATAATGGCGGTGGAACAATATCCATGCATATGGGATATTAATAATTCTTCTGGGTGTGCTCGTAATTTTGCTCTTTTGATATAGAATTGACTGTCTGTTAATCTCCGAGTATTCAACGGGTGTACCCAGTAATGACGATTCCTTTTCTTCTTGTTTAGCGCCAGTAAAAGTGCAATAGCAATCAATTCGTCTTCGTCTTCCATGATTACGTGTGTATATGTGCTTTCACAAGCGTCTCTATACGTACTGGTCGTATAAAATTCCGAATAAAAAAACCAGACATTTGCGCTAGTCTCATGGAATTCCGAATCTGAATTCCTGATCTGGAAACTTAATTCGGAAACCGAACGTTTGCGGCCGGTCTAAATCGTCCTTTCAGAGCAATCCTGTACCGCTGTGGCCTGTCCCGCTTTGTGAGTGCTCCGCGGTGTGCACGAATCAATCTAGCTAAGCTACACTACATAAGTAAGACTAACTTACTCTTAAGATAATTATTTTTGTACTAACAAAATATAGACATTACCTAGTCTTGTTTTTTTTTCGCTCAGTACAGGTTTCGCTGAAACAGTTTTAGTTGTTTTCGTATATTTTGTATTTTTTTTTTGTTTTTGTTATTATATTTAAACACTAATTAATTTATTCATTTATAAGTATAAAAAATATGTATTAGGTATGTTGAAACTGTTTGTACTCCCTGTCACTTGTCCTTAGATGTTTGTTATATTTGATTACTCGTTTATTAATTTATTTATAAGTATAAAAAAACACGATCGCCCTGCCAAAGAATGAACTAAAAAGTAAAAACCGAGTTGTATTAGTTATTCTGTCTAAACTCGCTGACTAAACCGATAATTAAAATTGTCATTGCTGTCGGGGGACCGTTGTGTGGAACACTTTTTAATCTAAGAGGTCCCCCGGTCCGCACTTTTCGAACGACAAAATTACATAAGAGGGACTACCTTATGTTATTTTGTCGTTCGAAAAGTTCTCAGTCTAGTTTGAATAAATGAATTGATTTTGATTTTTGATTCTAACTGGGGTGTTTGATGGTGTGCGTGAATTCCGGGACATGTTGTATGTCCCTAATAACTAATCTATAGGGGATTTAGTTGGGAAATAGCATTAATTTTTAGCCGTGAGGTTTAAGGATAATAATAACCTCTTCCTTCTTAGTGGGGACTGTAAAAGGAGACTTTAGGATTATTTGATGCCGAAGAACTGAAATCTTTACATTGAGAAAAATCTAGATGTCCTAGAAATTAGAGACTGACCGGTGGAACAGACGAGTCCTAGAGTGGAGTTCGTGTATCAGCAAGGCTAGGGTGAGACTCTCCCCAGCTAGATGGACCGACCGATGAACGACCTTAAAAAAGTGGGTGGGACAGACTGGGTGCACACGACAGAGGACAGGGTATTGTGGCGCAGCCTTTTTGTTTTTGGGTGGAAAATCTTTCAAATAACTTCCCCCGCTCTGGGCGGAGCGGGAGGGTGTGTCAGACTCTTACTGACAAAAACCCACCCGTATTCCTTCCTTTTGGCTGTGTTGCCAGGGGCCTTGGTGACCCTATAGTACCTTCCCGCGACCCCGGCAGGCATCAGCCCTAGTGGACCCCTACACTTGTGCTGACGACATCTCTTTGAGGCGCGCGTGGAGTACAACGCGCCGTCGACCCGGGCCTGGTCCTTACCGGACGGTGAGCTACCCATTGCTCAACGTCCCGCAGCCTGAGAGAGGTCTATGTCCAGCAGTGGATTGCATTAGGCTGATTAAGGGACTGATACCTAAGTCACTGCTGAACTCTTTAAAATTAAACTTTCACTTTTCTTCTTTGTCCATGTCAGCAAGGTTTAACCACCAGCCTAATCTTAACAGTTTGATATAATATAATATAATATAATAGAATACTCTATAAATATTAAAGCAATAAAATTACAGATATAAATGTAGAAATTTTACATAGGGTGACACAATGTACGATCTTATCGCTAAAAGCGATCTTTTAAAGACAACCTTTGGGTGGATTATAATAACCTCTTCCTTCTTAGTGGGGACTGTAAAAGGAGACTTTAGGATTATTTGATGCCGAGGAACTGAAATCTTTACATTGAGAAAAATCTAGATGTCCTAGAAATTAGAGACTGACCGGTGGAACAGACGAGTCCTAGAGTGGAGTTCGTGTATCAGCAAGGCTAGGGTGAGACTCTCCCCAGCTAGATGGACCGACCGATGAACGACCTTAAAAAAGTAGGTGGGACAGACTGGGTGCACACGACAGAGGACAGGGTATTGTGGCGCAGCCTTTTTGTTTTTGGGTGGAAAATCTTTCAAATAACTTCCCCCGCTCTGGGCGGAGCGGGAGGGTGTGTCAGACTCTTACTGACAAGAACCCACCCGTATTCCTTCCTTTTGGCTGTGTTGCCAGGGGCCTTGGTGACCCTATAGTACCTTCCCGCGACCCCGGCAGGCATCAGCCCTAGTGGACCCCTACACTTGTGCTGACGACATCTCTTTGAGGCGCGCGTGGAGTACAACGCGCCGTCGACCCGGGCCTGGTCCTTACCGGACGGTGAGCTACCCATTGCTCAACGTCCCGCAGCCTGAGAGAGGTCTATGTCCAGCAGTGGATTGCATTAGGCTGATTAAGGGACTGATACCTAAGTCACTGCTGAACTCTTTAAAATTAAACTTTCACTTTTCTTCTTTGTCCATGTCAGCAAGGTTTAACCACCAGCCTAATCTTAACAGTTTGATATAATATAATATAATATAATAGAATACTCTATAAATATTAAAGCATAAAAATTACAGATATAAATGTAGAAATTTTACATAGGGTGACACAATGTACGATCTTATCGCTAAAAGCGATCTTTTAAAGACAACCTTTGGGTGGATTATAATAACCTCTTCCTTCTTAGTGGGGACTGTAAAAGGAGACTTTAGGATTATTTGATGCCGAGGAACTGAAATCTTTACATTGAGAAAAATCTAGATGTCCTAGAAATTAGAGACTGACCGGTGGAACAGACGAGTCCTAGAGTGGAGTTCGTGTATCAGCAAGGCTAGGGTGAGACTCTCCCCAGCTAGATGGACCGACCGATGAACGACCTTAAAAAAGTGGGTGGGACAGACTGGGTGCACACGACAGAGGACAGGGTATTGTGGCGCAGCCTTTTTGTTTTTGGGTGGAAAATCTTTCAAATAACTTCCCCCGCTCTGGGCGGAGCGGGAGGGTGTGTCAGACTCTTACTGACAAAAACCCACCCGTATTCCTTCCTTTTGGCTGTGTTGCCAGGGGCCTTGGTGACCCTATAGTACCTTCCCGCGACCCCGGCAGGCATCAGCCCTAGTGGACCCCTACACTTGTGCTGACGACATCTCTTTGAGGCGCGCGTGGAGTACAACGCGCCGTTGACCCGGGCCTGGTCCTTACCGGACGGTGAGCTACCCATTGCTCAACGTCCCGCAGCCTGAGAGAGGTCTATGTCCAGCAGTGGATTGCATTAGGCTGATTAAGGGACTGATACCTAAGTCACTGCTGAACTCTTTAAAATTAAACTTTCACTTTTCTTCTTTGTCCATGTCAGCAAGGTTTAACCACCAGCCTAATCTTAACAGTTTGATATAATATAATATAATAGAATACTCTATAAATATTAAAGCATAAAAATTACAGATATAAATGTAGAAATTTTACATAGGGTGACACAATGTACGATCTTATCGCTAAAAGCGATCTTTTAAAGACAACCTTTGGGTGGATTAGGGGAAAGGAGAGATAATACTGCAGGCAGTCTGTGGTGTACCATTTACATATATACAATACATACATAAACTTATGTATATAATATATTCAATAACAATCATGAAACAAGTGCGAGTGCGGAGAAAGAAAGGATACCTGGCCGGTCCACCTTACTAGATAAGGTGGACCGGTATCCAGCTGATTCGGTAATATTTGATCAAAGCATGAGCTATTCTCGTGTGATTCATATTCAAAAATGTAGTAGAATAAGGAACTTCCTCCTTTTTTGAAGTTGGTTGACAAGAGAAGCGTGCGTGCGTGTACGACCAGATGTATGAACGCAAACGAAGCAAAAGGAGAATATATAGGTGGCGTTTCGTAGTTTAGCTACCTTCGTAGGAAAAGGAAGGCTGCCCAGCAATACTTATAACTAAGACACCCATAATTGGGGATAGAACGGCCATTTTCCTGTTACGTACTTCGGAGACATTGGCCACTTAGCTCGGGTCTGTCTACGATGTAAACTGTTTTGTATGCAAAATCTTCAGAACATAGACGAAGGCAATTGAACCTCGCGACTGAGTGTGTCACTCAGTAACTCAACTGACCCTGTATTCGTAAATTGCTGTAGGTATAGTGTATGGTCTGTTCCAAAAGTATTTGATGATAGTGTAAACAACACAATCTTACACAATCACTCAAAAATTAATTAGTGAATTAGTGACATATTAACCTGTATTTAGAAGCTTTATATCTCCCTACTTTTCCGACAATTATTATTTGAATGGCATTGAATGGCAAAAAAAAAATACCTACATAATAGTGCTCACATTCACAATAATTACTGTAACATTAATACTTTTCAAGGTAAGTATTCACGTAATTTTGTTTATAATATTCATCAATGTCAATATGTATATATAATTGTATATAATTATGATTTTGCATAATAATAATAATAATAAAGGTTATTTAAAATTAGAATTTTGGATTTAAGCATTCAAATAATCAAATCAAAGCTCTCAATTAGTAAATGGCTCTACAAATTGCCATCCACAGGTAAATTAAGATCCATTAGTTTATATTTTCATCTGATATTTTAGGAACAGTATATCACTATCTTTTGTTAGGTAATAGTAATAATAGCCACACGGGTCGATCGATCTGGTTAAGCTTCACTTGCCGCGGTTGGTCCGTGGATGGGTGACCATCTTTACATACCAAGACCCCTCCGTGCCTCGGAAAGCACGTTAAGTCGTTGGTCCCGGCTGTCATTTGTAGATCTTTAACATTTGTTACGGTTCATCAGAGGCCATTTTTTTTTTTTTTTTGTGGGTAATCATCAAATAACTTCTCCCGCTCTGGGCGGAGCGGGAGGGTGAGTCAGACTCTTACTGACCAAAACCCACCCGTATTCCTTCCGTTGCCTGTGTTGCGGGGGCCTCGGTGACCCATTAGTACCTTCCCGCGACCCCGGCAGGCATCGGCCCTAGTGGACCCCTACATTGTGCTGACGACATCTCTTTGAGGCGCGCGTGGAATACGACACGCCGTCGACCCGGGCCTGGTCCTTACCGGACGGTGAGCTACCCATTGCTCACCGTCCGCAAGCCCGCGCCTACGGTGGCCGGAAATCCGCCCGGGATTCCCGACGCCCAGGGCGTCTCCTGCGGCGGCTAGGGGCGAGAGGGCGCGAAATTTGTCTTTCCCTCAACCGTCCCGCCTCCTCCTTTGCGAGCATTACTGCTTCGCAGAAGGAGGTGACGGCTGCCCATGCCCTCTCGCTCCGTACCATGGCCTGAACCAGAGCCGGACGCGAGAGATCTCTGCCGCCGATCGCCTCCACGAGGACACGGCGGTGCTCTGCCCAAGCTGGGCAGACCTCCACCGTATGCTTCACCGTGTCCTCCGGGCGATCCACACAGTGGTGACACCCGGGCGTTTTCTCCCACCTTATCCGACACAGGAACCTCCCGAAGCTGCCGTGTCCGGTGAGGACCTGCGTCAGGCGGAAGGTGAGGACGCCGTGGCGCTTCTCTAGCCACTTCTCAAAGAGGGGACTTATCGCCGCAATTGTGGCGTGCCCAGCACTGGTTTGCGACAACCGTACTCTCCAGTTATCAGAAGCCTGAAAGTCTGACAACCAGTCTTACAAAGGGGTATCGTGATTCGCAGTAACAGAGTTGCGGAGGTCAGATAAATGGTCGCTCCATGCAAAATACTGGTATTCAGCTGCATCTGGTTACACTGGAAGTCGATCCCAACCTAGTAGGGAAAAGGCTAGGTGGATGATGAGTGTATGTATATTTTGTTCCATTTTACGGATTTTCATTAAGTCATTAAGTCACTACTTAGTGATCGTAGTTTTTCCGAAGACGGTGTAGAAGAAAAATCATAAAAACAGACAACTCTAATATATCGATGTTAAGACGCTGACAACACCTAAACCGCTGTCACTATCAGGTTGCATAGAAAAGAAAGAAAGCGCGATGATACAACGCTTGCAATTTATTGCAAAATATGAAGCAATTATCTATTTACTCAAAATTGAGTTGAGTAATCGAAAATAAAAAACAACCAAGTTCTGCATTCAAATAAGACGTTCTTGTTATTAATTAAATACGTAACGTATGCTGATATTTAATACAGATATTTTGGATTAGAACTCAAGGTAAGAGGTTAGTTTAACGATAGTTTGTATCGAGATCTTTTTTCAAAACGTGTTTTGGTAACAACCAAGTTCTGGGAAATATGTTTAAATTTACTAGCTACCACAAACTATACAGATTTGGCAATTTTTTTTTTAAGAGAAGCCTATTTTGGTCAATTGGGTCCTGTCAGCGCCTTAACATCGATGTCAATACTTGTTCATACCAAATATGGCACCGTTATTTCGATACAAAAGTCGATTGCAATTCTATTTTGCTACAAAACCGTGCGTATAATAGCCTCCATTTTACCAGTCTTACTTCATTTACAATTCTACTTACACAAGATGACCCATAAACCCATATATTTATCAACCTTAATTGACATGTGTTGGAGGTCATTCAGGTCTTCAAGTTGCTCGACTATTTGTCCATAAAAGTGGTCGTAAGTGCATGCAATATGTTCCATGCGTTCGATGACGTCAGAATTAGGGATCGGCTAGATTGGTGCGACGCGATGAGGGTGCGCTGATGTGTGTAAGTAATAAAGTGTTGTGCTTATATTATATTAGATGTAGTGGGTTTTTTTTTTGTAAGTGGTCGAGTTCTTCTTCTGTCGTATTGACTTTCGTATTGACTTTTTGGGTGGAAATTTATGAAATAACTTCTCCCGCTCTGGGCAGAGTGGGTGGATATGTTAGACTCTTACTGACTAAAACCCACCCGTGTTCCTTCCGTTGCCTGTGTTGCCAAGGGCCTCAGTAACCCTTTCGGACTTTCCCGCGACCCCAGCCTTTCTCGCGACCCCGGCTGTCGTATTGGCTTGGATTATGTAGCGGTAAAAATATAAGCCAGTCGCCTAGGTGGTAACGAAACTGACTGTCCATGGACACACATTAATTTAATTAAATGCATCTGAATATAATATAATGAATCTATAATTTATATTAACATGAAACGTAATATCACGCCCGTTATTTCTCTGAAGGGTTCGGGCAGAACAGAATAGAACACCCACATTTCGCCAGTTGGTAATTTAGATTATTATCTCCTTTATTCATTAATATACGTTTAATATAATATATACAAATCAAATAAGGTATAATTATAAAAATTTACAATATAAAAAAATTGTAGCCCACCGGTATCGAGGACTGGGTTCAACCTACCGGCAGTCAGGGCTCCAGAGAGAGCAACCTCCTAACAATACGAGCCGTGTCCAGAAGTACCACTTTCTGGATGAAGTCTTGATCCAGCTTCTTAACGATAGCCTCCTCAGGTGTTGGTCGAGGTTCTCGGCTACTGACTTGGTCAAATGCAGCGTAACTTCTCGTAGGTATTACTAGAGATTACCAAGCCCTTATTATGATTGTTTTTATCTATTCTTCTTTTTTTTTATGCTTGAAAAGGGACGGAAGTGTGTAACAGGAAGTGACAGCTTGAGCATGGAATAAGTAAGTACTTTTTAATAGCACGGCATTAGTAAGTAAATACTATATAGATTGTAAGTGGAGGGGGTTGAATTTCGACCAGTGGGCGACCACTGTTAAGGAATAATATAATAATGGCTCTTACAGACTGGGGCGATATCGCGGGCGCGACAGGCATATTGCTGTCTCACCGCTGCCGCCTCAGTATGCAGACTTTTACTCGAATAAATATTTCAGGAGGTTATTACCTGTCGCTGCTCAGTTGCTTATTACCAAAGTGAGATGTGAGATGTGATACATTATGTGCGATTACTGTAAGGCCCGCTCGTTTTTTTTTTTCTCTTATCTGTTATTCTTAGATTGTTATTTTGTTTGAACATAAAGCCGAATAAGTGGATTTTTTTTTCTGTTTCCAAATTCATAATATATCACATCGCTCGTGTTACTAGGTCGCGTCAATGCGCCGCTGCCTTTATATACCTTAAGTGAGTTACGACTTATATAAGGTAGAAGGTTGTCGATATGAATATTTCTAGTAAGCTATAATATTTTAAGAAGACCGCATTATTATTATTTTTTTTATTTATAACAAACACAAATATTGTTGTTACTAAAACTATATTAGTAACATTAATCGTTAAAATAAATAAAATAAAATAATACTAAAACTAAAATAAGACTAATTCAAGACCCTATAACTATGTCCGCTTCTCGCTTCATTAGACCATGCACTATTGTTGTATATTGTGATCTGCATGATAATAGGGTAATTTACTATAAACGAGAAAAAATCTATAAATAGATTATTGAGATAGTTTAGGCAAAAAGGAGTCGGAAAATGTTACTTTTAGTTCATAAAATAACTAAATAAATTTTAAAATTCAATTCAACGTTTCCAGTTTTTCTAATCTGTTAAAAAACACCATGAAATAGTAGCCGCCATGTTATTACGTCATAAGCTAGTAAACTAAAACGTTTCAACTGTCAACTGATAGTTAAATAATAGATCAGCGCATAGTCAAGTGACGTCATGACCACAGAGCAACATGGCGTCCAGTGCGTCCAGCGTTTTCGTCAAACTACGCGCGAAATTTGAAAATGTAAAATTTAAATGCATTTTTATGGCACTTATCGATTGAATAAAAATTTTGTGACTTTTTTGGGGCATATTAGCACTATAGAATTGACTTAAGACACTTTTCAAAAATGGGTGTAAGACTCTATTGCAATAAACACACTATCAGTAGCAATGGGTTAAAGGGCATCGTCGAAAATGGCCCTAGGACCAACAAACATGTGACGTATTTAATAATTATAAGCATATTTTATTATACTAACTACGAATATCAATATGAAACGGACATTCTGCGTTCCATAATGAACAATTAAAAGGGCTGTAACGCTTATCGACATCAAATCAGAAATGCCGCCATCTTTGACAATATGTTTGACACGGTTTGACATAACAATTAGTGATGCCCAATCTTTCCTTTCACACACATCGAGAGTGAGATTACTTGCGTTGGCCACCTGCTCACACATGTCTTACGAATCCGTACGTACTTTCCTTGTCAACCTTTTTCGCTTTAGGGTATGACGCTACTGTTGTGAATTATGCGACCTTTTAATTACACATAAGTGCAAAAATAATTCAACAACAAAACCGATTTTCTTATCATATTACATTCTAAATAATGAATGATCTTTTTCTATACAATTACTTCATATTTCATAATCAGCCTTTAATGTTCCCACTGCTGGGACACAGGCCTCCCCTCTGTGAGAGGCTGTAATCCAAAACGCGGGCCCAGTGCGGGTGGGTAAATGTCACATGTCTTTAATTTTTTTCTAGGACATGCCGGTTTCCTCTCGATGTTTTCCTCCACCAGTTTGAGAACCATTACTACACATTAGTAATATGTATTCTGATATTGCAATAGAATAACACGCTGGGAGTACCCAGCTTGTTATTCTATTTGAAATATTAGATACTTTAGATACTAATATTATAAATGCGAAAGTTTGTAAGAATAGATGGATGGATGTTTGTTACTCTTTCACGCAAAAAGCACTGAACAGATTTGGATGAAATTTGGCACACAGATAGTTTATAAACAGGAATAACACATAGGATACTTATATCCCGATATACCCACGGGGTCAAAACTTATGCGGGTGAAACCGCGGGGCGCGTCTAGTTAGTAATATGTATTCTAATATTACATATCACACACACACACACACATAAATCTAACAATGCGGTAGCACGATATTTTCGTCAATTGTAAACCTATTTCAAAAATTCTTATTTTATTTGGTAGAGAAAGCTTTCGCGGTGGTCCCATATAAATTTAATTAACTTTCCTTGAGCAGTTTTTGAGCTTTATATATTTTTATTTATGTATTTTTCCACATCAGTGTATTTTTATGTTTATGTGTTTTTTTTTTTTTGAGAGAGAATTATCAAACACAAACATCTCAGACTCAAAGAGATGTCGTCAGCACAAGTGTAGAGGTCCACTAGGGCCGATGCCTGCCGGGGTCGCGAGAAGTTACTAAAGGGTCACCGAAGCCACTGGCAAAAGGAAGGAATACGGGTGGGTTTTAGTCAGTAAGAGTCTGACACACCCTCCCGCTTCGGCCAAAGCGGGCGAAGTTATTTGATGATTTCCCACCCAAAAAAAAAAGTGTATGTTGATGATGATAAAATAACTGCTTGTCTGCTAAAAACTGAAAAATAAAAACCGACTTCCAAAACAAAAATACAAAGTGCTACAAGTACTTTAATTTCGGAAGTTGGTGACAAAAAACATTCACTTCCGAAATTAAAGTTATTTTTGTATTTAGTGTTTTAATTGCTCGTTTTTTTTATTGTAAAATACAGGGCTGGTGGCTACTTAGTATTAATGTGAATATTTTATGTTAATTTTATACAAAGTGCGTTATATTTGTGCTGAGTAAACCCACAAAACTTTCTAATATACCGTGTTCTTATATTTCCTGTAACATTTCGGAAATCAATCAGAATTAACCTTTATCCTTGTCCGAAACTACAAATCCAAGGTGAAGGAAAAGTATTTGTTATTATTATTGTTGGTCACAAATATATTTTGGTGCAAACGTATCTAATGAATGTAAGTCTGAGTGATAGACTACTTTGGGTTATTGTATTGTTTCTTTGTTAATTTCCTGTTTAATATCATCCTGATTTTAGGGACCGGGAAACAGAAAAAAAGAGGAACGAACTGGATGCGGAAAAAGCGAATGAATCCTGCTTGACTCTGTAAAAATCTCACCGTGATTACTTAGGCTACGGTCTACCTGACCATACACCGACCGTGACCGACAACGACGTGTAGCTGTCCGTCACCGACGAAGGCCGAATGTTATGTTCGTCAACACACAGGCGCGGTCTCGCTCGCACGCCGTCCGTGACGGACAGCTGCGACGGCAATGAACATTTTGGCAACTGGTGGCGTGTCGGTCGTCCGTCGTGACGTGACCGCACGCTGTCGGTAGCGTCTGACGTTTTGAAGAGACCCCTTTTTTTGGGTTGGAAATTATCAAATAATTTCTCCCGCTCTGGGTGGAACGGGAGGGTGTGTCAGACTCTTACTGACTAAACCCCACCCATATTCCGTACATTGCCTGTGTTGCCCGGGGCCTCGGTAATCTTTTTGAACTTCCACGCGACGCCGTCACACGCGCCGTCGACCCTTGCCTGGTCCTTATCGGATGGCGTGCTACCTATTGCTCACCGTCCGCAAGCCCACGCCCACGGTGGCCGGAAATCCGCCCGGGATTCCCGACGCCCAGGGCGTCTCCTGCGGCGGCTAGGGGTGAGAGTGCGCAAAATAGGCCTTTCCCTCAACCGTCCCACCTCCTCCTTCGCGAGCATTACTGCTTCGCAGAAGGAGGTGACGGCTGCCCATGTCCTCTCGCTCCGTACCATGACCTGAACTAGGGCCGGACGCGAGAGATCTCTGCCGCCGATCGCCTCCACGAGGACACGGCGGTGCTCTGCCCAAGCCGGGCAGACCTGCACCGTATGCTGCACCGTGTCCTCCTTGAAGAGACCCTAGCCTTAGGTTAAGTGATCTGTCAATATTGTCAATTTCCTAGCATCAAGCAATGCACTTCAAGCATACTTTATACAAGTTTCAGAGCGAGATTTTTACAGAATGGGTCGGCCGGAAACAGCGTAAATGAAAAGCTAATTAATATAGTTTGCTAAACTATGTAGTTTCAAAATAATTAATAGGTATGTACTTGATGGATGAGTATTTCAGTGGTTTTAAAGTTCAGCTTTAAATATGCGAGATATTTACGTATTGAATTTTTAACCGGTAATTTGCCCAGTTAAAAATCCGTTACATAAGTATTTATTTATTACTGTGACTGGACTGTGTGAAAGATGATTGCGGGAAGGTACACAAGGGTTACCGAGGCTCCTGGCAACACAGGCAAAGGAAGGAATACGGGTGTGTTTTAGTCAGTAAGAGTCGGACACACCCTCCCGCTCCGCCCAGAGCGGGAGAAGTTATTTGATGATTTCCCACCCAAAAAAAAAAGCATTTATATATTTATTTATTCATATATTTATTTATTCATATATTTATTTAAAGAAATATTATAATTTATACACAGTAACTGGGTTATGGAGGAAAATACTGGTATTCAGCTACATCCGGACTGGAAGCCGACTCCAACATAGTCGGAAAAATATAGACAGATTGATTGATTTATGTATCAGATTTTTAAATTGGTAGGTAATATACCTATCTCCAAAAACATTCAACTGCTCTATCACCTTGAGCTTCTAACTGTGTTCCAAATACAAAACTACAAAAGATCGAATTAAAAGATCCCAGAATCCTTCAAGTCAAAGCATTAAGGAATAATTCATTTGATTGTTTTAAAAACATCTTTCTGTTCTCTGAACCGACAACGACATCAATGTAGCTTTTATCTTTTTTTTTCTCTTTTTATACACCCAGTCTTTTATCAGATGCTCGAATTGAATGCGTATCTTTTGTACAAAAAAGAATGCTTTTTCTTTTCCAATTTTCTTGATTGTCTAAGACAAAGTTAACTTCGTTAAAGATTAATTAAAAACGCTGCAGCTCATTGTTTTTGAAAAGAGAAAATTGCAAATAAACCGTTATTTTTCAAGATGGCGGCTAACGATGTAAGTTTAAAAGAAAAATAAAATCGAATGAAAATAATTGAAAACTCAACGACGAAGATTAAATTACTTAGTTAAGCGGGAAAACTAAGAACATTGTAACTCTTATCGGCACTTACTATAGAAATTGTAGAACAGCTCATGGAACAGCCCTTGGTAAAAATCAGCAAGCCAGCAAGCAAGTCCCACTCAGCCAGTTGGCAGGGGGGCTGACTGCACAGGGTGCATCGTTGTACATCTACCTTTCACCAATCGTGGAGTCTATTTTTAACATCCGACGAAAAACAGGAGTTTTATAAGTTTGTAGAGTGTATCTGTATAGAATCCATTTTTTTTTTCTAACTGAACTGACAGCTGTTCTACTGGGGAGTTTGTTGCGCCACTTCTTCTTCCCAGCTAAAGCACTAGGAAGTGGTGAAGGCCGGGCGTTTTGGGGGGCTGTCTTATGTAATTTTGACGTTCGAAAATTGCTGAGTCTCAGCCTAGTTTGAATAAATGACTTTTGATTCTGATTTTTCATTTTTGTGTTTGTCTGTGGCATCACAGCTCCTGAATGGATAAACCGATTTGGATTTTTTTTATAAACTAATATTATAAAGAGAGAAGATGAGAGAGAGAGAGAAAATTTTGATTTTTTTTATGTTTGTTTTTTACGCTTTCACGCTAAAATGGCTTAACAGATTCCGATGTAATTTCACACATACATAGGTAGACTATGACGTAGGTTAGGACAAAGGATACTTTTTATCCCGATATCCCCACGGGATTGATACTTGTGCGGGAGAAATGATGGAGTGCAGCTAGTAGGTAATAAAAAAGGAAATGTTTTTTCCTTTCATCAAATTGCACTATAAAACATACAATGGGCAGCCTTATCGCTTTCAGCGATCTTATCCAGGCAACCTTGGTATGGACAGTAAAGGCTCTTACAGACTGGGGGCGATATCGCGAGAGCTACAGGCATATTTCTGCCTGTCGCGCCCGCGATATCTCCCCAGTCTGTAAGAGCCTTTATGGCGTGGACATAAAAGATGGGGTTGTCATTGGTGCAAAACAATAACTATATTGATAAAATATATTTTAATAGACATATAATATATGCTATATAACAGATACATAAATACATACATACTAAATACATAATCAAAGAAAATAATAATATGTATGAGTATCTAAATAGATGTAAATTATTAATTAGCTGCAACACGTGGCTTCGCCCGCGTGTCTTTTTCCAAAATAACATTAGTCTTAGTTACTCTTTATAACACCAGCTATCTGCCAGTGAAAGCCACGGCAAAATCGGTCCAGCCGTTTCGGAGATTAGCCAGAACAAACAGACAGACATTTTTTTTCATTGTTTTAAGTAAAGGTAAAAAGCTGTTATTTTGACATTACAAACAGACACTCCAGTTTTATTTATTTGTATAGTTTGTTCAGGCAAAATAAGATTCCATTCGATTTTAAATCAGACTAGCAAGTTTTGGATCAGTACGAACTTCGATCTAGTGGTAGCAAGCTAGGCTGCCAAGCGTGAGGTCTTGGGTTAGATTCCCATGTCAGAAACTGTTATATTGGGTTATTTGTGAGGAAATTCTCAGAAGCAGCCTGGCCATTTGGAATTGTGCAATGCAGGAATGGGTGTCCTGTGGGAAATAAAGGTATGTCGACATATACCTAGTACAAAGCCAGACGCAGTTCGGAAACTAGAGTAAAATATATGTCGGTAAATCC
The DNA here is from genome assembly GCA_905333075.3 of Atethmia centrago. Taxonomy (NCBI): domain Eukaryota; kingdom Metazoa; phylum Arthropoda; class Insecta; order Lepidoptera; family Noctuidae; genus Atethmia; species Atethmia centrago. The sequence goes on along the minus strand of HG995392.1, from coordinate 7,640,461 downwards.
TACATTCAGGAACTTTTCCAGGGAAAGCAGAGTATAGAACCAATTCATTTTGAATTTTTACATGGTAATGTTTGAATTTATTTTCTTTTTAGCTTCTTTCTGCCGGCGAATTCATCTGCGTAGAATTTCTTGTTCCTCCGACACACCGCATCGCATCGCATCGCCTGCCCGCGCTATTACTTCGTTTGCTTCGCGTTCTTTCAGATTTTTTTCTTTTAGCTCGGCTCTTATGGGTCCTAGCGTAATGTTTAATAACCTATAGCTTTCTTCAAGAATTGGGCTATCAAAAGCAGACATGTTTTTTTTTTTAATTCGATTGCTCATTGCTCGGATTAGCGCGTTTAAACAAACAAACTCTTCAGCTTCAGCTTTCTTGAGGAAGGTTATTAAGGAAGATGATTAACATCACGCTACGACCCTTAGGAGCCGAGCAAAAATAAAAAGTCAAAGAACGCTAAGCGAAAACGAAGTAATAGTGCGAGCAGGCGATGCGATGCGGCGTGGTGGGACGGGGTGGCAAGAAATTGCACGCGAACGAATTTGCGGGCAGAAGCTAGTGTATAGATACGGTTAAAAGTTACGTAACATAAATAAAGTTAGGTAGCATAATTTCTGCGATAAACAGACACAAAATTACAGATATTTCCAGTTCACAACTTCAGAATCCCATAATTGATAAGATCATATAAATTTTAATGCAGAACTTGGTTGTTTTTTTATTTTCGATTACTCAACTCAATTTTGGGTAAATGGACAATTGCTTCATATTTTGCAATAAACAACAAGCGTTGTGTCATCGCGTTTCTCTTTTTTTTCTATGCAGTCTGACAGTGACCGCGATTTAGGTGTTGTCGGCGTCTTAACCATAATGAAATTAGGTCAATTAGGCAAAATTAGATCATAGCATAATCAGCCTATAATGTTCCCACTGCTGGGACACAGGCCTCCTCTCTGTGAGAGGGAGTGGGACGTAATCCACACCGAGGGCCCAGTGCGGGTTGGTATTTTCACCATAATTTAGAAAATGTATTCCGGAAGATTTATGTGTATTGTGTGATATAGTTTGATTTCATACGTCTCCGACATTTTGGTTCTAGGACATACCGGTTTCCTCACGATATTTTCCTTCACCGTTTTGAGAGCAGTGGTGATGAAATAGTATTCACCAAGTAAAGTGCCTGTCTGGGTCCGAAACTACGACCTTCAACTCGTAAGTCGCAGCCGATTCCAATGGGGCACCACTGCTTTCGATTAAATAATATTTAGGTCTTTTTAACCTCCCTAGGTTTGACATACGGGAAGACGCTTAAACCCAGTAGTGGCTCCAATATGATTTTGGCCTAACACAACAGATTAAAAAGCGATTTGTTTTCCTCACACATAAAAGTACAAACAAATTGACCAATACTAAAAAATCCCAAATAAAGAACAAAAACAAGAGAATTTTCAGAACTCACTGAAACTTATTGATTCCATTTTTTACGCTACATCCCTCAGAATCCCTTTCAGTTTGTCTAACAAAAAACGGTTTTCCGTTGGCTGAGTCCGGACGAAAATCGAACCGAGTTTTTGTCGTTCGTAAGAACAAACTTCCATTGATTACGCAACGTTCATTCGCTCATTCATTTTGTAGACTCGCCATATTACCAGTTTAGAAAGAACTCTGGGACCGGTATTTAATTAAAATGTCCTTGTGGTTTAAAATGGATCCTTTTAAAATGGCCGTAAAAAATCAGTTAGAGAATTAATAATAAAAGCGTAAACCTTCACCCCTTTAGCCTAAGCACTTCTATAATATAATAGGTACCGCGTGGTTTTCGAGAAAAAGTTAACTGTTTTAGTAAAATAAACTTGACTATTATATTTTTAATTTAGTTTAGGAATAACACAGTATTAAGTGCTACTCTAACACCCATTGTGAACCAAAATAGTTGTCAAATAAATAAATTAATGTTTTATAAATTTATGTTTTTCACATATCTCAGGACCGGTCCTGAACCTTTGGAAGACGTCCGAGGGGCCGAAGCCAACCGACGATTATCCCTGTTCGCACTATACAAGTGCACCCAAGGACAACCCACAGTTGGTGTAGGACTTTTGAGGATATTATCGACACAAAGATATTGGATTATGGGCCTGGGTGGCTAAAGCGAACTGGTTATTTAAGACTATGGAAAAATAATGGCCCCTACCTGACCAACGTCTTATGTAAAATACACAGATAAAATGGCAGGGGGTGACTTGCACGCTCAATAAAGGACCCCTGGGGCCAACCATCACCTCTTATAGCAGTATTATTTCAATATTACTTCAGCGTGAGAAAGAGATGGAGCTATAAGTCCTGTACAGCTCCATCACTTTCCCACTGTGAAGTATTATTATAATAATATATACAAGGTGTTGTTTTGAACCTGCAAAACATTTCAGGAGGTTGTTATGAAACTCGTAAATAATCTTATAACAATACGATACCAAGTCAATAATCAATAATAATTTTTATTTTAGATTTTTAAATTTTATCTTTTCTTTTAATTTTTTTTTTTATTATTTTTTTCAATTTTTTTTTTTTAATTTTTTTTTTTTTTTTGTTGATTCGGGTCGAGAATCACTAACATAATTACCTCCTAAAATGTTTTGCAGGTCCAAAACAACACCTTGTATATTGCTATAAGACGTGGTTGTTGGCCCCTGAACGCGGTCACTAGCACATAGTATCCTAATTCATTGCATCATATGTTTGAAAAAATTATCTTTTCGATAACTTAAATAACACAATGAATGTTGTCGAATTGTCACAATGAAAGACATTGGCGCCGATTCCCTTGTTCACAAACTAAACTAAATTTAAGTTCAGTGCATCCTTTTCTTTTTATTTCATTAAGAAAAGGACAGAAGATCAATTTTAGTTTAGTCCTGTCAAATTAATCACAGCAGCACAGGGGACAGCAGTTTTTTTTTCCCAAAAAAAAACTGCTGTCCCCTACATTTATGTTCGCAATACCTCATCAAAATGTAGGAAAAGCAGATTTTTTTTTGGGATTACAGCTTTGGTCCCTTAGTAAAAGTTGTTAATAATGATGTATACAATGTCCCATTTCAGTTTGTCGCAAGTTTTCAATTTCAACCTGTATAAGTCTGTGTAAATGTAATTATAAATATATGAATTAATTAACTACTTAAAGATTAAGCGATTGATACATGTAGTAAATCTTTGGTCTTATCGTAACTCATTCTCTGGTCACACAGGTGCTTATAACTTCCCATGTCTTATTACATCTCAGGTTTATGTACTTAGCTACCCATGTGATAATTAAATCGGAACTTCGCACTCTCAAGTTCAGTATAATGTAAATTTGGTCTAAATTTAGGGCAAAGTCCTATGTTGGATGAAACGACATGCAAATTGAGGTCGGTCTGGGCAAAAGGCGGGCTAAGATGCCATTTTAGGACATGAAGAGACTGCTACGGGCCTATTACAGGGTTGTCAAGATTTTGGTTACTCAGCCACATAAAATGAAATCTTGCCGAATCTGGTCCTTCAGTCCGAATTTGTGTTACCAAAATTGGTCCTTCGAACCGGATTTTAAGACGTTGCTGAAAATGTTTGTGTCAGAATCTCGGTTTTTATGATATTTCCAAAGTCTTTATGGTACTTTTGAAACTGTTTTGGCTACCGGCTTGAGAATACAATGTACCTACGAATAAATAAAAGCCAAGAATCCTGGAAAATGTAATCAGCCTTCGCTGTCGAAGTGAGATATTACTTTTTAGCTGCATAAAACACCCATACAAAGTAAAGAGAGCAAAAAAGGCTTGCAAAATTCATACAGCTGTGTTTCAAGATGCAAACTTTGATACAGATACCGTTTTAGATTTCATACTGAAAGTCAAAGTCAAATTATTCATTTCAAATAGGCACATAAAGGGCACTTTTGAACCTCAAAATTTACAAAAAAAAAAATAGATTTGATTCTCGTGGCCCCTTCCAAAAGGTCTCCATCGTTACTCTTTTAAAAATGTTTTACAATATTTTGTATAGGTACATTGATTATATAATTATATTTGAAGTCGATGCATCTAGAATAAAATTACTATACCACAATAGGTAAAAAGAAGTAAAAATGAAGCAATGACTGATAAATTAATTATGTGAAAGATATACGAGTATGGTGTTCAAATATTTACAAACTTTGTAAAAGTACTAATACGTTTTAAAACAAAAAAACAAACTAAGCATATCTTTCTATTGTAATTTATGTTAATCGAGTTACCTATCCTTGTCACGTCAGTAGACACCTGCAGCACCAAGGGATTTTCGAGTACTTCGATGACATTAGTAAATTATATTAAGTAACTAATATCTTGTACCAACATCATTTAAAAACCAGCTAAGTGCGTGTCAGACACACAATGAAGGGTTCCGTAGTTGGGATGAATTTATCCCAAGAAACAAACTTGGCATTGTAGTTAAAAAACCTGTTCCCCATACCTTCCAACTGCAAATGTAAGTTGTTAGGCACAATATTGAGTGATTTACCATGTTTTTTTGGACCATAGAGTTCTTATAGGATTTCCTGTAATCTATAAGTGTATAACTATTAACTATTTTTTTTTTAATTTTAGGCTCAGTAATTTCGGAGATAATTGGTTCATTTTCATGTATTTGCTTTAATAACTTAAAAAGTGATTAATTTAAAATTATTAAAAATGTATATTTGAATTCCTCATAACAACTTCTTTCATTTGATATGTCACACGGTACAGTTTGCAAAATGTTTTTTTTTTTTTTAATTTTTCCCCTAAAAGTGAACCCATTATTCAAAATTCATATAATTGCCCAAACACGAACGTATAACGTAAATATATAAATTTCAACTTAATAGTTCAGTAGATTCGGAGCAAATCAGCTGTGACAAACGGACAGACAGACAGACACACGAGTGATCCTATAAGGGTTCCGTTTTTTCCTTTTGTGGTACGGAACCCAAAAATATTGAAAATGAAGGGTTTAACAAATATATTTATTTAAATTAACTATTATTACTATTATTATAAATAAAAGAGTGTCCATGGAGTTTCTTGCCCGTTCTTCTCCATAGGTCCCGTTCTTCTCTATACTGTCAAATGTCCTTTCTTTGATCTTGTTCGTCGAATCGTTGAGCTCCTTAAGTTCTGAGTTGAGCTGCACGATTACTGACAAATGCGTTCATTGACTGGATAGGTCCACTCAATCGGTGTGGTACTTTCCTCAAAAGACCATTTCAGAAACCAATCTACATGGTCTTCACATGATCTGACCAAGATTATGTCTGGACTTTAAAAGAGACATGACCTCTGAGTTTGTTTCGGCCTTTCTTCTCAGAGTAGTCAGATAGGAAACGCCGAGCTTTCAAATAATTTCATTTCACTACGCTTTGGAATGGTCCTTTGATAATTCAAATAATTCAAAAGTTCCTGTAAATATTTTTCTTAAAATAAATGCTGTTAGATACATAGTTAGTAGGTTTCACATGCCTGTAATTTGGCGCTAGCACCTGTACCATCCAAACCGGAACACAACACTGTAATGCTACTTGGAAGCAGAAAAATGCATGTTGGTAGTACTTTTCAAGATGAGACGAACTTTGCCAAGAAGCTCACTTTGTCCGGCTAAATCCATTCCCTGGAAAACAGTCTTCAGAAAGTCTTTCAGAAGTGAATCTATAGACATAATCTATTACTTTTTTATTATAAGCCGAACGAACTAAATCTTCGCCTTTTAAGATTAAGCCCTTACCCCTCTTCCCCCTTTTATAATCGCACCCCCGTACACAAAGGGGTACGCAAACTAACAACAGTTTCGGAGAAAATTCATGTAGCGCGTTAGGGTTGGGATGAGTGAGAATCGGGGATTTATTTTCGGCTTTCGGCAACTTATGGCCAATACGCACTTGTAGTGAAGATCTAGCCCTGTAACTATAAGTACATTATGACATACCTACCTACTTTCAAATATACAAAGCAATTATTATGTAAGATTGCTTATCTAAAGACCCACATGATAAAGATAAGAAAGAAAGTAAAAAACAACAGTAAAACAAATAAAAATTTATATTTACTTTTATACATTAATGAAAACAAAATTACTTAAAATTACAAAATCATTTATCTATGTTACATAAATACACTATAATATAATATTATAAATGCGAAAGTAAAGTCTGTATCCTTGTTAACTTTTTACGCCTTAACAGCCTAACGGATTTGGCTGAAGTTTGACACACGGATCAAACTCAAACTCAAACCATTTATTGTAAATAAACCAATTACAGTCATTTTTGAATTGTCAAGGAGTCGGTCAGTCAGAAAGATGAAGCTAGTTGCCCACTCCAAAGCGTATTAGGTACCTATGGAGAAGAACGGGCAAGAAACTCCATGGACACTCTTTTAAATCAATATATGGTTACATCATTCATGTTGAAATTATAGGTACATGATTAGATTAGATTAGATTAGATTTATTTATTTGCCAACAATGTAGGTACAAGTATAAGATGGTACAAAAAAAAGTGTTTCCGCTACATTCTACCTTACGGCATGCAAAAGTCTTACAATATTATTATACCAGATACAATATTAATACAAAATCATAACTAACATGTCAAAAAAAATTAATGAAAAATGTAAATAATTCAACCTAGGTATTAATTAGCATTATTCTGTTATAAAGTTATTTATATATTATTATCATTTAAAAAGTCTTTTATACAATAATAACATTTTTCTAATAATAATGACGTCAATCTTGATTTAAATTTAGCGCGTTTAAACAAACAAACTCTTCAGCTTCAGCTTTCTTGAGGAAGGTTATTAAGGAAGATGATTAACATCACGCTACGACCCTTAGGAGCCGAGCAAAAATAAAAAGTCAAAGAACGCTAAGCGAAAACGAAGTAATAGTGCGAGCAGGCGATGCGATGCGGCGTGGTGGGACGGGGTGGCAAGAAATTGCACGCGAACGAATTTGCGGGCAGAAGCTAGTGTATAGATACGGTTAAAAGTTACGTAACATAAATAAAGTTAGGTAGCATAATTTCTGCGATAAACAGACACAAAATTACAGATATTTCCAGTTCACAACTTCAGAATCCCATAATTGATAAGATCATATAAATTTTAATGCAGAACTTGGTTGTTTTTTTATTTTCGATTACTCAACTCAATTTTGGGTAAATGGACAATTGCTTCATATTTTGCAATAAACAACAAGCGTTGTGTCATCGCGTTTCTCTTTTTTTTCTATGCAGTCTGACAGTGACCGCGATTTAGGTGTTGTCGGCGTCTTAACCATAATGAAATTAGGTCAATTAGGCAAAATTAGATCATAGCATAATCAGCCTATAATGTTCCCACTGCTGGGACACAGGCCTCCTCTCTGTGAGAGGGAGTGGGACGTAATCCACACCGAGGGCCCAGTGCGGGTTGGTATTTTCACCATAATTTAGAAAATGTATTCCGGAAGATTTATGTGTATTGTGTGATATAGTTTGATTTCATACGTCTCCGACATTTTGGTTCTAGGACATACCGGTTTCCTCACGATATTTTCCTTCACCGTTTTGAGAGCAGTGGTGATGAAATAGTATTCACCAAGTAAAGTGCCTGTCTGGGTCCGAAACTACGACCTTCAACTCGTAAGTCGCAGCCGATTCCAATGGGGCACCACTGCTTTCGATTAAATAATATTTAGGTCTTTTTAACCTCCCTAGGTTTGACATACGGGAAGACGCTTAAACCCAGTAGTGGCTCCAATATGATTTTGGCCTAACACAACAGATTAAAAAGCGATTTGTTTTCCTCACACATAAAAGTACAAACAAATTGACCAATACTAAAAAATCCCAAATAAAGAACAAAAACAAGAGAATTTTCAGAACTCACTGAAACTTATTGATTCCATTTTTTACGCTACATCCCTCAGAATCCCTTTCAGTTTGTCTAACAAAAAACGGTTTTCCGTTGGCTGAGTCCGGACGAAAATCGAACCGAGTTTTTGTCGTTCGTAAGAACAAACTTCCATTGATTACGCAACGTTCATTCGCTCATTCATTTTGTAGACTCGCCATATTACCAGTTTAGAAAGAACTCTGGGACCGGTATTTAATTAAAATGTCCTTGTGGTTTAAAATGGATCCTTTTAAAATGGCCGTAAAAAATCAGTTAGAGAATTAATAATAAAAGCGTAAACCTTCACCCCTTTAGCCTAAGCACTTCTATAATATAATAGGTACCGCGTGGTTTTCGAGAAAAAGTTAACTGTTTTAGTAAAATAAACTTGACTATTATATTTTTAATTTAGTTTAGGAATAACACAGTATTAAGTGCTACTCTAACACCCATTGTGAACCAAAATAGTTGTCAAATAAATAAATTAATGTTTTATAAATTTATGTTTTTCACATATCTCAGGACCGGTCCTGAACCTTTGGAAGACGTCCGAGGGGCCGAAGCCAACCGACGATTATCCCTGTTCGCACTATACAAGTGCACCCAAGGACAACCCACAGTTGGTGTAGGACTTTTGAGGATATTATCGACACAAAGATATTGGATTATGGGCCTGGGTGGCTAAAGCGAACTGGTTATTTAAGACTATGGAAAAATAATGGCCCCTACCTGACCAACGTCTTATGTAAAATACACAGATAAAATGGCAGGGGGTGACTTGCACGCTCAATAAAGGACCCCTGGGGCCAACCATCACCTCTTATAGCAGTATTATTTCAATATTACTTCAGCGTGAGAAAGAGATGGAGCTATAAGTCCTGTACAGCTCCATCACTTTCCCACTGTGAAGTATTATTATAATAATATATACAAGGTGTTGTTTTGAACCTGCAAAACATTTCAGGAGGTTGTTATGAAACTCGTAAATAATCTTATAACAATACGATACCAAGTCAATAATCAATAATAATTTTTATTTTAGATTTTTAAATTTTATCTTTTCTTTTAATTTTTTTTTTTATTATTTTTTTCAATTTTTTTTTTTTAATTTTTTTTTTTTTTTTGTTGATTCGGGTCGAGAATCACTAACATAATTACCTCCTAAAATGTTTTGCAGGTCCAAAACAACACCTTGTATATTGCTATAAGACGTGGTTGTTGGCCCCTGAACGCGGTCACTAGCACATAGTATCCTAATTCATTGCATCATATGTTTGAAAAAATTATCTTTTCGATAACTTAAATAACACAATGAATGTTGTCGAATTGTCACAATGAAAGACATTGGCGCCGATTCCCTTGTTCACAAACTAAACTAAATTTAAGTTCAGTGCATCCTTTTCTTTTTATTTCATTAAGAAAAGGACAGAAGATCAATTTTAGTTTAGTCCTGTCAAATTAATCACAGCAGCACAGGGGACAGCAGTTTTTTTTTCCCAAAAAAAAACTGCTGTCCCCTACATTTATGTTCGCAATACCTCATCAAAATGTAGGAAAAGCAGATTTTTTTTTGGGATTACAGCTTTGGTCCCTTAGTAAAAGTTGTTAATAATGATGTATACAATGTCCCATTTCAGTTTGTCGCAAGTTTTCAATTTCAACCTGTATAAGTCTGTGTAAATGTAATTATAAATATATGAATTAATTAACTACTTAAAGATTAAGCGATTGATACATGTAGTAAATCTTTGGTCTTATCGTAACTCATTCTCTGGTCACACAGGTGCTTATAACTTCCCATGTCTTATTACATCTCAGGTTTATGTACTTAGCTACCCATGTGATAATTAAATCGGAACTTCGCACTCTCAAGTTCAGTATAATGTAAATTTGGTCTAAATTTAGGGCAAAGTCCTATGTTGGATGAAACGACATGCAAATTGAGGTCGGTCTGGGCAAAAGGCGGGCTAAGATGCCATTTTAGGACATGAAGAGACTGCTACGGGCCTATTACAGGGTTGTCAAGATTTTGGTTACTCAGCCACATAAAATGAAATCTTGCCGAATCTGGTCCTTCAGTCCGAATTTGTGTTACCAAAATTGGTCCTTCGAACCGGATTTTAAGACGTTGCTGAAAATGTTTGTGTCAGAATCTCGGTTTTTATGATATTTCCAAAGTCTTTATGGTACTTTTGAAACTGTTTTGGCTACCGGCTTGAGAATACAATGTACCTACGAATAAATAAAAGCCAAGAATCCTGGAAAATGTAATCAGCCTTCGCTGTCGAAGTGAGATATTACTTTTTAGCTGCATAAAACACCCATACAAAGTAAAGAGAGCAAAAAAGGCTTGCAAAATTCATACAGCTGTGTTTCAAGATGCAAACTTTGATACAGATACCGTTTTAGATTTCATACTGAAAGTCAAAGTCAAATTATTCATTTCAAATAGGCACATAAAGGGCACTTTTGAACCTCAAAATTTACAAAAAAAAAAATAGATTTGATTCTCGTGGCCCCTTCCAAAAGGTCTCCATCGTTACTCTTTTAAAAATGTTTTACAATATTTTGTATAGGTACATTGATTATATAATTATATTTGAAGTCGATGCATCTAGAATAAAATTACTATACCACAATAGGTAAAAAGAAGTAAAAATGAAGCAATGACTGATAAATTAATTATGTGAAAGATATACGAGTATGGTGTTCAAATATTTACAAACTTTGTAAAAGTACTAATACGTTTTAAAACAAAAAAACAAACTAAGCATATCTTTCTATTGTAATTTATGTTAATCGAGTTACCTATCCTTGTCACGTCAGTAGACACCTGCAGCACCAAGGGATTTTCGAGTACTTCGATGACATTAGTAAATTATATTAAGTAACTAATATCTTGTACCAACATCATTTAAAAACCAGCTAAGTGCGTGTCAGACACACAATGAAGGGTTCCGTAGTTGGGATGAATTTATCCCAAGAAACAAACTTGGCATTGTAGTTAAAAAACCTGTTCCCCATACCTTCCAACTGCAAATGTAAGTTGTTAGGCACAATATTGAGTGATTTACCATGTTTTTTTGGACCATAGAGTTCTTATAGGATTTCCTGTAATCTATAAGTGTATAACTATTAACTATTTTTTTTTTAATTTTAGGCTCAGTAATTTCGGAGATAATTGGTTCATTTTCATGTATTTGCTTTAATAACTTAAAAAGTGATTAATTTAAAATTATTAAAAATGTATATTTGAATTCCTCATAACAACTTCTTTCATTTGATATGTCACACGGTACAGTTTGCAAAATGTTTTTTTTTTTTTTAATTTTTCCCCTAAAAGTGAACCCATTATTCAAAATTCATATAATTGCCCAAACACGAACGTATAACGTAAATATATAAATTTCAACTTAATAGTTCAGTAGATTCGGAGCAAATCAGCTGTGACAAACGGACAGACAGACAGACACACGAGTGATCCTATAAGGGTTCCGTTTTTTCCTTTTGTGGTACGGAACCCAAAAATATTGAAAATGAAGGGTTTAACAAATATATTTATTTAAATTAACTATTATTACTATTATTATAAATAAAAGAGTGTCCATGGAGTTTCTTGCCCGTTCTTCTCCATAGGTCCCGTTCTTCTCTATACTGTCAAATGTCCTTTCTTTGATCTTGTTCGTCGAATCGTTGAGCTCCTTAAGTTCTGAGTTGAGCTGCACGATTACTGACAAATGCGTTCATTGACTGGATAGGTCCACTCAATCGGTGTGGTACTTTCCTCAAAAGACCATTTCAGAAACCAATCTACATGGTCTTCACATGATCTGACCAAGATTATGTCTGGACTTTAAAAGAGACATGACCTCTGAGTTTGTTTCGGCCTTTCTTCTCAGAGTAGTCAGATAGGAAACGCCGAGCTTTCAAATAATTTCATTTCACTACGCTTTGGAATGGTCCTTTGATAATTCAAATAATTCAAAAGTTCCTGTAAATATTTTTCTTAAAATAAATGCTGTTAGATACATAGTTAGTAGGTTTCACATGCCTGTAATTTGGCGCTAGCACCTGTACCATCCAAACCGGAACACAACACTGTAATGCTACTTGGAAGCAGAAAAATGCATGTTGGTAGTACTTTTCAAGATGAGACGAACTTTGCCAAGAAGCTCACTTTGTCCGGCTAAATCCATTCCCTGGAAAACAGTCTTCAGAAAGTCTTTCAGAAGTGAATCTATAGACATAATCTATTACTTTTTTATTATAAGCCGAACGAACTAAATCTTCGCCTTTTAAGATTAAGCCCTTACCCCTCTTCCCCCTTTTATAATCGCACCCCCGTACACAAAGGGGTACGCAAACTAACAACAGTTTCGGAGAAAATTCATGTAGCGCGTTAGGGTTGGGATGAGTGAGAATCGGGGATTTATTTTCGGCTTTCGGCAACTTATGGCCAATACGCACTTGTAGTGAAGATCTAGCCCTGTAACTATAAGTACATTATGACATACCTACCTACTTTCAAATATACAAAGCAATTATTATGTAAGATTGCTTATCTAAAGACCCACATGATAAAGATAAGAAAGAAAGTAAAAAACAACAGTAAAACAAATAAAAATTTATATTTACTTTTATACATTAATGAAAACAAAATTACTTAAAATTACAAAATCATTTATCTATGTTACATAAATACACTATAATATAATATTATAAATGCGAAAGTAAAGTCTGTATCCTTGTTAACTTTTTACGCCTTAACAGCCTAACGGATTTGGCTGAAGTTTGACACACGGATCAAACTCAAACTCAAACCATTTATTGTAAATAAACCAATTACAGTCATTTTTGAATTGTCAAGGAGTCGGTCAGTCAGAAAGATGAAGCTAGTTGCCCACTCCAAAGCGTATTAGGTACCTATGGAGAAGAACGGGCAAGAAACTCCATGGACACTCTTTTAAATCAATATATGGTTACATCATTCATGTTGAAATTATAGGTACATGATTAGATTAGATTAGATTAGATTTATTTATTTGCCAACAATGTAGGTACAAGTATAAGATGGTACAAAAAAAAGTGTTTCCGCTACATTCTACCTTACGGCATGCAAAAGTCTTACAATATTATTATACCAGATACAATATTAATACAAAATCATAACTAACATGTCAAAAAAAATTAATGAAAAATGTAAATAATTCAACCTAGGTATTAATTAGCATTATTCTGTTATAAAGTTATTTATATATTATTATCATTTAAAAAGTCTTTTATACAATAATAACATTTTTCTAATAATAATGACGTCAATCTTGATTTAAATATTCGTAAGGTGTTTTCTTTAATACGGCTCGGAATTTTATTGTGTATGGTAGGCCCCATTGACATAATATTTTTTTCTTAGCAATGCCGTTTTGTATTTGCCTGTATGTAATATATTTTTGTATTGTTGTCTCGTAGGACCTGAACGAGTACTAATATCCGCTAGTGACGGAAACTGATATAAATTTGTTTTAACAAAAATTGATAGACCATGACCTAAGTTTGATCACTTTTTATCCCAGTAGTACGATCCCGTGGGATAATTTCCGATGTCTACGCGGGCGCAGCCGCAGGCAAAAGCTATTAGAATATAAACGAAAGCAAAAACTTCGATACTCCACGCGAAAATCGAAATGTGTAACCGATACTTTGCCACATCCCTACGTGTAATCCTTTATGTAGAAGTTATTATTAGCTTGACAGACTGACAGTGACAAGCAACTCGAGATATTATTATATACAGGTAGTTTTCCTAAAAATTCGAGGCAAAAGGAAGTAGGCCGAAAACCAATTGTTATACTGAGGATAAAGGTAAGAAGTACCTGGGTATATTTTTTCGCATGTGTGTATTTTTTATGACAGATGTTTTGTATGCCTGCCTCGTTGGTCTAGACGTCTTTTGCGTGAGTTTTGAGTGCGTGGTCTTGGGTTTCGTTCCCAGGTCAGGCAAAGTCATCTACACTTTTTTTTTTGGTGGGAGATTATCTCTTACTGACTAAAACCCACCCATATTCCTTCCGTTGCCCGTGTGTTGCCAGAGACCACGGTATCCCTTTCGGACTTTCCTGCGACCCCGGCAAACATCGACCCTGTCAGTTGTGCTGACATATCTTTGAGGCGCGCGTGGAACACAACGCGCCGTCGTCGACCCGGGCCTGGTCCTTATCGGACGGCGAGCTACCCATTGCTCACCGTCCGCAAGCCCTCGCCTTTGGTTAGACTGCAGGCCTGAAGATATGTTTTGTAAGTGAAGTATTGACGAGACATTTTTTAATATTACACACACACACACAACTTTTTAGTCGTAGTATCACCAGGAAGTTGCTGGACGCACAGAGAGCGCCTGGAGGAGCTATTAGTTAATGAAAGATCAGAGGAGATCTACCACTATGTCTCAAACGGAGTATGTATAGGAAAGTATAGGAAATTGTGGATATGTGTATTCTTCTCATTCTCACACATGGTGCTCAAACCTGGTCTTTGACACTTTTGCAGAGGTGCAAGCTCGAGGTTTGCCAGTGAGCCATGGAGCGCAGTATCCTAGGGTTTCGATCGTCGGACCGCATAAAGGACACAACACTGCGTGCCAAAACCAAGGTCACGGACGTTACTCAGAAAGCTGCTAAGCTTAAGTGAGACTGGGCCGGACATGTCTGCCGTATGTCAGTGCTAAAATAACCACCGATTGGATCCCACTAAAAGCACGACGGCATCGCGGCAGGCCGAGACGAAGATGGCGGTACGAGCTTGACTCCTATTGAAAGAACTGGCCGGCACTAGCAAAAGACAGAATTATGTGGAAAAGGGAGAGGGAGGCCTTGGCTCTGCAGAGAGACAATACAAGCTAGTTAGTTAGTTAGTGAGATAGCATCATCAGTTTAGATTCAAACCCGCCGTTCCAAAAAGCAATTTTTTATATTTTTTGTACACTGTAAATTACCAATACCTACGAATATTCCAACGAACCACACTGTATATACAAATTTCAACGAATAATTTTCACCATATTTTTATGATTCAATTTGGCGAATGTGGACGGTGCAATCATATCGACTTGGTTTGATGAACGAGCCAAAACTGAATGTTTTAAACTAGCTTTTTCCCGCGGCTTCAACGGCGTGAAAAAGTAACTGAAAGACAGAGTTATATAGTATGGTATCGATAGAGACATATTGGTTAGAGCAGAGACAGTTTTAATTGTACTTCCAGAGTTGGGCAAATTTTTCATAGTTTTTTTTTTCCAATCTTAATTGTGAATTCAACTATCATTCTCTTGTCCGTATCCCAATATATTTGGGGTCGATTCAATGTGTTTTTTCCGTACCTAATAGTCGTCACCTCGGTAATCACCCCCTGTCTAGCCATATCATCTTTCACACAGTCCATCCATCGTTTCTTTGGTCTTTCCCTGTTCTTATAGCCATTCCCATTCATACTCAAAACTATGAATGCCAAATAAAAATGAAATTGCCAATATCAAAGTAACTTCGATCCCAATGCACAATGGCCTTTAAAAATACTCCTCTGATCGCATGAATACAGAATGTCAAAGCAAATATAATTTAGGTAACAGAAAACAAATGAATTTCAAATTCCAGGGAACGGCAAAGAATACGGAACGTTGTAGCGACATACTTTGATATTTATTTGAAGATTGAATGAATATCGGAAGTTCAATTTTCAACTGTATTTTGTTGGAAACTATTTTTTACTAGTTTACAGTGGCAAAAATCAACAACAACAATGTAACAACACGCCTGTTTTCCCCGAAAGGATACGCAGGGATATCAGTACACCCACATTTCGCCATCTACTCGTAAACTGTCAAAATGGAGGTCGATTTGATCACTGCAATCGTTCACAGCCCTGCAAAACCTCGCGTAGGGAGAATTAGCACCCAGAACTGTTCTTCTCTGCGGAGGGCAGAGTGGCGTTATAGGATTGCGAGGAATTCTGGAGGGGGCGCGGAAGTTAAAACTATGTTATAGGGAGCGAGCGTATTGCCATCAACACCTGGCCCAGCCGCTACTGAGAAATTCTTGATGGAAAAACCCAATAACACTTTCGCCCTACCTGGGAATTGAACCCAGGACCTCAAGCTAAGTAGTAGCGCTTTCGACCACTGGACCAACTACGTAAAACTATTCGTTAAATATATCGTCGTGTTCGTTATATTTTCGGTGTTTGAGCTGTCGATAAATGTCTCTATAAAATGTTTTTATATTTACGATATTTATTGCACTCTCTGTGGCAATGACAGCCTCAGAAATACTTTACACTGTAGTTATTTTGACTTAAAACCAACATGAAATATTAAATATAACTTGGTAACAGTAGTTATGTTACTGTTAACTTGAGATGTTGTGACCAACCCAATGAAATTTTATGAAAAAAAAAATATCTGAATCATGTAACATTTCGCAAAAGTGACATTCTATCAACATTCAGTACGCGATATAAAGAACTGCGAGCCTTTTGACCAGCTAACCAAACTAACTTGACCTCCCATCAAAAAGTTTATACCTAAAAGTTTGGCTCTATATAAATTGGACGCTATTTCCTAGAATCCATTCGGTACCAGCACATTCTGCGTTTCCATGTTCAAAAGTCAAAAACTGGCAAAATAAACAAACAAATGACCCCCTTTTTTTTGGGTGGGAAATCATCAAATAACTTCTCCCGCTCTGGGTGGAGCGGGAGAGTGTGTCAGACTCTTACTGACTAAAACCCACCCGTATTCCTTCCGTTGCCTGTGTTGCGGGGGCCTCGGTAACCAAATGACCCCTTGAAGTTTATTCCTTGAAAATTACAGCTCATGACTGCAGTCTCACCAACTCTTCCACTCGTAACCATACACCCATCGATACAACCGACAGGATACGATATCTCGGAGTAAGCATTGATAACCATTTAAAATGGAAAAAGCATATCAGCTCTACAGTGAAATGATTGCGAAGATTAATTATTTTTTTACTAAGGCTTGCTGAGGGTGCTGACTTCAAGTGCCTGGATAACTGTCTACCTTATTCTCGGTCAGTCAGTCCTTGGGTATTGCGTGAACACGTGGTGTGGTGCCCACAAAACAACCATACTGTGACTAGAAAGTCTGCAGAGGGCCTTACCTACTAAAGGTATTTTCTAAAAAAACAGCCAAGTTGGGATGTATCCCAAGAACAAACTTAATATCGTAGAGGAAAAACATGTTCTTCCATACATTCCAGTTTGTACGCACAATATTGAGCGATTTACGATCACAGACTTCTTATAGGTTTTCCTGTATTAAATGAGTGACGGTGACTGAAAAGTTGTGTAGAAAAGGTTGTCATGGTATGTGATGCGGAGGAATGAGGGAAATGTCACCAGGAAAATTTTAAGTAGGAATTTGGATGGCTATACGAGTAGGGGAAGACTAAAGAAACAATGGATGGACTGTGAGAAAGATGATATGGCTAGAAATGGAGTGACTACCGAGATGATAATGACTAATAGAGAAGTATGGAAGAAAAGGACATGTTGCGCTGACCACAAATAAATTGGGATATTGAGCAGGAGAATGATGGTGATGACCTAATGAACACATCGATACCTTTAGGCTCAAAAGCCGTGTCCACCAAAATTTTTATTTACCGGCTTTTCAGTAAAGCAAGTTTACAACACCTATAATAATATTATTATGTAATGTAATATTATATACTAGATGCGCCCCGCGGTTTCACCTGCATAAGTTTTGACCCCGTGTGTATATCGAGATAAGAAGTAACCTATGTGTTATTCCTGGTTGTAAACTATCTGTGTGCCAAATTTCTTCCAAATCCGTTCAGTACTTTTTGCGTGAAAGAGTAACAAACATCCATCCATCCATCCATCCTTACAAACTTTCGCATTTACAATATTAGTAGGATAGTACTGTAAACAAGAACAGTGGCTGTCCAGTGGTAAGGGCCGCGTAAGAGTTGAGGTTTGAACCTAAGCAGGTGCTTTACTTAGTGTAAATTATTTCATCACCACTGCTCTCAAAACAGTGAAGGAAAACATCGTGAGGAAACCGGCATGTCCTCCTAGAACCGAAAATTCGAAGACATGTGACATCTACAAACCCGCACTGGGCCCACGTGGTGGATTACGGCCCACTGCCTCTCACAGAGAGGAGGCCTGTGTCCCAGCAGTGGGAACATTATAGGCTGACTATGTAAACAATACTGTAAATTAAACTGCATACATTATTCACATCTTAACGTCACTAAGTTGGCTAAAACAGTAGGTATAAGTTGATATATTATAGTCCGGAAAGTTCATGCCGATCTTATGCTAAAAGTTTGCCAAGTTTCAGATTTCTAGGTCAAACGGGCTCGATGTGTACCCATCAAGCCCTTATTGGGTTGGGTGCGACCACAGAGTAGGCAAATAAGTCAGATGGTGCGACAAAAGAAAGGGTAGTAAATGAAAACCTCAGATTTTTGAAGTGAAAAATTATATAAGCGCGTTGACCGACTTTTGGTAAGGAATAATTTTAAATATCTGTAGATATGACTAGCGTGCAGAGCAGTGGTGGCCCAGTGGTAACGGCCGCGACTTACAAGTTGTAGGTCGTAGGTTCGAACCCGGACAGGCGCACACTGGTCCCGAATGATAAAAAAGTGGACGAAGAGTTACTCTACAAGCTGCGCTAAGTTTTATTTTGAATACGTTTGAATCTTGGAAGATAAAGACAAAATTAGAATTTTTTTATACAAAAAATATTTAAAGTGCCTGTAACTCAAAATGAGCACAAAATCGCAGAAGAGTGTCTATGACAAAGTAGTGAGCAATTAGCATCTCTACAAGCTGCTTTAAGTTTTATTTTGAATACGTTTGAATCTTGGAAGATAAAGACAAAATTAGGATTTTTTCATACAAAAAATATTTAAAGTGCCTGTAACTGAAAAGGAGCACAAAATCGCAATTGAGTGTCTATGGCAAAGTGATGAACAATTAACCCCTCTACAAGCTGCGCTAAGTTTTATTTTGAATACGTTTGAATCTTGGAAGATAAAGACAAAATTAGGATTTTTTCATACAAAAAATATTTAAAGTGCATGTAACTCAAAAGGAGCACAAAATCGCAGTTGAGTGTCTATGACAAAGTAGTGAGAAATTAGCCCCTCTACAAGCTGCGCTAAGTTTTATTTTGAATACGTTTGAATCTTGGAAGATAAAGACAAAATTAGGATTTCTTTCATACAAAAAATATTTGAATATTTTTTTTCTCTGAAAATACGGCTTTTTTGGCAAAAACTCAATGTACAAAAGTGATTTGTAATTGCATCAGCTGTCTACAAAAAAAAAATAAGCTGAATCGGTTGACCTTTTGTCAAAAATTTCTTAATGTCCCCTTTTTTATCATTTGGGACCAGTGTGAGGCGGTTTACTTTGTGTAAATTATTTCGTCACCACTGCTCTCAAAACGGTGAAGGAAAACATCGTGAGGAAACCGACATGTCCTAGAACCAAAAAATTCGAAGACATGTGACATCTACCAACCCGCACTGGGCACGCGTGGTGGATTACAGCCCACTCCCTCTCACAGAGAGGAGGCCTGTGTCCCAGCAGTGGGAACATTATAGGCTGATTATGTATGACTAGCGTATTGCGCTTGGCCAGCAGTGAGAGTAAATATATTTTAATGTATCCTAATATTATAAACGCGAAGATGAGTTTGTTTGTCTGTTACGCTTTCAAGCTAAAACGGCTGAACGGATTTGGATGAAATTTAGCACATTGGTAGACCATGACCTGGGTTATAAAGATAGGATAGGACTATTTATTCCGATATTCTCTCGGGATAGAGACTTATAGGGGGCCCGCGGGGCACAGCTGGTAATTAATATTTTTATTAAAGAAATTCTATCTAAATTATTGAGACTATTGCAACGAATAAGGATTTTTTTTTAAATACACTGTTATTTTATAGTTTAGGTAAAGTTTTCACTTCTGTCCCCACGATTGCCTATTTTTTTCTTAGGGTTTTTTTTTAATTTTAACGGCTAAACGGATAAAAATAAAATAATAAATAAAATGAGATGAAAATAAAAATTAAAAAAAAATAAAAAATAAAAATTAAATTAAATTAAATTAAAATAAGTTTATTGACACAAAATACCTTTGTATACAATTCCAATACATTTCACTTAGGTACATTGGATTTTGGGGAAAGGTTACACAAATAGTGAAAAACCCTGCCTCCTAAACTAGGGGAACCCTGTGACCTAGGAGTCAGTGTTCTACTGTAACTTCTTGTACAAAAGAAACCTTTAATTATTTATGTGTGTTAATAAACACATAATGACCTGATTTAATTATGAATCTGAATGTGTGAGGATGTGGGTAGAGGTATGTGTAGCTGTGTGAGTGAGATGGGATGTGGTGTGGTGTGGTGTACAAGAGAGGAGGGGGTGTTATGTGGGGGTGTGTGTATTCGTGTAAGGTATGTCCGTGTGATGTTGCAAGAGTTTCCATATACGTTTAAAAAAAAAGTAAAAAAAAATATAATAATAAAGATAAATAGGACTTCTATGAAATTTAGTACACGGTTATACGAAAACATAGGTTAGATTAAAGGATACTTTTTATCTCAGTAGTAAGTTCTCGTGGAATAAATTCCGTCTTCCACGCAGAAAATACTAGTTGTTGACCGCAGCTACACGCAGCGGTCAACAACTAGTATTTTCTGTACAGAAGCTGTCAAACCGCCATATTTATTGTTCAGATAAAAAATATCTGACAATTGAACAATCAGCCAATAATAAGATATAGATAGATAGAAAGATAGATAGATAGAATACTCTTTATTATGTACACCATAAAATAATAACAAGAGAAGACCGTATTAAGAGAAGCTTTTTTCAAATTAAATAGAGTAGAGTTATCTCAACCCCTCTCTCTCGAGGGGTTGAGATGACTCTATTCTGTTTACAGGGTGGATTTTTGAGACGGGGCGGTAAGGGTAGCTACCTTAACCGTTGTAACTACAGGAAAACGGTCTTAGGAGACCGTCCTTAACTTTTTGAGACATTTAGATCTGCATTCACAGATTTTGAAAAAAATGTATAGTTAGCAAGAAAATGGGCAGTTTTCACAAAAACTTTTTTTGGTGCCAATCGATCCTGTTTCTTACGGGGATCAAAAAACTCTATTAGAGCAACATAGGTTTGAGTACTACAAAAGTCAGAAATCGCATAAAACTTTTTCCATACATTTTGTAGGAAATTAGACTCCAACTTACTTTTTAGAGTTCCGTAGTAAACAAGGAACCCTTATAGTTTCGCCATGTCGTCTGTCTGTCTATAGGTAGCTGCCCTTACTGCCCTATCTCAAAAATCCACTCTGTATACCTATATTTGTAATATAGCTTGCGTGTATTTATGATATAGTGCGGCCTCGCGGCACCGCGGGCGGCCGTATGACCTTTTCGAGCTTTTATTTATTTATTTAAACTTCTCACACACAAATAAGTACAAAGGCGGACTTAATGCCTTAGGCATTCTTTACCAGTCAACCAAGGGTGGTGAAGAGCTTTTCAAGCGATACTGGTCTTTTAATTATCTAGATAAAGTTTAAAATTATTTCACACTAAAAGTGCTCGCCGCGCCGCTGCCGGTCGCTGCTTTCCCGGTGTGAATCGGCCCTAACTGTACATCTCTATGAAGAAAGTAATAAAGCCCGGCACACGATACAGCACAAACTACACCGCTGGTTAATCTGACCATAAATAATTATTACGGAGTAGCCTTCAGGTTATTATAGACAAAATAGATGATAAAGAATATCCCGAGATTATTCTAAACAGATTATAATAATTATTATTATCTTGAAGGTCACAGTTTAAGGCAGTATATAAGCCAGAAGTTATGCATAACAACATTCATAATTGCTTGCAAACGCAATGGGGGTTCCGTACTACCAGAGATATTATAGTCTAATTTTAACTGTGCACTTAGAACATAGAACTGTGCACCTATTACGGTTAAGCAATGATATTGTATTAAATATTTAATATATTATAATTGCGATTAAATATTTAATCATGAAATAGACTGATTTTGATAAATTTGGTCACTTTTTCTGGGCAAGGGAAAAGAATTTAAACAAAATTATTTGTGATTTGAAAAGTCAAGTTCTTTGTTTTGCATTTGGCTGAAACGGATTAAAAAAAAAAGGTATTCACGGAAAATCACTAATATTCGCAACAAGTTTTCCGAAAAATGACGTTTGATCATTTTTTTACAAGAAACTACTTTTTATTTTAAATATTTAAAAATACCATCAATATCATTATATGGTCTACTTGCATGAGGTGGAAGCATTTTTTTCAACTTCTATACAAAATATAGCAGAGAAATAATGTTGAAAAAAACATTTTTTTGAACCCTTTCAGTAATGTATTTTTCCTATTATTTTAGAAAACTATATCAAGAAATTTAAAAATCACACATTAGTCTTCAGCTATCCTTGAGATAAAATTAAAATGTTATTTTATGATTATACAGTAGGTATTTTCATTAAGTAAATCAAAGGCGAAATAAACTATATTTTCAAGAGCGCAAAAGTGATGTAACTATTAACAGGTGCTGTGACAGACACGAATGGTTTAGCGACACTAGCGGGCATGGCTCCTTCTGCGAAGCAGTAATGCTCGCGAAGGAGGAGGCGGGTCGGTTGAGGGAAAGGCAAATTTTGTGCGATCTCGCCCCGAGCCGCCGCAGGAGGCGCCCTGGGCGTCGGTAATCGCGGGCGGATTTCCGGCCACCGTAGGCGCGGGCGGATTTCCGGCCACCGTAGGCACGGGCTTGTGGACGGTGAGCAATAATAATACCAGCCTATTATTATCCCTCTTCTCATACAGAGAAGCAGTAATCTCTTAAATGTCGCGTGATACACCATTGGTGCATAAGAACTTAAGTATCTGGAGTCTGGCGTCACCACGGTTGCTCAAGACGGGTTGGTTGCCCACGGTGCAATGAGTAGCTCGCCGTCCGAAAAAGACAAGGCCCGGGTCGACAGCACGTTGTGTTCCACGCGCGCCTCAAAGAGATGTCAGCACAAAAGTGTAGTCCGCTAGGGCCGATGCCTGCCGGGGTCGCGGGAAAGTCCGACAGATATACCGTGGCCTCTGGAAATACACAGGCAACGGAAGGAACACGGGTGGGGTTTAGTCAGTAAGAGTCTGACACAACCCTTCCGCTCCGCGCAGAGCGGGAGAAGTTATTTGATAATTTTGCTCCCAAAAAAAATAAGGTTTCCTCACGGTGTTTTTTAGCCTTTTATTATGTTTTCATTGCCTCATCATGTTTAAGGCTAGGAAGTTAGGTTAACACCTTGTTGTGATCACCTGCATCTTTTCTTTGATCATTGACCTACTTCGTAAAGTAGTAAGCAACACTTCGTACTTAACGATATTTTGTGGAGTTTTCAAGAAAGGGGACCACGAAGTTTGTTTATACTTAGCGATAGAATCTGGGGAAAGATGAGTTTTCCTTACAAAATGGGTGTTTCTGATGCCTTTCCAAATATAGGTCAATCATTCGACTAATTAATCAGTGTCATAAAAGGCAAATACCTAAGAGATAAAGGACCGATTTGACCGAGTCCTGATAAGAACTTTGGTAACAAAAACATTAAATTATGTATTCATCATCTGCCTAGCCTTTTCCCAACTGTGTTGGGGTGCCCACCCCAACACAGTTTCCACTGCTTTCGGTTAGACTGGATGCCTATCCAGTCTAACCGAAAGCAGCTGAATACCAGTATGTCACATGGAGCGACTGCCTATCTGACCTCCACAACCCAGTTACTGGGTACGATACCCCTTCGTAAGACTGATTGTCAGACTTTCGGGCTTCTGACGACCCGTAACAACTATCAAAGTTCCACGAATGACAGCCGGGACCAACGACTTAACGTGCTTTCCGAGGCACGGAGGGGTATGTATAGTGGTGACCCATCCACGGACCAACCGCGGCAAGGGTAGCTTCACCTGATCGATCGACCCGTGCGGCTGTTATCACTTAGCCACAAGCCCCTCCATTAAAAAAACATTATACTGCTTTTTGGGCAGTCGTTTAAAAACAATAAATTATATATGGCACAAAATTTGTATCAAATTACCTGCCCGAAAAGTTTTACCTACTGTCTCTCCACTCAGTGATCTAGCTAGGATCAGCATCAGCGTTTCACCCAACAATTCTTTGTAATTAATAATGCATACTTTGTAAGTCCCTCATGTAAGTACTACAAAACCTTTATGTGTCTAAATAAATTATAATATATTATATTCCATTATTTCATTTACATTTTTTAAATATTATTATAAAAATAAAGCTTAAATAAATATAAAAAATATTAGCCCACTGGTATCGGGAACAGGATCCAAGCTGCCGGTGTTCAGGGCTCCTGGGAGGCGAACCTTCTAGCGATACGCGCCGTTTCCAGAAGTATCGCTTTCTGTATCAAGCCCTTGATCCAGCTACCTAACGAGAGCCCCCTCATGTGTTGGTCACGGCTCTTGGCTATTTTGCCATTGGCCGTCACGACTATCGGCACAATGACAGCTGTATCCTCATCCCACATGTAAACAATGTCATATATTCCTTTTACTCTGTCCACGTCCAAACAGGACGCGTAACATCACCGCCGTTGAACCAGAAGAAATTAAAGACAAACTGACACAACAGTCTCACTAGTACCACAGGTAAATGGTAGTACTGTAGAATTTTCCGCTAGTACCACCGGTGGTTCAGTTCGGTGGTACTAGTGGGAACAAAGGAATATTTCTACGGTGCGATGTCAAAAATAACGAAACAAATTTCACTTTAGCTTCGTAGAGTAGAAGATAGAAGTGGTCATACCTACGCGTGCCTATCATAAACTAGTACAGCCAGATTCAAACTTTATGGCGGAAATTCACGTTTCAGCGGGGGTGAGGGGTGCGGTACTTCGCAGCGAGTAGCGGGCTTCAGAATCGCCATCAAGTTTGAATCGACCTGTACCTACCGATTGCGAGAATTCAATACTTATGTTGACAACGGTAAAAGTTTTTCGATTTAAAACAAAAACGACACCGCGGCAGGCCAAGATGAAGATGGCGGGACGAGCTTGACTCCTACCGAAAGCACTGTCCGGAACTAGTAAAAGACAGAATTGTGTGGAAAACAGAGAGGGAGGCCTGAGCCTTTTTTTGTGGGAAATTATCAAATAACTTCTTCCACTCTGGGCGGACCCAGAGGGTGTTTCAGACTTACTAAATAAAACCCACCCGTGTTCTTTTCGTTGTCTGTGTTGCCAGGGGCCACGGTATCCCGCGACCCGGCGGGCATTGGCCCTAGCGGACCCCTACAGAGGCCTGAGCCCTGCAGTGGAACAATACGGGGTAATTAGATTAGATTTAAATACTACGGGGTAATTGCGTAACACACAGAAAATGAAACACAGTGCGTTTCATTTTGGCAGTTCAACAACATTCATTGCGTTTTAGACGTTTAAAGCAGAGAAAAATTTAAAACATACAAAGCAATGGATTAGCAATTTCTTTCAGATTTTGAATGATAGTTTTTCCACAATTAGGATGCAGGTTATTCATTCACACCTGAGGACCTGGAAAAGCGACAATCGCTTTCAAAGTCTTTCATATTTCTTTCAACAGGATTAACATAAGCTTTTCGGTAGCTTAATCAATACATTTGATTTTCCCATCATTGTTATGGGTTGCTAATAACATGTCACTTTATCTAGGACCTGTAGTTAAGGCGCCACTTCCACGGGAGATAATCGTAGTGATAGATAGATAGATAAAACATTTATTCAGTGCACACAAAAGACATAGCACAACACACAATAGCACAATTAATGGATAACAAATTACAGGAATATATATAAAAACAAGGTGCTAATATACAATGCAATATATAAAATTGTATGAATAATGATAATTAATATAATATAATTTAAACTGTATATTTATTTATTATTATTACCACTTACATTTCATTTCATTTATAACCATTTAAATTGCAATGTCTTAACAGGCAACTAATTCCAAGAACCTACCTATTATTAACATGTTCAAAATGCTGTACACTTAGTTCGCAATAAAGAATTTGAATTTGAATAAGAAAAAAGAAAAACAAGCATAACAAATATAGTGACATTATGATATACTTCAATTACTTATCGAACAAGGTGCGGTGTGCGTCTCAAGGTTGCACCAAATGGGACTCCAGCTCAGCATGTGTCAGGCAAATATACCTGACGCTGATATTCTACTGGATCCCTGCAGTGGCATACGGACGTCGAGCTGACGAGATAAATTGGTGTTGTGACAAAGTGTTATGCGTAGAGTGAAATTATGTAAGTATACCCATAACTTAATTTTTTTTTTGATAACCACGTTTTGCCATCAAATTCTCTCCGCGATGATATCGCCGTGTGGAGGTTGCCCCATACAATTTCTATAGAATTTGATGTCACGGCGTGTCTAGCGCCATCTCGCGTGTATATGGTGCCTAAGCTGAAAGCCGACCACTACATAGTTCACAAAATATTTACCGATCTTTGTATTTTCCTCGTTCATCGCAAGCACTACTGCTAAGCAAGGTGTTACTGGATTTTTTGGTCTAGAATTTCTCATTACTTTGGCCCGGAGTCTGGATTTGTGCGCGGTCGTTGGCAATAGGCTCGCCCCCTATTACACGGGGCTTAAACATAACTGGCAAAATGTGAGTGTACTACAGGTACACCTCTGCCTAACCTTCGGGATAGAATAACCAACATTGTACAGCATCGCTTGATAAAATTGTTTTAATTAATTAACTAAGCCTGCATCTATTCCCGTATAGATTCATCATACTTTTCGAACTAACAATATTATTATTATGAGAAAGTTTTCTATTAGCTGACTAACACCAAACAGCTTATGAGATGAATAATGTATGAAGGAGAGCAGCGGTTCAGCGTTTGGATTTGCTTTTGTAGGGACGTCCAAAGTGGCTGTCAGGTGAGAAGTGGTCACAGCTGTCTATGGACAACCGTAAAATCAAAAGGATTGAAAGTGCCTTTCCCTTCATATAAAACAAGCTGACTATCTAACGTTAGGGTATTTTACTATATACGAGAAAAAATCTATAAATATATTATTGAGATAGTTTAGGCAAAATGGAGTCGGAAAATGTTAGTTTTAGTTCATAAAATAACATAATAAATTTTAAAATTCAATGTAACGTTTTCAGTTTTTCTAATCTGTTAAAAAACACCATGAAATAGTAGCCGCCATGTTATTACGTCATACGGCTATGTCAACAAAAACGTGTCAATTATTATACAAAGATCAGCGCATTTGTTTTCATAGCCCAGTGACGTCATGACCACAGAGCAACATGGCGTCCACTGCGTCCAGCGTTTTTGTCAACCTACGTGCGAAATTTGAAAATGTACAATTTTAAATGCATTTTTATGGCACTTATCGATTGAATAAAAACTTTGTGATTTTTTTGGGCATATTAGCACTATAGAATTTAATTAAGACGCTGACAACACCTAATCCGCGGTCACTGTCAAATTCCATAGAAAAGAAAGAGAAGCGCGATGACACAACGCTTGTAATTTATTGCAAAATATGAAGTAATTACCTATTTACTCAAGACTGAGTTGAGTAATCGAAAATAAAAAACAACCAAGTTCTGCATTCAAATAAGACGTTCTTGTTATTAATTAAATACGTAACGTATGTTGATATTTGATACAGATATTTTGGATTAGAACTCAAAGTAAGAGGTTAGTTTAACGTTAGTTTGTATCGAGATTTTGTTTTAAAAACGTGTTTTGGTAACAACCAAGTTCTGGGAATTATGTTCAAAATTAACATATATTTTTTCCGCTACCACAAACTACACAGATTTGGCAATTTTTTTTCTTAAGCGAAGCCTATTTTGGTCAATTGGGTCTTGTCAGCGCCTTAAGACACTTTTCAAAAATGGATGTAAGACCCTACTATGTAACACACTATAAATCACAATCTGGATGACTTTTGAAGTTTACCGCTAATCCATTGCTTCAAATGTTGGAAAAATTTGTCTGCTCAACAACGTAACTAACGCAATGAATTTTGTTGAACTGTCAAAATGAAACTTATTGCTTCTGATAGTATGTTACGCAATGACCCCGCAGAAGATAGAAACGTCACTTGGCTTATTTATCATCTACCAAGCCTTTTCCCAACTTATGCTGGGGTCGGGGTGTTCTGGCGTGGAAAATCCTCATGGATGTCCTCCACCCTGGGGCGGGCGGGGGGTCTGTCTGATTCTTAACTGAGTAAAAACCACCCCAGTATTGCCTTCCCAAACTTGGACCGGGGATCATGGGAACTTGTGTGCCTTCCACGATACCCGGCTAGTGCCGGGCCCGGGCCACCTCAGGCACGCGGGGAAAATGAGGTGTAAGACTCCCTGCGACGTCCGACTAACATGAACTAACCGGGTGCAGCTTAATACCATTATTTTACATGAAACGACTGCCTACCTGACCTCCAAAATCTAGTTACTGAGTAACACAAAACTCATTGGTGAGACTGGTTTTCCGACTTTCAGACTTCTAGCTACCCGTAACGTCTGTGAAAGAATATAGACACATGATCGTCCTTCAAATTTTATCTACATACGTCACCGTCACTCATAACTGTCCAGTCAGATCCAGTTAGATGCAGTTTTAACACGTCACTTGATCTAATGCAAATGCAATAGACTATCTTTGTAGGTATTGTAATCTTTACGAAATTGCGTGTCATCAATGACAGGTCTACATATTTTATATTATTCTATGTACTCGTATAGGTGATTATTGTGCCTGATTATTCGTTTCGTTTTCGTTTCGTTTTTCGTTACGTTTTTCGATACGTATTTCGTTTCGTTTTTCGTTTCGTTCTTCATTTTACTCCTGAGAATTTGAGGAGAACACGGTCTGAATCCAGTGGTAGTGAGAGTTATTAGTGTGAAGGCAATACCAAAATAAATTGGGGACTTTTTCGTAAACATTTATTTCACTATTTTACAGCATGCTCTTATTTTTGGATATATGTTTATTAACTATTTGATTAATACTCTGACTGAAGAAAAATGCAATAGGGATGGTTAAAAAAAGAAATCCTATTGAGTCGTAAATAAAAAAAAAAATAGACACTGTTTTTACCCGACTGCCCCAGAAGGAGGGTAATGTTTTTCGAGAATATGTATGTATGTATGTCTATTTCTTTGGCACGCTCTGTAGCCTAAACGGCTTGATGGATTTTAACATAAGAGGTGTCGTTAGATTCATCTTCATTGTGGGAGTGACATAGGCTATATAATATTAAAACACAAAAAAAAAAACATGCATGCATGCGTGCATCTGAAAATACAAAAAAGAGAGAAGTTTTTAACTCAATGTATCGCCGTAATCTTTTGATTACGTAAAAAAGGCAAAAAAGGTGTCCAATATTTTTTAATAATCTTGGTACCTAACGGGCAAAAAACGAATTGTCATCATCCTTATTGGGTTAAGATTCCTCGATAGAATTTAATTACGAAAAGACCTCCACTTTTTTATATTTTTTTTCTGTAATTTGAAAAATCTTTTCAGAGAGCAGTGGTGGCCCAGTGGTAACGGCCGCGACTTACGAGTTGTAGGTCGTAGGTTCGAACCCCGACAGACGCTTCACTTTGTGTAAATTATTTCATCACCACTGCTCTCAAAACGATGAAGGAAAACATCGTGAAGAAACCGGCATGTCCTAGAACCAAAATTTCTAAGACTTCTGATCTACCAACCCGCACTGGGCTCGCGTGGTGGATATCGGCCCACTCCCTCTCACAAAGAGGAGGCTTGTGTCCCAGCAATAAAGTTCCCAAGTAATTTAATTCCAACATTACATTCAAAATGTGCCTATTAGGTAATTGAAAACTCTGGGTGAAAATATTTTTTATACATTTGGTGCTCTTACGTTGTTTTATTTTGGTATCAGCGTATTGTTGCGCTTATGTCACTTTCTTAGGCATGCCCAGTTCGCTATATGATTTATTTTTTAAGTATCCCCTTAAGGCGCTGACAAGAACCAATTGACCAAAATAGGCTTCTCTTAAGAAAAAAATATGCCAAATCTGTATAGTTTGTGTTAGCGGAAAAATATATGTTAATTTTGAACATATATCCCAGAACCTGGTTGTTACCAAAATACGTTTTGAAAATAAATCTCGATACAAACTAACGTTAAACTAACCTCTTACCTTGAGTCCTAATCCAAAATATCTGCATTAAATATAAACATACATACGTTACGTATTTAATAAATAACAAAAACGTCTTATTTGAATGCAAAACTTGGTTGTTTTTATTTTCGATTAGTCAACTCAATTTTAAGTAAATAGATAATTGCTTCATATTTTGCAATAAATTACAAGCGTTGTGTCATCGCGCATCTCTTTATTTTCTATTCAATCTGACAGTGACCGCGGTTTAGGTGTTGTCAGCGTCTTAAACGCTTGCGCCTTACATATCCGCTCACAAATTCTACCCGTCACAATTGATTTAGCACCGAGTTTCCCGGTCCGTTGTCTCGGATCCAGTTTCACGACATGTTTTCTTTCACGGCTGAACAAAAAAGGTGGTATGTATGTGTATTTTAGCATCGTAGATTAATGATTGTTTGTCTAATAATAAAGCGCTTGACCCCCCCCTCGTGGCTAAGTAATAACAGCAGCACGGGTCGATCGATCAGGTTAAGCTACGCTTGCCGCGGTTGGTCCGTGGATGGGTGATCTTTACATACCCAGACCCATTCGTGCCTTAGAAAGCACATTAAGCCGTTGGTCCCGGCTGTCATTCGTAGATCTTTGAAGAAGCCTGAAACTCTGACAACCAGTCTTACCAAGGGGTATCATGTTACCCAGTGACTGGGTTGTGAACGTCAGATAGGTAGTCACTTCATGTCAAATACTGGTATTCATCTGCATCTAGTTAGACTTAAACCCGACCCCAAATAGTTAGTAGAAGACTAGGCAGGTGATGATGTGTAAGAATTAAGGGCGTCTTTTAATCAAACTAAACGTCTTTTGACTAACCATGTAAAAAAAAACTTGAGAGGTGTCAAGGGACACCCGGATGGAACGAAGTTCCTTTCGATTAGTTAGTGAAGGAATTGTATTTTTTTTTTTTTTAAGTTATGATAATATTTTTTTTATTATTAACAAATATAGTGTAACGATGAGGGTGGCATAATCTGTCCAGATTAAAACCCTCTTTGATTAAATAAAGAAAAAAAAACAAATATAATGTAATATAAACTTAATCAGTAGGCTCAATTTTAGTAATAATTGGCTTCTGGGGAGAGAGAGCGAGACAGACAGAGAAACACGCGCACGCCGCACGGCTTACAACTAACTATAGCAACTATAGCAAAAAGTGTCGTTACAACTTTTGGTCTTAATTTTTTCCGTCTAGCCCCCTTTCGCAACGCGCGACAAGGAACATCGTTCCAATAATAAATGGGGATAGTAAATAAGTAGATAGTAGCCTACAAAAATTAAAAGAAAATGTAGATTACATTTATTCAGATCAATAAAAATCAATCACAATCAAAATATTTTATTTCACAAAAACCTACATGGGCACTTATGAAACGTCAGAAGCTAGGTGCACGGTTCCAATTGGTCGTTTCCTATGGAGAAGAGCCGGCTAGAAACTCCACGGTTACTCTTTTAATAATAATTGGCTTTTACAACATTTTCAAATAACAGTGTTAATAGCTATGGGAGGACAGTGTAGGCGTTTCAAAAAGTACTAGGTACTTAGCTAAATAGAAAACGGTCAACAAATCTACAGTCTACTAGGCATACAACGAAAATTCGGAAAAAATACAAAGATCAAAATGAAATAATTTTAAAGTTTGATGGGCATATTTATTTATACTTTAAAATACCACCACCATAAAATACATACTTATACAAACTTCAAATTTAACACTGTGCTACAAAATACAGAATTTTGATTTAACATCCGTACTTTATTCATTGTAAACCTTTCAAAAACTCAGTCTCAATCTATTGATCAACTAACATAATTATAATTAATTCCAGTTGGTACTTGATTGACAAATCCTAACCTCTGAATTTAGACCCGTCTCATTATTGAGGGCGCGTCATTCCATTTAATTACACCTTAACATAATTAGGAAATCATTGTCTTCCTGACAATCATTTGAAATTGTCAAAGACAGATAGAATGACAATGTATATGTAGTTTTAAGTTTACAAGTTTAGTTTAAAATATTTTATATATTTTTTAGTTTAGCATTATGCTGAGCGATGGCCCAACTTGTATTTTATTTTTTGTGTTCATGCTTTTCCGCATATAAATGTTTTTTTTTTTTTTTTCTTTTTAATCCACAAAATTATGTCTCAGAACAATTATTACTACACATTAATGCAAGTTCTGCCCGGAAAGAAGGCGAGGGTTTATGTAAGTTTGTGTGTATGTTTTACTTCATATTAAGGAGTGTTAAAGCCAGCCGTAAAGAAAAGGAAGTAACTACCTACAGGGCATTAATTCCGTAAAGTTCACTTGGAAACTCACGCAAATCGCAAATCACAGCAACAATTCGAAAGCGAACTAACTCATTGTTTTTAATTAAAGTAAATCATCGCGGACTCGCAACAAGACACTGTTCGAATTTCGAAGCTATATTTATAGAATACAATACCAATACAGCAACAAAAAAAAAACCAAGTACCTACCCTACTCTTTTAATAGAAAATTTCAAAGGACAATACCTAATATTTTTTCACAATTCGACCCATTTTTCCGAACCGCCGTTTGTCAACAGAACGTACTCTGGATTTCACAGACTTGGCATTCGATCTTTTATTCGAATCACAAGATCGCTTTCCATTTTTAAAACGTGCCATTTCACATAAACATGTTATTCGATTTTTATTCTTTTGTTAATCTGTTGTCGTGCTGTTTTAAGGTAGATCCAATGTTCAAATTATCTTACGTTTTTTGTACCCTTTACCAGAACTTTTCTATAAGAGATTCGTTCTTATGGAACAAATCTAACTAAGAAAGATGTATTAATGTTTCTAAAGATTATAATTCTGTTCATACATATTTTTTATGGTCGCGAATCATATTTTGATCAAGATACAACAACCTGACACTGATCTGCAAATTGCAAAAAAACGTAAGAAAATATATGTTTCGCGGGCTACCACTGCAGACCCACCTTAAGTCTCTTGAGCAAAAGATGAATATCACTTTAATCTGATTATTAAAATTAATTGTAACTATTTAAGCTGTGTTACAAAAACTCAGCTACTCAAAAACTTCTATATAATATTTTGATGCGAAAACATTAAAGAAAAACACTTTGAGCGCGTTTTTCCTCGAATGTCTACTACAAAAGTATTCGATTTTGACAAGGAAAACCTGATATTAGGTGGTTTTTGACTGAAAGTTTCCCTTCTTTGGGGAAAATGCTCCATTAACAGAAAAGGGATTGACTTACAACCTGTTTTGTTCAAGTAATGATCTTTAAGACATCTTTCCAAGTCACATATTACACACATGTGTAAGAAATTGGGAGCTTCGTAATTCCGTCTATTTTCTCTTTTATTAAATGAATTGGTGCACATTTTCCATTCATACGTGTCGAATGATGGATGGATGATTGAGATTGGCTTCTAAAAGGGCTATTCATCGCGTATAGGAAGGGCGGAACACGTGCAAATTTTATAAATTTTGTAGCTCATTATCAATAAAATTTGTTTTTTTTTTATTAAAAATTCGTAACCGTATACGTTAATCGAATAAATGTAAATCAAATAATTATATTTATTCTAGAACTCACCTTCTTATTTTGAATCCACATACAACCGCTCCATAAACCAAAGCCAAGAAAAAAAAATACAATAAATTCGAAAACCGAACGTTAAAATAAACAATATATATGGTATCACACACGATTAACCCTCAGCCTATTCAAGTAAAAAGTTATTCTAAAAAAAACAAACAATTTAATACCTTTGCCCCAAGAAAACACGAAGCTCAAAAAAATTACAACACACGCGGGAATTTTATAACACTGAATTTAAAACAGCACATATTTTTTACATAATTTCAGGAGTCGTAATTCACGGACACACGCGCGGGGAACACGACGGCTCGTGGCAAGCGACGCGGACTGACTGGCTCAAAGCTATGTATCCGAGCCTGCTGAAACTGTTGATTCCCCCCTTTCCGTCCCACCGCCGTTTCCCTCTGACGTCTTGTCAGAGGAAAAATTTCAGTGCACATCAGGACAAAATTGATGCCCCTAGCGGCCTTGCAATTTTCCTTTCTTTTTGTATGTTGGTTCAGCGATATTTATTAGTGTTCGTCTCGTGCAAATCTTTTTACGTGAAGTTCATCATCATATTTTATTGAATTATAGTTGCGCTCGTGTATCGGGATAAAAAGTAACTGTGTTCTAATCCAGGCCATGGTCTACTCATGTGCCAAATTTCATCTAAATCCGTTCAGCCGTTTTAGCGTGAAAGCGTAACAAACAAACAAACTCACTTTCGCATTTATATGTAATAGTAAGGATTTGTTTCTCCTTTTTTGTGTTTGTGCAGCTTAATAAAAAAATGAAGTCAAGTTATTGATTGGATTGTATTTCAAACAACAGTCGCATGAGGATTATTGAAGCTATTAATGTTTGAGTGTGTAAATTTAAAATTAAACTGCGTTGGTTGGTGCGTAACGTAGGTTTAGTGTTCGCAAGCTTGGAAGGTACCAAAGGTTTACCGAGGCCCCTGGCAACACAGGCAACGGAAGGAATACGGGTGGATAGTCAGTAAGAGTCTGCCACACCCTCCCGCTCCAGAGCGGGAGAAGTTATTTGTTGATTTCCCACCCAAAAAAAAACGTTTGAATGCTGGGCTATGCTTCCACGAATTCATTATTCCATTATTTTTTTTTTTTTTTCATTTTGTTACCATTTAAGAAGATTTATTTTGATATTATTTTATTTGATTTGTAACAAATTCATACAACTTATATGTATAAACATATAATTTGTATGAATTTGTTTTTGGCAATGTATGTTATTTACCTGCAATAAATGAATTTATTATTATTGAATATTCATTCGAGCCCTAGGGCGGAAAAGTGGGTTAGGATTTTCCATTACGAAATTCTCAGTAGAAGCCTGGATTTGTTCTCGTTAAAAAGCAATAAATTCGCTCACTGATGATGACTGAATCCCGGTGTATTATACGTCTCTGCCTACCACATGTTGTATTAGTTACATGAATTCAGTTCTGAGACTACCTTGAAAGTATTTTGATAGATAAGCCGATTAAAGGTAGCCGATTACCAAGATCCTAAGAATTATCCTTCACTTAGGTATAGTACTTACCTAAGTTTTTAGGTACTACCTAGGATTATGGGAAAAAATAAAGTTTTTGAAGTGCCTTTAAGACGACCCACTGACCGTGAAAACTTCTTAAGGAGCATTTTGCGCTCTTTCTGAATAGTGAACGAACTGAACCGTCACGCTTGGGTCGGTGAGTAAGAGGCCGTTATCGCGCCATTATTTATTTATATTGGGTAAATAACCTTATATTAACAGTCTTATAAAAAAAAGATTTAAAAAATCTTTATTGCAGACCACGTGATCCATAAGAAAACACAAAAAAAATAATACGAGAGTTACACTGAAAGTTCTTAGAAAATAAATAACTGAACAAACTAGCAAGTTATTAGTTTTATTATATCTTTTCAAAATAGTGTCCAGTGTACATCAATACATCGCTGCATCCGATGGAACCACCGAGAAAAGCACTTTACCCACTCGTCCTTAGGGCTGTCTTCGACGGCATTTTGAAACGCAGCCACTGCTTCCTCGGCGTCCTTAAAACGTTTTTCTCGAAGTTTTTCTTTTATTTTCGGAAATAAATAAAAAAGGTCGGGGCTGTAGGGCGGGTGACCCAGTAATTCTACGTCTGACGTCGCCAAGTAGTCGAATGTTTGCTTGGCGGTATGCGACGTGGCGTTGTCGTGGTTAAGGAGGATCCTACCGCGAGGCCATTTCTCCCGAACTTTTTCCAAGACAAGTGGCAAAAAATTGTAAGTGTACCACTCTGCAGTAACTGTTTTTCGATCCTCTAAAACAATTGTTGCGTAATGACCTGTCCTTCCGAAGAACGAGGCCACCATCTTTTTTCTCACGCTTCGACCTCTCTTCACTTTAGTTGGCAAGTCCTCGGAAGGAAACACCCAGACAGCAGACTGTCTCTTAGTTTCAGGATCATAACAATAAATCCAGCTTTCGTCACCCGTAAGTATATCGAACACAACATTTGAGTCACCTTCGTTAAATCTTTGAACCATTTCACGACACCAATCAACACGACGGAGTTTTTGGGCCTCTGTCAAATTATGAGGTATCCACCGGGCACAAAGCTTCCTGATCGCTAAATGTTCATGGAGGATTTTGTGCACTTGACTCATACCGATGCCTAAGCTTGTCCGAATCTGCTGATAAGTCACTCTTTTGTCAGTCTCTATCATACGCCGCATAACACTGATGATATTATTTTCAGTCGTCGCCGTAGAAGGCCGTCCCTCACGCAGATCATCGGTGAGATTAGTGCGACCACGTTTAAATTCATTAAACCGGTTAAAAACAGTGGCACGATATGGGGCTTAATTGTGAAAGGCCGATCAAAGTCTATCATAACTTTCTTGTTGACTTAAATGACATTGAAAGTCATAAGAAATCATTGTACGAAAATTTACTCGCGTTAAATTTGTGCTGACGTGACACAGACAATTTTCAATTTGCCGCCAAATCGTAAACAAATGACAAATTAATAAAATACATAACCAATAATATTGGCAAAGAGTTCCATTTTCAAAATGTGAACTGTTTGTTTTATTATATCGTTTACAAGTGGCCAGTTCTAAAAACTTTCAGTGTCGCCATCGTAAAAAACCGGCCATCATGTCTGTTGTATGGGAGCCCCCTTACTTATTTATTTTATTCTATTTTTTTTTTGTATTTGTTGTTAAAACGGCAACAGAAATACATCATTTGTGAAAATTTCAACTGTCTAACTATCTCAGTTCATAAGATACAGCCTGGTGACAGACGGACAGACAGACAGACAGACGGACAGCGGAGTCTTAGTAATACGGTCCCGTTTTACCCTTTGGGTCCGGAACCCTAAAAATACAAAAAAAAACTACTATAAAATGATATGATCCTAACTGAAATGTGTAAAAAAAAAAAAACTATAAAACATCTCATACAGTCGGAGTCCATCTTCTTAAAAACAATAAAGACCTATTTACCACCTCTGAATCTTGTTTTCATCTTTTTTAAAGTTTACTTTTTACGCAGCCGGGTTTTTTCATTTTTAATCTGTAACATTTTTCTACTCGCCTTCTGTGGCAGTGATTTCGTGAAAAGGGACGGAAGTGTGTAACAGGAAGTGAAAACTTGAGCATGGAATAAGTAAGTACTTTTTAATAGCATGGAATTAGTAAGTAATTTATAATAGCATGGAATTAGTGTACTCATGGAATTAGTAAGTACTATATAGATTGTAAGTAGAGGTGGTCGAATTTCGACCAGTGGGACCACTAGTAATTAATAATTATTCGAATAAATATTTCACTATTTAGCTTTTTACATTCTGAGGTTAATTTCTGTCGCTGCTCAGTTGCTTATTACCAAGGTGAGATGTCAGATGTTACACATTATATGCGATTACTGTAAGACTCGCTCGTTTTTACAAGGAACCCTTATAGTTTCACCATGTCCGTCTGTCTGTCTGTCTGTCTGTCTGTCTGTCTGACCCCACTGTAGCTCAGAGACGCTTAGTACAAATTCATGGCAGTAGTACATACAATGAAATTAAAAGGAAAACTATCACGGCTAAGTGGGTTTTACAAGTTAACGGGTTATAGTCGACTGACTTAAATTTGCAGTTGGAGAATTGACCGTGGCATATATCGATGTATGGGAGAACAAGATTTTCAACTACAATGTTAAGTTTGTTTTTCGAATAAATTCGTCCCAAATAATCCCAACTACGGGACCCTTCATTGTGCGTGGTTCGACACGCACTTGGCCGGTTTTTTAATTTACTTTTTATTACTGTTATTCATCTCTATTCTTGCTTGTAGAATCGGTGAAAGGCACGTTGGCACCTAACCGTTAACTATATCTGTAAAATAATTGATTTTTTTGTTTCAAACTAGATAAATAATTTTATTGGATTACGATAGACTATTGATAAATAAGCTCCTATACATTATACATCCAAGTTGCTTTTCGTATGTCTGTATGACCGCGTTGTTCTTCTAAATCACGCCACGGAATTTGACGCGGTTTTCACAATCATATAGAGAATTTATTCCAGAAGGTTTACGTGTCATCATTCTCCTGTCCTTATCCCAATTTATTTGGGGCGCAACAAGTCCCTTTCCTCCATACTTCTTTATTAGTTGTCATCTCGGTAGTCACCCCCTTTCTAGCCATATCATCTTTCACACAGCCCATGAAGCAAATAAATAGAGAAGTACTTGATAGTGATTTATCGCACATACACTGGGACAACATTTGTGGCTTGCATAGTGTGAATGACATGGTTGAAGAATTAAATAGAAATAATTTAATGATTTACGATGCGCACGCCCCGGTCAAGAAATGTTTAATTAAGGAACCGTTATATCCCTGGAAAACAGATACAATTAAATTGAAGATGCACTTGTGGAATAACGCTCTGACCAGGAACCGTAAAACTAAATCCGCATCCAAAAAGGTAAAAGCAGCTGAAATCTCTGGTGGTAATTATTAAATATTTAGAGATAAATTTGCATATTTCAAACTTAACATTAATTACCAAATCAAAGATCCTAAAACATTATGGTAAAATTAAAAAAAAAAACACTGTATTACCAAAAGAAACAAATTGATGACCTTACTCACTTCAGAGATCCAAACCAAATCATTAATCACTTTTTGATATTCCTGGTAACCCTGTCTGCAATATATCGCAACGCGCTTTCTTTGAGTCTCATCGCTATGGTGATGATAGCTATGCGTTTTCATTACAACCAGTAACTGCTGATAAAATTCCGCGATACTTCCGTCAGCTAAAATCTATCGCTGAAGGATGTGATAAGGTGACCCTGAATATGCTTTTGCTTATACTCCCACATACACTAAAAGTCATCACTGACATTGTGAATAGTTCAATCGTTCCAGCAACATTCCCTGACATCTAAAAAATTGCTATCGTTAGGCCATTACTTAAAAAAAAAACAATCCCACTGACTTAAAGGACCATAGGCCTATTAGTATTCTGCCTTGCCTTTCTAAAATTGCTGAAAAGCGGTATGCAGCTGTCAAAATATCTAGAAGATAATAACATTCTGCCTGAGCCACAGTCAGGCTTTCGAAATCGGCGTGGTACTTTTACAGCTCTTTTTGACGTGACAGATAACATTCTGTCAGCACAGGGCCTATGTACAGTTCTTGTCCTACTTGATTTTTCGCAAGCTTTTGACTTTTACGATACATTGGTTCCAAAGCTATCTCAACAACCGTCGGCAGCGTATGGAAATACGATTGAGCAATGGCTCATCTTTTGTTTCATCACTCACTTCTTTTTACAGGGGAGTCCCGCAAGGCTCAATACTGGGTCCTATCATCTTTATCATGTATTGTGCGAATATCATAAATTCCCTGAAGCGACGTAGGTACCATATTTAAGCGGATGACGTGCAAGTCTCTATGACATCGCGATAAAGGATCTAAACGATGATCTTGACAGTATAGCATGTTGGACTGAAAATACCGGTTACGCACTTAACCCCACTAAAACCAAACACATGTTGTTTGGAAGTAAAAACCAAATCGGTGCAGTGCCGGCAACACTCAACGTTACCATGCATGGTGATTCGGTCAGTCGAGTCAGTGAGGCACGTAATCTGGGTTTGAACATGGACGCTGGGTTGAGATAAGAAGCGCACGCTTAAGGTCCTGTATAAAATAAGGCCAATCTATCAGAGGAGCTGCGGATCCAGCTGGTTGAGTCACTCGTGCTATCTAATCTTAACCATGCAGACACAGTTATATTATTGGCTCTCGACTACTGGCAAGAACTGAACGACTGATCCAGAGGGCGCAAAACGCCTACGCTCGATTCCGCTTCTCAATCCCACGAAAAAGAAGAAAGAGAAGTCACGTAACGCAATTCTTAAATAAGCACTCTATCCTCAAGATTAAGTCACAGCGCAAGTTGCACTTAGCATGCCTACTATTTGGTGTTATAAAGTACAAACAGCCGGATTACTTGTACAATAAAGCTGGATCACTAGTAGAAGAAAATGCGCAAGTACACAGTGCTCGCAGCAAGTCTCCACTCAATCGCACAAGACAAGTGCTTTCAGGGGAAGTTTTAGATACACCGCATCCAAATGCTGGAACATTCCCCCGCCGATAAGGAATCTTTAATGTCTTGGTACTTGCAGGCTTCGACTGCGGCAGTTTCTTATCGCCTCGCAAAAAAACATTGGTTATGACTGTTTCGAACACGTCTATTATATAACTGGCTGTCGTGTTCTTCCCGAGTCAATCTCCCGAATCATAAACCTGTGAACAATAGTTGGATAATAGTTGTAATACACATCTTATTTACCTATATCTATTTATTGTAAGCATACTTTTTAATCAAGCCAAATCAATTATTTTATTCACACCTACGCCACTATAATTATTATAAGATTATTAAATTATACATTATACATATAACTTTCTATATAATCATGAACCTAATCCAAACACAATGAACACATTAACGAACAATAAAGTTTCCCAATACAAAACTTTACTGTAGAATAATATATATTTTATGTTGCAGGTATACTTATATAATTTCAGTCCGCGTATAACACTTTGTCACCAATTTATCTCGTCTGCTGCAACAGAATATCAGCATCAGGTATATTTGCCTGACACATGCTGAGCTGGACTCCCACTTTGTGCAACCTTGAGACGCACATCGCACCTTGTTCGATAATTGACTTGAAGTATGTCATAGTGTCATTCTATTACTTTATCTATGTTTTTCTTTTTCGTATATTGGCACCTTATTATATAAAAACTCCTGTTATTTTTTTATCTAATAATTGTGTGTTTTGCCGTCTTTTATGGGCACTGAATAAATATTTTATTTATCTACCTATCATCCATCGTTTCTTTGGTCTTCCTCTACTCTTATAGCAATCGACATTCACTCTCAAAACTTTCCTCACGACATTTTCCTCATTCCTCCACATCCCATGCCCATAACATGACATCCGATTTCCGCACAACTTTTCAGTCACCGGTGTCCCTTTCAGACTTCCTCTTTTGTACATAATATGTGTGTATAATACATTAATATTAAACTTACATAATAATAAAGAAATCTCGATGTTTTCGTCGTCGTCGTGTCGTGAAAACCGTGCGAAGCAGGGGCGGGTCGCTAGTTTATTACACTACTAGCTGCGCCCCGCGGTTTCAGCCGCAAAAGTCTCGATTCTGTAAAAATATCAGGATAAAAAGTATCAAATGTCCTGGTCTAGCCATTTGCCAAATTTCATCCAATCCGTTCAACTGTTTTAGCGTGAAAGCGTAACTAACAAACAAATTCACTCTCGCATTTATAAGATAAAGTTAGGATTTCGATTTGAATTCTACTTCTATGAATTGAATAATATCAAGTACCCTTTCCAGACTTAATATTTTAACGTCCATCAAAAATTGTTTTAAATAATTCAAAGGATGATCTTGCATATGGACTAGGTACTCTCAAATATCAAATAAAAATCTGCCCACTTCCTCTCACTGAAAGGAGGACAGTGTCCCAGCAGTGGGAACCATTATAGGCTGATTATGTATATATAACTCATTACACGTCCGCATTTAATGCTTGCCCTGAGCAAGGCAATAGGTAATACGGGCTGGTGTCCGCAACTCCACGTCAAAGCGCGTATTTTGCGTACGGGTGGGAAATCGATTATTGTTGCCACCCCAGCTCCTCAAGTAAGGCTAGCAACGCCTTGATACTGACAATCTCACGGAGGGTACCTGGGTTACCAAAGTACTTTGCCCTGTATGTGGCAACCACCGGGCAGTTTAGTAGCACATGTGCTGTGTGTGACTCCTATGACAAATAGGTGTTTGTTAAATAACCCGTGGCCAGTTATAGCTTACTTATTGCCCGAATGAACTCCCACGTTCTCAACCGTCATGTCAAAATGTCATTCGTTCAAAACGAATGTGTAAAAAATAAAATACCCAAATAATCGACTAAGACAATTTAACGATTTATTAATATTATTTCAAATCAATAGCCTCTCATATTCATGATTCTCATGTTCTCATTAATTTATTCTCTTAATTAGAATGTTTGTATTACATACAATAATATTTGTTTGACAAGCGGATATCTTATCACTCTAAAAGGAACTTGTTAATTCTGCTTTTATCCATAAACTGGCACTGGCGACTGGCATATTGCTGCATGCAATATGCCAGTCGCCAGTGTCGCAATATCGCGCCCGCGATATCGTGCTAGCCTTAAACCAAATCAACGGCATTTGTTTTTCTTAATTATTGATAAAATAATGATTTTATTTCTGTACTTTACTAGGTTTTTACAAACAGTTTTACATGTCAATCGTATTTTAAAAACTAGTTGAGGTCGGCGTTTTCTATCGGACTACTATGCTAGGAGAAGAAAGACACGAAACAAACTCAGGTCACAGTCTTTATTAGTCCAGACATAATCTTGGTCAAATCATGTAAAGCCCATATAAATCTGAAATAGTCTTTGATGAAAGAACCACACAGAATGAGTGGATCTGTCCAGTCAGTGCACGCATTTGTCAGTAATCGTGTAGCTCAACTCAGAACTCAACTCAGAGCTCAACAATTTGACGAACAATACCAAAGAAAGACCGAAATAGTTATGATGACTTGCCGGCTGGCGCGGGTGCGCGGTGTAACGCAATGGATGGTACCTAAATAGCTGTGCGCTCGCTCAATTTTCAGGCGTAAGTTTTTTAAGTATTTTATTAGGATTTCAGGTAGGGAAAAAAAAGTATTTAACAAATAATGGAAATGTGTCTGTGTCTAATATTGATACTGAAACACCAAAAATAAATTACGCACTGGTTAAATTTTTTTCTGTATATAAGCTAACAGTCATAAAATAAAAATATGTACAAGTATATGAAAAAGGAGGGGAACAATGATAGGGCATCAAAAAATGACATTAATATATTTTTTTGGGATTTTTGCAAAAATTATTAAAGAGAAAAATTGTAAGAATGTTTACCTCCTTGAATGGAGCCTTTTACCTATACTTAATTACCTAAGGAGTCTCTTACAATGCACCCATTTACGCAGTTATTAGCCCCAGGCAGGACAAGTGAGAGAATAATAAAGATCAGATGACAAGGCAAGCATTATCTCTGAGAGTGATGACGTAATTAAACAAAACACACTTTATAATGACTGATCTGAATCATGTAAACAGATCCTGTGTCACGGTTTACGTAAGTAATGTCGTCTTGTGTACACTTTATAATAATAATACCAGCCTATTAGCAGTAAAAGTCGTGAATGAGAGGCTAGGCCTTAACCACTGAGTCATCACGACGTTCGTCTTGTACACTCAGGAAGTGATAAGCAATATACAAATTACATTTCTTTCCCGCTAAATATCATCATTCTCATCATTCTCCTGCCCTTATCCCAATTTATTTGGGGTAGGCGCAACATGTCGCTTTCTTCCATACTTCTCTATTAGATGTCATCTCGGTAGTCACCCCCTTTCTAGCCATATCATCTTTCACACAGTCCACCCATCGTTTCCTTGGTCTTCCT
Organism: Atethmia centrago; assembly: GCA_905333075.3. NCBI lineage: Eukaryota > Metazoa > Arthropoda > Insecta > Lepidoptera > Noctuidae > Atethmia > Atethmia centrago. The sequence goes on along the minus strand of HG995392.1, from coordinate 7,596,501 downwards.
CTACTCTTATAGCCATCGACATTCATACTCAAGACTTTCCTCACGACATTTTCCTCATTCCTCCGCATCACATGCTTATACCATGACAACCGATTTCCGCACAACTTTTCAGTCACCGGTGCCACTTTCTGATATCTTTTATAAGTACTCATTTCTTATTCTATCCATTCATGTCACACCACACATCGCTCTTAGCATTCTCATCTCAGCTGCATGCAATTGCCTTTCATTCATCCCTTTTGTGGCCCAACATTCTGATCCATACAAGACAGCAAGTCTTACCATTGTTTTATATATCTTCCCCTTTAGTTTAAGGGGAATGCGTGAGTCGCAGACTGTTCCCGTGACCTGCTGCCATTTCATCCATCCAGTGTTAACTCTATGCCGTCCGATCTACTTTGCCATCGCTTTGCACGAGTGAACCGAGATACCGAAAGTCAGAACAGACTGGGAGAAGCGCGCAATCAAGCGCTATGGCTCGAGAAACGGAGAGACCGCCGAAATCGCAGAACATATATTCAGTTTTGGTTCTGGTGATTTTAAAGCCAACATTCTCCCGCTACTAGAATATAGTCGGAAAAATAATACATTTCATGCCCAAGGTTGGTTCAAATTCGGGCTACCAATGTGACTTTTTCAAATCATACGTACTTTCTAAGTTTATCTTGGACTTTACTGACATTGCTGAAGGAAAAACAGCGTGAGAAACCTGGATTTATAGTTCTGAAATCGCCAACCCGTCTGGAGCAAGTGCACGGAAAAAAAGGAACTCTTCAGCGAAGAATATCAATATTCTCAGAAAAATTGTTTCAATCCAAGTAAATATTTTCTTAACGTAAGTAAATGTACTCAGTCCAAGAAAACCTGCAAATATTTTTGATTCAAGACTATAATAATCTTATTATTATAGTCTTGAATCAAAAATACTTGCTTAAGTCAAGAAAAAAACCAAGTACTTATTATTCTTAATTTGAGTAAACAGGTTTTCTTATTGAAGAAAATATTCTAAGAGAGAAATAATATTCTTAAAATTAAACTTAATAATTCTCCATTTAAGTATAATGTCTTCGAAGAAGACAATAAAACTAAGACAAAATTTTACTTTATTCAAGAATATATTGTTTACCCCATACCTATATGAATTAATATCTGTCTTGACCAAAGGGATATTGTCTTAATTTAAGACATCCTTTTTTTCCGTGTGTGGTGATCAATGCTCATGTCTTCTCTGTATGACAAGAGGCCTTCGCCCTACAGTGGGACAATAATAGCCTGGTATTATTAATAATTATTATAGCACCGTATATAATATTATTAATAATACCGATTAGGGCGGCTCTCGAGCAGCTTAAGAACAACAAGGCACGTGGTGATGACAGAATAACGACAGAGCACTTTAAAGCGGGCGGGGCTCCAGTCCTGAAGGAGCTAGCGAGTCTCTTTAACTCCGTCATCCAAGAGGGTACAACTCCGGAGTCATGGATCACAGGTGCGGTCGTTCTGTTCTTCAAAAAAGGTGACAAAACCTTGCTGGGGAACTATAGACCCATCTCACTTCTGAGCCTGGTATACAAGATGTTCTCGAGGGTCGTCACAAACCGTCACGCCAGGAGACTTGACGAGTTCCAGTAGCTAGAACACGCCTGTTTTCGAAAAGGCTTCAGTACTGTAGACCACATCTATACTGTTCGGCTAATTGTACAGAAGACCGAGGAATACAACCAGCCGCTGTGTATGGCATTTGAGGACTACGAGAAAGCCTACGACTCCATCGAAATATGGCCTCTCTACAACGATGTCGAATTGACTGGCGCCACATAGAAGTGTTGAGATGTTTGTATGACGCTCCACGATGACTGTCCAGATCCAGGATCAGAAAACCAGCCCCATCCAACTTCTCAGAGGCAGTATGACAGGGGGATGTGACAAAGATTATGCTCAGACGCGGATCTTTCGCTCAAGGGGAGGCAAATGTTTCCCTCTGGGTGGACTGAAAGGGGGGAATTTCTCAAGCTATAAAACGCATTTAAAAAAATCATTGGCACCTATTTTCGGTAAACCCAACAATAGCCCTCGCTTCGAGGGTAACTACGACTGATCTGATCTGTATTTTAGTAATACGAGTATACGGTATAGAAAATAAAAATACAGGATATAAAACTCTGCTTATGTCGAATTTCAGACTCAGTTTGGTCGAAGCCCAGGCCCTTTGCGGGGGCAATGCCCCTGCATCCACGCCTGAATATGCTACCCCATGAAAACTCCGAGAAAACCTACCTAATTATCCAATCTTTGATCGAATCTCGTGACAAATATCTTGTACCATGTTTTCTGTTTAATATAGTAAAGTTGTTATTTCAGTCACAACTGACAAGAAACTTCATGATTAGGTACTCTTTTTTAGCCGACTTCCAAGAAGGAAGAGGTTATTTATGTTCGTATGTATGTATGTTTTATTTTTATGTGTCTTCACAGATTCCTCCGTCAATTGTGGACCGATTTTGAAAATTCAATTTTTGTTTGAAATAGAAATCCTCAAATTTTATAGGCACACCTATAGCGATTTGGGTACTTTTTATAGTCATGCATTTGCTCTCGGAAAGCATCATTTGATGAAGTGGAACGGATGTAGAAGACCACAGATGATCACGGGAACTACTTAATAATAAATATTGCACGGGTTGCGATTAGATTAGGTACTTTAATATGGCTGCTAATCTATTTATGCTCATCACAATGCATATGGTGAAGTGGAGCTTGTGATATCTTCACCATCGGCTCCAGTTCTTCTGGTTCTTACCTGGTCATAATGGTCTTAATGGTCATATCTAAAGCTTACTTCATCTAAGTTTTCACGCTGAGATTTTTTCAGATTAGACCGGCTGTTTACATTAGTTCCACGACAAAATAAGATATTTCCAACTTATTTCCCATCTGCGAAAATGATCGATGTGATTTTAGCTACAGAAAAAATGCCAATGATTTATACACCACGTTTTTCCTCAAAAGGCTACAAAGTGTAGAAATAAATTCGTATGATATACGCGTTAGCGTTTCGCTCCATACCTTTTGCGAAAGATTTAGTAGACTTTTAGTTTCGCGATGACATTGTACTTACTAGGGTTGCAAGACGTAAAAGTATCTATAAATAACATGATGAATATTTAGTAGAATTTGTAGTGCTGTTCTCTAAGCATCATTTTGAAATGCGAACGGTATCTCGTTGGTTAAAAACAAATGAGTTCCTTTTCGAATTGTGGATCAGGTTGGAGTGAGGTTTGAAGTACAGGATAGGATTTTTTTTTGTTTTTGTTGTCATTTGATTTATCTTTCTACAAATTTTTCATTTACCTTTATAAAATGTAAGTTCAAAATGTAACATATGAGGTTATATTATTTGAGATTATTTATGTAAGAACTTTAGGGTAGATAAAATCTGTAATATTATATCAATAAACTTGATTAAAATTTCTTAGTTTTGGCATCCTTGCCAACTAGCACAGTGTAGTGTATGAGTCTTGATATTGTGTGGAAAGTTGTGAAGGAAATGAAGTGTTCTGGGACTTTAGAGCTAGTCTAATGTTTATAATAGGTACATTACATGTTCTTTCAAATAGATGCAGCAAAATTTATAAAAGCTAAGAATCGGGTTTTGTGGCATAACTTTTCAACATTTTAGCATGCCAGTAAGGTCGTATTGGAAGCTATTCAAATGCATCTATTGAGGTATGAGGAACAGGGTGTAAAATTCACTCACCCTCCATAGAAAAGGGAAGATCATCCGTCCAGACGGGTGTTGTGTCTGGTGGGCAACTGCCCGACGGTTGATATCGGGATGTTGTATTTATGCCAGTCGCCCGGTAAACTCTGCTTGCGCGATGCAGCATTTGTGTGACGTCAGCTCTTTGATGCGTAGTTCGCATGTGGCGATGTAGATGCCACCACACATCCTACTGTGTTAATCATCTATTCCAATAATAAATTATCCTAGCAGCAATAGCCAACGGCTAAGGGGTGCTGCAGACTTGTTAAACGATAAATAAATTATAAATGATTTTATTTCTGTAAGCAGGTTTGTACAAAAAGTTTTACACGTCAATCATATTTTTAAAAACTAGATGAGTTCGGTTTCCTATCTGACTACTCTGAAAAGAAACAAACTCAGAGGTTACAGTCTCTTTCGAAGTCCAGACATAATCTTAGTTAGATCATGTGAAGACCACGTAGATTGGTAACTGAAATGGTATTTTGTTATACTGTTCGGATTGGCACACGATCCGGCTAAATCAAAACCCAAAATCCCGCGATATTCAACATTTATATGCCAAAAAACGTTAAAAAAAAATAATTTCACGGGCTACATTGAAGTACTCACCATAAGCAATGCAAGAGTTTGACAATGTCAATTCAGAAACCGGGTACCAATATCTTTGACAGCCAAGACATGAATAGACTCTCCTAAGAAAATGCTGGTTCAAAATCTAGTAAGTGCCTTTTTAAAAGTTAAGAAGATTTTCTTAGTTCATCTTCGATATCATTAGCTAACACCCGATCGAGAATTAAAAGACATAAAAAAAAAACGAGCGAGCCGTACAGTCGTCACATATGATGTGTCAAATCTGACATTTCATCTTATTTATTTATTTAATTATGGCACTCCAACTACTTATTCGTTAAACATTTGTTGGGGTACCTACTGTAACAATTAAACTTAAAAAACCCTAATGCAAAAACCCATACCTAACTGAAAACAGAAAAACAAGCATTACAATCGATAGAATTTTGGTATCGTAGGCAAACAAAACAAAAGTACAAACAACCACACAAAAGACAAACAAAAGTTACGCCCTATTTCAGGTTATTGGTTTGTCCACGCATAAAATTCTATCGATTATAATGCTTGTCACTCTGACTCTTTTCAGTTAGGTATGTGTTTTTGCAGTCGGGTTTTTTTGTTTTTAAATAATTTGTTTTATTTCAAGCTTTTTAGTTTTATTAATATTTATATGGTAATGGCGCCGATTCCCTTGTTCACAAACTAAATTAAATTTAAGTTCAGTGCATCTTTTTCTTTCTATTTCATTAAGAAAAGGACAGAAGATAAATTCTAGTTCATTCAGACGTAAATTGACGTAATTTTAGTAGGCAAGTTTTTAATCACGTCTAAACTTGTATGGAGTAGTGACAAGTGCTGATTAATTTGACAGGACTAAACTAAAATGTATCTTCTGTCCTTTTCTTAATGAAATAGAAAGAAAAAGATGCACTGAACTTAAATTTAGTTTAGTTTGTGAACAAGGGAATCGGCACCATTGACTCATTACTAGCTTTTATTATATACCAATATTGTTAAATTTCGCTTTTTTTGTATTTGCAGATGCAATATATATAAAAATTATATAGCCTATGTCACTCCCACAATGAAGACATATCTAACGACACCTCTTATGTTAAAATCCATCAAGCCGTTTAGGCTACAGAGCGTGCCAAAGAAATAGACATACATATGTACATACTCTCGAAAAACATTACCCTCCTTCTGGGGCAGTCGGGTAAAAACTAAAGTGAATTCGTCACCTACAGGTGTACACAGCACTTACATATTTAAAGTTTTATAATATGACATAGAGTACATATAGATAGGCTAAAAAAAAAACAAAACTACATGAAAAAAAAAAGAATTAAAAAAAGAAAAGAATTAACTAAATGACAAATAACAAATAAGTAACTAATAATATTCATAACATAGATATAGATATTAACTGTGGCCACTGTGGGTCAGTAACCATCTTAGTAATAAGCAACTGAGCGGCGACAGAAATTAACCTCAAAAGGCGAACGGCAGGCTTGCATGGGAATTTTGTACCGCTAATAAAATTTCGTGTTTTGGGATATTTTTTGTTTTAATTGGTAGTTAATATCATAGACAAGCCCTTTTTAAATTTTTAGAACTTGGGACGTAGAAGTTATAACCAGTTTCATTTTTTAAGGTTATGTTCTAGTGTACCAATGTAGATTGTTACATAAAGGCACATAAACATTGTTTCGGTAATAAAGGATATGTTCTAGATTGCTTGTCGCTATTTTTGTAGTGTTTTCTTTACTATCAAGTAGGTAAATTGAGATGAGGATCGTACCGTACTCACTCAGCGGAGTGCATTAGGAGATACCTATTTCCGGCAGCTGACTGCAACAGTTTGATAATGATGAAGTCCTGATGGGGTTTTGAGTGTAGGTAAATAAAACAATACCGTTAATCGTTCTTTTAAGTGCATTTATTATATTTATAATTAATTAATTCTTAATATTACTTCATCTAAGAAGGGGGCAAGTCGGGTAATACCCTCAAGGCGCGCATAGCTTAAATACCAATATAACTGCGTTTAGTTTACGATTAAATTACGTGTAGTCGTAAATAAAATTACGATACCTGCTCAGTAATTAATACATACTTGTTTTTTTAGTTATTTAAGTTTGACAGTATTTTAGAATACACCACTTTCACAATCACCCCGTTGTATATGCGGCAGTGTGTGTGTGTAAAAGGGCAGTTACAGTGCGGTATCACACGGGCCGCGTTTTAACATGAGTGTCTCACACATGTCGATTTCAGAAAACTAAAAAAAATAAATAAACAAGTCCTACTTAATTTATTATTGATTCGTATCGAGAATCGTTAGCATAGTTACCTCCTTGAATTTGATGAGTATGCAAAACGACACCTTGTAGGTAAATAAAATAAATACACGACCGTGTACAGAGTTAAAATAAAAGAAAAGCGAAAAATATAATTCTGGTAATTGCAGGTTATATTGGATAGCCTCTCACTTGTTTGGTTGCCGGAATCGAAAGAAATAAAAAACGAATTCGATTAGTTTTTAAGACTAATAATAACGTATTGTAGGTTTCACATTACTAGTATTCCTGTTACCAATAACAGGAATATTGGAGTACTGAAGTACTGGAGGAGTACTGGAGTTCAGATTCACAATGCTATTATTCGAAATGAACTGGTTTACACTTTAGAGAAGGCGCGTGTATTGATCAATATGCTTGCTTATTGCGTGCTGGCGATTTAATTCTTATTGATATTGATACCTCTTACTGTGAGCACTGAGTTAATTTCGGCCTTTCTTCTTAAAGTAGACAGACAGGAAACGCCGACCTCAACTAGTTATTTTTTTAGATATAGTTTGACGTATAAAAGTGTTTGTACAAACCTATTTACAGAAAATAAAATCATTTCATTTCATTTCGATGTGTAACATCTTTCCACTCGCTTTCTAAAAACTATAAAACGCCTCCTGCTAAGCTCCATAAATCCTTTTGCTTCGTTTACGTCTATAACAAACTTCGTTATTCAGTTATAACTGTTTTTAATACAAGCATTTCGACAAAAGTCAATTAACATTTCAGTTTTTACGCACGCCTGTTGCGAGTACTACGCACCTGACCTTTCTGAAGAATATCAAATTCAAATTCAAATTATTTATTGTGGTACACAGGTAAAAATATGGTGTTATAGTTTTTTTTTATAAAGTGAAGTACATCTATGACCCGCCTTTAGGCATACAATAATTAAAGACTTTTCCAACATTATAATAGTACTTAGTATTAATAATTTAGTATTAATTAATATATTAGTAATAATAATAATCATAAATTAAAAAAACAATGTCAATAATTTAATAGTTGTCATTCATGTGTTAATATTTAAAACAATAGGCAATAATTAATTAATACTTAATATAGAGATTACTAACAGCTACTCAACTAAAAGAATAAAAAAAAAAATAATAGTGGTATAACAAAAAACTGGAACTAATAAGGGTTATGGAATGAATTAATAAATTAAAATCTGTCATCTAGGTACTCATTAACAGAGTAATATACCTTATTATATAATAGTTCCAAAAAAGCTTTTTTGAAATGAAGTATTTCATTTAGTTCTTTGATTTCTATAGGAAGCTTATTATAGATTTTAGGTGCCATTCCAAGTAGACTTTTCGAAAATAATGCAGTTTTGTGTGGAATGGTACATATCGTCGGTGATATTCTGAAACCGCGGAACTAACAGTGTTCAAAACCGCGTATTTACAAAAGTAGCAAATTAGTAAATATTACGTTTTTCCTCGTTCCTGTAAAATTCACTGCACCTACTTTACGCGGTTTTAAACACTGTTAGTTCCGCGGTTTCAGAATATCACCGACGATATCTCTCTGTTGCGACGTTTAGATTTCAGTGTTTTAAATATATGAAAGTTGGATTTGACAAATACTGCTGTTTCAAAAATGTACATACAAGGAAATGTTAGAAGTTTAAATTTGTTAAAATATGGGATACAGCTGTCAGTAGGTTTAAGTCTAAATACAGAACGCACACATCTCTTTTGAGCTTTGAACACAGTTAACCTCTCTGTAGAATTTCCCCAAAATATAATTCCAAAACGTAATGTAGATGTCACATATGCTTTGTACGATATGAGAACTATAGACTCATTTGCCATTTTTGCAAGATTATATAGTGCATATGAGTATTGGTGTAATTTTTTACAGACAATCTCTACGTGATATTTCCAGGTCAAGTGACTATCCAGCTGAAGGCCTAAAAATCTGGCATTGTTCGTTTCAGCTATTCTTTGACTAGCATGTGTTATATTTAAATTAGGGTTTTTTGGTTAAATGTCATAAGCTTTGTTTTTTCTATGTTTATTTTTAATTCGTTCATTACTATCCAATCTATTATGCAATGGATGGAGTTGTTTATATCATTTTGGTAAGTGTCAATCTGTTTGCATGTTATAACGAGTGTGCTATCATCAGCAAATAAAACTGTTTGAGATTTAGTGCATTTTGGCAGATCGTTGATATAAATGAGAAACAACAAAGGGCCAAGAACACTCCCTTGCGGTACCCCACATGATGTACATCTAGGTGATGACATATAAGTTACCTCTACTTTAGACTTAGAGCATATTCTTTATAAAACAGTAATTTGCTTACGGTCACTGAGATAAGTTTTAAGTAGGTTTAAAATATTTCCTCTAATGCCATATCGATCTAATTTACCTAATAGTATTTCATGATTGACACGGTCAAACGCTTTGGACATATCCATGAGTACTGTCGCAATATGATTTGTTTTATCTACATTACTAAAAATTACAGAAAATAGTTCATATATTGCCTTATTAATATTTATATTTTTCCGAAACCCATATTTTTGATTTGCAAATAGATTATTTAACTCAAAAAATGAGTATATATTTATTTACATAACCAAATTACAAGATGATTATTAACATTAACTAAATTATAAAAAAACTAAGTTAAGGTTAAAAAAGGCCCTCGGGGCATTGTACCGAGGATGTTGGCGGCATTTCCTCGCTGAATTGCAATGCTGATGCGTTGCGCGAGAAAGCTGCCAGCTTTTCGGTCACCAGTTACATCAACTAGACGTTTCGCGATTTCCGCAAATAACTTATGCGCACTGGAACCCCACGGACCGAGGGTCTCGACGCCAAAGGGCACAAAGTTGTACTCTCTGCCAAGGCCTCCATATTTAATAACTTTTTTTCACGGCATTTTCTGCCGCTGCACCCGCTTTAGAAGTAGTCCGTTGGAGGTGGGACGGTGCCAGTGTGTCTACACAGGTAGCGTCCCACACAAGCATCCGTCCCAAACTCCACGGGACCAAAGACTCACAATCAGGTCTTTTGCCATCATCTCTGACAATGCCAGTCGGCTCAAGAAGAGCAGGCACATTGATGCTGGCAAGAGACCGGCGGATTATGTCATTAAGTGTCGCATGTCTTGAAAAGCGGCCTGCACTTTTTTGACAACAAAGTCCGTGGTGACCCAGTCGGTCCACGTCCTTGCCACAAGGGCATGTGTGTGGAGTGCAAGCCGCAGACCAGTCGCCAGACGAAGAGAGGTCGGATCCAGGAAGGTACCGGTATCTGGAGAAGGATGGGCATGTAGCCAATGACCAGCCAGAGAGGCTGGTCATTGGCTACATGTTCCGACCGCCAAAAGTCTTGCGCGATCCGGACCTAAACTGCGGCTCAGAATCGATTTGTATGTTAAATCGCAATAAATATCGTCCCAGCTCCTTTGAGATTTTAGGATGTCTGAAAATTCTTTACCCGGGCAAGCAATTTGAAAAGCATTCTTGGCATCCTCCAAGCCCGCAGTCTCATAGTTTGTGGGCAAAGCCCTTAGGACATTACCTATGAGACGTGACGTGCTATGGGTGGACGACAAAAAGGCTGGGGAAGCAACACTCGAAATTTTATGGATTCCTAAACCGCCAAACCGAATAGGGAGGGATGCTTGTAACCAAGATGGTTCATTACAAGCTGAATATTTAAAATCATTTCTAAACTAGTTTTGACTAAATCGTCTATTGGTGAAAGCAAATTTGGATGTTTCCAAAAAGGGCTACAGCGAAGCACATAAGTAAATTTAGGGACAAAAAGGCAAAACTTTAGAATTATAAGAGCATAATGAGGACTGATTTCGAGTAAACAATTTGCGTGACTTTGGAATTTAGAAACCACCTATGGTTTCGCCATGTCCGTCTGTCTGTTTGTCTGTTCGCGGCATATAACTACGGAACCTTAACTGAGGTCGGTACAGGAACTAGTGTCGACTATAATCTTTCGGGTCAGACAAGGGGTCGACATTTAGAAGTATATTTATTTGACTAGGATTACTTCGTAATACGTTACTTCTGCTTCTGTCACTAATATTGTTTGGGAATTTTCCTGTTGATCTTACGAAATGGACAATATTGTGGTAATGTTTCTTTTATTATTTCGCCAAAGAACAGGCCCCTTTATAAAATAAAAGGACGTCAAGTGATTAAGGCTTGCATTAAAAGAGCCTAAAGAGGTATGAGGAACAGGGTGGAAAGATCCATAGAAAAGAGAGGATCCTCCGACCAGACACGTGTTGTGTCTGGGGGGCTACTGCCCGATGGTTGATGTCGGGGTGTTTTTATATATGCTAATCACGCGGATAACTTTGCTTGCGCGATGCAGGTTTCTGTGACGTCAGGTTGTAGATGTCGCTTGATGACTTTCTGGGTGAGACGCAGTCACCCGCGCTTCCATCTTTGCTCGATTGACAAATCTTTTGGCATGTGGTATTTTTCAACACTCCATAGCGACACGAAAAATTTGTAATAATATGCAGAACCATCTTCCTGTCTGCTGGGCAGTTTGTTGCGCTACTTCTTCTTCCCAGCTAAAGAACTGGGAATTAGTGAAGGGCGGGTGTTTTGGGGGACTGTCTTTCGTAGTTTTGACGTTTAAAAAGTGCTGACTCCCTGCCTAGTTAAATGACTAGAAATTGTGGTTATAAGCGATGAAGGAATTACAGACGAAGTGAATGTGGACAAGCTAGGATATATTATTATTTCATCACGACAATGAATGGAAGAAAAATATTTCTAATAGAACTTATCGTAGCAAATATATTGCCGACAGAGGCAAGTTATTATTACACGAGCCAAATATTTTGCTTATAATCCTTTAGTCGCCTTTTACGATACTCATAATGGCAGGTTATTTTATATGAGGGCGTAGCAACTGGTGCTAGTGTTATTACGAAGTTACTGGAATCACCAAAAAGGTCAGATAAAAGACACAAAAAATCATGGGCACTTATGAAACGCCAAAAACTAGGTGCACGCTTCCAATTAGTCGTTCCTTATGGAGAAAAACCAACAAGAAACTCCACGGTTACTCTTTTTTGGCTTTAAATTACAGTGTTAATTGGTATGGGAGGACAGTGTAGGCCTGTCAACAAGTACCAGGGTACTCAACAAAATAGAAGTGGTCTACAGATCTACAGTCTATTAAGCCCGTTGCGTTCTCACATTCACAAAATATAAAATAATCTGAATAAAATATTGATAAAATAATAAAAATAACACACGTAACATAATATCACGCCTTGTTTCCCCGGAGGGTTGGGCAGAGGTGTACCTGAAAAATAAAAACCTATTTAAGCCAAATGACAAGATTGCCATTACAACTGTAACAAATCTGAATTGATATCCTTTCCACACAAGCCACTAATAAATAGTTGAAATTTATATCGTAGGTATGGTGACAGTCACTCTAGCAGAGCTTTGCATCGATGGTTGCGTGGTGGCTGTCTTCTGAAGATGGAGATGATGTCAGAGGAGCCACTGTCGTACCACGTCCATGACGAACTGCTTTATTCCGGCACAATCCTGATGATATTGAAGCAGCTGAACCACTTATACGATAAATTGGTAAAGGCTATCCCACGCCATTATATAATATAATATTTACCATAAAACCTACATGCTGTAACCAAAAGCAATTTAAATTGAGAACTAGGCTATTCACACGGAGATGCGGTGAGTACACTACAAAGCCAGCGGTAAAGCTTAAGTTACCACAGAGTATAAATAAGAAAATTTATGAATTGAATTTGGGAACTGGGTATTAGCTTTTCACGTTAAATGTATTCCGAGGTTTAGTAATAGAGTCCAGTTCGATGTTTATTTTTTTTTTTTTTGTCAAAAAAGTGCAGGCCGCTTTTCAAGACATGCGACACTTAATGACATAATCCGCCGGTCTCTTGCCAGCATCAATGTGCCTGCTCTTCTTGAGCCGAGTGGCATTGTCAGAGATGATGGCAAAAGACCTGATGGTGTGTCTTTGGTCCCGTGGAGTTTGGGACGGATGCTTGTGTTCGACGTTACCTGTGTAGAGACACTGGCACCGTCCCACCTTCAACGGACTACTTCTAAAGCGGGTGCAGCGGCAGAAAATGCCGAAAATCTGAAAGTTATTAAATATGGAGGCCTTGGCAGAGAGTACAACTTTGTGCCCTTTGGCGTCGAGACCCTCGGTCCGTGGGGTCCCAGTGCGGATAAGTTATTTGCGGAAATCGCGAAACGTCTAGTTGATGTAACTGGTGACCGAAAAGCTGGCGGCTTTCTCGCGCAACGCATCAGCATTGCAATTCAGCGAGGAAATGCCGCCAACATCCTCGGTACAATGCCCCGAGGGCCTTTTTTAACCTTAACTTAGTTTTTTTATAATTTAGTTAATGTTAATAATCATCTTGTAATTTGGTTATGTAAATAAATATATTTTTATTTATTAAAACTTTATGTATAAGTAAAAAAAAAATACCGTACAAAGGCGGAATTAATGCCTGAGGCATTTTCTACCAGTCAATGTTAAGGTGATGCAGAGAAGGAACATGGCAGGTGCAACATATGGGGCAGATAACACGAAACTAACTATTCAATACTAGAATAAATACGTAGATACATACACAGAAACAGAATAAACTTTGTCAGGAGAAATAACGATCGGTATTGGGGTAATAACGATCCGTAGAAGAGAAAACAAATCCAGCAAATCAGCGCTGAGATGTTTGTAACAACTTCTTGCGTATATGTTCACGTGCCTTCACTTTAAAAGACAACCGACAGGTTGTCGTCCTGATGTTCAGAGGGAGCCCATTCCAAAGAAAGACCGCCTGGACAAAGAAAGAAGAGTGAATGAAACCAGAGCGGTGAGAAGGACCTCGAAGAAGACGATTGTTGGTGGAACGAAGATTTTTACTATGGGCAGAGCACAAATATTAAATATGGGAAGTCAGGTAAGAAGGAGAAGTGAGCTTATCGAGAATAGAGAACAACATAGACAGAGCCCTCACCTCTCTGCGCTGACGAATGAGTAACCATTTTAGAAGCACACAGTGCGCGGATACATGGTCATGCTTACGAAGATTGAAAACGAATCGAATGCAATTATTGAGAAGCCGTTCAAGTTTATTGAGGAGAACTGCATTCAGGTCATAGTATCACACATCACTATAGTCAGATGTTGTTGTATCTAGATTTTATTCACACCTAGGTAGATAGGTACATAATATTACTACACCTTATTATTTGAGAAGCATCTTATACGATGGGCCTAAATGTAGATTTAGGCCCATCATCTATGATGCTTCTCAAAAATGTGTAACAAACTTAAATTACCAATGAGTAGCCAGAAAAAAGCACTTATATTTAAATGTCGGTCCGTCCACGAGTGACGCAACCAATTCATTCAGGGTCATTGGTTTTTTTTTTGTCATTTAGTATTAATCATGGTCTGGCAGTTTGAATAATTTATGCGGCCTACCCAAATGTTATTTCTTTGGTATTGTTCATCGCATCGTTGAGCTCCTTAAGTTCTGAGTTGAGTTGCATGATGATTACTGACAAATGCGTGCACTGACTGGACAGGTCCACTCAATCTGTGTGGTTCTTTCCTCAAAAGGACCATTTGAGACACCAATCTACATGGCCTTCACATGATCTGATCAAGATTATGTCTAAACTTTAAAAGAGACTGTGACCTCTGAGTTTGTTTCGGCCTTTCTTCTCAGAGTAGTCAGATAGGAAACGCCGACCTCATCTAGCTTTATTTAAAAAATATGATTGACGTGTAAAGTGTTTGTACGTTTCTCCTTACAGAAATATTAAAAATTAAAATTAATTGCAAATAATAGTTAAAAACGAGTTAAGTTAGTTGTATGTAATTCGCGTCGTGTAGGGATCACCACTAATAATAATAATAATAATTCACAGTCATCAAACTATTTTGATGACTGCGAAGACATCACTGATACTCATTCGATTCTGTACTGCGCGGCTGTAGCGGTATGTCGTGTAGCTCACGTAATATTTCCTAATGATTCTAGAGCTACACGACCGAAACCAACCGTACCAATTTGGCAGTGCAGAATTGAACGCCGTATTGGTGGGGCCAGAGCGCTCATTGGCAAACTAATCTGCTTCAGGGCAATACTCGCCCTAGAGTGATGCGCTTTGTGAGGCGGGCGTTCTCAGGGACTGATATCAGCCCTCAGGACTATATGTCCCGTGTCACAGAGCGCATCGACTTCCTGAAGCAGAAAGTGTATGCATGGGCGAACCGTATTCGTAGGTATAAGCGGCGAGTTGACCGATACACTCAGAATCGCACCTTCCAGAGCGATGAAAGGTGGGTTTATAGGGGTTGGGAGCAGCGAGACCAAGGTGTGACTGACACGCGCCTGCCAGATGACGATGTCATGTGTTCGTTTTGGCGCAGTATCTGGTCGGTGCCTGTCAGTCACACCGAAGGTGATTGGGCTCGAAAGGTCGAGCGAGCCTGCGATCCATTACCAGAAATGGGGTCTATTACCATCTGCCCCCAAGATGTAGCTCGTGCAGTCCGTCCGTTACCTAACTGGAAGTCTCCAGGGCCGGACGGGCTGCACAATTTCTGGCTCAAATGGTTTTTAGGGTCGCACGCTCGCTTGGCAGCTCAGTACCAGACTGCTTTGGAATCTGGTTTGCTGCCCCAATTCCTAACGATAGGCGTTACCCACCTGCTCCATAAATCAGGTAGCACCGCGGAACCCAAAAATTATAGACCGATCACGTGTTTACCGACGGTATATAAAGTTCTTACATCCATTTTGAGAGCTAAAATTAACAAACATATAGACACCAATTCCATCATGTCTGCCTCTCAAAATGGATGTAGGAACGGGTCCCGCGGTACTAAGGAGTTACTCCTCATTGATATGACCATTAGCCAACAAGTTCGTCGTTTCCGAAAGGATCTGTCGACATGTTGGATAGATTATAAGAAGGCCTATGACTCGGTGCCACATACATGGCTCATGAGGGTGCTGGAGTTGTATAAAGTAGATGCAACTCTGCGCACCTTCCTGATGTCGTGTATGGGGCAATAGAGGACGGTCCTTCGCTATCCAGGATGTCGAAATATCCAGAGGAATAGCGAACCGATAAGGATCGAGCGGGGCATTTTTCAGGGCGATAGTTTGAGTCCGCTTTGGTTCTGCTTAGCCTTGAATCCTCTAAGCACGCTGCTGGAGGATTCAGGTTGCAGGCTATCGGTTGAGGAGAGGTGGTCAGGTAATATCTCACCTCCTCTACATGGATGACCTAAATCTCTTTGCCTCCAATAATTTGCAACTGATGGAGCTACTGAAAATAACTGAAACTTTCAGTAGCGCCATCAGGATGGAATTTGGAGTGGATAAATGTGCGGTCATGCATGTAAAGCGAGGGGAGATTGTGGAATCCGTGGGAACCCAACTCTCGGATTCCATAAACCTTAGAGCCCTCTCCGCATCCGAAACCTACAAGTATTTGGGTATGTCGGAAGCGTTGGGCATCAATGTTACTGACATGAAGCAATCGTTGAAGCAGCGCTTTTTTGACCGCCTGAAGAAAGTATTTAATAGTCTTCTATCAGGCGGAAACAAGGTGCGCGCCTTCAACGGTTGGGTCATGCCCGTTTTGATGTACTCTTTTGGCATACTCAAATGGACTCAAACCGAACTCGACGCCTTGGATAGGAGGGTCCGTACGCTGTTGACTGCATATCGAATGCATCACCCACGGTCATCGGTTATGAGACTGTATATCCCGCGAAAGTGTGGAGGTCGAGGCTTTTTAACTCGCGAGGTATGCAGTCTCAGGAAATATTTCCTAGAAGCCGACGTGGGGATGCATCGAGATGTGGTCGCGGTGGACAAGGGCCTCACCCCACTCCCCTTGGCTAAAGAGAACTGGCGCAAGCTTGTAGTGCTTGACACTAACGATCGCAGGGAGGTATGGCAGAGTAAGGAGCTTGACGGACGCTTTTTCCGGGCCCTACATGAACCCGATGTAGATTTCCAAGCATCCGTAGCCTGGCTTCGTTTCGGTGACCTCTTTGGGGAAACCGAAGGTTTTGTCTGTGCAATTATGGACGAAGTTATCATGACGAAGAATTACCGGAGATTTATTGTGAAGGACGGCACGGTTGACATGTGTCGGGCATGCCACCGTCCGGGAGAATCAATCCGACACATTATCTCCGGGTGTTCTCGTCTAGCTAACGAAGAGTATTTGCATAGACACAATCTTGTAGCCAGGATTATCCATCAGCAACTTGCTCTTAAATACAGCCTTGTAGAATCTGAAGTGCACAGGTATGTGCCCGACCCAGTTCTCGACAATGGAAATATCACTTTGTACTGGGATCGATCCATCATCACTGACAGGACTATTGTTGCCAATAAGCCTGACATAGTGGTGGTGGATCGAACAGAGCGGCGCGCAATGATTGTTGACATAACAGTCCTTCATGACGGGAATCTCGTGAAAGCCGAGAAAGATAAACAGATCAAGTATCTTGACTTGGCTCGCGAGGTTGTCGACATGTGAGATGTAGATTCAGCAATCATTGTGCCGATAGTCGTATCAGCCAATGGCTTAATTGCCAAGAGCCTCGACCAACACCTAAGGAGGCTCACGTTGGACGGCTGGATTAAGGGCTTGATTCAGAAAGCGGTACTTCTGGACACGGCCCGCATTGTTAGGAGGTTCCTCTCTCTGGAGCCCTGACCGCCGGTAGCTTGGACCCTGTTCCCGATACCGGTGGGCCACCATTTTTTTTTTATATTTTTAAATGTTTTTTATATATTTTTGTATATTCTAATATTTAAAAATATAATTATATTGTGTAAATAATGAAATAAAACAAAATAATAAGATATGGCAAAACAAGGAGCTACACGGGCGCTTCTATCGGGCTCTTCATGAGCCCGATGTAGATTTCTTAGCGTCCGTATCCTGGCTACGTTTTGGGGACCTTTTTGGGGAAACTGAAGGTTTTGTCTGTGCAATTATGGACGAAGTTATCTTGACGAATAACTACCGGAGACATATTATGAAGGACGGGACGGTTGACGTGTGTCGGGCATGCCACCGTCCGGGTGAGTCTATCAGACATATTATCTCTGGTTGTTCTCGTCTGGCTAACGGCGAGTACTTACACAGACATAACCAAGTGGCTAGGATTATTCACCAGCAACTTGCTTTGAAATATAAACTTGTGAACTCTGAGGTACCGTATTACAAGTATGTGCCCGACCCAGTTCTCGAAAATGACCATGTCACGTTGTACTGGGATCGGTATATTATTACTGACAGGACTATTGTCGCCAATAAGCCTGATATAGTGGTGATAGATCGATTAGCGCGCCGCGCAATGATAGTCGATGTTACCATTCCACATGACGATAACCTCGTGAAAGCTGAGAAAGAGAAACAAATAAAATATCTCGACTTAGCACACGAGGTTGTTGACATGTGGAATGTGAACTCGGCTGTCATTGTGCCGATTGTCGTTACGGCCAATGGCCTGATGGCCGAAAGCCTCAACCATCATATCTCGAGGCTCTCGTTAGGCGGCTGGATCAAGGGCCTGATTCAGACGGCAGTACTCCTCGATACGGCTCGCATTGTGAGGAGGTTCCTGTCTCTGGAGCCCTAACCACCGGTAACTTGGACCCTGCTCCCGATACCGGCGGACCACTATTTTATATATTTTTAAATGTTTTTTTTATGTTTTTTTCTAAGAAATATTTAAAAATGTATTTTATAAGGCAAAAAGCTTAATAAAGTAAATAATAATAATAATAACCCCACCGCCGTATCTCTACGTTGACGTCGTGGCGGGGCTTGCGCGCTTCCAAACTCTGGGTCTGTGTCAGTAGAGTTTACTTTGCCGGAACGGGTCTAGGGTAAGGAGCCAACCAAGAGAGATACAGAAACCCGCAGGGGAGCATGTGGCGAGCGGTTGGGCAGTAGCGACCCCACGGACCCTATCTCCCGGGAGAAGTCTTGTTCCTCATCTGTGGCTTGCCTTTATTGGCCGGCTTGAGTGGTGATTCGCAAGAGCCAACGTGCTTGGAGGAAGGAAGTATTCCAGTAAGATGTTGGTAGGGATCTTGACCGTACTTCCGGGATTGTCCTGATAGCCGTGGAATACCTCTCCACTCCTCAAGCACCTCAGGAAGTGTTGCCCTCTTGTCACTACGTCACTATGTGCTAGCGGCCGTTTCCGGGGGCCCATTACTGAGTGTGCAAGTCACCCGTTGCCATTTTATCGGTGTAATTATATAAAACATTGGTCAGGTAGGGGCCATAGCCTTTCTATAGTCTTAGGAAACCGATCCACTATAGCCTCGTAAACCCATAGCCCAATATGTTTCGTTCCCATGTTCTCGCCGGGGCGAAACTCCGCTGCCACGAGAAATCGCGGCACAGCGGACGGAGCTCCGGCGGGATCTCATGGCGACATGGAGAGTACGGTTGTTGCAACCCACTGCTGGGCACGCCACAATTGCGGCGATAAGTCCCCTCTTTGAGGAGTGGCTAGAGAGGCGCCACGGCGTCCTCACCTTCCGCCTGACGCAGGTCCTTACCGGACATGGCAGCTTCGGGAGGTTCCTGCGTCGGATAAGGCGGGAGGAAACGCCCGGGTGTCACCACTGTGTGTATCGCCCGGAGGATACGGTGGAGCATACGGTCGAGGTCTGCTTGGCTTGGGCGGAGCACCGCCGTGTCCTCGTGGAAGCGATCGGTGGCAGAGATCTCTCGCGTCCGGCCCTGGTTCAGGCCATGGTACGGAGTGAGAGGGCATGGGTATCCGTCACCTCCTTCTGCCAAGCAGTAATGCTCGCGAAGGAAGAGGCGAGACGGTTGAGGGAAAGGCAAATTTCGCGCCCTCTCACCTCTAGCCCCCGCAGGAGACGCCCCGGGCGTCGGGAATCCCGGGCGGATTTCCAGCCGCAGTAGGCGTGGGTTTGCGGATGATGAGCAATAGGTAGCTCACCATCCGGTAAGGACCAGGCCCGGGTCGACGGCGCGTTGTATTCCACGCGCGCCTCAAAGAGATGTCGTCAGCACAAGTGTAGGGGTCGCGGGAACGTACTAAAGGGTTACCGAGACCCCTGGCAACACAGGCAACGGAAGGAATACGGATGGGTTTTAGTCAGTAAGAGTCTGACACACCCTCCCACTCCGCCCAGAGTGGGAGAAGTTATTTGATGAGTTCCCACACGAAAAAAAAAAAGTGTGTGCGCAGACACGGGTGCACTCTCCCTGCATTCTGGCTACCCATTTGTGATTTGAGTTTGTAACATGTTACTTTTGAGTGGCGTAGTGGAGGCAAGAAACTTACAATTTTTCCGACAACTCACTGCGCACTGCGCTGCGGTACGGTATTTATTTTTTTTAAAAACCGCAGCGGTATGCTGAGACAGGAGCCTTTTTCGCGTCGCACAAATCGTTTTTATTTATTTTCTTTGTTGTTTTTTGTTTAATCGAACAAATATGTAAATTATGTTAGTTTTAAATGCTTTTTTTTTACTTTTTGTATTTCTTGTTCATGTCCCAAATAAAATATTTTTCTCTCATCTTTCTTTCTTATTATAATATTCGAATAAATAGGTATACATATTCGATGTACAGTTCAAATAGATTTCAAATCCCTTGACTCATAATTCGAAAGCAAAGCTTAAACACTTAACTTGGGACGTAAACATAACTGTCAAAATGAGGGTGTACTATAGGTACACCTCTGCCTAACCCTTCGGGGATTACAAGCGTGATATTATGTTATATTAAGTAACTTGAATAGGCTTTCAAAAAGATAATCCTTTATTTTCATCACACCCCTTGAAGCCCCGGATTAAGTATTAGTCGTTCGAAGTTAATCCGTTATTTCCACACCCTGTTTAAACCATAAACAACTCACGATTTTACCCGCGAATTCCCAGTAAAAGTTTTTAATCGATTTAGCTTAGCATAGCTTCCTTTATTAAACGCTACAAGACTGTTATTTAATCAATTAACCGTGAAGGGATTATGCCTCACCTTTATCCCGCTCGTTATTTTTAAAGAGAGGGTTAAACCATGGTTACACTCTCTTATAATATTAACCCGTTAAAGACAATTTCTGAGTATCTCTAAATGGTAAGTCTCTCTCAATGGTGATATTTCCTTATTACCACGCCTGGAACAGTGTTTGGTGATTCAATCATTCAACTCAGCCTATCGAAGTCCACTGCTGGACATAGACCTCTCCCAGGCTGCGCCACAACATCCTGTCCTCCGCCTTCCGCATCCAGGCTATCCCAGCCACCTTTTTAAGGTCGTCGGTTCATCTAGCTGGGGGCATCCCACACTACGCTTGCTGATACGTGATCTTCACTCCAGGACTCGTCTGCTCCACCGGCCATCGGTTCTTCAACAAACATGGCCAGCCCACTGACAGTTCAGCTTGCTTACTCTGCAAGCTATGTCGGTAACTGCGATTCTTTTCCGGATAACTTCATTTTTGATTTCAAGTTTTGGAAATTTGGCGATGGTGTGTATAGTATTAAAATACTGACTTAACCACGACAACACGGAAACGGTACGCGATTGGGGTAAGAGGCTGTACATTTGTCTGTTACCATTTTCTTACAGGATGACTGCGCAGATTTTAATACATTTTTTTCATAAATACAGGGTAATCGAACTAAATAGGGATGATGCCTGGGTAAAAAAAAAGAAATCTGAAGACGAATCAAGCGAAGCGCAAGGGCACTACCTACCTTTTCTCGAAGAGCTTCGTCGTTTTTTTGAACCCTCATAACTTGGGTTTGGATTATACTAGACAAACATAATTCTCGGGATATGATGTCAATAGACTTATTAAACATGTAAAGTTTCAATTGCATTGCTTTACTTTAGATTTTATTGATATCTAAAAAACCCCGATTTCGTCACTGACTCACTCACTGATGATCATCAAAATTGTTAGGGTACTTCCTGAAGTCCTAGAAAGCTGAAATTTGGTATGTAAGTAAGATCAAAATATGTGGCTTGGTCGTTTTGTTACTACAAGAACTATTATAACAGAAAAGTAATGAACAGTGAATTTTTCGCATGTGAATATAGCGAAATGGCCAAGCCACATTTTGACTAAGGTGTAGAGTGTGTGAAGTTAGGGCGTGTAGAGTTAGAAGATTGGCTCTACATAAAATTTGATAACTTTTTGGCGGTGCGAGCCTTGTGGTCTCGTCTTGGCAACATTTTACATGAAAATGTTTTTGGTAGGATCCTATTTAGTCCATCAGTCAGATAATAACAAATATTTTTTGCTATTATTATTATTATTATTATTAAACATTAATTTATTTCAGACCAGGTCCATATTCTTGTTAGTAACAATATACTTAAGAACTAATGTTAGTATGCAAACACAACAAAAAATTAAATTAAATTAAATTGCGACATGAAGTCGCACCCATCTTCGCAGCATGGGGGACTCCCCCCGATATGCAAATACCCCCAATATAGAGTTGGAACTACCACGAACGCGAGTGAGTAGGGAGGCACATCTTTTCCATATGACACATACATATATACGAGTATGTCATGCTATATCATATTAATAAAAAAATACTTAGATATAACGCAGTGCAAGGCGTGACGTCATGTTACATTTTAACTCAATAAATCGCCGTAATCTTTTGATTACGTAAAAAAAGAAAAAACGCATAAAAAAGTTGTCATCATCCCTATTGTCAAAATTATAGAATTTTCATTCCTTGGTTCATACGCAATTAGGGTGGATAAAACCTGGCGAAC
The DNA here is from genome assembly GCA_905333075.3 of Atethmia centrago. Classification (NCBI taxonomy): domain Eukaryota; kingdom Metazoa; phylum Arthropoda; class Insecta; order Lepidoptera; family Noctuidae; genus Atethmia; species Atethmia centrago. The sequence goes on along the minus strand of HG995392.1, from coordinate 7,573,979 downwards.
GTAATTTTACGCGGCATTGACGTGCGATTCATATGAAGCGTCGTAAGTCGGTTCGCGTTAACACTGATTGTCGCTCATTTTGACGAGACACAGCGACCCCGTTTACACGGTACGATCTGTCACTTGATTTGATTTTTAGTACTAGCAATAATAGTGCTCCAGACCGAATGGCGGCCTATCTCAGCGGAGACTACCTAGACGCGGGCCATATTATAGTTCACAAGTGTGTGCGCAGACCAGGTGTACTCTCTCTTCCCTCACTCTCACTAACTGCCCTGATGGTCTCGTGGTCGCAAGTGCGACTGTTGAAAGTGGCGTCCTGGGTTCGATTCCCAGGTCGGGCCGTGTCATTGGGTTTTTCCACTAGGAATTTCTTAGTAACAGCCCGAAGTTTGGAAGTTGGCAGTGTAAAACCACGCACCACCATGACACGACGCAAGACCAACGTGCCTGCCGGCCTGCGTCTGGTCTCTCACCGGTCATGTTAGTAGTACTCTTTAGACGAAGTACGATAAGCCGCGCGTCAGTGATAACAAATCAGGGGGCCAACCATCACTTCTTAAAGCAGTGTTGTTATATATTACTTCACAGTGGGAAAGTTATGGAGCTATACAGGACTTATAGCTCCATCTCTTTCTCACGCTGAAGTAATATTAAAATAATACTGCTTTATGAGGTGATGGTTGGTCCCCAGTATTAACACGGTTACTAACAAATGCGTGCACTGACTGGACAGGTCCACTCAAATCTGTATGGTACTTTCCTCAAAAGACCACCAGATACCAATTTCCATGGTCTTCAAATGATCTGAACAAGATTATTTCTTTTTGGATTCTTATAATACTCATTGACATTGATTTTATTATTGTGAATGTGAAGACTATGTGGGTCATTGTTTTGAGTAATTTATGCGGCCTACCCAAATGTCCCATCTTTGATATTATTCGTCGAATCGTTGAGCTCCTTAAGTTCTGAGTTGAGCTGCACGATTACTGATAACTGCGTGCACTGACTGGATAGGTGAACTCAATCTGTGTGGATCTTTCCTCAAAACATCATTTCAGACACCAATCTACATGGTCTTGACATGATCTGACCAAGATTTTGTCTGGACTTTAAAAGAGACTGTGACCTCGTGAGTTTGTTTCGGCCTTTCCGACCTCATCTAGTTTTTTTTACACTTATTATTACACATTTATTTTACACTTAAAAATTGATTAAACTAAACGATGACCATTACAATAAATATGACCATTTTATTACACAAAGTGACAGCTAGCACATATCAGATTACTCCGGTGAATAATAATTCGACTTTAGGCTCAGATCAATTAAAAAACCAACACATAGCGCTGTCAAAAGTGACGTGAGGCCGGTTTCGTAAACATGTGTGCGTGTGAGCGTGTATGCACAGAGCGAGGTGTAGTTTCGGCATGCTTCATTGTATTGTTCGCAGCGCTATGTCTTGATTTTTTTATTTGGTCTGAGTATATAGGTATGTGTGTGTGAGTCCGGTTCCAATATTATGTGGAAAAAAACTAACTTCTCAAGAATTCTGAAAATGTTTCGGAACATTTGTGTTTTCTATACATAAATTCCTTAGAAAACCGCAAATAAACCACAAAAATCACACTTCACTTTTATTATAAGTAGATTCACTTTCCGTTCTCATATTTATTCGCATAACCACACACTTTCATTACCCAGGATTTACTTAAGCAAACAATACCGTCAGGTTCTCAAAAGCCGATCTCACCAAACATGAGAAATTGATGTGTGCCAAACCTCTTTTGACATCAATACTGAAAGCGATTCGTCTTGAAACACCAGAACAAAAACTCCTTTGATATGAACTCATGTAAAAGAAAAGTTTATTTTTCAAGTATTGTTAAGGTGGGGGCTTACTTGAGCGTTCAATTGTTTCGGAACACAGAGCACGGATTCGCCGCCGGCAGCGTCTAGAGAGGGCATATAATCAGCCTATAATGTTTCCACCGCTGGGACACAGGCCTCCTCTCTTTGAGAAAGATTGGGCTGTACCACCACGCGGGCCCAGTGCGGGTTGGCAGACGTCACATGCCTTCGAATTTTTGGTTCTAAGACATGCCGGTTTCCTCAGTTTGTTTTTTTTTCACCGTTTTGAAAGCTGTCGTGACATTATTTTTGCGCCTGTCTGGGTTCGAACCCAAGATTTATAACGACTAAGTCAGGGCCATTACCTCTGGGCCACCACTGCTCCACAGAGATGGCAGTACTAGTCAAATTCGTGGCGCAGAAAGTGTGCTGAGCGCACAGCTTTTTGTCATGAACCGCCTTCAAAACCGCGATTTTCTATCGTCATTTGTGTCGTAGTACGACAAAATGGCGACAGACTAGGTTTGTATGGAAAATCTTGACAATACTACAGCAGCGGCCACCGAAGCGTCTCCGGTGGCCACTCCTGTTTCGGAACATTGACAGCTACTTTCGACCAGGAGTTCTAGCTCGTCTGAGAAAATACTACTAAGTACCATACCTATTTGTGCCACCAAGCAGCGGACCACCGCTGCTTGGTGGTACAAATAGGTATAGTTATGGTTCCAGTTTGAAGCCTATATGGGTGCTGTTGTAAAAACAGACACACGAGACACTTTAGCATTGTCTCCGGGATAGCACGGGATAGATGCCATGTCCCTGGTATTACAGATGGCCATTTACCATAGGTGGGCTGCCGCCTTACGTGCCGTACACTAAGTTAAGCCTTATGTTTTGATTTGAGCTGCACGATAACTGACAAAAATGCAAGCACTGACTGGACGGGTCCACTCAAATCTGTGTGGTTCTTCATAAGACCATTTCAGACACCAACTTTCATGGTTCTCAAATGATCTGACCTAGATTATGTCCGGATTGTTATATACACATTGACATTGGTGAATTTTATATACAATGACATGAATATTTACTCTGTAAAGTATTATATTATTTGAAATATTGTAAATGTGAAGACTATGAGACGTGGGTCATTGTTTATTTATGTTATATTCTCATTTAGTTTTTGTCACGGATTGGTAGTTGAAGTCATGTTAGTGGCCTGGGTAGGCCGCAATATCCTTTCTTTTGTATTGTTCGTTAAATTGTTGAGGTCCTTCAGTTCTGAGTTGAGCTGCACGTATTTGACTACTGATAAAACCGTGCACTTACTGGACAGGGCAACTACAATCTGTGTGGTTCTTTCCTCAAAAGACCATTTCAGACACCAGCTGACATGGTCCTCAATGATTTGGCCAAGATTTTGTCTGGACCTTAAAAGAGACTATCCACCTTTGAGTTTGTTTCGGCTTTTCTTCTCATTCAGTTAGAAAACGCCGATCTCATCTAGTTAAAAAACATATGATTAACGTGTAAAAGTGTTTGCACAAACCGACTTACAAAATAAAATCATTTATCATCAAACATAAAAAAAACATAACGGTGAAGGATAGTCTTTGCCAGAAGTGGTCATTAGTGATTTAGCAGCTTCAATATTATCATCAGGATTATGACACGGTTACGACAGCAGCTCCCCTGACATCTGTCATCAAAAGACACGCTTTGCTAGACTGACCGTCGCCAGCCAGTGTCACTACTATCCGACGGAAAACTAGATGGCGCCACTTGCACCACCGTCGTTAAATACATAAAATGTTAAGTTAAATGCTCTAGTTTGTATGCACCTTTAGAGAACGATTTATATGTATCACTCGCATCTTTTGAAAACTTATTCCGTCTTTGATATAACTGAACGCTTTTATTATGCAAGTTGTTCTTGTTTGTTTTTTCATATAAATTTAAGAAAAATAATAAAGAATAAATATGTAGCCCCGTTGTACACACACGTTTTTATGCCGTGAGAAAATACGGTTAATTCGCCGGGTGTAGGCACGGTTGTCAGCGTTGTATGTATCACTATGGAAGTTTGCTGACGGTGGCAATGCGGCACGACACCGCTACCATACGCGTCATCCGCTGCTTTGCCGTCTCATATCCAAGCTCACACGATTATTCCGTGATGCTTTGTACCGTAAACAAACCGTGCCGCGTACCATGGGCCTTACTCTCTTCTTGACCATGACTTAGTTCAGAAACAAACTTTAACCAAGGATATTTAAGAGCGGAGTGGCGAGAAAATCCTTTGTATTCTTTTATTTTTTGTTAGAAAGTTCTTCAAATTCTGTTTCTATGATAAATTACTAGTGACTTGGTCCTGTTTCGCACGGTTTTTACGAATTGACAAAACATCGAGATTTCTTTATTGTGTGTAAGTTTAATAGTGACGGATTATACAGGGTGAAATTGAATTCACGGGCATCCTCTTAAGGGGTCATTGTACTCATCATTAGGGATAAGTTTTTCTCTGAAACTAAACCTGAAATCGCGAAAAAAATAATCTGCTATTCCCTACATATTGACGAGTTAAGTGAACATAAAAAGGAACTGCTGTTTTTTTTTCTAAGACTCTCTGAGCTAAGCCGCGGACAGACCGACAGACAGACAGACGGACATGGCGAAACTATAAGAGAGGAAGCCTAGTTGACTATGGAACCTTAAAAACAAATGAGTTCGCTTTCGAGTTGTGTGCGGTCACTTCAGTGACGTTCGAAGTGAACTTTACAGATTTATACCTGGTTATCTGCTTTATTTAAAAATAAATTAAAACAATTAAAAACACGCCTGCCTTGTCAAAAAGTGAATTACAAAAATAGAACTAAAAAAATAAAAACAAGCTAAACGATTTTGAACTGAATACCAACCTTTTCAGCGAAGTCGGGGGACCTGTAAAGAACTGTTCCAAGGAACGGTCCCCGCCTGCAATGAATAGGTAGGTATTCAGTTCAAAATCGTTCAGCTTGTTTTTAATTTTTTAGTTCTATTTTTGTAATTCACTTTTTGACAAGGCAGGCGTGTGTATCATACATTGATATCGGTTAAGGCGTTTAGAAGTTATGGTGAAATAAAGAAACTCACAAAAATACATGAACGCTGAAAACATAACACTCCTTTTTTTGGGCAGTCGTGTAAAAACATGATGTCACAACAACGCTTAAGCGACTTCTATAAAACAATTTTACGTATTGTATCATAAAGTGTCTTGTCTATTTGCATTTTGTAAGGAATTCATTTAACGTGAAGGAATTTCCTGAGCCTTTTCAAACAATTTTGTGTCAACTTAGTTCTGAGTCTTGTAATTAATGCAAACAGAATCTAGAACAGTATTAACTCTTCAGAATTACATTTTACTGATAACTAATAGGATTTATTTTGTGTAGTAGGAATTATTATTTATGAAAGAGAGTACTTTCATTTATGAAATTTCTGTTATATTATATTCTATTCTATGATAATAATAATAATAATAAACACCAACGTCAACACGTCAAGAAATTCGGTTCATATTATTTAAACATCAGTAATTTTAGAAGCTGTTTTTTTTTATTTTATTTCATTTAATCCCTACAACAAGCCTTGAACCAAAATAATCACGACATAAATTAAAAAATAGCAAAATGAACCATAACATATACACTTTAATCAAAAGCTACAGAATGGATGGTGACATGACAGATGTCACCTCGCGATAAAATAGCATGAATACGGATAAGAAATTGAAAGAATGTTGACTAGAGCAGCTTCGAAACGAGCACGCCCACCACCTCCGGACTCTTCGCTCAGCTCCGCCTCGCCGCCGCCGGTATCCAGCCCCACTGTGAGCGCAGTGATTACACCGACCGCGGTAGTTGCGTCGAGCTCGAGCGACGAGTATTTTTCCCCGCCGACGTCGCCAACACCTGTACGTCGGCAGGGGAGAGACCGGCCACCGAAGAGCTTGGGACTTAGGGGCCATCCGGCCCCGAGCCGGGTCCCCGCTGCCGGTGGTTGTGTGCAGCGTATGAGATGGACTCAGTCCATGAACGAGAACGTCATGCGCGCATATTATGGGTCTACAGAGGGGGGAACTAACCTCACTGCGTACCGTGTTAGGATGCTGTCTCTGTTTCAGGAACTAGAACCAACCGTCAACGTCTCGGCCCAAGGATTGTCGGATCAGGTGCGGGTCATCCAACGCAATCGTAGGTTGGACGATGCCACACTTGATAGGCTGCGTTCAGAGGTACTGAGCAACTATATCATCTCGACTCCGGCACAAACCGCGGTACATACCCCAATTATTGATGTAATCCCGCCGCGGTCCAATCACGGTGTTGAAGAAGAGGATGATAGGGCTGCCACAGTAAGCAGCCAGTGCAACGTCCGATTGAGGAGCGCACTGGAGGATGCGTTTCGCGAGTATAGGTCCACTCCAACCGAACTTAGACCCCGACTACCACGCCTACCCATGCACAAGAAAAATAGGGCACTGATGTGTGCCTTGGACTCGCAGCTTAAGGTTTTTTTCGAGAGCAGCGAGGATCTCGTTGATACACACTCGATCCTGTATTGCGCGGCTGTTGCGGCATGTCGTTTAGCGAATGTCAAGTTTCCAAACTCTGACGGAGCTACTCGACCAAAACCAGCCGTACCAGCCTGGCAGTGCAGGATTGAGCGTCGTATTGATAAGGCCAGGGTACTCATCGGCAAACTATACTGCTTCAGGGAGGGCAATACACGACCACGTGTGATGCGCTTTGTAAGACGGGCATTCTCGGGGACTGGAATCAGCCCTCGAGAATACATGTCTCATATCACAGAGCGCATCGACTTCCTGAAGCAGAAAGTTTGTGCATGGGCGAGCCGTATTCGGCGGTATAAGCGGCGGGTTGATCGATACACGCAAAATCGCATGTTCCAGAGCGATGAGAGGTGGGTATATAGAGCTTGGGAGCGACCTAAACAAAACGTGACAGACGTGTGCCGCCCGGATGATGCCACCACAACTGCGTTCTGGCGAAGCATCTGGTCGGTACCTGTCTGCCATGTTGAGGCTGACTGGATGCGGGATGTCGAGCGAGTGTGTGAAACTATACCAGAAATGGAAGTAGTCATTATCACGCCATCAGATATAGCTAGAGCGGTCCGTCCGTTACCGAATTGGAAATCACCGGGACCGGACGGACTGCACAACTTTTGGCTGAAATGGCTAACTAGTTCACACACTTGCCTGGCATCTCAGTTCCAGTCGTCCTTAGAGTCTGGGTCACTACCGCAGTTTATGACGACAGGCATTACCCACCTGCTCCATAAGTCAGGTAGTCCCGCGGAACCCAAGAATTATAGACCAATCACGTGTTTGTCGACGGTCTATAAACTTCTTACATCCATTTTGAGAGCGAAAATTAACACACACATTGACAGTAATTCCATTATGTCTGCCTCTCAAAATGGATGTAGGAACGGGTCTCGTGGCACTAAGGAGCTACTTCTCATCGACATGGCCATTAGCCAACAGGTCCGTCGATCCCGCAAGGATCTGTCGACTTGCTGGATAGATTATAAGAAGGCCTACGACTCGGTGCCACATACATGGCTCATGAGGGTGCTGGAGTTGTACAAAATAGATACGACTCTACGCACCTTCCTTGAATCGTGTATGGGGCAATGGAGGACAGTCCTTCGCTATCCGGGGTGTCGACAGATCCAGGGGAATGATGAGCCTGTATGGATTAAACGGGGAATATTTCAGGGCGACAGTTTAAGTCCACTTTGGTTCTGCTTAGCCCTGAATCCTCTAAGCATGCAGCTGGAGGATTCAGGTCTAGGCTATCGGTTGAGGAGAGGTGGTCAGATCATATCTCACCTCCTCTACATGGATGACTTGAAAATCTTTGCCCCCAACAAATTGCAACTGATGAAGCTACTGAAGGTAACTGAAACTTTCAGTAGCGCCATCAGAATGGAGTTTGGTGTGGACAAATGTGCAGTCATGCATGTGAAGCGAGGGGAGATAATGGAATCCGAGGGAATTCAACTTTCGGATTCCATACACCTTAGATCCCTCTCCTCACCCGAAAGCTATAAGTATTTGGGAATGTCGGAAGCGTTAGGCATCAACGTTACTGACATGAAGCAATCGTTGAAGGAGCGCTTTTTTGGCCGCCTGAAGAAGGTATTGATTAGTCTTCTTTCAGGCGGTAACAAGGTGCGCGCCTTCAACAGTTGGGTCATGCCGGTTTTGACGTACTCTTTCGGCATACTCAAATGGACTCAGACCGAACTAGACGCCCTGGATAGGAGGGTCCGTACACTGTTGACCGCAAACCGGATGCATCACCCACGATCATCGGTGATGAGACTGTACATCCCGCGGAAGTGCGGGGGTCGAGGCTTTTTAAACGCGAAGACCCTCCACAACCGCGAGATATGCAGTCTCAGGGAATATTTTTTGAAAACCGAAGTGGGTATGCACCGTGATGTGGTCGCAGTGGACAAGGGGCTCACCCCACTTTCCATGGCTAAAGAGAACTGGTGCAAACCTGTAGTACTTACTACCGATGATCGCAAGGAGATATGGCAAAGCAAGGAGCTACACGGGCGCTTCTATCGGGCTCTTCATGAGCCCGATGTAGATTTATTAGCGTCCGTGTCCTGGCTACGTTTTGGGGACCTTTTCGGGGAAACTGAAGGTTTTGTCTGTGCAATTATGGACGAAGTTATCTTGACGAATAACTACCGGAGACATATTATGAAGGACGGGACGGTTGACGTGTGTCGGGCATGCCACCGTCCGGGTGAGTCTATCAGACATATTATCTCTGGTTGTTCTCGTCTGGCTAACGGCGAGTACTTGCACAGACATAACCAAGTAGCTAGGATTATTCACCAGCAACTTGCTTTGAAATATAAACTTGTGAACTCTGAGGTACCGTATTACAAGTATGTGCCCGACCCAGTTCTCGAAAATGACCATGTCACGTTGTACTGGGATCGGTCTATCATTACTGACAGGACTATTGTCGCCAATAAGCCTGATATAGTGGTGATAGATCGATTAGCGCGCCGCGCAATGATAGTCGATGTTACCATTCCACATGACGATAACCTCGTGAAAGCTGAGAAAGAGAAACAAATAAAATATCTCGACTTAGCACACGAGGTTGTTGACATGTGGAATGTGAACTCGGCTGTCATTGTGCCGATTGTCGTTACGGCCAATGGCCTGATGGCCAGAAGCCTCAACCATCATCTCTCGAGGCTTGCGTTAGACGGCTGGATTAAGGGCCTGATTCAGACGGCAGTACTCCTCGATACGGCTCGCATCGTGAGGAGGTTCCTGTCTCTGGAGCCCTAACCACCGGTAGCTTGGACCCTGCTCCCGATACCGGCGGACCACTATTTTATATATTTTTAAATGTTTTTTAATATTTTTTCTAAGAAATATTTAAAAATGTATTTTATAAGATAAAAAATTCAATAAACGACATAATAATAATATGTACAAGAATATAAAAAAGTGAGGGGAAAGAATCATAGGCATCAAAATATTCTTCCGCATCGCTGTCAACAGGAAAAGTGCCCAAAAAGGCTGGCAGCATTGCCACGTTGGATGGGAATGCTGATTCTTTGGCCAAGAAATAGGCCAACCGCTCGCAGTAGGTCGCGTGAAGAGTCGACCAACCGCTTGGCGATGTCTCGAAAAACTAAGTGGGCACTCGGACCATGGCTCCAATGTTTCAACCCCAAACGGCTCGAACGTTTCTATGATGATTACAGTTTCATAACAAGAACATACCTAAATTATCTTGGACAGTACTGAGCTCGGTGTGTTACCAACCAAAACCGAATTTCAGATAAACAACACACACTAAACTAACTAGATTTTAAAAGGATTTGTTCTGCTACATTGGCCTTAGACGCGTTTGTGCAATTTAAAAAAAATATTTTCGTTTTTTGCCACCGCCTTCCGAAATTAAATTATTTTTTACTTTGTAGTTTTTTTTTTTTTAAGTTTTCTTTTTGTGCGGCGCGGTGTGGCGCGATCAGACAAAATAACAAGGATATTTTGTGCGCCGGACTTTTTGCGCGTCGTGTGCGTTATGCTACGGCTACATTGTCGCGATGAAGCGAACTACACTTCTGCTTCTCTGTTTCTCAGCGAGACGTCGAGCGCTGTGTGAGAGAGAGCGCGCGAAGTGTAGTTGGCCTTATCGCGACAATGTGGCCCCAGCATTACTGTTTATAATTGTATAGGTTCTATTTTCAGAGACTAAAAAGTTCGAGACGGATAGTCTGTCGTCTGCACGGCACTGTAGCTTTCCATAAGTGAAAGAATTTTCGGAAACAGATCAGTAGTTCAGGGGAAAAACATGCGAACGATTTTTTTTTCTTTTATAAAATATGTGTGATGCTTCGATCAGATTACAATCTATTATTTAGCTAATAATATTAGCAAATAATTAATTTAATTATAACTTAATTAAACTGGAAGTAAATATAAAAATTAAGGAATCGTACAATAGTCTTTCTTATTCCCTTTGTGTTAAGATGGATTTACAGTGGTAGCAATTTGTAGGTTAGTGTCAGGCTGTATCTTGATCAAAATATGATTCCCTTCCCGACCATAACAAATACGTATTTACAGAATTGTAATCATTAAAATCATAAGTACATCTCTCTTATTAAATATGTATTTATTTACATAACCAAATTACAAGATGATTATTAACATTAACTAAATTAAATTAAAACTAAGTTAAGCCTAAAAAAGGCCTTCGGTGCATTGTACCGAGGATGCTGGCGGCATTTCCTCGATGAATTGCAATGCTGATGCATTGCGCGAGAAAGCCAGCAGAATTGCCAGCGTTTCGGTCACCAGTTACATCATCTCTCTTAGTTAGATTTGTTCCATAAGAACAAATCTCTTACTCGTATGTACTTTAGGTACTTTGCGGATCCACCCTAAGGAAAAGATACTTAATTCACGTGTTCATTTTAATGATCAGTATTTGCACTGCAGTTTAAGATCACTCACACTGCACTAAACTAACTCAAAAGCACCGCCTTAGTCTTAGAAGCAACTTAATAAAAATAAAATGCTTGTAAAAATCGTCTACTATGAACGGGCTCCCCAAAAAAACATCTTAAACAAAATTCAGCATTACAAAAAAAAAAACGACGCGAGCCTTACAGTAGTCGCATATGATTTGTAACATCTGACATCTCACATTGTAAGCAACTGAGCAGCGACAGAAATTAACCTCAAAATTTAAAAAGCTAAATACTTACACAATCTTTAGAGTAATTACTAATTCCATTAGTACACTATTCCATGCTGTTAAAAAGTTCACACACTTCAGTCCCTTATATCGAAATCACTTCCATAGACTGAAAGCGAGAGCAAAGATGTTACACAATAAAAAAAATGTGTGTAGCACCGTACACGTGATATAAGTGAAACTTCGTATTAAGACGCTGACAACACCTAAACCGCGGTCACTGTCAGTTTGCAAAGAAAAGAAAGAGAAGCGCGATGACACAACGCTTGTAATTTATTGCAAAATATGAAGCAATTATCTATTTATTCAAAATTGAGTTGAGTAATCGAAAATAAAAAACAACCAAGTTCTGCATTCAAATAAGACGTTCTTGTTATTTATTAAATACGTAACGTATGTTGATATTTAATGCAGATATTTTGGATTAGAACTCAAGGTAAGAGGTTAGTTTAACGTTAGTTTGTATCGAGATTTTTTTATCAAAACGTGTTTTGGTAACAACCAAGTTCTGGGAAATATGTTCAAAATTAATATTTTTTCCGCTACCACAAACTATACAGATTTGGCAATTTTTTTTCTTAAGAGAAGCCTATTTTGGTCAATTGGGTCTTGTCAGTGCCTTAAATAAAGCATATGAGAGGTTTAGTGAAAGAGACAGAGAGAGAGTTTGAAATGTCCTAAACGTGACGCGTCCTTGAAATTTCACTCTCAATTCTCGTCCAATTATGGAATCGCCGCCAAGAAGTTTCACTTCAATATACCCAACCCCTCACTGTGTTACACTTACATTTTGACAGTTTAACAACATTCTATTGCATTATTTACGTTGTTGAGGAGGGGCTCATGGCTAAGTAATAACAGCCGCACTGGTCGATCGATCAGGTTAAGCTACGCTTGCCGCGGTTGGTCCGTGGATGGGTGACCGTCTTTACATACCAAGACCCCTCCGTGCTTCGGAAAGCACGTTAAGCCGTTGGTCCCGGCTGTCATTTGTAGATCTTTGACAGTCGTTACGGGTCGTCAGAAGCTCGAAAGTCTGACAACCAGTCTTACCAAGGGGTATCGTGTTACCCAGTGACTGGGTTGTGGAGGTCAGATAGGCAGTCGCTCCATGTAAAATACAGGTATTCAGCTGTATACGGTAAGACGGGAAGCCGACCCCAACATAGTTGGGAAAAGGCTAGGCAGATGATGATTTACGTTGTTGAGCAGATTCGTTTTTCCAACATATGAAGCAATGTACGAGTACTTCAAAATCATTCAGATTATGATTGATAGTGTATTACGCAATTAGGGTGCAGGTCGTAACCATTACGTTTTAAAAGTCGTGACGTGTAAACGTTCCCCCTGTTTAACAATTTAATTTCCTCGACGCAAGGTTGTTGTCAATCGCTCGCATCACAAGCGACATCTCGCGAGAACAACTGCGTAACTACTAATTGTGGAAACTGTACTGTAAACTTGGTATTTATGCAGATATTTGTGTGAAGTTGTCGGGTTCCTATATTAAGTAACGTTTCGATTTAGTTACAAGTAGACTTGTAACTACGTGTGATACGTAAAAAAATAATCATAGCGAACTGGGCGGGCATAAAAAAGTGACAGAGTCAGTTACTTCAGTTACTACTTAAGCAACAATGCGCTGGAACCAAAATAAAATAAGTAAAAGTACGTAAGAGCGCCAAACCAAATAAAAATTGTTTAATTGGTCAAGGACAGCTAATGAGACACAATTGACTTTCTATTGTTTGACTCCGAATCGGTGTCGCGCGAAGCTTAACAGGTAGGTAATAAATTAGCTTAATTTATGTATACGAGTATGTATCATAAATACTTTTAGCCAGTTTTTAATTACCTAATACGCATTTTAAACGCAAATTTGCAATGAAATTACGTAGGATTTTAGAATTACAGAAAAAAATATAAAAAAACAAAAAACCCGACTGTAAAAACACATACCTACCTACCTGAGAAAAACAAGCATTATAATTCATAGAATTTTGGTATCGCAGGCGGGGGACAAACAAAAGTTACACCATATTTCGGGTTATTGGTTTGTCCCCCGCCTGCGATACCAAAATTCTATGGATTATAAATATTATAATGCTTGTTTTTCTCTTTTCAGTTAGGTGTGTGTTTATTATTAAAATGTTTTAATAAATATCATTAGAAAGCCTACATAATTAATACTATTTTGTCTCATGTCTTATTAATTTATGCTAATAATGTCGGGTATCATGTTTGTATTCTATTTTATTATACACATATTATTAAATATAATTCTAAATTATATTACTAAGTGTGTAATTATTGACTTCTGTTTTTTAAGGCTCAACAATGTCACAAGAAGCGCATCTTGGTCCCTCTTGTAGTACAGGAAGCTGTTTACAATATATACAAAGAAAAGGTGGAATTGTGCTTCTGCGTCCTGGATATCAATTTTTGAGGAAAAGGCAATATAAAAGTGGAGCTGTTGTATGGGAATGCCATCTTAGAAGGAAGAATAAGTGCGGGGAGACCTTAAGGCGCTGACAAGACCCAATTGACCAAAATAGGCTTCTCTTAAGAAAGAAAATTGCCAAATCTGTATAGTTTGTGATAGCGGAAAAAATATATGTTAATTTTGAACATATTTCCCAGAACTTGGTTGTCACCAAAACACGTTTTGAAAAAAAAATCTCGATACAAACTAACGTTAAACTAACCTCTTACCTTGAGTTCTAATCCAAAATATCTGTATTAAATATCAACATACATTACGTATTTAATTAATAACAAGTACGTCTTATTCTAATGCAGAACTTGGTTGTTTTTTATTTTCGATTACTCAACCCAATTCTGAGTAAATCGCGGGAAGGTACTTATGGGTCACCGAGTCCCCTGGCAACACAGGCAACAGGAAGGAATACGGGTGGGTTTTAGTCAGTAAGAGTCTGACACACCCTCCCGCTCCGCCCAGAGCGGGAGAAGTTATTTGATGATTTCCCACCAAAAAAAAAAAAAATCTGAGCAAATAGATAATTACTTCATATTTTGCAATAAATTACAAGCGTTTTGTCGTCGCGTTTTCTTTCTTTTCTTTGCAATCTGACAGTGACCGCGGTTTAGGTGTTGTCAGCGTCTTAACTATAAAAGTAAGTTCTTTTTTGGCTTCTATTTTTCATTCAAAATCGGGAAATGGATGAATAAATTATGCTCGTTTATTGCAGTATGATCAAATTTTGAAAGAAACTACACACACGTCCTGTACACCGGACTTCAATAAAAATATAATAGATATCCATATTGATGAATGCAAGAAAATAATAACTTCTGACGATGTACCTTGCGTACCAACCACCTTTCATTCAACAATTTCGAAAATTTTAAGAAGAAGGACTAGATAAGGTAACTTTACCTAAAGATATTCCCAAATTTGCAAATATTGAAAGCTCTTTGTATCGCCATCGAAATAGAACGAATAATATTAGTAAAATCATTTTCAATGACGTTAAAACGGTTGAGATTCCTCAAAAATTTCAATCATTTTTGTTATCAGATTACTGTTACGATAACACACGACTGCTAATTTTTTGTTCCCAAGAAGCTAGAGAAAAATTAATAGTTTTAAAAAATATATTTGGTGACGGTACCTTTAGGAGTTGTTCATCTCCGTTTCATCAACTTTACACGGTTCATGGTGATTAAGGAAGTGATGATCAATGAAATGAAGAAATGATGAAGCACAGCGATGACGCCATTATTGTACGCTTTAATATCAAACCGTAAAAAGAAACATACGAGATACTTTTCAAACTCGTTAAATCTCAAATTAACGATTGGTATCCTACAGCATTTACCGGTGATTTTGAAGAAGCAGCTATGTCTGCTATGCGTACAATTTCTTCTTTACAATTCTTTCTTTTCCAGAGATAAGTATGTTATCATCATTTTAATAACGCTGTTTGGAGGAAAGGCCGTGAATTAAATCTAACAAAAAATAAAATTTTAATATGCCACGTAGCCCTAAGCGCGGTGCTTCCATTATTACCCGAGGACCGTATTTTTGAAGGCTGGTTTTATGTCGCGAAAGCCCCGATGATAGCCAAAGTGAAAAATTTTGGCAATACATGCTATCGCAGTGGTTTCAACCGAATTTCGTAAAAGTGTGGTGCAGTTTTGGTAAACGACACCGTACCAATAACTTTCCCGAAGGGTGGCATTTTAACTTAAATAGTGCTATAGGCAAAAAAAAAGCCAAATATTTTAAAATTGCTTACGGTGTTACATCAAGACTCCAACTTATACAGCATGAAAGCAAAACAAAGTCCAAAACGGCGTAAGTTACATTCAATCTTGACAGACCAATGAATTGCCAAATGCAACTTCTTAATTCAGAAATAACCGTAGGACATTTTCTAAAAAAACTTACGTAAATATTAATCATAAGCAAAGTGCTCGATTGTTGTACGTTGATTTAATCTCTTAGGGCTTTGTGTGCAATAATTATTAAGGCCTTATTTTTTGGTCTCAACTACTTTCTTACCTAAATACATGTCAATTTTTAGTATTGTTACTCTTTACGATGTTTTATGTTCATCTTGATTTTGTGATATTTTGGGTATTTTTATTTTGATTTTGTTATAGTTTATTGTTGCTATTTATGTGCAAAATTAACGATTTCACTGTCCTGATCACTTATATGTTTAACGCAAAAATGTGCTACTGTATACCTACTTAAGCAAGTGTGACTTAGTAACAATTAGGACGGTTTCTTTTTATAAAAAGAAGCTGTTTGAAGAAGCTGACTCACTTTTCAATCATAATTTTTAGTTTTATGGAGAATTTTATTTTGTTTTGATGTTTAAGTGTACGTGTATTTTGATACCTAGGTACGTAAAGTTGATTCTGTGATTTTAACTGTGATTTATATTGCTTGATAAATTACTGATTTTTATTTTAAAATTTGTGTTTTTTTCTACCATTAAAACAATCAGTCTGAAATTATTTGGTGGGACCAATAGGACTAAAAAATAATTAATAAATTATTCCCGTTCGTCCCATCAACAAAATTAGTGGGACGATCGGGAAAAAAAAATAAGGAATTCCCGTTCGTCCCACGAGCGGGACGAAGTCGATGGGACGAACGGGAATACACGAAATTTGGGACATGGGCAGACCATGATTTGGAGAAGGACATAGGCTACTTTTCATCCTGGATCGCGGGCAACAGCTATTTTTAAATAAAACTGATTCAATTACACTAAAAACATTTGACCGCGGCAATCTGACAGTGACCGCGGTTTAGGTGTTGTCAGCGTCTTAACTATAAAAGTAAGTTCTTTTTTGGCTTCTATTTTTCATTCAAAATCGGGAAATGGATGAATAAATTATGCTCGTTTATTGCAGTATGATCAAATTTTGAAAGAAACTACACACACGTCCTGTACACCGGACTTCAATAAAAATATAATAGATATCCATATTGATGAATGCAAGAAAATAATAACTTCTGACGATGTACCTTGCGTACCAACCACCTTTCATTCAACAATTTCGAAAATTTTAAGAAGAAGGACTAGATAAGGTAACTTTACCTAAAGATATTCCCAAATTTGCAAATATTGAAAGCTCTTTGTATCGCCATCGAAATAGAACGAATAATATTAGTAAAATCATTTTCAATGACGTTAAAACGGTTGAGATTCCTCAAAAATTTCAATCATTTTTGTTATCAGATTACTGTTACGATAACACACGACTGCTAATTTTTTGTTCCCAAGAAGCTAGAGAAAAATTAATAGTTTTAAAAAATATATTTGGTGACGGTACCTTTAGGAGTTGTTCATCTCCGTTTCATCAACTTTACACGGTTCATGGTGATTAAGGAAGTGATGATCAATGAAATGAAGAAATGATGAAGCACAGCGATGACGCCATTATTGTACGCTTTAATATCAAACCGTAAAAAGAAACATACGAGATACTTTTCAAACTCGTTAAATCTCAAATTAACGATTGGTATCCTACAGCATTTACCGGTGATTTTGAAGAAGCAGCTATGTCTGCTATGCGTACAATTTCTTCTTTACAATTCTTTCTTTTCCAGAGATAAGTATGTTATCATCATTTTAATAACGCTGTTTGGAGGAAAGGCCGTGAATTAAATCTAACAAAAAATAAAATTTTAATATGCCACGTAGCCCTAAGCGCGGTGCTTCCATTATTACCCGAGGACCGTATTTTTGAAGGCTGGTTTTATGTCGCGAAAGCCCCGATGATAGCCAAAGTGAAAAATTTTGGCAATACATGCTATCGCAGTGGTTTCAACCGAATTTCGTAAAAGTGTGGTGCAGTTTTGGTAAACGACACCGTACCAATAACTTTCCCGAAGGGTGGCATTTTAACTTAAATAGTGCTATAGGCAAAAAAAAAGCCAAATATTTTAAAATTGCTTACGGTGTTACATCAAGACTCCAACTTATACAGCATGAAAGCAAAACAAAGTCCAAAACGGCGTAAGTTACATTCAATCTTGACAGACCAATGAATTGCCAAATGCAACTTCTTAATTCAGAAATAACCGTAGGACATTTTCTAAAAAAACTTACGTAAATATTAATCATAAGCAAAGTGCTCGATTGTTGTACGTTGATTTAATCTCTTAGGGCTTTGTGTGCAATAATTATTAAGGCCTTATTTTTTGGTCTCAACTACTTTCTTACCTAAATACATGTCAATTTTTAGTATTGTTACTCTTTACGATGTTTTATGTTCATCTTGATTTTGTGATATTTTGGGTATTTTTATTTTGATTTTGTTATAGTTTATTGTTGCTATTTATGTGCAAAATTAACGATTTCACTGTCCTGATCACTTATATGTTTAACGCAAAAATGTGCTACTGTATACCTACTTAAGCAAGTGTGACTTAGTAACAATTAGGACGGTTTCTTTTTATAAAAAGAAGCTGTTTGAAGAAGCTGACTCACTTTTCAATCATAATTTTTAGTTTTATGGAGAATTTTATTTTGTTTTGATGTTTAAGTGTACGTGTATTTTGATACCTAGGTACGTAAAGTTGATTCTGTGATTTTAACTGTGATTTATATTGCTTGATAAATTACTGATTTTTATTTTAAAATTTGTGTTTTTTTCTACCATTAAAACAATCAGTCTGAAAT
Organism: Atethmia centrago; assembly: GCA_905333075.3. Classification (NCBI taxonomy): domain Eukaryota; kingdom Metazoa; phylum Arthropoda; class Insecta; order Lepidoptera; family Noctuidae; genus Atethmia; species Atethmia centrago. Next base: position 7,555,648 of record HG995392.1, on the reverse strand, counting down.
TATTTGGTGGGACCAATAGGACTAAAAAATAATTAATAAATTATTCCCGTTCGTCCCATCAACAAAATTAGTGGGACGATCGGGAAAAAAAAATAAGGAATTCCCGTTCGTCCCACGAGCGGGACGAAGTCGATGGGACGAACGGGAATACACGAAATTTGGGACATGGGCAGACCATGATTTGGAGAAGGACATAGGCTACTTTTCATCCTGGATCGCGGGCAACAGCTATTTTTAAATAAAACTGATTAAATTACACTAAAAACATTTTTATTATAAAAAAAAAATACCAAGTGGCGTCCTTTATACATCTTTATGGTTTACACTAAGCACTAAGGGTTTTTCAGATTTACATCATAATACATTTTAGTTTTAAGCTCTTTTTCAGGTTAACATTATGTGACATTTAGTTTTAAGCTCTTTTTCAGGTTTACATTATGTGATAATTAGTTTTAAGCTCTTTTTCAGGTTAACGTTATGTGAAATTTAATTTCAAGCTTTTTGTTAGGTTTCTATCTAATGGTCCGTGATTTGAGATCTCATATAACTTTATTAAACATGGGAAACGTTAATAATCCTATGTCCAATTTGGATGTTCTTTTCAGGAGTACCTATAGTTTTCCATCTGAAAAAGAAATGAATACAAATATAATTTCTTGATAGATAAGATACATTTTTATTCGTATAAAACATTGAAATATTAAACAAGAATTCTAAGTAAAATGTGTTTGCGGAAAAATCTTCTTCTATAATAATTTAAGTTTTCTATAATAATCTTTAATTTGACCCATCTGTTTTTCGGTTTTCACGTTGGACATGATATTGCCTTACAAGCCACCTAAAATTCCATTATTATTTTTAAAACCAATTGAAACAAATCTAAACGTGTTTGTGGCAAGGTGATGTTATAAATATTACCTGTCTACTAAAGGCTTCTTCTAGTACGTGCTTAGATGAATATGTACTTTTATCAATAACTTCACAATCGTGATTTTTCTGTGGCACCTCTGTTTTCAATCTATAAAAATATTGAAGAATTTAAATTACGTAGAAATGTCAATTCTAAATATTGTAGTTCTATGATGTATTGTGTAGTTCACAAGATAGGTACCTAATTGAATTTGAACGTTAATGAACGTGATCTGTCACGTCACTGTCTGTCACTTTTTCACAGCTCATATTTATTTAAATTTACATATTTTACGTGGCCCTAGATGTCCAAATTTGATCTTTTTCTTGTTAATCAAGGCTTAACTGCTGTGCAAAAGTGTAGGCAGCTCCCAATTTTGAACAAATAATAAAATATATTTTTGTTTCAGACGTTGCGGTCCTCCTTGGCAACGTTATGGCGTGTCGTCCTGACGTCCGACGTCAACGCTTCTGAAAGACTTTAAAATAGTTATATTTTAGTGATAATTTCTATTTTGTGTTTAGTTGAGTGTTTTTCTCTATTCAAGTGTTGTTTTCTGGTAAGTGGATGCATACCGCAACCCAATCCGGTGATGGCACGTTAAATCAAAATTACATTTGTTTACATTGCGATAGATCTTTTCAATCAAAAAGGGGTCTTTTTTTTTTTTTTGGGTGGGAAATCATCAAATAACTTCTCCCGCTCTGGGCGGAGCGAGAGGGTGTGTCAGACTCTTACTGACTAAAACCCATCCGTATTCCTTCCTGTTGCCTGTGTTGCCAGGGGACTCGGTAACCCATAAGTACCTTCCCGCGACCCCGGCAGTCTTAACATTCATATTTCAAAAAAACATCGTCTTTGTATTAGCCAGAACGGCCCTGCTCTAAATTTAGACCCAGTTTCTTTACCGGCACCTGTTTCCGACAGTCCAAATTCTACCCCATTCCATTTGTACCTTAGTTACCTAAAAAATAATGTGCCTGTTATCAAACGAGTCCCGCGCGGCGCCAGGATCTCCGTCGCAAACCACCTTTCAGGCTTGATTAAAAAATGTGTGGAGAGCAACCAAATTGTAGACTGGCATAATCTCTTCCTTTTTTCGTATACCACTTTGCATGTCAAAAAAGATGAGGCTACTATTTCTCTAACCCAAAAAATCAAAAATAACTGTTTAACAAAAACATCTTCACCTTTTGATTCTCCCAAGAGGGGAACATTATCTAGAATTAAATTAATTGAAGGCAAAATTGCCGACGGGGATCTCAAAGGCGCCGCACGTCTTCTTTTTACTAACGACGTGTTGTCGCCTGATACTCCTGATACCCTTTCGGCTTTGCATTCGAAACATCCCCCGGCTCCCGTGATCCCGTATTTTTTCGACTCTCCTACAGCAGACCAGGCCTGCCTCGAAATCGAAGGCAAAGACGTTATTGACGCAATAATTTCTTTTAAAACCGGTTCAGCGGCCGGCCTGGACGGAATCTCACCCCAACATTTAAAAGATTTAACTTCTTATTCTGTGGGTGATGCAGGTGTGCAGCTTATTTGCTCTATTACAAAATTAATAAATTTTATGTTTTCAGGCAAAATCAACGCTGATATTGCCTCACTTTTATTTGGTGCTAATTTGATCGCCCTAACTAAAAAGGACGGAGGGGTGAGACCCATTGCTGTGGGGTCAACTTTAAGACGTTTGGCATCCAAAATTGCGGTGAGACATATCAAATCTAAATTACAGTCTGTTTTCGAACCTATACAATTAGGATTTGGCACGAAAGGTGGGTGTGAGGCAGCCGTCCATGCCTTAAGAACCTACCTTTCGTATGATGATTGCGAAATTGTAGTCAAAATTGACGTCAAAAATGCTTTCAATTCAGTAAACAGGGATGCCATGCTGACAGAAGTTAAGAACAAAATTCCGGAACTCTATCAATACCTGCTTACCTGCTACGCAGAACCTTCAAAATTAATTTACCGTTCCCATGAACTTTCTTCGGAGGTCGGCTGTCAGCAGGGCGATCCCCTCGGGCCAGCAATTTTTAGCTTGGCTATAAATCCGATTATTCAAAATTTAAAATCAAAATTTAACGTTTGGTATTTGGATGACGGAACCCTGGGAGGCGATGTGGACACTGTGCTATCTGACTTATCAGATATTAAAACAAATTTCGAAAATATTGGTTTAGAATTAAATTTTAGCAAATGTGAACTCTTCATTGAAAAAACTTCTTACGGTTTGGATAATTTAAAATCCAAATTAAATTTTCTGGCACCGAATATCAAAATAGTAGACAGAAAGTCACTTTGCCTCCTGGGTTCTCCCATCTTTGAAGAATCTTTTCCTGATTACATTACTAACACTATTTCTAAATTCCAAAGTCACGCAAATTGTTTACTCGAAATCAGTCCTCATTATGCTCTTATAATTCTAAAGTTTTGCCTTTTTGTCCCTAAATTTACTTATGTGCTTCGCTGTAGCCCTTTTTGGAAACATCCAAATTTGCTTTCACCAATAGACGATTTAGTCAAAACTAGTTTAGAAACGATTTTAAATATTCAGCTCAATGAACCATCTTGGTTACAAGCATTATTCGGTTTGGCGGTTTAGGAATCCGCAAAATTTCGAGTGTTGCTTCCCCAGCCTTTTTGTCGTCCACCCATAGCACGTCACGTCTCATAGGTAATGTCCTAAGGGCTTTGCCCACAAACTATGAGACTGCGGGCTTGGAGGATGCCAAGAATGCTTTTCAAATTGCTTGCCCGGGTAAAGAATTTCCAGACAACCTAAAATCTCAGAGGAGCTGGGACGATATTTATTGCGATTTAACATACAAATCGATTCTGAGCCGCAGTTCAGGTCCGGATCGCGCAAGACTTTTGGCGGTCGGAACCAGAGAGGCCGGTCATTGGCTACATGCCCATCCTTCTCCATATACCGGTACCTTCCTGGATCCGACCTCGCTTCGTCTGGCGACTGGTCTGCGGCTTGGGGTCACGGTATGCACTCCACACACATGCCCTTGTGGCACGGACGTGGACCGACTGGGTCACCACGGACTTTGTTGTCAAAAAAGTGCAGGCCGATTTTCAAGACATGCAACACTTAATGACATAATCCGCCGGTCTCTTGCCAGCATCAATGTGCCTGCTCTTCTTGAGCCGACTGGCATTGTCAGAGATGATGGCAAAAGACCTGATGGTGTGTCTTTGGTCCCGTGGAGTTTCGGACGGATGCTTGTGTGGGACGCTACCTGTGTAGACACACTGGCACCGTCCCACCTCCAACGGACTACTTCTAAAGCGGGTGCAGCGGCAGAAAATGCCGAAAATCTGAAAGTTATTAAATATGGAGGCCTTGGCAGAGAGTACAACTTTGTGCCCTTTGGCGTCGAGACCCTCGGTCCGTGGGGTCCCAGTGCGCATAAGTTATTTGCGGAAATCGCGAAACGTCTAGTTGATGTAACTGGTGACCGAAAAGCTGGCGGCTTTCTCGCGCAACGCATCAGCATTGCAATTCAGCGAGGAAATGCCGCCAGCATCCTCGGTACAATGCCCCGAGGGCCTTTTTTAAGCCTAACTTAGTTTTAATTTAATTTAGTTAATGTTAATAATCATCTTGTAATTTGGTTATGTAAATAAATGATATTATTGAATTTCGTTTATTTTTGTATTTGACTTTGAAAAATTGTTAAGCTGCAAGTAAACGATTAGGTAGGTACCTAAAATTCATAAGTATAGTGTAGCTCACATAATTATAGTGCCTATGTATTACAAACAAAATCAATAAAATTAAATTCTTACTTGTGACAAATAACATCGCAATTTTCAGATGAACCAGATATTTCGTCATGCCTATTATCAAATAAGCCGAGGTCTTTTTCTGAAAAAACAAAAACATTTGGTATTTTTAGCTTCTATTAATTGTTATTATAGCTTATATAAGATGGAGGTACTTACGTGTTGGAATAACTTCCGTGTTGATATTTTCGACCGTTTTTCTCCTGTAAAAAATAATTTGATTTTAAAGGTTTTTTTTTTTAAATTTATATACTTAATTATAGAAATGTATTTAATAAATATATGTACAGAGCAGTGGTGGCCCAGTGGTAACGGCCGCGACATACAAGTTGTAGGTCGTAGGTTCGAACCCGGACAGGCGCTTTACTTTGTGTAAATTATTTCATCACCACTGCTCTCAAAACGGTGAAGGAAAACATCGTGAGGAAACCGGCATATCCTAGAACCAAAAAAAATAATTCGAAGACATGTGACATCTATCAACCCGCACTGGGCACGCGTGGTGGATTACGGCCCACTCCCTCTCACAGAGAGGAGGCCTGTGTCCCAGCAGTGGGAACATTATAGGCTGATTATGTATGTATATGTCGGTACACAGGCGTTTACGCACATATGCGTACGTATTATGCTCGGAAATAAGAATATACGATTTACAATAAATCTATTGATTAGATCAAAAAATTATAACAGTATTATGCTAATAAGTTGCTTGTAGAATAATCTGACAAAAAATTTCTGATTTTTTGTCAGATTGCATGTATATTAGTATGATTTTTACGCGTTAAAAGGATTTTTAGAGGTAACTTCGTGATTTTTTTCTATCGTATCAAATTAGTTATATTATGTATTCAACACACTATCTACCTAGGATATATCCTGAAGAATATCATATATTAATCTGATTTTGTTTACTGCAGTGGATCATATACTTTTAGGCGTTATAAAACTTGCGTTTAGCTCCTGTAGGCCTCTTAAATAATGTACAGTTCTCCAAATTATTTTAAACCTTAAAATGTTAACAGTTAAGTTCAAAATCGAATGAGAAAATTTGGCAGTTTGTGGTACACGATGTGGTGGTGACTGTACCTATAGGTAAATGTCCTACACAGTTTATTAAATTTTACTGAATGACGGCAAACGTAATAAGAGGCGCTCGTGGCTAAGTAATAACAGCCGAATGGGTCGATCCATAATAATAATAATAATAATAATAACGAACATCTCTCGAGGCTCTCGTTAGGCGGTTGGATCAAGGGCCTGATTCAGAAGGCGTACTGCCTTCCTCGATACGGCTCGCATTGTGAGGAGGTTCCTATCTCTGGAGCCCTAACCACCGGTAGCTTGGACCCTGCTCCCGACACCGGCGGACCACTATTTTTTATATTAACCATTATATTTTATATAAGGCGTACAGAAACCTGGGTTTCGTGCTGAGACAGACGCAGGGTTTCACAAACGTTACCACGCTCAGGGTGTTGTATGACGCTTTAGTAAGAAGTCACTTGGGACACAGTGCGGTGATTTGGGCTACTCATGAAACGAAATACAATGTTATGCTGGAGCAGAACAAATTTACAAGACACTTGTATTTTAAACTTCATGGGGTTTACCCATTTTACCCGCTGATGTATCCTACACTGTTTGTTCTGGGTATGGTGGGATACAACGAACTCAGAGTGCGCCGGGAATTTACACTGGCGGCGTATGTGTTAAAGCTCTTACGTGGAGTAGCTCATAACCCGGGTGTGCTGCGTCACCTGAAGCTGTGCGTGCCGGACCGTGTGGAGGCGGCGGCGACCGCCACTGCTGGTAGTGCCTGCTGTCGAAAACACCCCTCACCCGCACAGTAAGTGTACTAAACGAAGTGCATGAGAGAATTGACATTTTCTCGTGCTATATGAGTGAATTCGCAAGAGTTTTGTTGAATTTTGTTAGTTATATTTAAATATTAATATTCTGTGTTAAGTCTGATTTCATATTTTAGTTTGATAATATGTACGTACATTACATTCTGTAGTACGACTACAGACAGTGTTTTTAATAGTTTATTCTTGCTCTTGTATTGTTAAAGTTTAGTTTTTTTTTTTTAAGTATTAGACGTAAGTTGATGTTTCAAGTATTTGGTGTGTGGCTGCAAACCCACTATTGCATTGGGGTCATCCTGTAAAGATAGTGTGTTTAAGTTTTTAAAAGTAAATAAATAATAAATAATATTTTTAAATATTTTGTTATATCTTTTTTAAGAAATATTTAATATTATTTAATAAACGACATAACAATAATAACAAGTGTTTATTTCTCACCACAAGCCAAAAAAATACAAACAATATTTTACACACAAGAAATAGCTATCGATTTTTGGTTGCGGATCGCTGGTGCCTGTGGTAGGTAGCACCTGTAATACAGGTCACCAGGTCCCCACCCCGTTCATGGTTGCGTATTTGATAGCTTACATCTGATATCACAACAAGTAATAAAATTTGCAAACAATCAGTGAGCATTATTAAAGTAAAAATAATTAACTAAATCGATTAAAAGGAAAAGTATGTTGGGGTGTTTTTATGAGTCTAAGTTTGTGTGTGTGTGTGTGTGCGTTTGTGTTGGAGAGTGTTAGTGGATGAGTCTGATTAAAGAGGAGAGTTTTATCCATCAGGTTAAGCTACGCTTGCCGGGATTGTTCCGGAATGGGTGACGCCCTTTACAAACCAAGTCTCCTCCGTGCTTCGGAAAGCACGTTAAGCCGTCGGTCCCGGCTGTCATTCTTGGATCTTCGACAGGGCGTTACGTGTCGTCAGAAGCTCGAAAGTCTGACAACCCGTCTTACCAAGGGCTATCGTATTACCCAGTTACTGGGTTGTGGATGTCAGATAGGCAGTCGCTCCGTGTAAAATACTGGTATTCAGCAGCATCTGCTTAGATTGGATAAGGCTTGGCAGATTGATTGACGACAAACGTGATAACAACTACTGAACTACTAATTGTGGAAGCTGTACTGTATTTATGGAAGTAGATATTAGGGGGATAGAGTCGGGTTCCTATATTACACTACGGTTCGTTATAGACTTAAATCTATATACATATCTATATCTCTGTATGAGATATATATGCAATCGTGAAGGTATAAGCCAATTAGCAAGATGGTAACGGCTCCGATTGCCAGGGTGATATAGACGTGAAGTCAGGGAAATTATTTTATAAGAAAATTGATTGCCAACTTAAATTGTCCGTATATTGAAATCACAACAGTCTTTATTTGGCAGTTGTATAAAATGGCTATAAACACGGCAAATTTACGTCTTTCAATCTTGTCTGCATCGTGCGAAGTGTGCGCTAGTTAAAATTTAATTAATTAATTATAAATGCAAATATTAGTGGTAGATAAAACTAAATATGCTTAAGAATTACTATTATTTATCTTACTATTCTCTTAGTAGGTACATCCATGCATGGACAAGATGTAATGTAATTTCACGAATTCCTAACAAAAGATAATCAATTTTCATACCATGAAATAGAGAGATAGTGAAATCAATTCAGTGTACAGAACATGTCGAAGCAATATTAACGTTCAAAATGGCTAAAACATTCAAATTTATTATCGCACTAATATTCACAACGTATCATTTCAGCTTTGTATTTTGCCAGTTTTATAGTGAGCCAAAATTTATATACAGACTGAGGAAATCAGGGATACGGCCCAGATCGTATAAAAGTAACTGGCAACGAAAAGCATTTGAAATTTCAGATATCTATACAGAAAATTTCTTGAAAGAAATTGAGTCTCGGTTACAACCAAAACCCCCCTCAGGGGCTCCGCAATGGCAAGCAGCAGTAGATACACGACCTAAGAAAAAGGACAAATTTCTGGAGACGGATCATAAATTTAGACAGGAGACAAATGTAGATATGTTGCGGTCAAAAGAGGTGTCCTCGAATTTTGAAAAGCGAACGAAAACACAAAAGAATTCACAGATGGAAGTCCCTTATGTTGGAGATATATTGAAAGAAGAGATTCTGAAAAAAAAGCAAAATAAGAAAGATCGGAAAAAGATAGAGGAATCATTATCAATTGAGCCATCAGAGCAAATCAAGCCAATGGAGTTAAAATCAGAACAGATCAGAAATGTAAGGGTTATCCTTAATCATTGTGGTGTTTCTGCAATGGACTATCCATTCGTACAATATGGCCGATGCATCATGGCCGGTCCGAACTTTGCGCAGAAGACTGCGCAACATATTTTTGGAACCAAATGGTGATATTAGGTGTTGAATCATTAAGTTCCCTTCAAAATGGTTGAACTGAATGGTGCTGATCGTCATGTTCATGAACGGGCGCCGTTAGTAGGGACTGGTAATTTCTTAGCTGCCACGGCTTATTTTAATTTTTCAATTGTTTTTATCTTTTTATTACAGGAAATTGAGTTTGAGGCAAGTGTAAGTGAACATGCACTAAAGTTCGGAAAGCCTATGTTCAGAGCGGCCATTATTTGTCAGCCGAATTGTATTTTAATTTTAGTCAGTATTTTGTATTAATGTAAAGCCAAAGTTTAAACAGCTAACTACGAAACAGTTAAGTCACTACTTGGTAAATATGAGTTTAGAAATTTTATGAAGTGGCTGGGTACCGGCGAATGAGGTCACTGAAATGTTATATTATATATTAAAGGAAATTGGTGTGTTTTCCTAGAGAGCACTTTTTGATACCATCATTTTACCAAGCAGACTGCAGAACCTTCATAATACCAAGGAATCGCTTTCGCGGTGCGCGGCCCAGTTGACAAACGTCAGATAGCGTTTGACAAAAACAAGGGTGCGCGTCGTCTATTTTACAGGGGGTCCATCATCTCTTATATTAGTATTATTATAATATTACTTCACAGTGGGAAAGCGATGGAGCTGTACAGGACATATAGCTCCATCTCTTTCTCACGCTGAAGTAATATTGAAATAATACTGTTATAAGAGGTGATGGTTGGCCCCCTGGAAGCTTCTAGAACGTTATAGAAGCTGCTATTCACCCTCATTAGCTGATCGGATGATGGCGGGAGGGGTAAGAAAATGGTTTGATTCTCTTACTCTCCTTATTTTTTTATGTTTTTTTTTCGTTTTAGGATCGCTTTTCGAAATCAAATCAGATAGCAGCAGCTGAGAAAAATAATCTGAGAGGGGGCCACCACCATCACTCAGAATTAGTGTCGAGACAGATCGACCACAAAAATCCAAAATTCAATAATCACTGCGTTAAAAAGGTAATTCATTTAAGTATAATCCAATAATTTAACATCACGCCTGTCATCCCTGAAGGGTTAGACAGGAACTGTCGAAATGTACGTGTACACCCATATTTCGCCAGTTATGTTTAAGTCCCATATCATAGGCACTTTCTCTAAAATACGTTAAATTTTAAAAGTCCTTTCCCAAAAACGGTGAAGGAGAATATCGTGAAGAAACGGGCATGTCTTAGAACCAAAAATTCGAAGACATGTGACATCTACCAACCCGCACTGGGCCCGCGTGGTGGATTACGGCTCACTCCTTTTCACAGGGAAGATACCTGTTTCCTAGCAGTTAAAACATTGCACTCCTTTTTTAAGAGGCCGACAACACCTAAAGCGCGGTCACTGTCGGACTGCATAGAAAAGAAAGAGAAGCACGATGACACAACGCTGGTAATTTATTGCAAAATATGAAGCAATTATCGATTTACAAAAAAGCTATAGATTGTATAAAAAAAAATAAAACACTATTATACTATATTATATATTATTATTAAATTCGCCTTCGCCGGAATGCTCATATTCTTTCCCTTTTGTATAATGTCCTCTTTTCCCCTTCCACCCCTCTCTATCTCAAGGAACGTTTCCAGTTTCTTGGCGACTCCCACACGAAATTTTTAAGGTCATCAGATAACTTGAAGCTTAAAATGCCTATGCATTCCACAACGTTCGTCGACAAATCCTTTACTGTCCAGGCCACTCGTTTGTGGAATGCTTTGCCAGTTCAAATAAAACGCGCGCAATCGTTACACGCATTTAAAAGACTCGTAAAGGAACATTACTTGTCGCTGTGAGCTTGTTCTCGTAACTGTAATTATCTATAGTCTTCATTTATTTTCGTTGCTTATACATTTGATATGTATGTATTTATGTATATATTATTTAGGTTATATATATATATCTGTGTATCAATTTTAGTATATTGTATTTATTTATTTTTTACACCAACGACAGCCCCACTTTATGTCCAGGCAAATCACTGTCCATCCTATGGTTGCCTGGAAGAGATCGCAGAAAGCGATAAGGCCGCCCATTGTATATTTTGTAGTGTTTGATTTATTTTTTGTCATGTATTTTTTGTGGTGTACAATAAAGTATATATAAATAAATAATAAATAAATAAATAAATACTAATATGTTGCTCGTAGAATAATCTGAAAAAAATCTGAATGATTGCATGTATGGTTTTAATCGTTAAAATAAATTTTTAGAGGTATCTTCGTGATTTTTTTCTATAGTATCAAATTAGTTATATTATGTTTTCAACACACTATCTACCTAGCATATATCCTTAAGAATATCATATATTTTTTTTATTTTGTTTACTGCATTATAAAACATAAAAGTTGCGTTCAGTTCTGTAGTCCCCTTAACGGACGAAAAAAGGAGGTGTCTCTCAAGTCAACGTGTATATATTTTTTTCACAGAGTAGTCCGATTTTGACCATTCTTCTTTTATTGCAAAGGTATACCCATTTAAAATTGAAATAAAAAAATCCTCCCCTCATCATCATCTACCTAGCCTTTTCCCAACTATGTTGGGATCGGCTTCCAGTATAAGTGGATGCTGCTGAAAAAAATCCACCCTAGGGTAGAAATAAAATTTTTTCACCTTCTGAATCAAAGTCATCTCAAAATTTGTAATGTACATTAATTTAGGAGCTTAGTTAAACTAAAATGTTTATTTTCGCTTCTCAGTTTCTTTTTTCGTCGGTTTTTTTTTACTTGTTTGAACAGTAACTTTGATAACTTGCTTTTTTTCAGTGCTACACCCCTAAATGCGAGGTTGAAGTAAGTAGTAAATGTTTCTTTATCTTTAATTATGTTTATTTTGTTTAATTTTCGTTTCTGTCTGTCTGTTTTGTGTTTCTTTCATTTCCCAAAAGCTTAAACATACGAAAAGTCACTACTCCTACACCAACAATTAACTCCTTTCCCTGACCTTCACACTGTCTTGTAAGCCGAAAATCACAGAGCACTGAGAGCATGGAGACGTCTCGTCGGCCGCTGCTGGAGACGGCATTTTGAACAATTTCCATACAGGGTTATTTATTCCACCAATCCCCATTGACAATCCCCATCAATGGTGATTTGTGAACTTTTTTACCACAAATCCCCATTGAGGTTTCATAGAGTTCATAATGGGGATGTGTGGATAAAAATGTTCACAAATCCCCATTAGTTTAAAAATAAAATACAAACAACATAATTATTATAAACGAACCACGAAGTCTTAATTTCATAGAGGTAAGGACTTATTGATTGTTTTTATAATTTATAAGGATGATTAAATCAATACAAATCAATACTGAACAGACAGCTGTGCTGCTGGGGAGTTTGTTGACCATTTCTTCTTCCCAGCTAAAGCACTAGGAAGTGGTGAAGGGTGGGCGTTTTGGGGGACTGTCTTATGTAATTTTGACGTTTGAAAAGTGCTGATTCTCAGCCTAGTTTGAATAAATGACTTTTGATTTTGATTTTGAATAAGGATTTGTGAACATTTTTTTTTTCACAAATCGCCATTATGAACTCTATGAGACTTCAATGGGGATTAGTGGAATGACACTCCGTGCAAACCAATTGTGTCACATTTTACTCTGTTCTGCACAAATATGACTGAAACTGACGGCTTTGAAGGCGGTCCGTTAACAAAAGTTTTAAGCTCAAATCACTTTTAGCGCCACGAATTTTGTTAGTATCTACTGCTATCTCTAGACGATGCCGACGCAGCAATTCCGTGCTCTGTAGCCGAAAACCTAATATTCATTTGACCTTTTTATGTCCTAGTGTCTAGGTCGCCAAGGGTCAGCAGCGGTGAGAAGAACTTTAAATATTAAAACTGTCTTATTATTCAAAGCTTCGTTTGAGAACAAAATACAGACTACACCTTTTGGCGGATATATTTCCCAAATGTTTTGACTGTATCTTCTTTAATTCTGTATAAAAATTTGATAAAGCATCATTATGAAACTTTTTTTTTGGAACGATAAATGTGAAAGTGAGTTTGTTTGTTTGTTACGCTTTGACGCTGAACGGATTAAGATGAAATATGACACATGAGTAGACCATGACCCAGGTAGGACATGGGAAACTTTTTATTCCGGTATTATGTTCTCGAAGGGTAATTTCCGACCTTCAAGCGGGCGAATCCGTGGGCTTCTGATATAAAACAACCAACTTCTGCAGGTTATTTATATTACCACATTGATTAAACTATGTATAATTTAATTCATTTTCAGTGTAGCGCAAATAAATGCAGAGCTTCGGTATGTAAAAAGTTACATTATAAAGTAAATTAATTGTTAAGCAAATTGACATATGTTAATTTGAAGTATTATAGCCATTTCACACAATACGGTCAAAAGTAATTATGTTAGGTAGGCTACATATTGGTTACATATTAACAGCCGCAAGGGTCGAACTTTAAGATTAGGCAACGCTTGCCGAACCTGAAGATCGACCCGTACGGCTGTCGGTCTGTGACCCCTCCGTGCCTCGAAAAGCACATTAAAAATTGGTCCCGGCTGTCATTCGCGGATAGTCAGAAGTCCGAAAGTCTGACAATCAGTCTTACCAAGGGGTTCTTGTTATGCTGCGGTCCCACGGCCTGCTTTCTAAGGCCAGATCGCGCCAGGCCAGGCCGTGGGAACCGTCGAGCTGATGAGGCCTGTGGTGGGAATGCTCGGCATTGGCTGCGATAGGCCTCGACAGGCATGGCCATGCGCCAGGCCGCGACAGGCCACAACAGGTCATGGTACTGCAGCTTTACCCAGTATCTGGGTTGTCGAAGTCAGACAGACGTCTTTACATATAACGATATAATTAAAAGCAATCAAAAATGTTTACAATATTTTGATAAAGATACAAAATATTGAGATAATTTTAAAAGAGTAACTATGGAGTATTTTTGCCCATTCTTCTCCATACAAACTACCTGTCAATTTTGACATTCAAAGGTGCAACTTGAAATGAATTATTTGAAAATGCTTTATTATTTTAAAATACTGGTATTCAGCTGCATCCGGTTAGACTGGAAGCCGACCCCAATGTAGTTGGAAAAGGGCTTGACACATGATGATTTAAGTTGGTAGTCAATTTGCTTAACAATGAATTTCCCTGACTTTACTTATTCTTTCATTTCACTATTTTTAACAAATTATTTGAAAATGCTTCAGACACGCGGTCCAGATTCTGCAGCTGTGGTAAGTTGTTATAAAGTACCTAAAACTGACTTCGTCTTGGGCGAGCGTGAATCCCTCGCTGCACTCAGGATTCTAGTATTAACTTCCACGTTTCGCTCAGGAGTTAACTCTGAATTTCTTCATTCCACTCGGGAGCATTAGAATCCTTTGTTGGACTTACGATTCAATAAAGCGCCCGTGACTTAAAATACTGCTTTATACCCTTAGTGAATAAACTACAATTAAAAACCAATGCGTTTAGCTTCCGAATTGTGTGCGGTCACTTGAGTGAGGTTCGAAGTGAACTTAATAGCATAGAAATACTGCTACTTAATATAATCGCCACTATAAATGGTTCATTTTGTAAGTCTTATTATCATTGTTTTATTTCACAGTGTAAAGGGGTTAAGTGTCAGGGATTGGTAAGTAAATAAGAAAATTTTAAAATAGCGCAATGTAAGTTCCAGATAAGCTTATAAGGGAGCGACGTTATTTTTATTCCACGCATGCCTCATAGAGATGTCGTCAGCACAAGCGTAGGGGTCCACTAGGGCCGATGCCTGCCGCGGTCGCGGGAAGGTACAAAAGGTTTACCGAGGCCCATGGCAACACAGGCAACGGAGGGAATACGGATGGGTTTTAGTCAGTAAGAGTCAGACACACGCTCCCGCTCCACCCAGAGCTGGAGAAGTTATTTGATGATTACCAAACCAAAAAAAAAAATCCAAGCAAGTAACAATGTGAGTTTTTCAATTCACAGTGTACTTTCTGATTTTATTTTGGACATTACTCACATTGGTGAAAGAAAAACATCGGGGCGAAACCTGGACTTATAGCTAATATAAGTCTAAAATCGCCAAACCCTCTTAAGCAAGAGTGGTGATCGATACTCGTGCCTTATCTCTATAAGAGGCTTTGTCCCTCCACTGGGAAAATAAGAGGCTACTATTATTATTGATGTATCTACCCTCCAAAATACAACCAAATGACAATGCCGGTTAGTAACCATTTACGAATATCACCGGAGCTAATTATTAATTTAATTAGCACATCAACTAGTGTTACAATAAAACAGATACAGATGAACAGACATGTTCGGGTAATTGGATTCAACCGCACAGGTTGAACATTGGTAGGGTTACCATCGAATTAGGAAGGGAAATCCAGACATAATGAAGTTGAGTATACAGTGTGTCTGTATACGGTGTAGCGAAAATTAAGGGCGTGGTACAGACCATTAAACTGAACAAATTTCTCCCGGGGACCAACATCTTAATCGTGAACAAAAAATCTGTCGTCCCATACAAAACTTCAGTTTGATAGTCTGTACCACGCCCTTAATTTTCGCTACACCGTATACAGAGACACTGTATATGGCCGTATCCTACCCAAAGCGATCGTCACGCGAACAAGCGATTTTTATGAAGGATATCTCGCAAAACTAGCCTAGCAGATTGTCGGCTGGTTAACTTGAAGATTGTCGGGCTATCCTGTAGCTGCCTTAATAAATTAAGGCCTCCAGCCAGGGCATACAATTTTTAAACTAAGTGACTAACGCGCGATTACGCGATTATCACATTTATATTTATGTCACTCATTTGTTTGGAAATCGGAAAGCACCCTCTGTCGGCGGATTCTGCAACCCTTCTCATTCATTTCTTCTTTCGTTCGAATGAACGAAAGGAGAAATGACTGTTTCGGTCGAACGTTTCACCTATGGACGTTTCGCCGACAGAACCTTACATTTGCGTCACTTTCGACGACAGGAATAGAAGGGATCCGTTAATGGTCACTGTTCTAATCTAACCTAACCTAACATTATGCTTAAGGTTCTGTCGGGGAAGCGTCCATAGGTGAAACGTTCTATCGACGAATCTCTCAAAAACGAATCGTCCTGTCGGTGATCAGTCCAACGGAGAAATGACTGTCACAGAACGGTTGCAGACCCTGTCGGCGCGATGACGTGTTCGGATTCGTCGAATAAAGCGAACGTGACAGTCGCGTGTTTGCGCGAAGTTCACTTTGGTTAGGGCACGGGCTTATAGCTTTTTTTTTTTTTGGATGGGAAATCATCAAAAAACTTCTCCCGCTCTGGGTGAAGCGGGAGGGTGTGTCAGACTCTTACTGACTAAAACCCACACGTATTCCTTCCTGTTGCCTATATTGCCAGGGGCCTCGGTGACCCATTAGTACCTTCCCGCGACCCCAGCAGGCATCGGCCCTAGTGGACCCCTACATTTGTGCTGACATCTCTTTGAGGCGCGCGTGGAATACGACGCGCCGTCGACCCGGGCCTGGTCCTTACCGGACGGTAAGCTACCCATTGCTCACCGTCCGTAAGCCCGCGCCTACGGTGGCCGGAAATACGCCCGGGATTCCCGACGCCCAGGGCGTCTCCTGCGGCGGCTAGGGGCGAGAGGGCGCGAAACATGCCTACGGGCTTATAGCTTATGGTTGTTTATTTTGACATAGTGAAAGGGTCTCACTGCCTCGGAGAAGAAGCGAAAATTATGCTTATCAGTTATTTATGCTTGCCAAAGCATAAATAACCGATAAGCATCATTTCCGCTTCCTCAATATTTATAACAGTCATCATAACACTCGCAACCAAACCACTGTGCCGGGGTCGCGGGAAGGTACTAAAGGGTCACCGAGGCCCCTGGCAACACCGGCAACGGGAAGGAATACGGGTGGGTTTTAGTCAGTAAGAGTCTGACACACCCTCCCGCTCCGCCCAGAGCAGGAGAAGTTATTTGATGATTTCCCACCAAAAAAAAAAAAAACCAAACCACTGTATTTTCACTTTTCTACTCAGGTGGGTATGATTAATTTGGTTTGGACCTGAACGGATTTAGACGTGACCTATTAAAATCAGGGAAAAGTTTTTTTGCAAATTAACTATACCTTTTTCTTGACACACGGATTTTGAAAAAAATTGTACAGTCAGCAAGAAAATGAGCAGTTTTCACAAAAAGTGTTTTTGATGCCAATCAATCTTGTTTCTTACAAGGATCACTCACACATCAACTCTATCGAACCAACTGTTTTGAGTACAAAAACACTCAGAAATCGCAAAAAAAAATTTTTCATACATTTCGTAAAAATGAAACGCAACTAACTTTTTTATGATGGACAGATTAACCGATAATAAACAAAAAAAATACTTTGAACGAATAAACTATCTTGTTATTTAAAGCAATAACATTTATAACGCCTAAATGTATTGCTTTAAGAACAAGATAGTAAAAATTACCGAAAATCGATTCAGTAAATGATTCTGAACAAATAACACGCCAAATTAGCATAGTGTGCCAATTTGATACATAAATAATTTCCCTAACTGTACATAATAATTCCTTAACAGCAGTCATATTTAAAAGGGATACCAGCTGAACCTAATAATGTTGGGGAAATACTATTTAGAAAATTATGAGTACCAAAGATGTCAGCAACACTGCAAAAATTTTTGCTAAGTATTGACAATCTAGAAAAAATACAATCAATCTGACTAACTTTTTCTCAAATATGTTGGGGGCGCCTTCTAGTCTAACTGGATTCAGCTGAATACCAGGATTTTACATGGAGCAACTGCCTATCTGACCTCCACAACCCAGTTACTGGGTATCACGATACGCCTTGGTAAGACTGGTTGTAAGACTTTTGGGATTCTGACTACTAGCAACGACTGTCAAAGAATCTAGAGTAAAGACAGTCCTTCAAATTTCATCTACATACGTCACCTACTCATAACTGGTTTATTCCGGTCGGATCCAGTTAGATGCAGTTATAACATGTCACATGAGCTAATGCAATAGTCTATCGTTGTAGCTATTGTAGAGTTTACTCGCACTGTTCTGTAGCAAAATTATCCCATAATAGGTAGGTAGGTAAGTAAAATAAAGGCCAAAAACCAAGAGGATAAGGGTTACGGTTGTCGCAACCCAGTGCTGGGCACACCACAATTGCGGCGATAAGTCTCCTCTTTGAGGAGTGGCTACAGAGGCGCCACGGCGTCCTCACCTTCCGCCTGACGTAGGTCCTCACTGGACACGGCAGCTTCGGGAGGTTCCTGTATCGGATAAGGCGGGAGAAAACGCCCGGGTGTCACCACTGTGTGGATCGTCCGGAGGACACGGTGGAGCATACGGTGGAGGTCTGCCTGGCTTGGGCAGAGCACCGCCGTGTGCTCGTGGAGGTGATCTGCGGCAGAGATCTCTTGCGTCCGGCCCTGGTTCAGGCCATGGTAGGGAGCGAGAGGGCATGGGCAGCCGTCACCTCCTTCTCCGAAGCAGTAATGCTCATCCTCATAAAGGAGGAGGCGGGACGGTTGAGGGAAAGGCATTTTTCGCGCCCTCTCGCCCCTAGCCGCCGCAGGAGACGCCCTGGGTGTCGGGAATCCCGGGCGGATTTCCGGCCACCGTAGGCGCGGGCTTGCGGACGGTGAGCAATGGGTAGCTCACCGTCTGGTAAGGACCAGGCCCGAGTCGACGGCGCGTTGTATTCCACGCGCGCCTCAAAGAGATGTCGTCAGCACAAATGTAGGGGTCCACTAGGGCCGATGCCTGCCGGGGTCGCGGGAAGGTACTTATGGGTCACCGACGCCCCCGCAACACAGGTAACGGAAGGAATACGGGTGGGTTTTAGTCAGTAAGAGTCTGACACACCCTCTCGCTCCGCCCAGAGCGGGAGAAGTTATTTGATGACTTCCCATCCACAAAAAAAAAACTATTGTCTTTCACACAATCCATCTATATTTTCTTAGGTCTGCCTCTTTTCTCGTGTAGCCATATATTCTTAATTTCTTATAAAGCTAGTCATGTGGTAACAGGACCGACTGCCCAGTACCTATGCATCGGACGTACCTACCCATAAATATATTAAAAAAAAAGAGCGATGGGTAGCTAGCCGTCCGATCCCGCGCGCGCCTCAAAGACATGTCAGGACAAGTGTAGGGGTCCACTAGGGCCGATGCCTGCCGGGGTCGCGGGAAACTCCGAAAAGGATGCCGAGGCTCTTGGCAACACAGGCAACGGACGGAACACGGGAGGGTTTTAGTCAGTAAGGGTATGACACACCGTCCCGCTCCGCCCACAGCGAGAGAAGATATTTGATAATTTCCCACCTGGGGAAACTGGGTTGTGGAAGTCAGACAGGCTGTCACTCCATGTAAAATACTGACCTGGTATTCAGCTGCAGACAACTGCGGCGGCTTTCAGTTTTAAAGGCTAGGCAGATGATTGGAATCTTACACAGTTGTACTGTTAGAGAAACGGATTTAAGAGTTAAAATATTTCGACTTAAACCGTCCGTATTAAAACTCACCAGTATTTTGTGGGGTTTGAACCAACTTAGAAAGAATATGACCCCCTTTAACTGACAAAAAATAATACAGATTTAAACATTTTATATTTTTATTTTTTCAGTGCTTCAAGGCGGAATGTATTGCAGCGGTAACGTATCCGATTTTTATTTTATAAAGATTTCACCCTTTTGTAACAAAGAGTTATTCATACTTTTAATGTAAGTTCACACTTTGATCCGTGTTTGATTTTTACAGTGCGAAGGAGAGTCTTGTATTGTAAAAGTAAGTTATTTTGATTGTAAGGGCATGAGCCTTTACACCTAATGTTGAATGTTAATAAAATAAATGTTAATGTTCAAAAAGGTATTTAATAAGAAATTGCACTAAATTAATGTAAAAAGAAAATAATATAAAATGTTAAAAATGTTGAAAATGTTGGATGTTGCGCGAGCTCGATATTAAACCGAAGACTGACGTACTTGCGTACGTGACGATACTACATTTTATAAATTAACAAAATGTGCAGTATGTTAACTAGGCCAAAGTACAATGTGCGGTTGCTGACCGTACATCTTGGCGGGGCAAAAGGTAATAATTAAGATAACTTATTAAATAATATTTTCCAAGGTGAATAAAAACCATGAAATGAGAACAATGTGAATTAAAATATTATAAGTCAAATGTTAAAAGAATGAGGTGTCGCGTAGGTAAGTTCTATGTTTTCAGTGGATGCTGCAGCTCTCGGTGGCTTCCGTGGCGGTAATCTGGTAGACGCGCCGACGGCGCTAACGGCAACCTTGCCGCAGCGTTTGCAGTACACGTAGGCTCCTCCCGCGACGACTATTGACAAGATCAGAAGTCCCATCGTAGAGTATGAAACGATGTATTGGTGCACATCGTGTTGCGTCATTTCAGCCTGTTTCGTTTGATCTTCCAATTCTTTCAACGATTTGTGAAGTTTTGCGTAATCGTTTCTTATAAAATGCGTGTTCTGTTGTCCAGTTGATGAGTCAAGCGGCTGGACAGATGTTAAATTATTGATGTCTTCCAGATCTATCAGTGGTATTTCCGGATTGACATACATTTTGTTTGTGTAGTAAACTTGTGTGTAATATGTTTCTTCGTTGTTTCTAATTATACATCCTTCTTTGGCTTCTAAAATCCCCGTTGAATATATTGCCTTAGTAGTCATACGACCTTCACAGATGATTTGTAGTTGGCAATCCGTGCAGCAGACATAGAGCCAGGTGTTAGGTTTTTGTAATGGTGTCCATTTATTGTTGCAGGATTCGGATGTGTAGATACATTTTGACAATGTAATGTTTGTTATTGCGCCGATTTCGCATGGTATTTGATGATTTCTCATGTTACGTGTTGGTTTCTTTAGTGAACATACATATGTACTCGGTTCAATTGTAATACAATGTTCCAGGTCACTGTCTGTAAGTTGCATATATGTCTCTTTTCTTATATTGACTGCAACATATTCTGAGTTTGTCTTCATTGTAAGTGAAAGTTTGTTGTTTTTTATCATCGGAATAGGAACTGTTTTATATATAGTAAATGGAGTGTCGCCTGTTAATGGTAATGTAATTTCGATGATGAAATACTTATCAAATAATCTGGATTTTACCTCTAGTAGTTTGTATATGTCAGCTAATTGGTTTTGAATATTGTCAACGGGTATCGATAATTGTTGTGGCAATTGTCCAGAGATAATATTAAGCTCCTGAAAGAGCTGGTTTTGCGGTAGAAGTCTGGTGTCTACATGACCATGGTGAATGTTGATAGCTGTGTCTAAAAGCATATGTTGGATGTGGCGCAGTTTAGACAGAATTGTTGAACTAGTCAGAGCCATGATGTTAAAGTAATTCAAAGCTTCCTCTTGCTCAACCGCCTTGCCCAATTTCTGTAAATAGTTCTCTGTAGCGTTAAGATGTTCATTTAAGAGATTAAACTGAGTGTTCATCGCCTCTTCATTTCTCTTTAAAATGTTATTGTGTGCCTCAATGATTGATGTTTGACCTTTGATTAGGTTCAATAAGTGGTCTCTGTTATTTTGCAATGTTTCTATGTCCTTTTTATATTGTATTGCGAACCTTTCATCTAGCACGCCGAATAGGCTGTTTGCAAGGTAACCTATTCCATTGACAAGACCTCGGGTAACGCGCCCCCTTGTCTGCCCATGATGTGTTTCCAACATGTAATTGTTATGATCAAGTTCGTTGAGTTCCTGTTCGAATTCAGTCATGATAGTTTTGCACATCGTTTGGTATGCAAATTGCTCACATCTTTCTCTCAGGTGTTTTACAACTCTATGTATGTTTTCCATGCCTTGCCAGTACGATGTCATGTTATAGTAGGTAACAATCTTCCAGTCATCATGTACGCTTTGCAAATTGCCGATTTTGTCAAAGTACACTGCTCTATTTGGTTCAAACGGTGTGATATTTATGGCGTCACTGCTTTGCTTTGTGGGGTTAAATAATGTTAGTAATGTTAAGAGTATACCTAGCAGGCTGGAACTTATATTCCTTGATTTAAAACGGCGTTTCCTGTTAGTGTTGTTTATTGTAGATTTTTGTTTTTCAGTGCAGATTTTGTCATCGGAGGTGGTTCTGTCAGGTATTTCTATACGAGATTCTGGTATTGGGAGTTTAACTAGTTTTGTTATTGGTCTTGTTAGTAGCCCTGTTTTAGTTTTCATCGTAACAACTCTGACCAGATTGTCTCTCCCCGGATGAACTTCCTGTATTCTGCCAAGTGCCCATTTCGCAGGAGGAAGATTGTCTTCTTTGATTAAGACAATATCCCCTATTGATAGGTTATTTGTTTTGTTCAGCCATTTACTACGAACTTGAAGTTGTTGCAGGTATTCTGACGACCATCTGGTCCAAAACCCTTGGTTCATTTTGTTTAGTAACTGCCACCTATGTCGAATGTTGATGTTTTGTTTTTCGATATTTTCCGTTGGTAAGAATGTTACTGGTCGGCCAATTAAAAAGTGTGCAGGAGTAAGATAATCAATATCTTCCACGTCCTCCGTTAAAGAGCAAAGTGGTCTAGAGTTCATACAGGCTTCAACTTGAGTAAGCAGTGTTAAAAACTCTTCGTATGTCAACTTTTGCTCTCCTAGGACACGCTTTAGGTGATATTTCATAGACTTAACTGCAGCCTCCCAAAGTCCTCCCGCAGTCGGCCAACTTGGGGCGTTAAAATGCCATTCTATCCCCATCTCGGTGTTCCTTCTCGATAAGGTGTCGTTGTTGAATGTTTGTGAGATATGCAGTTGTTTGGCTAACTCCCTTTCGGCTCCAACAAAGTTTGTTCCATTGTCGGAGTAAATATGTTTCGGACAGCCTCGTCGCCCAATCATGCGGTTGAGAGCCAGTATAAATGTTTGTGACGATAAATCTGATGCAAGTTCTAAATGCACCGCCTTTGTTGCCATGCATACGAATACAACGATATAACCTTTACTCGTTCTGACACCTCGACCCTTATTTAGTTTAACACTAACAAACCCTGTGAAGTCCACCCCTGTGTGATAGAATGGTGGCGATTGCGTTATCCTCTCACTGGGTAGGTCGGCCATTAATTGATATTGTTTCGATGGTTTGAAGCGGCAACATTTTACACAGTTTTGCAGATATTTTTTAACAGTGTTATTTCCTCCTGTTATCCAATATTTTTGTCTCAATGTAGCCATAGTTAGTCTAGCTCCACCGTGTAGTGTTGTAACATGCGCACGGGCAATGAGAAGATATGCCAGCTTACTGTTTTTTGGGATGATAACAGGGTGTTTTGTTTCTTCAGGTAGGTTTGAGTTCCGTAGTCTCCCTCCGACGCGTAATATGTTATTTTCATCTAGGTAAGGGCAAAGTTTCTGAAGTCCTCTATTGTTGCTTACCCTTCCTTTTGTTTTTAAATCTTGGATTTCTTGTTCATAATGTTCGTTTTGTACATGTTTTATAATTATGTCAGTAGCGCATCGAATATCAGCGAGTGTTAAATTACATTGTTTTGACGCGAGCAGGTCATTCATGTTTGTATGATTCATAGCTGCGTCTTCCCTGTGACGATTGTTTTGTGACGTATTTGTTATGAAACGTGACACCCAAGCTACGATGCGTATTATATTCATAATACAGCTGTTCTTGTTAAGGAGTTCTGTTACGAAGTTTATGTTTTTGCTTTCGGTAGTTCGTGACGTAACTACATGCACCTTTTTAACTTCTATTTCTGGTGTCATAAACGTGTCATATGTTTCAGGGATGTCTTCACTGTTAAGCCATTTGGGTCCATCAAACCACAGAGGAAAGTTGTATAACTGCGAAGGTAGTAGTCCACGTGACGCGCAGTCGGCCGGGTTTTGCTCCGATCTTACGTGCCTCCAACTGCCGGCGGGCACTATAGATGTTATCTCCTGAACTCTGTGTCCGACATAGGCCTTCCAACGCGAGACATCGCCCTTTAGCCAGCCAAGCACGATCATTGAGTCCGTCCATGCTGTTACTTTAATGTTAGGTTTATCGAGGCAATGTTTTATTTTCTTTACCAGTTGAGCTAACAGCTGAGCACCGCATAACTCAAGTCTGGGAAGTGTTTGTTGTTTTTGGATTGGAGCGACCTTTGTTTTTGCCGCAACCAGTGCAATTTGTTGCTGATTTTTCTCTGTAACTTTACTGTACACTACGCACGAGAACGTTTTTTCCGATGCATCACAGAATGCATGTAATTCCCAATGCTTATTTGCTTCTAACCCAAGCCATCGGTTGATTTTGAAAGGTTGCATATTTGTTAACTCGGTTTTTAGTGTTCTCCATTCTTTTTCTATTCCATCCGGAACCGTATCATCCTATTCGATTTTGTACTTCCAGATCTGTTGGAATAAAATTTTTGCCTTGATTGTTATTGGGGATAGTAACCCCAAAGGATCAAAAATTGTTGATATGTCGCTTAAGATTTGCCGTTTTGATGAATTTTTGTTAATGCCAATGTTGTTTTTTAATGTGGGTGAAAATATGAATTCGTCTTGTTTCGGATCCCATGCCAAGCCTAATGCTTTGGAAGCTGATGCCTCTGTAAAGCTTACAAAGACTGGGCTAACCATAAGTTCTGGAAGATCTTCTAGTAGTTGATGTTCGTTACTCGACCACTTTCTGAGATTGAACCCACCTTCTTTCAACAGCTGTATAAGTTGTTAATTGATTGAGTAAGATGTTTTTAGCTTCCGGGTACTTCTCACCTTCATCCATCGCTAGCTGTTGAAGTGTTCGAAGTGCTAAGAACGGAGCGGCCTTAGTGCCATAGGTGACTGTACATAGTTGATATTCTCTTAGCAGTTGCTGTGGACAATTCCTCCACACTATTTTCTGTAAGTGTTGATGTTCTGGATGTACCATTATAAATCTGTACATTTTCTCAATGTCTGCTGTAAAGACATATTTGTATTGTCTCCATTTTAGCAAGATGCTAAGGATATCCTTTTGTAGATTCGGTCCCGCTTCCATTAAGTCATTGAGACTGTGTTTAGAGCTGGTTTTTGCCGACGCGTTGAACACAACTCTAAGTTTCGTTGTGATAGCACCTGGTCGCACTACCCCGTGGTGCGGGAGAAAATATTCAATGTTTTTGTTCCTAGTGTTGCTTTCAACTTGCTCCATGTGACCCATTTCTTCATATTCTTCTATAAACGCTTTATAATCTTTAGCAAACGCATGATTTTTAGCCATCCTTCGCTCTAGTTGTTGAAAATGAGCGATGGCCTGTGGTTTCGATGTTCCTAATTGTTCAATAAAATTGTCCTTGAGGGGTAGACGAACTTGGTATCGCCCATCAGGAAGTCGTGTTGTTGTCTCTTTGTACAACTGTTCGCACTTGTTGTCAGGGTCCACCTCTTCTTGGTTTTCTTGCAAAGACTCCTGTTCCCAGAACTGAGCAAAATCCTGAATGTTGTTGACAATTACATGGCAATTAAATGTTTTGTAATTACCACATACTACCCAGCCTAAATGTGTTTGTTGTGCTATGATGGATGACGTGTTCGTTTTTATTAATCCTTCTAACAATATTTCGGAATATACATCGGCTCCCAATAGTAAATCTATATCCTGAGATATGTTAAAATTAGGATCAGCGAGTTGTAAATGTTGTATATGTTCAAAGCTACCTTTATTTACTGTTTTACTTGGCAGTTTGTTTGTTATTGCCTTCATAATGAGTGCATTAATGTTAATGTTGAAGTCATCGTATATCGCTTGGCATTTAAGATGGAGTACTCCTTTACACTTGGTGGTGGCCGAAGCACCAACACCTGACACCACCGCGCTCATCTTGTTTCGTTTTACCTGCAATCTTTGTGCAGCATTTTCTGTAATGAGGCTGACCTGAGAGCCCTGGTCTATTAAAGCGCGTAAAATGATCGTAGTTCCATCATTGGCTATTGTTTTGACCTGGGCCGTGGCCAACAGTACCTCATTTGAGCTGTCATGTGCTAAATGCGTGTTCAATTGTTGACCTACATTAGCTCTGCCGGTTCTCGATTTTGCAACTTCCATCGCTTCATGCAAAATGCTGCTATGCGGCTCATCGCAGTGCTTGCACTTTTTTTCCGACGAACATTTTTCGCCGTTATGACTAAATAGGCAATTTAGACATACATGTAGGTTGTTAGCGGTCTTTAACCTTTCTTCTGGTGACATACTTAAAAATTCTCTGCAATTATAGAGCCCGTGTTGGTTATTACATTTAGGACAAGTTATAATGGAATTATGAAATGTATGTTTGTTATGGACTGTTCTCGGCATGTTCTTAATCCCACCTTGAATGGTCTGTTGCTGCACCTTAGGCTTGCTGTATGTTGCATTATGAACTGTTTTCGGCTGAATGTTTGGCTGTTGACTGTTAAAGTTTCGTGGGCGGTTAGGGTTTGTACCCGATTCCATTGACATGAATTTGGTTTCGATGAACTTCAGGAACTCGTTTAGCGTTGGCATTTCCCTTGGATTTTCCATGGATTCTTTGAAGGATTGGCGTGTGTCTGCGTCCAGCTTTTGCATTAAGATGTGAACCACTATGGGATCCCAACTAGAAATATTGTATTGCAGATTCTTAATAGCCTGAAGGCACTCTATGGTCGTATCATGCATTCTTTTCAACAGAGATGCCGTTGGGGTTTGTATGGTGGGTAGACTCAGTAAAATGTTTGCTTGATATGTAAATAATAGTCTCTTATTGTCATACCTCTGTTGAAGGATCTGCCAACTGGCTTCGTAGTTATCTGCACTAATGTTCATGTGCTGTATTAATCGCTCGGGCTCTCCCTTCAATTTCGCTTTCAAATGTTGCATTTTTTGAGCATTTGAGATAAAAGTGTTACGATGCACGATTTCCACGAACAAGTCCTTGAATGTTGTCCATTGGGCATAGCTACCACTGAAAATCGGCAGTTCAATTTTGGGCGTGGATTTCTCCTGGTGTTTATTATCCCAAATTCTCTTGTTAATTTGTTCCTTACTGAATTCATACAGCCTTTCTAATCTGTTATAGTCACTTTCAAATGCTTGCATGTTGACCAACATGTTATCGAGCTTCCAATAAGTGCTGTCGACTTTTTCCCAACGTTGCGTAACTGTCCTCAATTTATCTTCAAGTTGCCACTTTTCTTTTAAATGTTCAATGTCTATGTTCCGTACTGTTCTCTCGAAAGCCTTGACGTTTGACCGTTGCTCGTTCATCATATCTTTAGTCCGTTGGTCCACGGCTAACTCTTTATTTGACGTGTTCTTCACCTCATCCGCAACCTCACCGCCATCCTGTTGTTCTGGAACATTCTCTTGAACACATGGCCTTTCTTCTTGTTTTTGCAACTGACTAAACGAAGTAAATTGTTCGTCTTCGATGTGTGCTAATAATCTTTGTTTCGACTTGTTTATCATACACTTCGTTTCTTCGTATATTTGTTCCAAACGCTCGTAAACGCGATTCTCGTAGTAAGGTCCAGATTTCTTGCCTTCAAACAAGGCTAATTGGATGTCATTATTTTTAAAGTCACACCAATACCCCTCCAGCTTTTCAAGTCTGTCATCGTGATACTTAAGAGTGGTTTTACGTGTAGAACTATCTTTTTTAAAGTTTTCATTTATTTGTTTGATAGCATCCAGATTTGTAGATTGAGAGCTAAGTAATGCATCGTAAGAAGACATTGTTGTTTACCGGTGGTTAGTGCAAACAATATACCCAAAATTTCAGAAAAGTAGGTAATATGGAACGTGCTCACCGGATTCGCTGCGTACTCTTGCTGCCTATACTTCACCCCGATCTGTGTAATTCTCACTCAATATCACTGATTTTACACTGTTTTTTAATGTTCTGATGAATGTTCTGTTTAATGTCCGAGTTTAATTCTTAAATGTTCCCGCGAGTGAAAACGTACCACGGCACTGATTTTACTCTTAACGGCTCGAAGGACCAATATGTAAGGGCATGAGCCTTTACACCTAATGTTGAATGTTAATAAAATAAATGTTAATGTTCAAAAAGGTATTTAATAAGAAATTGCACTAAATTAATGTAAAAAGAAAATAATATAAAATGTTAAAAATGTTGAAAATGTTGGATGTTGCGCGAGCTCGATATTAAACCGAAGACTGAAGTACTTGCGTACGTGACGATACTACATTTTATAAATTAACAAAATGTGCAGTATGTTAACTAGGCCAAAGTACAATGTGCGGTTGCTGACCGTACATTGATTTTTGAAAAGACTGCTGGTGTGGTTAGTGAACAAAATTAGACCAGATCAAATAGACAGCGTTATTTCAGCTGAATTACCGGTTAAAGAAGAAGATCCTGTCCTGCAGTGCTGTTCTGTTCTGTAACCTTTTCACCGTGAAAACTTAAGTGAAGTGAGCGTGGAGTGAACTGTCAGTGTCATCCCACCTGATACTAGGGATGGACCAAGGATTACATTTACAATCATAATCGAGATTTTAAGAATATTTTAATGCTAATTCTATTGATCATAATCAGTTAACTGATTAAATAAACGCAATCCCATGACCCAACCGCGATGTGTTTTGAAGAAGCGGTAGTGGATTGAGTCGAGTAAAGACTGTGCGACGTAATTCAGCGTTGTTATTAACCCAAATCTATTCAATAAGAAGAGATAACCGAGTGTGTCAAGTGATCGAGTGCTAAAAGTGTGCCTGGCAGATGAACCATAGAATTTATCCCCACACGATCTGTGTCTGTGTACATAAGCCATTTGAATAAAAAAGTGCGGATTATTTAATAAGTACCTTTATAATATTTTATTTTAGCTAGGTAAATTTATAACGACCTACGCGTTGCCAATAATAAAATAATATTCATAAAATCACCGTCATCAATACTATAACAAAATTCAACAGTTCAACTGACACTCGCGCAGCGTGCGCACCGACCGGCGGGCAGCTAGGCTCACTTCATCCAGCCCAAGTGAAGTGGTGTTGCTATGGCAACGAGAATCGAGTGAAGTGATAAGATCACGGCACTCGCGCGTCGCGCTT
The DNA here is from genome assembly GCA_905333075.3 of Atethmia centrago. Taxonomy (NCBI): domain Eukaryota; kingdom Metazoa; phylum Arthropoda; class Insecta; order Lepidoptera; family Noctuidae; genus Atethmia; species Atethmia centrago. Next base: position 7,526,631 of record HG995392.1, on the reverse strand, counting down.
ACCAACAATACCGACTCACTTCACCTAGCCGATCCACTTCGGCGCGGGTGGTTACTATGGTTACGAGAATCGGGTGAAGTGATAAGATCACGCCGCGCTTGCGCGTGAGGCGCTGTTATTAATGTCAAGTTGAGTTTTTTTTTTTAATTTGCCGTGATTTATTTTCAAATCTGCGACAATCAAAAATTAGGTTTTACCATCTTCTTATGAAAATCCAAAATGGCGGCTACAAACATTTTTCATCATGGGTGTCGTTTTCCTGGTTTTCGGGGGTGTTACAGCCGATACTGAGGTCAAATCTATAAAGCAAGGTGGCGGCTGCGAAAATGTTCAGATTTATCATCACGGGTGTCGTTTTCATGGTTTTCGGGGGTGTTAAAGCCGATAGTGAGGTCAAATCTAAAAAGTAAGATGGTGGCTGCGAAAATGTTCAGGTTTATCATCATGGGTGTCGTTTTCATGGTTTTCGGGGGTGTTAAAGCCGATAGTGAGGTCAAATCTAAAAAGCAAGATGGCGGCTGCGAAAATGTTCAGATTTTTCATCATGAGTGTCGTTTTCATGGTTTTCGGGGGTGATAAAGCCGATAGTGAAGTCTAATCCAAAAAGCAAGATGGCGGCTGCGAAAATATTCAGATTTTTCATTATGGGTATCGTTTTTATAGTTTTCGGGGGTGTTACAGCCGATACTGAGGTCAAAATAAAAAAGCAAGATGGCGGCTGCGAAAATATTCAGATCTTTCATCATGGGTGTCGTTTTTATGGTTTTCAGGGGTGTTAAAGCCGATAGGGGGTCAAATCTAAAAAGCAAGTTGGCGGCTGCGAAAATGTTAAAATTTTTCATCATGGGTGCCGTTTTCATGGTTTTCGGAGGTGTTAAATCCGATAGTGAGGTCAAAATAAAAAAGCAAGGGTGGCTGCGAAAATGTTCAGATCTTTTATCATGGGTGTTTTTTTTATGGTTTTCGGGGGTGTTAAAGCCAATAGGGGGTCAAATCTAAAAAGCAAGTTGGCGGCTGCGAAAATGTTAAAATATTTCATCATCGGTGCCGTTTTTATGGTTTTCGGGGGTGTTACAGCCGATAGTGAGATCAAATCTAAAAAGCAAGATGGCGGCTGCGAAAATTACAAACCTTTAGGAATAAAAAAACCATAATTGAGTTTCTGACTGAATTTCTGTTCTGCTATTTTATTTAAAAAAAAAACCCTAAATAGTAACGTTTCAACACTTAAATACTAGTTATGAAATAATATAAAATGATCAATAGAATTAGCATAAAAATATTATTATAATCTCAATTATGATTACAAATGTAGTGTTTGGTCACTCCCTAGCATCAGTAGGATGACACTTACAGCTCACTCCACGCGAGTTTTCACGGTGAGATTTTTACAGAATCGACATGCTGTATGAAATCGTAAAAATACACATGGTCTACGGACCTTGCGGGGCATTAAACCGCAATTGTCCATATATGCGAGATACGAAATGTACCAAAAAGTTTCTTACACGGCCAGTTATATGTCGTGCTTTTGAGAATAACCTCTAAAGAAAACATATATGTACTGTCTCATGAAAAATCTGCTGTAAATATTGAATACAAAGATATCCTGTAGTATACGAATAGATTAATCATACCTACTATTATTAATCACTTCAAACTGCCCATATTAGTATCTCCATTGCACCCGTGCGAAGCCGGGGTGGGTCGCTAGTATTTGAGTTTTGCCCATTCTTCTCCATACGAAACTACCTTTTGGAAGGGGCGACTAGAATCAATTCTATTTTTTTGTAAATTTTGACTTTCAAAAGTGCCTGTTATGTGCCTATTTGAAAAAAATGATTTGACTTTGACTTTGGAACCCAAATCTAATTTTTGTGGGCTGGAGGGCGGTGCTGCATACTACATTCAAGCTAGGATCTAGTTATTGCGGAATTTTAAACCAAATATTTTTCATTGTACTGTCATGAATTCATTCCGCAAAGCAAGGCCTGATTCCATAACTTATTTTATGTATTATTTCCATCTTACCTCATCACACAATTATCTTCTTCAATGGGGACTCACCGCACTGACTTTATTCACTCTTCCTTCTTCGTCAGTCTATCACCCTGTGGAATGCGCTTCCACAAGAAATCAGGATGGCAACCAACCGATTCTCCTTTAAAGTTAAAGTTCGCGAGCACATTCGTAAGAAGCTGCCAGTATCATCACAACGGTAATGTTTTCCCATTGTTTGTCTTATCTGTTTAGTATATTCGTGTATTTATTTGGTCTTATATTTATGTATAATTAGGTATATGTATGTATTACTTATATTTTAATAAATATTTATTCCACAGTTTTCGTTTATTGCACCTACCACTGTCTGTCTCTGCATCACCCAAAGGTTGACAGGTAGAAAATGCTTATGGCATTAAGTCCGTCTCTGTACATTTGTGTGCTTAAAGTATTAAATTAATGAATAAATAATAAATGTATACAGGACCTGTATAACTCCATCTCACAACGTTCACCAGAGGGAGACCGTCGCGGGAACCCGCTGGTTATAGGCAGTGCATGACTGGTCGTCTTGGTAATGCTTCGGAGAGGCCTATCTCCAGCAGTAGACGTTTTGTAACTGAGATGATCTCACTGTTTTCACATGTAATGAGTATGATTGTAATTCTTCATTGTTTATTTTATTTCAGTGCGAGGGAAATATATGTCACGCAGTGGTAAGTTACAGTTGGAAGTAAGTTATAGTACGCACTACATGTCTCGACTGGTCTTGTTTGTGGCTGACCTAGGTAGGTCGATGCATCTAGGTAGATGCGGTTCATAGTTACTAAAGTACAGTCAAGTCTTTTATATCATCGTCAGTTTTCAAATTCTTTCTTTACCAAGTCGGGACACAAAATACCTTTTGAAGCTAACTATTGCGTACTGAGCAGACTATTGCGTAGAAAACTATATTTAATATATTTATAATTGCTACCTGTGTAGACACACTGGCACCGTCTCACCTCCAATGGACTACTTCTAAAGCGGGTGCAGCGCCAGAAAATGCCGAAAATCTGAAAGTTATTAATATAATATGAAGGCCTTGGCGGAGAGTACAACTTTGTGCCCTTTGACGTCGAGACCCTCGGTCCGTGGGGTCCCAGTGCGAATAAGTTATTTGCGGAAATCGCGAAACGTCTAGTTGATGTAACTGGGCGCGAAAGCCGGACCGTAACTGGTGACCGAAAAGCTGGCTTTTCGGTCACCAGTTACGGTCCGGCTTTCACGCGCAAAGAATCAACATTGCAATTCAGCGAGGAAATGCCGCCAGCATCCTCGGTACAATGCCCCGAGGGCCTTTTTTATGCTTAACTTAGTTTTAATTTAATTTAGTTAATGTTAATAATAATCTTGTAATTTGGTTATGTAAATAAATTCCTTTTTTATATTATTATAAAGAGATTTCTTAGATTTTTTGTTGTAATGGATACATTCAAAAACAACAACTGATTTTAAAAATTGTGTTTACTTCAGTGGATAATATACTTTTCGGCATTATAAAACTTGCGTTTAGGTCCTGTATTCCCCTTAATTTAAGGAATTATTTGGGGTTCTGTTAAATACATGCCATTTTACTAACAGGCGGAGGGTCAGCAGGCTGAATCCTCGGTAAGTTTTTTCTGTATAGAAATTTGGAAGGGTTCATTTCTGCGGTGGTATTCTGCTAAATCTCAGAGCGGGGGCACACGATGCGTTGCGGCGGCTGTGCGGCGCCGGAGTGGTGTCGCTGCGTCGCCCTACGTATAAATATCTGTGGCATGTCACACGATGCGCTCAGGCGCCGCACCGGACTTGCAACCAACGAGACTTGGCGGGGAGGGGTGAATGCATTGCGACGTCGGAGCGGCACCGCTCAGTTGTTTATGCGTCACAAGGAAGGACACGATCCATTTTTATTAACAGACTGTCCAACGCTGCTACGGCGCCGCTGCGACTTAACAACGTTGCGGCGCCGCACCGCTCGTGTGCCCGCTGATACGGTGAAATCGTCTTGGTTGAAGGGAGCTTGAAGTGAGCAGTTAACAGTGTCAATACCTGGCATCAGGTGGAATGACAGCTCGCATTAAGCTCACTTCGCCTATGTTTTCACGGTGATATTTTTAAAGAATAGACCAGAGGTCATAAACAAGTGTATATTGTGAACCTTTTATTTCCGTGGTAGGCAAAGGGATCTGTCAGACTCTTACTGACTAAAAACCACCCCGGAGTTCCCTTCCCACACTTGCACCGAGGATCATGAGAACTTGTGCGCCTTCCGCGATCCCCGGCTAATAGGTGGTAGGGTGCAAAAGCCTGTCCCACCATTCCGTCACCAGGACCTCGCGGAAAAGTGACCGACAACGCTCGATCTCTCGCGGCATCGGTCCAATGCTTCGCGTTCGCGCCTCCTCGCGCCACCGATAGTGACGCGAGGGCTCTCGCCTAGATCCTAGCGCGGGGATCCGGCCAGTGCAAAGGCCGCCTCGTAGGAGATCGTGCGATACCCCCTGATAGCTCCGACGGCCATAGCCCTCTGTGGTACTCGCAGTATTGCGGATCCGCCGGCCGTCAGGTCAGAAGCCCACACCGGGGCCCGTACAGGGCTATGGATTGTACGATCCCTACCCCCATCCAGTACAACCGCCTACAAATGGTGCTCGGGCCCCCCAGATTGGGAAGCAGCGCGCCCACCGCACCCATTACATGGGCGTCAGCCAATGAAAGTGAGGGCCGATGTCTCACCGGTTGTCAAGCACCAGTCCCAGGTACTTCATGGTTGACTTGACAGCGATTCGAACCCCCTCCGACCACAATGTATAATCCAGCGGCGGCAAAGGTCGGGGCCCATGGAATGCGATGGCCCCCTACTTGTTGAGGGCCAACTCCAGGACCAAGCGTCGTATGTGACTTACGATTTGTGAGACCGCAGCCGCAGCCAAAAACGCTGCCTCCCTGTGCGAGCTCCCCGGGTGACCAGCGTGTCGTCCGCGTTACACGTCAGGTCCACTCCCGGTCGGAGCTCGCTCCTCAGCAGTATATTGTGACCTCCACCAACTCGCACTGCGTTCGTGTGGTTAAACGTCTAGCTTCCACTTGCAGAGAGGAGTCCCAGCATTGGGAACATTATAGGCTAGTTATGATTGTGTGAAATGTTCCTGATCAAAAATTATACTTACATGAAGTATTTTTTTTTATTTTAGTGTGACGGGGATTTTTGCGTAGCTTATGTAAGTACATACAAAATATATTGATCCTAATGGTCTTAACATCACTGCCTGTAATTATTAAAGGGTTGGGCAGAGATGTACCTATAGTACACCTACATTCTTCCAGTTATGTTATAGTCTCATGCCATCCCATCAACCGGGCACAAATCCAGACTCCGGGCTGCTACTGACAAATTCTTGATGAAAATTCCACATTTCTCACGGGAGGTGTTCAAACTGGCACGAATATTCGTGTCACTTCATAATTATTTAAAACAATCGTGGCGTCCCGCGTCTAGCGCGGGATTTGCCTCAGTTTGATCGGATCCTTCATTTACAACGAGACAATGTGTAAACTAATATTAAGATAATCAAAATCAAAAGTCATTTATTCGAGCTGGGCTAAGAATCAGTACTTTTAGAACGTCAAAATTACATACAGTCCCCCAAAACGCACGCCCTTCACAACTTCCTAGTTATTTAGCTGGGAAAAAGCGGCGCAACAAACTCCCCAGCAGGCTTAGCATAACGGTTTCTATTTCTACGAAGAATAGACACAGCTCTTTCTCTCTCAAAGTGACATTTCGATTCTCAATTTTTGACATCGCACCGTACATATCCTTCTACATAAAAAAGGACCTACACAAAGATTGTTAGAAACGAAACACAAAATTACAGATTGTAGAAGGATTTCTACGGTGCGATGTCAAAAATGGAGAAACGAAATGTCACTGTTTATAGAAAGAGCTGTGTCTATTCTTTGTAGAAATAGAAAGCGTCATGCTAGACTTAGCATGACGCTTTCTATTTCTACAACTAATGTAGTGATTACTGCAGACTTGCCGTAATCAATAATTGTTTTGTAATTATTTCTTTCTATAATTAGTTTAAATGAATAATAATAATAAAAGCTTTATTATTTTCATAAAAACAGTACCTAAGTACTGTTTTTGTGTAACTGTAATGTAACCTAAGTAGGTTAAATTACAGTTAAGTTCTATGATAAAACAAATGTACACAAAAGTTTGAACATCTGGAGCCGAACTAGGAAGAACCTGTATTTCGTATGTTTATATTAAAAAAAGGATTCCTGGAAATTGTATTAAAGTTGTAAAATCATTACTTTATTATTTTTTTACAGGGAAAAGGACCTGCAACGAGACCAAGGGTGATTTATTCAATGTCTTTATATTTACGACCCGTTAATTTGGTCCGCGGTGTCCACCGCGGACCAAATCAAAGGGCCTCGCGGTGAAGGAAAACACCATGAGGGGAATATAACTTACGTAATATAAATTCGTGTCATTTCTAATTACAGTGTGAAGGAAAATTATGTCAAACCTGGGTGAGAGTTAAAACTTTTATATTTTTAAATATTTATCTTCTTACATCTTTATTGGTTCACCTGCAACAACAATATACATATAATATCCTTTTTATTCCGTATATATTACCGACAAAATATATGCATTATTCTCTATTTCAGTGCGTAGGAGACAATTGTGTTGCCAAAGTAAGTTCCATGTAATTGTATTTTTAGTTCTCTTTAAGGCGCAGATTTATGATTTTAGCGACTTTTAAATCTGTTATTACGCCTTTATATGACGCAAGTAAGTTATGCAAAAAATGTGCATTAAACTAGAACACATACACATCAATTCTATATACGAATATTTAAGTATTGTAGTAAAATACTTTGTGAAATAAATTCAGGAAGTAATGTCTACCCAAAGCATAAAAAAACGATATTACTTTCAAAATACCTTTGATATGTTCATGATTTTTTTTTTTGTATGAACGGATTATTTTACTATCTATAATTACATCTGTGATTTTTTTCATATATACATATGTTCGCTACTAATAATAAATATTCTCTATGAAACCAAACAGCCGCGCGGCGTGAGCGCGACCCACATTTGTATGGCCAAGGTCAACGGCGATTACCCGACCTTTAAAAAAGAAGAGAGAGTGCGCCTGTGTCTGCGCACACGCTTGTGTCTCCCGCGCCGAAGGCTAGTTAGTGTCCGTTCAGATTAGCCGCCACGGCTGAAATTCGGTCTGGAGCCCTATTTTTAGGTTTTCGTGCCCCAAGTTTCAAAACGACTGAAGGTATATCAAATTATGTCTTATTATTTTAATCTGTTTTTTTTTCAGTGCCGTGGACTCAATTGTGAAGCTATGGTAAATATATTTAATTGTGATATGGAAGACTGAGGAGGAATGGGACGAATGTGCAGTGATGGATATAAATGTTAATAGCGGGAGAGGAAGACCAAAGATAATATGGATGGATTGTGTGAGGAATTATATGAAAGAAAAGGGAGTGAATGATGGCGTGACGGTTAACAGGGGACGAAGAATGGAAGAGAAAACGTGTTGCATCGACCACAAGTAACATGGACAAGGGCAAGCAGATGGTGACGGACGAATGAGGAGCATGTGACAAGAAAAGTGCTTAGCACGAGTTAGATAGCTATAAGAAAACAGACCAAAGAAATGTATAGATGGTGTGAAAAATTACGATGTACGTGGGACACTCAGAAAGTTTTGCGAAAATTAAAAATAATGTTCTAAAGGTAAATATTTCTTTATTAATCTTTTCTATTTTTTTATTAATCTTTTCAAATCTTTTCAAAATACTCTCCACTAGCCTCTATACAAAGTATCATGGATTAAAACCAGTTTTCGAAACACTTTTTCCAGTCCGTCGGAGACACTTCAGAGAAGTGTCTCCACACGAACGCTGACAGCGCATCTTCCGGCGACGAAAATTGTATCCCTTTGTTTGACCGGCGTGTCCCTCGTTTTGAGCGAGGTGTGCGAAGGCGCGTTGTCGTGGTGGAGCAGTAGCCCGCGGAGCCCTGTGTTTGGTCGCTTGTTGCTCACAACAGAGAAAACTTTTGCCAAGCATTTGGTAGTATACCATTCAGCGTTGATTCTTCTTTGGTTCCGTAAAGAAATTGACACCAAGTAGCCAGTCAAATTGAAACAGCTCGCGATCAATTTCTTCCCCCCGCTTCTAGATCGCTTCACTTTGGTAGGCGTTCAGTCGTTTTGAAACACCCAAACCATCAACTGGCGCTTCGTTTCTAGATCGTATTGATAAATCCAAGACTCACCACCTATAATGATGTCGTAAACTCACCGAGACGAGCCTGCTTCAAATTTGTTTATAATATCACGGCACCATTCCACCCGGGCCTGCTTCTGAGCATCGGTGAGGTTGTACGGCACCCAGCGTGAAACTATCCTCCTCACGCGAAGATGCACGTGTAGAATTTCATGAAGGCTTCCCGTTCTAACCTGCAGTATGTGCTGCATCTCTCGATACGTAACTCGCCTATTGTCAGGGATTAATTTTTTCACTGCTAGCACGTTTTCTTCCGTAACAGCCGTCAAAGGGCGACCACTTCTTTCTTCATCCCCCAAAGTTAGTCGAACGCGCTTGAATTCGTTATACCAACGATACACGGTTGCCTTAGGAGGGCCTTCATCCATGAATGCCATTAGAAGTCTATCGTACGATTCGTTCGGCGTTCCGGCGTTTCAGGCGACACTTGAAATCGTAAAAAATCATAGCGCGAAAATGTTCCCGGTGCAGATACATTTTTAATGAGACACAGTAATTTAAATTAGCTCGCAAACAATGTGTAGGAAAATTTTAGAATTTGAACGTACAAATAATCATATTTTCAAAATAGATTATAACTGGCCAGTCTCTCATAGGTACATAAAAAAAAAAATTTGAATGCTTTCTGAGTGGCCTGGTATGTACGAGTATATGGCTAAAAGCTGATAGAGATATATGGAAAGAAAAGAAAGAAAGAAAAATTGTTTATTATGTACAAACAAACGCACATTACAACAAATAACATAAAATACACACATACAAAGCAGCCAAAAGCCTTATAATCAAGCCATAACTTATGAGAAAAACGTATTGCACCAACCCAAACGAAATTTGGATAACGGCAGGTGACGATGACAGCTGATTTAATGTTTTTAAGGCGCAGATATATGATTTTAGTAACTTTTAAATCTTTTAAACCCATAATTAATATTTGAAAGATATAATATATTTTAAAAATAATAATAATTAAATTTATATTTTTTAATAATATAACCTTGAATAGATATTTCAAATTTCAATAAATTCAGATTGATTTATTGTTTTATGATTTAATATATTTTTTTTTATAATAGAAATAAAATTGTTATTACGCCTTCAAATAATGCACGTAAGATATGCAAAGAATGTATGTTAAAATAGAACGTATACACATCAGTTCTATATGTTAATATTTAAGTATTGTAGTAAAATACTTTATGAAATAAATTCAGGAAGTAATGTCTACCCAAAGCATAAAAAACGATATTACTTTCAAACGAATTAAGATATTTTCATGTTTTTTTTTTTGTATGAATAGACTATTTTCTTGTCTATAATTCCATCTGTGATTTTTTTCAAATATTCCTATTTTCGTTACTCAAAATAAATATTCCCTATGAAACCAACCAAAAGGCGCGTGGCGCCGCGGCGGCGTGAGCGCGACGCGCGTTTGCATGGCCAAGGTCAACGACGATTACCCGTCCCTTAAATGTATTATTTTTTTTTACAGTGCAGTGGACGAGAATGCAAGGCACAGGTCTGTATAACGTCTGTAAAAATACCCACGAAGCCATACAAATTAGGTACAAGACATAACAATATTAGGTAGGTAGATATATAGTTTATAATTTATTTCATTACCATTGCTCATAAAAAGAAGGTAGGTAGATAATTCTATAGTCACTAAAAACATTAAATTTGTGTATTCTGGAATGGTGGGCAGGATTTTTATGATCGATACAGAAGTGCATTCCATATAAGCTAACATTTGTAAGTAAGTTAATACACATTCGATTCTACATATAATCAGAAACCTAAATTTGTATTCCCGGAACCAAATTGGATACAAAAGCGTATTCCATATTAGCCAACATCTCAAATTTAGATGAATATGCATCCAAATATCCGATCTCTGATAAATTATAAAACAGCGAATATCCACAACAAATATAAAAGTCGTTTTCTAGAAATTATTTTTGCTGAAAGTTTGATGTACAGAATGTGAAGATGAAGGCTTCGTGAAGGATATTTTACATCCTGTATAGTTTTTTTTTACGATGTGACTAGAAAACAGCGGGAAAAAGGTTTCCTTAACAATTCCGTCAAAGTAATATTGTTTTTTTTTCACCTAAAACACTACACAACAGTGTTGCACTGTAGCACAATATTATTTATTGCAATTCATAATCAATATTTAGTGCACTACAAAGCGATATTTAATTCAATAATATTTAAAAAATAATTAAAACAGCGGAATATTTAACAGATATTTGCAGCTTGCCAAGTTTCAGAATGAAATTTCTTAAGCTAAGCGCACGTTACGGCCGTGGCGGGGCGTAGCGCGCCGCATTGCAAAATAGCGCCAAGGCACATTTATAGGAGTCGCGTCGGGCCGCATCACAACGCGGCAACGCAGTAATTGTTCCAGACGGATTCAAATTTCGAACTGTATTCAGTCCAGTGCAAAGAGGCTCGCGCAGTTTAGCGCGAGCTGCTCCCACAACGCATTGCATACATCCTCCTGCATCAGTTTCGTGCATTTCGTATTAACCATCGCATAGAGCGGGCCGCATCGCAACACATAACAGCGACAGTGCGTCGCGCTACGGCCCGGTCCGGCCTGCTAAGACCGAAATGTACCAAAGCGATATAGGAGATTTTCTGCAATGCGTTGCGTTGGGATGCGGCCCGCCCTAATCTGCGCTAGCCTTTAAACTTCATGAAAATGTAACTGTCTTTTCAGTGTGTGGGTGCAAACTGTACACAAATTCACTATCCTGGCAAGCCGGGAAAAGAAGAACCATGGGTTGTGGACTCTAAGACAGAAGATGTGAGCTAAGTACTTTTAATACCTATTACTTATTTGTTTTTACTTGGTGGCAATAATGTTATAACCGTAATAGGTAGGTAAACGAGAGAAGTGATGGCTCAGTGGTATCGACCTTGGCTTACGAGTTGTGAGTTGGAACCTAGGCAGGCACTTAACTTTGTGTATTTAATTTCATCACCATTGCTCATAAAACGGTGAAGGAAATCATCGTGAGGAAACCGGCATATGACCTAAAACCAAAAAAAATCGAAGACATAATTATGACATCCACCAACCCCCGCACTGGGCCCACGTTGTGGACCATTCCCATATATGGCCCATTACCTCTCACTGAGAAGTGGCCTGTGCCCCAGCAGTGGGAACATTATAGGCTGATTATGTTTATTATGCTAATATAGGTTTGAAATGTTTACAAAATACGTGTTACTTTGTCCTCTATAAAAATGAACGTAAACTATTAAACTTTATTACTAGTTTAAGTGGTACGGAACTCAAACCTTATTACAAAATAAGGTTTATTATAAAACTATCGAGCCACTTTTGAATTTCGAACTTGATTGCGACAAAAATAAAGAACCAAATACAAAAACTGGCGTTAAAACGGTAACGGTAACAATTTAAAGTTCCTAATTTAAACTTTAAATTGTTTCAAAATCATCAATCAAAATACAATAACTGGCTCTATAGTAAAGTTAGAACTCATTCTGTAATAAGACATGGCGCCCACTATGCGACATGCGACTGCGACAACTCGGCAACTAGATACAGCGACAGGCTGCGGTCGACAGTTTTCATATAAATTTTGTTCAAAACTCCGCACACATGGCGTCAAGTTGCAAAATCGCAACGACAGGCTACGTCGACCCGATGACAGTCGCATGCGACGGGTCAGCGTCTTGTCGTCGAGCTGTCGCAGTCACGGTAAGCGACAACGACTCGCACTAGACTGGTTATTTTGCATCGCCATTAAGTGCATTAATTTCGGCGTGAATAAAAAATAAAATCGTCTTTCTTTTTTAGTCAAGTTCAGAAGAGATATCAATAAGTAACGAGAGTGGTTCCGAAAGTAATCTTGCAACTAAACCAAACAATGACGATGATGATGAAAATGATGATGGATATTATGGCAATAAACATCACGTTAAGGATACTATAAATGGTAAAGTTATTAGTGATAATAACAATTATATTGGTAATAGTGGTATTAGTGGTAATAGTGGTAATGTACCATATTTACCAGTACCAGTACCATTTAATAAAAAGGGTAATGGAGCTGTGACACTAGACTACTCGATAGCGGTTCAACTAAGTAAACGAATCGGTGACTATTTAAAGAAGAAAATAACTGAATTGAAAGATGTGTCTCTATTGAGGTATTTACCTAGTTGGGTTTAGAATAACTTCAAATTAAACTTTATTCATTATTGTTTTTTCTTATTATTGTATCCCCTACATGTATATGAAGAAGATGTATGATTGATCTGTCATATAGATAAATGTTTTATTTTCTTCTTCTTAACGTGTCGATGTCAATCTTAATGGACCCGGCTACGTGTTTGGCGCCATCACTAGCGTCCATCAGTTCCTGTATCATGCAGCTGACAGGACACGCAGTTTACGATGTTAAGTGTCCCATCGTTTGTGGAACAGCACCACATTTAAACTCAAGGTGGAGTCGTCTATCCACCTAAACAGGTTTTCCTTGCTTCGGCCAACCTGTGTACGGAGTCAGTTTAAAGACAAAAAAAAAACATATTTTTTCAGTTTTATTTTTTTTAATTATGTATGTTTTTTACCACCAAAGGGTTATACGATTAATAAAGAAATGAAGAAGTGTATATTGTGGCGTAATTAAATAAAACATATCATAAGTACCTTATTAAATACGTTTAATTTTACTTATTCTTAAAATAACAACGAAAATTAGGAATAATATAAAAAGATACAAAATCTAAATTTAAAGAGCAAAAATAAACATTACATCGGAATGCATGTTCAACCAAATCGCTACGTCCCGGCCAAGACCGAAATGGTCCCAATAACTGTCAATACCTCAAAGCACCTAAGTCTGGGACCGAATCGGTCCCATCGGGACTTGATCGTTACCTACACCTTTATTATGAGTAAATCGGTCAAACAGCACATTCCATAGATTCGTATGGCTAATTAGCTATTAAGTATTGTTTTAATATATGCTATCCAACAAAGAGACAGCCGACAGACATGACACCGGTGACCTTAAACAGTACGTAACTCTGGTTTTGCTCGCTTGATAGGCTAAAATCTCGACTTGAATATGTACTTACAGGCTGAAATGCACGCCATTGACGAATAACTGATGAATCGCCTCAACGTCCAAGACTCTTCTGCCAATAAGAGTTACTGCGACCAATCGCAATGGTACAATTCACACAGTGATCCATGTCGTCAATATCCGATCGATAGGCGTAATCAGTTGTCCAAAATAGAGAGTCAGGTCAAAGTAGCAAGATCCGTCGAATAGTCCTTTATAATATGCAAAGCCGAGGTCATAGAGTTATACATGGAAAACACGTGCGCACTCAGAATGAAAGAAAACAAACGCTTGCCGTTTATTTCTGATTTTCTGCCTGTCATCTGTCAGTCGGTGACTAGTATAGCCAACTGAAGAAAAATAAACGGAACTCGATTCGCTATGAATCGATTCCACGAAAAGATTGATAAGCACTTGTCACTCGATTTTCATACATATTCTGAGATTTTACCGATTATTGATATCAATTACTAAGAATTCAGGCATCTATTTAATCGATTATTTAGTGTCATAACTTAATTTAACTTTTCTCGCTTCCTAGATAGAAACATGGTACTGTATTTTGTGATTTGAAATATAACGGTTTTTTTTTTAATACACCTTTCAACTAGTTAACTGCTGTCGCGGGAAGGTACTTATGGGTCACCGAGGCCTCCGCAACACAGGCAACAGGAAGGAATACGGGTGGGTTTTAGTCAGTAAGAGTCTGACACACCCTCCCGCTCTGCCCAGAGCGGGAGAAGTTATTTGATGATTTACCACCCCCAAAAAAAAAAAAACTAGTTAACTCCTGGGCCCAGAATTTCCCATCTCCTTTTAGTTGGTCGACTTTAACCAATTAACTTTTAAAGCCTACTTAACAGTGATAGTTTTTCTTTTAATTTCATTATATGTACTACTGTCATGAATTTTTTCACATCTCCATATACATACAAGCTGGCAGGGGGGGACACTTGACTCTAACAAAAATTAGCACTTTAATGCTTAAATATTACGCAAGTGGATCCTTGAATCGAAAAGTAGTGTTCACAGACCCGCAATATTTGAACGGCCTATCCAACGATACCCCACACCATGGGGTAGACGAGAAAAAAAAATATCATCCTCACATTACGTGCAAGGGAGGTAACCGAACTATTTTTTTTTAAGATTTTATTTTAGCACTTTTTCGGCGTGATTAATATGTACACCTATGCCAAATTACAGCTTCCTAGTACTAAGCGTCTCTGAGCTACAGCGGGGACAGACAGACAGACAGACGGACAAGGCGAAACTATAAGGGTTCCTTGTTTACTACGGAACCCTAAAAAGTGTTCCAGAAACGTTTCCTGTTAATTAAGTACGAAAAGATTTCATGAGAATAAACCGGTTTCATATAATAAGCGGTTTTTTTTTTCAGTTTATTTGTATGTCCTATCGGAATAGTTGAAACTAAACCACCTAGGTTTAGTTCCAACTATTTAAAAGTTTGAGATAGCTGCATCACGTCATGCACAACGCCAAGCTCTAAATCATGATCATAATACTGACTTAATTGATTAGGAAATAGTGATATACATTAGACGCTAAGATGTTTAACTCAATCAGTCGTGAAGTAAGGAAATAAATAACAAAATCAATTATTTGGATCACAATTCCGAAGCGATGTAGCGTAGATGAGACAGGAACTCCGTGAAGCAAAGATTCGAAAGAGGTTGATAGTATACCTATATGCGGGCTTGCGGACGGTGAGCAATGGGTAGCTCACCGTCCGGTAAGGACCAGGCCCGGGTCGGCGGCGCGTCGTATTCCACGCGCGCCTCAAAGAGATGTCGTCAGCACAAAAGTAGGGGTCCACTAGGGCCGATGCCTGCCGGGGTCGTGGGAAGGTACTTATGGGTCACCGAGGCCCCCGCAACACAGGCAACAGGAAGGAATGCGGGTGGGTTTTAGTCAGTAAGAGTCTGACACACCCTCCCGCTCCGCCCAGAGCGGGAGAAGTTATTTGATGATTTCCCACCCTCAAAAAAAAAAAAAGTATACCTATATATTTAGATCTCTTATAGGATTAATAGAATAAATCCTGTCGCAATAGACTAGTTAAGCGAAGGCAGTTGGGTCTTGAATAGAAAGTTCCGAAACAGATCTACACATTAACGTGCGGAACACCAGCCACGTTGTGCAAATATATAATCTATGTAGCACCCAAGATGCAATAAACACATTAACCCGTAAGCCCCGCGCGACACCGATTCGGATTCAAACATTAGAAAATCAATTGTGTCTCATTAGCTGTCCTTAACCAATTAAACTTAATAATTTTGGTGTACTGGTTCAAAAAATACATGACCTTACTGGTCGGTAAACCATAATGTCAGGACCGAACTCCAAATAAGGTGGCTCAACATGTTCTGTGATGTTACCTGGGAGGAAAATATGTTCATAGTACCAATGACGTACAGTAGTACAAACTTTGTCTCAGGCTACGTTTGTTCCATAATATTGTGTCGAGTAGAGCTATAATAAGTGAGCAGTGGTGCCCCAGTGGTAACGACCGCGACTTATGATTCTTAGGTCATAGGTTCGAACCCTGACAGGCGCTTTACTTTGTGTAAATTATTTCGTCACCACTGCTCTCAAAAAGGTGAAGGAAAACATCGTGTGGAAGCATGTCCTAGCACCAAAAAATCGAAGACATGTGACATCTACCAACCCACACTGTGTCCGCGTGGTGGATTACGGCCCATTCCCTCTCTTAGAGAGGAGGTTTGTGTCCCAGCAGTGGGAACATTATAGGCTGTTTATGCTATAGCTATATTGTCATGATGGCCTAGTGGTTAAGGCCCCATACACAGAGAGGCGGCTTAAGTCCCAGCAGTGGGAATATTATGCAATGCCACACAACACGATTTCTTAGAAGGATCAAAGAGTAAAATATGACCAAAGAGCTCCATGCTCTTTGATCACATTTGACTGCTTAAATATTGATATTTCAATGGTTGAAAAATGGTTCAACGGTTCAATGGTTGGTTGGTCAATGGTTGTAAATTGTATAAAGCTATTGTGGTACTATTCAAAGCAAAGGTTTACTGAACGTAGTAAGTCTACTTGAACCTTTAAAAAAAAAATTGAAACATCAAACGCTTGAAATCTTGGAACCACCGCTTTGTCGTATTCGGAGAAGCTACTGAACTTTTTAGGTTAAGTGTACTTAAGAGTACCTAGTTACAGTCACGAGCATGAATACTTTACACTTACGCAAGATTCACAAGCGATTTTTAACTGACTTCCAAAAATTGAAAACTTGTTTTATTTTTTTTTATATTCACCGATTTCTCCGTCATTTGTGGAGCGATTTTGAAAGTATTTTTTTTTTTGTTTCAAAGGGTATGCTTTCGAGGTAGTCCCATTGTCACCAAGTTAGAATTTGATTATGGGATCCCAAGGAAATCCAGGGAAATTCTAAAATTTTATAGGCACACCGATAGCGATTTGGGTATTTTTTATAGTAACGCGTGCATATGCTCTTGTTGCCCCATTTGGTGAAGTGGAACTGATGATGAAGACCACAGATAGCCACCGGAATTAATTAATAATCAGTATTTCACGGGTTGGAGCAGATGGTAAGTTCTCCATCAGGTCCAGTTCTCCTGGTACTGAAGAACTGGTGAGCTCCCTGCATCGGGAACAGCAATATTTTGTACATGGTGATGAGCAGTAATGACATTAGGCTATTATAACTTAGATAAATTACAAAGAGACCCACTAAAAAATTTTCTGCAAAGAAAAACAACCGACTTCCAAAAAAACATTCTAAAGTGAAAAATAACTTTAATTTCAGAAGTCGGTTGGCAAGAAACTGAAATACAGTTCCAAAGACACCGACTTCCGAAATTAAAGTTATTTTTCACTTTGTAGTGTTTTTTTTAAAAGTCAATTAATTTAGTAAATTTTGACATTTACCTATTGTCGCTGAGACGAGATTGCAACTGTATTTTGAACGTTTCTAATTCCGAGAAATGGCCTTCAGACTGCGGTTGATCGACAACATTGTCAGATTTCGAGTCTTATGTTAATTGAGGGGCTTGTGACCAAGTAATAACAGCCGCACGGGTCGATCGATCAGGTTAAGCTACGCTTGCCGCGGTTTGGTCCGTGGATGGGTGACCATCTTTACATAGCAAGACCCCTCCGTGCCTCGGAAAGCACGTTAGGCCGTTAGTGCCGGCTGTCATTTGTAGATCTTTGATAGTTGTTCCAGGTCGTCAGAAGCCCGAAAGTCTAACAACCAGTCCCACCAAGGGGTATCGTGTTACCCAGTAAATGGGTTGTCGAGGTCAGATAGGCAGTCGCTCCATGTAAAATACTGGTATTCAGCTACATCCGGTTAGACTGACTGGAAGCCGAGCCCAACATAGTTGGGAAAAGACTAGGTAGATGATGATGATGTGAAATGACGTGACATATTTTTGACGTCAATTAACCGTGGTCTAGCATTCCCCACTCAAAATCAAAATAAAGATAATTTATTCAAACTAGGCGGAGAATCAGCATTTTTCGAACGTCAAAATTACATAAGACAATCCCCCAAAACGTCCGCCCTTCACCACTCCCTAGTGCTTTACATAATCAGCCTATAATGTTCCCACTGCTGGGACACAGGCCTCCTCTATGTGAGAGGGAGTGGGCCGTAACACACCACGCGGGCCCAGTGCGGGTTGGTAGATGTCACATGTCTTCGAATTTTTGGTTCTAGGACATGCCGGTTTCCTCACGACGTTTTCCTTCACCGATTTGTGAGCAGTGGTGATGAAATAATTCACACAAAGTAAAGCGCCTGTCTGGGTTCGAACCTACGATCTACAACTCGTAAGTCGCGGCCATTGCCAGTGGGCCACCACTGCTCTCCTAGAGCTTTAGCTGGGAAGAAAAATTAGCGCAACAAACTCCCCAGCAGCACAGCACCTGGTAAAATGGTCAACATCTCACATGCTTTCCATAAAAAAAAATAATAGAATAGAATCGTGGTCTGGTTGTACCTTTAGTATATGTAATTATTCAATTGGTTTATTCCTTGAAAGTAAGAATTTATTGGAAAAATAGCTTGCAAATACATTTCACTATCTATCGTTGTAATAATCATCACCAGTGTGACCATATTCTTCCCCTTGGCGTTGTACGGGAACGTTTACGTCTGGGTTTGGGTTGGAAAACCTCTGGCCATATTGTGGATACATTTCGTCCCAGGTAACGTTGCTTCTATGAGTGCGACCCCCGTTCATGGTGTATAGACAACCTAACAGCGAACACTGAAAAAATAAAAAATAAACTTTATATTACGAATAGATAGATGATACACGATGTTATATCTGTAAGTAAAGAAAGAAAATACTTACTAAAAGGCAAATAAAAAAAAGTATAAAAATCAAATAAAAAGTGTAAAAGTACGATGTAAGAAATTCGCAGGAATGTGTGCCTCACGGCTGCGCCAAAAAGGCCCAGTTCAGCAAATATGCCAGACAACTAGTGCCTGACGCTGGTTTTCAACTGGACCTGAAGTGTGAAGTATACACACATGTGTTTATACTTCACATTTCAGGAGGAGCAAAGAGGGCAGCGTCAATTATGGGTAGGTTGCGCGGAAGCTCCAACAGCATCCTATGAATATTGTGTCATACGAACAATGTGGACAGCCCCTTTTATTAGGCACAGGGTGCGGAGGCACGTGCCAACATGTGTTGAGCCTCGTGGCTATTAATTAAGGAATAATAATAATATTTTAAGGAATATGTTTATTTTTATGTGTGTTCCGCAATAAATGAGATTAATATTATAAATACATGTCAATAATATAAATACTAGATGAGGTCGGCGTTTCCTATCAGACTAGAAATACCGAAACGAACTCAGAGGTCACACTCTATTTTAAGTCTAGAAATAATCCTGGTCAGACCATGTAGATGGTCTTTTGACGAAAAAACCACACACATGAGTATACCTTTCTAGTCAGTGCACGCATTTGTCAGTAATCGTAGTAGCTTAACTCAGGACTTAAGGAGTTCAACGACTCGACAAACAATACCTAAGGAAGGACGACCTAGATGCGTACCGCAAGGGCTGGTTTGAGGTGGCTAGGCTGTGGGCCTAGCCATCTAGGCGAAGTAGTACACAGACAAGGTAGTAATTTATTTCTAAATGTAAAAAAAAAGAGTAAGTGTTCGCTCAGTACTTCTAAATTAATTGTTTGATTTTCTAATATAAAACGTGCTGTTACGAGATAAGAAGTGTTGTTTCATTTTAAACCAAAAAAAAATCCAGGGATTACTACGTATTTCCTAAGTAAGGGAAATAAACCAACGGATCGAATCATATTTGCTCAATATTCATTCTCGTTCTTACAATATTGTCATAGCTCTTTTGCGATGGAAAATATTATATCGTTTGTTGATCTTTTCCTTGTGAAACCATTTCTTATTTGATTTTAAAATTGCTACGGTAGAAGGAATGAAAAGTAAACTTTGGCAAACTGTCGTACTTATTTCGTTGGAAATCGAATCAAAAGTATTAAGTGAAAAAGTATTAAGGCCCACATGCACCACAAATCACTAAATGCATTTAACGCTAACGGTACTTAAAACATAATTCTGTCTCTGTCATCTTCAAACAATCAATCTGCCCAGCCATTACCCAACTATGTTGGGCACGGCTTCCAGTCTTTTTTTTTTGGATCGGAAATCATCAAATAACTTCTCCCGCTCTGAGCGGAGCGGGAGGGTGTGTCAGAGTCTTACTGACTAAAACCCACCCGTATTCCTTCCTGTTGTCTGTGTTGCCAGGGGCTTCGGTGACCCATAAGTGCCTTCCCGTGACCCCGGCAGGCATCGGCCCTAGTGGATCCCTACCTTTGTGCTGACGACATCTCTTTGAGGTGCGCGTGGAATACAACGCGCCGTTGACCCGAGCCTGGTCCTTACCGGGCACGGAGGAGTCTCGTTATATAAAGATGGTCACGTATCCACGGACCAACCCCGACAAGCATAACCAGATATATCGACCCGTGCGGATTTTATTACTTAGCAAAGAGTTCCTCCTCCTGTCATTTTCAAACGATTGACTGAAATAGAACAATTTTTTAAATTCGTTTACCGCTAAATCCATTTAGTGGTTTGTGTTGCAACTGGGCCTAATTTAAATTAAGTAGGTAAATTATTATTATTATAAATATTGCGAAAATCGCGAAACGTCTAGTTGATGTAACTGGTGACCGAAAAGCTGGCGGCTTTCTCGCGCAACGCATCAGCATTGCAATTCAGCGAGGAAATGCCGCCAGCATCCTCGGTACAATGCCCCGAGGGCCTTTTTTAGGGTTAACTTAGTTTTAATTTAATTTAGTTAAGGCGCTGACAAGACCCAATTGACCAAAATAGGAAAAAAAATTGCCAAGTCTATATAGTTTGTGGTAGCGGAAAAAATATATGTTCATTTTGCACAAACGGATCCTTGATCCGAAAAATGGCGTTCTCAGACTCACAATAATTTTGAACGGCCTATCCAACGAAATCTTACAGCATGGGATGGACGAAAAAAAAATTTCATCTCCACATTACGTGCACGGGAGGTACCCAAAATATTTTATTTTTTTTACCACTTTATTAGCATGATTAATATGTATACCTATGCCAAATTACAGCTTTCTAGTACTAAGCGTCACTGAGCTACAGCGGGGACAGACAGACAGACAGATGAACATGGCGAAACTATAAGGGTTCCTTGTTTACTACGGAACCCTAAAAATGATCGAATATGCATAAATATATATACATAAATAAATTATTTGATTTATGGAATCATGAGCCTTCGTGAAAAATAATATCATCAAAAGCATTTAGCTAGCAAAAACACAAGACTTACTGAGGAGGTGCAATGCGTCCCCCAACACTGAAAAAAATAATACCACAAATATACGTACCTACATTTAAAATTTTACCTGAAGCCTAAACTGAATTAGACGCGGCTGAATTTCAATTTTGTAGACAGTCAAAGTAATAATAATTACAATAAACCTCGTGAAAGCTGAGAAAGAGAAACATATAAAATATCTCGACTTAGCACACGAGGTTGTTGACATGTGGAATGTAAACTCGGCTGTCGGCCGAAAGCCTCGGCCAATATATCTCGAGGCTTTCGTTAGGCGGGTGCACAAAGGGCCTGATTCAGAAGGCGGTACTCCTCGATACGGCTCGCATCGTTAGGAAGTTCCTGTCTCTGGAGCCCTAACCACCGGTAGCTTCGACCCTGCTCCCGACACCAGCGGTTTTTATAGCTTTTTAAGAAATATTTAAAAATGTATTTTATATGGCGCACTAAACAAAATAAATACTCAAACAATTGGAATCCGTACATACCTTGGCCTCACAATTCAAACCCTCGCACTGCAATCCAATAAAAATAAACAATACAATTCAAAATGTATGTACAATACACTTCAACATACAATGCAATACATCCTGTGGATTCTGCGGCATGCATGGATTTCCGTTTGTATTTCTTTGTGGCCGGTGCCGATATAGAAATACAGGTTGTTTTTTCTTTTGCAAGTGTTTTTTTTTCGTCATAAAAATACAAATTTTATTGTTACAGTCATCCCAATACAAGGGATCATTCTTCTTTTTTTTTTTTGTTAAGTTAATATTTTGCTTGAAAAGTAATGCTTTGATGTCTAAAGGCTAACGCAGACAGGGGCGGGCCACGCCGCAACTCAACGCATTGAAAAAAAAATCACCCTTCATAACTTTCGTACATTTACGTGGTTTCCCAGACAGGCGCTTTACTTTGGGTAAAGAATTTCATCACCACTACTCTTAAAATGGTGAAGGAAAACATCGTGAGGAAATGTTCTAGAACCGAAAATTCGAAGACATGTGACATCTACCAATCCGCACTGGGCCCGCGTAGTGCATTATAGCCCAGTCCCTCTCGAAGAGTGGAGGCCTGTGTCCCAGAAAATTTTAGGCTGATTATGCTAAGTGGCAGCAACCGCTCTTCTAGGAAAACGTACCTTTAGTGAGCAATGTCGGGAAACTAATAAATTGAAAATAAAATACCTTTGCAGTACACTGTTCCCCGATGCACTGAAAATTAAAAGCAAACTTTGATGTTTACCTCCTTGTAAGAACCTTATTACTTGTCTACATCAAATTTTATAAATAATTCTATTTCGTAAGAATAATATGAAAAACTGGTCAAGTGCGTGTTGGACTAGGCACAGTGAACAGTTCCGTAGTTATGATGAATATTTACGCTTGCACAGTATTGATGTTATAAGTCGCAAAAATAAGTCTTTATTTCGTAGTATTTCTCGTTAAAACTATGAAAAACAAACTTATCACTGCGGCTGTAGCATTTTTTTTTATGAATGGCATCTCGTAGTTGACCTTGAGAGGTCGTGACTACTCAACCGGACTTTCCTGTGGCTGCTTTAAGCGGACTCAAAGCCTCCAGCCAGAGGCGAATTACTTACATTACTAAGCGACTGCACGCTAAGGGCACCCCCTGTGGGGTACGGACCTCGGCTTAGGGCGTCGCTGGAGCCTCCCCCCAGCGACGCCCTAAGCCGAGGTCCGAGGTCTGACAGCAAGGTGGGATAGGCTGGATCTGATCAGATGCGGCATTACCCGAAAAGATCCCATATTTCAAAACTATTGACATGAAAAAGTCACTTAGAAACATCATAATCTTTTAAATTATGGGATCCAACGATACCCACCTCGCTTATGTGCATTGTTTCTTTTTTTCATCCTTCCCGGTTTCATGTATGGGGAGGGCGATAAATAATTGTTTTTTTCGTCATTTGTCTACCCATTGTATAGCGATGCACAGAATACACCTTTTTTCAATTTTCATCGATAAAGTGCAAAAAGTCTGCGAGTTTAATGGCTGTGTAATATCTGGATGAATGGACGGACAGACGGACATGACGAAATTATAAGGATTTCGTTTTTGCCATTCGGCTACAGAACCCTAAAAATCGACCAATCTAGTTATCAGAATAAACATGTTTGCTCAGCCGAAATACCAGAAGAGTGAGCTCTTTATGAAAGTGGCTACAACAGAGATCAATGACTACGAGGTTAAGCAACTTTTTTTATGCGGAATCTTAGATGGGTGACCGTTATTACGGTAAGACCGGCAAAGTAACGCAATTTGACGTATAAAAGTGTTTGTACAAACCTACTTACAGAAATAAAATCATTTATCATTAATTATAATTGCGACGCCGTAGGTGCTTCGTAGCCCGCAGCGCCTACGCCTGCTACGCCGTAGCAGTAATCAATATTATGCGGAATCTATTATAATAATAATGGCTTTAATTTCCTTATTCCGTGTCTCTCTAATACTTTGATCTTTGTACTTGTGTTAAATCTATACATATTATAAATTAAAGTCAGTTTTCGTGTCTGTATGTGTGTGTATTCTTCTAAAATCGACAACGGATTTTAATGCGACTCTCACCATAATTTAGAGAAATTATTCCGGAAGGTTTATGTGTATAATACATTGCTATTAATCTTTCAAATAATAAAGAAATCTTGAAAATTTGTTAAGGTGTAAAAACCGTGTGAAGCAGGTGCGGGTCGCTAATACGTGAAAGTTTCTGGAACTGGCCACTTACAATAAAAAAATAAAAAAGCAATTACAGAATTCGAAAATGGAACTCTCTGGGAATATGTTACTTTTAATTTGCGAGACTGTCATTTGTTTTGTTCCGTTGTGGTGTCCGTTAGAAAATTGTGTGTCGCTATTACAATGAATTCGTGAAAAATTTTGCTTAATATTTTTTTACGATTTTCGCTGTGGCTTAAATCAAAAAAGAGTTGCCAGAGACTTCAATTGGCATTTGGTGATGAAGCCCCATGTCGCAGATCTGTGTATTCGTGGTTCGGAGAATTTAGACGTGGACGTGATCATCTCCATGGCGATGTACGTGAAGGTCGGTCTGCGACGGCGGTTGCAGAACACAATATTATCAATATTGTATTCGTACGACAACTAATTGAAACTGACCAAAAATTACTTGTCAGCAAATTCGTAGTGTATTAGGCTTCGGAATGAGCTAAGTGCAAAACATTTTGCATGTACATCTGAAGGTTCGGTTCCTTTGCACTCGATGGATACCGCGTGATTTTTTTTTGGTAGGTAAGAAACTCCAAAAATCCATCCTGTATACATTATATATCTTATAACTGCGAAAGTGAGTTTCTTTGTTTATTTGTTTGTTTGTTTGTTTGTGTGTTACGCTTTCACGCTAAAACGGCTCAACGGATTTGGATGAAATTTGCCACATGGGTAGACCATGTCCTGGATTAGGACATAGAATACTTTTTATCCCGATATTCTCATGGGATCGACACTTATGCGGGTATATAAATAAGACGAGGCAGTAAGGGTAGGTACCCTTACAGGGCAGTAAGTCATACGTCTCAAAAATCCATCCAGTACGTAAGGATTAAATACAGAATTATTTTTTAAGGAAATTAAACGTCAATTGCTTTGCAGACGGATTAGTGATAACGATTTAATTGTTGATAAAAGCCTAACAAAGCTTACTCATCCTTTTGACGATATCCCTCAATTTATTTTTAGGAAGTTGTCAAAAAAGTTAATACACCAACACTTTTAATAGCGTATCACGGATTGGTTGTATCAGTTCTGAGATTTGGTGTTATTTTTTGGGGGCAATGTACTGAAAGAGATACTGTTTTTAAAGCGCAAAAACGATGTATTCGATCCTTGTGTAGCTTAATAACTACCGAATCTTGTGCACCCTATTTTAAATCTTTAAAATTACGTACTTTGCCAGCTATGTACATCTAGGAGACCGTTTTGCTTGTTAAAATGAATTTACACCTTTTTACAAAAATATCCGATGTAAAAAAATATCCAATGCGTTCTTAATATGAAAATCAATTGTGCAGAACACTTTTGATGAAAAAGGGTTTTTTTGGAATGGCTTCGAAAATGTATAATAAAATACCCAATAATATAAAAATATGGGCATCAAAATTTATGAAAGTTCTCACCTCTCTATTAATAGAAAAATGTTATTATACTGTTCAAGATTTTATATATGATAATTTTAAATATTGTTTTAGTTTATTTTTGGCTTTGTTTTCATTGTTTTTTTTATTTAGTTTTTTAAATTACATTTTAATTAAAATTTATATGCGTTCGCGGCAAAACATAGCGCTCAAATATGTTTAGCTAACACCATTAAGTAAATACCTATGTTATAAAGATTCTGATTCTGAAGGTATTTACTTAAAACATACCATAGCGTTACATCCTGGTCCCCGGCACTGAAAATGATATGATATCAATAATTTAAGAAATAGATACGTACTCCTAATAAATATATGCAGAAACAACGCCACCACATACACGCGCACATTACACACTCCTTTTGCTTCGTTTACGTTCATACATCTGGTCATACACGCACGCCGGTTGCGAGTACTACGCACCTGACATTTCTAAAGAACATCACCAATTAGGTCAGTATAATTATGTCCTCCTAGGGCGTCCCGTCCCGACATTTCCACTCACATCTGCCTTGTTAAACCTTATCTAAGTCGCCTTTCACTTATCCTCTCAACATGACCAAACAATCAATAAGCATACCTACTCTTTGAAATTTTTGTCACTATATCTTCTTTTAAACCGTATTCTTGCCTTATCACATCATCAGCTGTTGGGGAGTTTGTTGGCCACTTCTTCTCCCCAGCTAAAGCACTAGGAAGTGGTGAAGGGTGGACATTTTTGGGGGACTGTCTTATGTAATTTTGACGTTCGAAAAGTGCTGATTCTCAGCCTAGTTTGAATAAATGACTTTTGATTTTATTTGATTATGATCAGCCAAAAAAAAAAATGATATACAAGTTCAAATTAAATAAGCTAGCGACGTGATAGGCATCGATATGTAAACAAAAAAAATAGTAGTCGCATATGATGTGTAACATCTGACCTCTCTCCTTGGTAATAAGCAACTGAGCAGCGACAGATATTAACCTCAAAATCAAAAAAGCTAAATACTGAAATATTAATTTATTCGAATAATTATTCATTCATAGTGGTCGCCCACTGGTCGAAATTCGACCCCCTCTACGAATACACAAATTCCATGCTACTATAA